>JAKSZT010054396.1:9547132-9700035 GCA_026826555.1 Tolypeutes matacus
CCTTCCTTCCTTCCTTCCTTCCTTCCTTCCTTCCTTCCTTCCTTCCTCCCTCCCTCCCTCCCTCCCTTTCTTTCTTTTCTTTCTTTTAAAATAATATCCATCTTAGTGGGTATGAAATGGTATCTTATTATAGTTTTGATTTGCTTTTTTCTAATGGCTGATGATGTTGAGCATCTTTTCATGTGCTTATTGTTCATTTGTATATCTCCTTTGGAGAAATATCTATTTAGATCTTTTGCCCACATTTTTGGGGGTTGTTTGTCTTTTGATTGTTGAGTTGTAGGAATTCTTTATATATTCTGGATATCAAATCCTTATCAGATGTATGATTTGAAAATATTTTCTCCCATTCTGTAGGTTGTCTTTTCACTTTCTTCATTATGTCCTTTGGTGCACAAATGTGTTTAATTTTGATGAATTCTGATTACCTATTTTTTCTTTTGTTGCTTGTGCTTTTGCTGTAAAATTGTATCATCCATTGCCTAATAAAAGGTCCTGAAGATATTTCCCTCTGTTTTCTTGTAAGAGTTTTATAATATTAGCTCTTTTATTTAGGTTGTTGATCCACTTTGAAATAATTTTTGTATATGGTGAGAGGTAGGAGTCCAAGGCTATTCTTTTGCCTGTGGATTTCTAGTTGTCCCATCACCATTTGTTGAAGAGAGTATTTTTTCCCCATTGAATAGACTTGGCACTATTGTCAAAAATCTACTGGCCATAATGTGTGGATTTATTTCTGGTCACTCAATTCTTTTTCTTTCTTTCTTTCTTTCTTTTTTGGTCACTCAATTCTATTCCATTGATCTATGGGTCTATTCTTATGCTAACACCACACTATTTTAATTATTGTCAATTTGTAGTAAATTTTGAAATCAAGAAGTGTGAGTCTTCCAACTTTTCTCTTTTTTCCCAAGATTGTTTTGGCTATTCTGGGTTCCTTGCATTTCCTTTTGAATTTGAGGGTCATCATTTCCATTTCTGCAAAAATGAAAAAAGGCTGCTGGAATTTTGAAAGAGATTGCAAAGACTTTGTAGAACACTTTAAGTAGTGCTGACAATTTTACAATATTAAGTTTTTCAGTCTGTTAATATGGGCTGTCTTTCCATTTATTTAATTTTTTTTTTTAATCAGCAATGTTTTGTAATTTTCATTGTATAATTATTTTCCTTGATGAAATTTATTCCTAAGTATTTTTTCTTTTAGATGTTATTGTAAAGGAATTGCTTTCTTAAAGTTTTTTCAGATTGTTCATTACTAGTATATAGAAACACAACCGGTTTTTGTGTGTTTATCTTGTACACACAAATTTGCTGAATTCATTTTTTAGTTCTAATAGCTTTCTTGGGGATTCTTTGAATTTTCTACATATAGAATCATGTCATCATTATGTCTTTTTCTTGCCTGATTGCTCTGGGAAGAACTTCCAGTAAATATTGAATAACAGTGATGACAGTGGGCATCCTTGTCTTGTTCCTGATCTTAGGAGAAAAATTTTTAGTCTTTCACCACTGAGTATGATGTTTGCTGTTGGTTTTTCATAAATACCCTTTATCATGTTGAGAAATTTCCCTTCTATTTTTATTTTTCTGAGGATTTTTATCAAGAAGCAGTGATGGATGTTGTCAAATGCCTTTTCTGCATCAATTGAGATGATCATGTAGATTTTTCCTTCATTCTATTAATAAGGTATATTATATTAACTGATTTTCTTATGTTGACTCACCCTTGCATTTCTAGAATATAATTTCACTGGATCATAGTATATGAACCTTTTACTATACTTTTAGATTTGGTTTGCCAGGATTTGGCTGAGAATTTTTAACGTACATATTAATGAGGAATATTAGTCAGTAATTTTCTTTTCTTGTACTATCTTTATCTGGCTTTCGTGTCAGGGAAATGCTGGCCTCATAGTTTGAGTTAGGAAGAATTCCTTCAATTTTTTAGAAGAGTTTGAGAAGGATTGGTGTTAATTGTTCCTTTAATGTTTGGTAGAATTCAGCAGTGATACTATCTGGTCCCGGACTTTTCTTTGTTGGAAGGTTTTAGATTATTGATTCAATCTCTTTACTTGTTATAGATGTATTGCGATTCTATTTCTTCTTGAGTAAGTTTAGATAATTTGTACATTTCTGAGAATTTTTTCGTTTCATCCAGGTTATCTAATTTGTTGGCATACAATTGTTCATAATATTCTCTTATAATCCCTTTTATTTTTGTAAGGTCAGTAGTAATTTCCTAACTTTCTTTCCTGATTTTAGTTATTTGTGTCCTCTCCCCTCTTTTCTTTGTTAATCTGGCTAAAGGTTTGTTGATTTTATTGATCTTTTCAAAAAATGAACTTTTGGTTTTGTTGATTCTCTCTAATGTTTTTACTTAAACCTCTATTTCATTTATCTCTGCTCCAATCTTTACTATTTTTTTCTTTTGCTAATTTTAGGTTTAGTTTGCTCTTCTTTTTCTAATTCTTTAGGTGTGGAGTTAGGTTATTGACTTGTGATCTTTCTCTTTTGTAATGAAGGCATTTATAGCTATAAACTTCCCTCTGAGAAATGTCATCACTTTATCCCATAAGTTTTGGTAAGTTGTGTTTTTTTTTGTTTGCATTCATCTTTAAGTATTTTCTTTCTTTTTTTTGGTGATATCTTTTATGACCCATTGATTTTTTAAAAGAGTGTTGTTTAATTTCCACATATTCATAAAATTTCCAGTTTTCCTTTTGTTATTGATATCTCACTTCATTCCATTGTGGTCAGAGAAGATGCTTTCTATTATTTTAATCTTTTAAAATTTATGAAGATTTGATTTGTGTCCTAGCATATGGTCTATCTTGGAAAATAACCATGTGCACTTGAGAATAATGTGTATTCTGCTCTTTTCGGGTGGCATGTTCTATATAAATCTGTAATAGCTTAATTGGTTTCTAGTGTTGTTTAAATTCTCTATTTCCTTATAGATTCTCTGTCTAGATATATTGAGGTCTCCAACTCTTACTGTAGAACAGCCTGTTTCTCCCTCCAATTCTGTCAATATTTGCTTCCTATATTTTGGGGCTCTATTGTTAAGTGTGTATATGTTTATGATACTTCTTGCTGAATTGAACCTTTTACCAATTATAGTGCCCTTCTTTGTCTTTTATAAGCTTTTTCTTTACTTAGTATATTTTGTCTGACAATAATACAGTGTCTCTCTTTTGGTTACTATTTGCATGGAATATCTTTTTCCATCCTTTTACTTTCAACTTCTTTCTGTCTTTGTATCTAAAAGGAGTCTCTCTTAGACAGCATATAGATGGATCATGTTTTTCATCAAATCTTCCAATCTCTGTCTTTTCATAGAAGAGTGTAATCCACTTATATTTAAGGTAATAAATTATTAGGAAGGATTTACTTCTGCCATTTAGTTATTTGTTTTCTGTATGCCTTGTATGCGTTTTGTTCCTAACCTACTCCATTACTGACTCTTTTTTTTGCAATTTATTTGATATTTTTGTAGTATACCTTTTTCATTTCCTTTTCTCTATATTTTTTAGTTATTTTTTTATTGGTTACCTTTATGATTACAACGAATACCTTAAACTAATAACAACTTAGTTTGAATAGTACCAACTTAGTTTCAATTGTACGCAAATGTGCTACTCTTGTATATCTCAGTCCCTTCCTCTTTATAATGGTATTGGCTCAGACTACCTCTTTATACATTGTATGCCCATTAACAAGGATGTTAATTATTGTTTCACATATTTGCCTTTTAAGTCATATAGGGGTAAAAAGCAGTTGCATATCAAAAGTACAATAATACAGGATTTTATATTTACCTATGTGGTTACTTTTACCAATGTTCTTTTATTTCTTCTTATGCCTTCAACTTACTGTCTAGTGTCCTTTTATTTCAGCTTGATATCACGGGCCTCCTTATACAAACTGATAGGAAGAACACAAAATCACTTAAAGAATATTCTCATAAAAGTGTCTGGCCTGATCTAATTAAGCTTTTAGACGCTACTTTCAGATCACAGGATTTATAAGGGACAGAGGAACAGGTTAACTGATAGCAAAAGAAGATTATCAGGCAAATCCACAATGTGGGACATTCTGTAAGACAGCTGACTTGGACTCTTCAAAAAGCCCATGTTATGGAGGTGAGGAAGAAGCCAGGTTCGTTGTAGCATAAAAGGGACCTAATATTCACATGCAAAGTAGGAAACCGCATAGGCTCCTGCTAACAACAAGCAACACAAGCAACCAACAATCTAAGAAAGACATTTGGGGCAATTGGGAAATGTGAATATGGACTGGAGATGGATGCTATATGGAATTGTTGCTAATTTCGTTAGGAGTGATAATGGATTGGTGAATATGTAGGACCCCCTCCTCAGCAGATGCATGCTGAGGGACTGAGGAGTGAAGTGTGTTGTGTATAACCTACTGCCATATGGTTTGGCAAAAACCAATATTTACAGAACCAGATAAAGCAAACAAGGCAACATATTAAAAATTGTTACGCTGGGCCAAGACAAGAGCAAGGAAAGCAAGGTGCCCAGAGTGTAAAATGTAAGGAGGTACCAGCTGTCAGGTGCCGACTCTACACTTGGGTGACCCTGAGAGTGACTCCCTAAATGTTGCCTTCTGGCACCTGGCTGGCCTCACCCTAATCCTGGCCCTGTTGTTGAATCTGGATAGCAGGCAATGGGTGTTCATTATATTGTTCTTTCAGCTTCTCTGTATGTTTAAAAATGATCACAATAAAAAGTTAGACGTCAGATATAAAAATGATTCCTTTTCAAAAGCTATTACAACTGTACAAGTGTGCATCCAAAGGAAGGTCTCTGGAATCCTGGCCTGTGATATGGTGGCAAAAGCACTGTCAAGAGAGGACCCCTCTCTTGAGCCTCATTTCTCCACTATGAAATAGCCTCTAGGTTTACCCTGGCCCTGCCTGCTCCAAGCCTTCGGTTATCTGCAAGGTAACTCCACACAGGGAGGCTGCAGAGAGCAGACCTTGAGCCCCTCTTCCCTTCCAGTGCATCTGGGAGCAGGTGGCAGAGTTGCAGGGACATGTTCTCCTATTCTGGGAACTCATCAGGCACCTTCCTGCCCTGACCTCCAGGAGCATGGTTCCTTGTAGGTGATGAAGCTGTGCCAAGGGTGCCACAGGTGATGTTGATTTGCTCTGCAGGTATTGTTGATGAAACAGCTTTTGAGGCCTCCGACTGGAACAGCACCTTCATCTGGCCCCTCCAGGGCCTGGGGATCGTGGTTTGTGAGACTCCAGCATAAAAGAGGAAAGCCGTGTGCTTGTGTTTGGGTGTGTGGAGTAAAAATTACAACCACAACCAGGGACGCTTGCTGAGCACTTACTACAGGCCAGTCACTGCATTTGTTAAAAGCTTTATAAGCACCTTCTCATTCAATCTTCCTCTATTATTGGGCCCAGAGCACCAAGAGGAGATGGCGGGTCAGACAAGTTAGGCTAGTTGCCAAAGGCATCCCCAACTGGTAACAGTGAGGTTGGGATTCAAACCCAGGATGTCTGACCCAGAGCCTGGGCTCTCCCTACTGGAGGCTCTAAGTCCACTTGCACAGTGAAGGGCCAGGAAGGGAATTGCTGTCTGTTGCATACCTCCTGGGAGCCACACCCCCTAAGTGCACACTCTTCTCACTTGATGCTCACAAATGACTCCATTCAGCAAGCATTCTGCTCTCATCACAGTTTTACAAAGGAGGAAACTGAGGCTCAGTGGAGTTAATTTGCTCAAGCATCACCCAGCCATTAAGCAAGAGGATCAGGATCCAAGCCAGCTCTGCCTGTGGTCCTCCCACGCAGACCCCTTTCTATAGCCAGCTCACCTATTTGGGGCCTCCGCTTTTATGTGCTTCTCTGAGGAGCATTTAAGCCACATGGGGTGTGATTGAAGCAGGAAAGGGCTGTTTCTATCTAGGAAAATAAGCAAGAAGTGGCCTGGATGGGGTAGCTGGGCAGAGGCCTGAGTGGCAGGCAAACCATGCAAGGACCCAGGACCCCTGGCTGCTATTGGCATTTCCTCCCTCGAGGAGCAGCCGTGGGTGATGGAGCATGGAGGATGTTGAGATGGAGAGATGAAAGCCCTGAGGGAGGACACCCGAGGCAGCCTGGCTGCCCACAAGCTAGGAGCACCGATAGTCCTCTGATGGCCTCAAGGGAAAGGAAGTGGATGTGGAGAGAGTTCTCTCGGAACTCTCACGTGTCCAGGGGAGGAAAGTCACTAGAGCTCCCCCTTCTCGGAAGGCCCGAGCCAAACAGGGTGGTGTTGGGCCAGGACCTTTGCTCAGGGCACAGGAAGTCACAGTCTGGTTGTTTTTGAGTACTATGAGGGGGCCAGCGGGTTGGGGTTCCGTGCTCCCTGGGTGCTCCATCTGTAGAAAACGCCCAGGCTTCTAGACACCTCTGGCCGCTCCAACCCACCAGGTGTGAACCACTCACTTCCTCTGACGCTCGAAACCAGACAGAGCAAAACTAGCGAGGTCTGGCTTAAACCAGTTCCTGTCAGCTCTTCTGCTCTGGTTTATGGCCGCCATCCATTCTGATTGGCTGGTACCTGTGCCTCTGAAGGTGAAAAGTCTTCCTGGGGCTGAGCACTGGTGTGACTCCAGGTCCTGGGATGGATCCTGAGGGCTCCAGTCCTGGGCAGGACTTTAAGTGGGGGCAAGAGGGCAGGCCTGGGGGAAATCCCTGAGGGAGGGATCTGCAGCTGGGGGGAGCCCATCAACCCAACCGCCATCTTTCATCTCTGGGTAGAGCAGGCTGGGGCTTACCAAGGCAGGGTTCTGTCATCCTCTGGTGATTTTTGAGAATAAAGCTAGGTTCCTGTGACTCCACTAGACTTTGGGATCCAAAACGCTTCACAGGGATAAAACACTTGCTTAGGATCCAAGATATGACAGTATGGGGGGCGGGGGCAGCTTTGGCCAGGGCCTCTGACATGAAAGGTAAAACAGAAGGCAGGGTTTTCCAGCTGATGGTTGGACCCTAGGCCTCTAGCCAGGAGCAGCTAATGCCTGAGGAGAAGTACAGGTCCTAGGATTGTACCTGGATTGGAGGTGGTGGGCCTGTGAGGTACCTGGTCCCACCAGAGCAGCAAGAACCAAGAAAGGCATCCTCACCTGTCTGAATACTTCCTTCATCCTTTCGTCCATTCACTCATCCACTCATCCATCCATCCATCCATCCGTCATCAAGTATCAGGCTCTGTGCAAGACTTGGGGAACAAGAGGTAAATCAAGACATGATCCTTCTGTTCACATCTTGGAACGGGTCAGATGGATAAACAAACAATGCAGGAGTGTACAAAATATACAGCTGAACAATCAAACCTGGTTGTGAGCTATGGTGAGTTCTGCCCTGGGAGCCAAGGGAAGTCTTCACAGAAGAGAAAACATTTGAGCAGGATCCTGTAGGATCATCCAGGCAGGAAGGAAAGGAATGAATCTCATGGGTGGGGAACTGGCAGGTGCACGGGCACTGAGGCATGAAAGAGCTGAGTATATGGTGTGTTTGGCCCACAGTCTGGTGGGAGTGAGGCAGGCCTTGAAGGCCATGAGGAGGAGTGAAGAAGACATTGTCCCATAGCCATGGATTATAGATGGGTCCCTGCCTCAGTGGTCCTGTCTGGACTTTCAATGTGCCTGAACTACCCAGCCTAGGTCCCTGTCAGGCTTGCCTGGCTCCCTAGGTATCTGTCCCTATCCATCTCACCTGGCCTGTTGTGGCCCAAGGCCCGGGGGCAAGCCCACACTGAGATAGCAAGGAGCTGAGGAGACAGCAGCCCAGAGGTCCAGAGCTGACCGTCCCGGCAGGCCCAGATGTGTGCTGAGCCACGGAGCAGGCCTGGCACACCCAGGAAGGGACCTGTCTGTGCTCATCTCCATTCTAGTCACATCCCCACTCCAGCCATGAACAAGTGAGTTCTTCCAAGTCGATTCATTGTTTCTGCTCAGAAACAGCTGAGGAGGAAACCTCCATTTGAGCTCCCTTGCCAGATGGGGATGGGCTGCTGTTCCCAGTCCCTCCCACCCAAACCCTCCATTGTCACTGCTCTCCAACTTCTTGGCTTGGTGCTGCAGCACCTTGTTATCTTTGGCTTTGTGCTGTCACCTTTTATTACAAAACCTTCAGAAATTCTCCGAACCGTCTCGCCAGTTATCGTGCTCACCACAATGTGCTTGCATGATCCTCCCTTGGCCTGAACCACAAGGCAACCGCAGGGCACCCAGCGACTTCTGCTCTGAAAGCCTGGGGCCCTTCCCCTCTCCCCACACCCCAGCACCCAGCTGAGCTCGCCAAGCTTCCCTTTCTCTCTTTTGTTTCTCAATCTTAGAAACCCAAGTGATGCAGAGCAAGGTCCCAAGGGGTAGCAGGTGAGAGCCACCGGGGTGCTCCCAGGAGAGGGTCGAGGGACAGAGCAGGCCTGAGGAGCCCTGTTTGGGAGGAAGCTGGGTGGGGGGGAATGGAGGAGAGGGAGCTGATGGGGTGAGAGGGTGAATGGGTGTGTGCAGTATGAACGGGCAGGCTGAAGGCTGGGGACCTTCCAGAAAGCACACCTCAGCCAAGGGGCTTCTTGGGAAAGCAGAGGGTGAGGTGTGTGAGTGTGCATGTCTGTGTGTGAGAGAGAGGGAGTGTGTGTGCAAGGAAGACACAGAAACCCCGTGTGGCAGAGACAGAGGAGAATTTATGTGACACTGAAAAAGAGAGAATGAGTCTAGATTCCACTAGCCTCCTCCTCTGAAGTACTATTCCCAGGGGGTGTCATAGGAACTGCTGTAGAAGAACTGCTCAGAAAATGTTTATTGAACAAATAAATAAATCAGGGTCTGACAGTCCACTACTTGGAGGCATATTAGGACCAGAAAGTACGTTAGGGGTCCGGGGCTCCTCACACCTTCTTCCCTCCAGGGTTCTGACCAGTGAAGCTTACACTCAGGGGCCACAGCCCAGGAAAGACGAGGCGAGCAGGCAGCATCCTCGGGACGGGCCAGGGAGCCTGGGCCCCACACCTGAGCACAGGAAGTGAAAGACAGCGCTCAAGGGCACCCGCAGCCTCACGTGGGTGAACCCAGCCTGGGACCGCTCAACTCACCGCTCAGGTTAGCAGCTTTTCTCACAGAGGAGGAGAGAGAAGCAGCTCCTTCCCAGCCCATTTATGAATTGGGAGGTGGGGGCATGCCCTTCTCCATGAGCAGGTGGCAGTGTGGGGAGAGGAGGGGAGATGGTCCCTTCTGCTGCTTCATCTTTGAATCCCAGTGCCCCTCCTCCATATTTTAAGAGAAATGAGTGCAATTAGATGGGTGTCTGCTTACCTCTTGGTTGAGCTATAATAAGATGACAACAACTGCTGGACTTTTTCGTTTAGAAGTGGCTTTTCATCCAGAATCACATTGGAATGTCCCATCAATGGGATTACATCTGCTCACCCCCATTTTACAGAGGAGGAATCAGAGGGCCCTTGCTCAAGAGCACACAGGTAGCTGTAGAGAGGTAGGAATAAGGTCTGGCCAGATTCCAAACCTCAAATATGAGATGTGCTGGGCTCTTAGAGAGCTCTTGGGCTGACAGAGGGAAAAGAGGCAAGGAAGTTGAGGGCACATGACGTCGGAACGTGGGATGGAGGAAGGTCGAAGGCAGAGGGGGCCAGGGGTGTGATTTTTACTGTGTGGTGTGTCCCCAGAGGCACATGCAGGTTTACAGACAGTTTAGGGGGGCTTGGAGACCCTCTAGTGCTCATCCAGGGAGGAGAAGGGGGCCCCAGAAAGGGAGATAAGATCAGACTGAAGCCCATGGGTAGCTTTGCCTTACCTGTCCTACAGGGGAGAATCTTGACTCACTTGGGGTTAAAGCAATTTCTAAAAAATGTGGTTCTTCTTCCCAAGCCCAGTACAAAAGATGTGGGGTTCAGGAATACTCTGCTTCTCTTAACAATTTGTTCTTAGAAACTTTACTCTAAAATGTTTCTAAACATTTTAGAAAGGGACGCCATGGTAATTGGCAGTGACGTTCCCAACAAATGTCCCAATGATTCTCAATCAAAGCAGTGACCAACAGTGTGTCATAAAAGGGGAAACAGCTCAGAGCTGCTCTTGTACTGTAAAATACAAAACTATTCTTCAAGTCCCATAAAATGGACATAAACATTTACTTCACACTGTGATTATAAGAGGGGTACCCGCTTGCTATAAAATTGAAAGATAGACAATAAAACACCCCCTTCTGCTGTGTCATAAACTCAGCCTAAACTAATATACTATCTATAATAAGCATTAATTAAAATTTTATTTAAGAATTTTTTTTTTTTTTACCATCTTGAAATTTGGAAGAGTTTTTGAAGGCAATTGGGAAGACCCATAGCTGAGAAACAAAAACTGCCAACAATAGTTGGAGCAGGTCCCCCCTTTTCTTTTGGAAATATTCCTGCAGCCAACCGGTCTGTTCCATTCTGCTGCCTGTGGAGCTGCATACAGGGCAGGGCCAGAGGGGAAAGCCGTATCGACGGCAGCCGGGGCACGGCACTGCCCCACGCCAGGCAGCCAGGGGCCGTTGAATGCCCATGTAACCTGTTACCACCTTCATTTACAGGCGGGACCTGGGGTGCCCAGAGGCCCTCAGGTTTCATTTCCAGGTCCAGGACCCTCTCAAGCCCACATTCAACTAAGCTGTGTCCTTTCTGATACTGGCAGAGATATTGGATGCACAGCAAAAAAGAATGGGATGATGGCCCCAATCAATTAATGTGCCCCAAGAGTGGGCCATCTGTGTTTCTGACCCCTTGATAGGCAGAAAGGTCAAGGCAGGGCTGAGGCAGATGACGAGGTTGTGGGACAGGGACCTGAGCTGAGTGGAAGCGGTGGGTTAAGGGCCAGGCCCTGCTCCATGGCGTGCTGTGCACCTCCCGAAAGTGCCCTTGCTCTGTCACCAAATCTCGGGCCTGCCTTTCCGTTTCTGTCCTCTGGTCCCAGCTTAGGTCTGGGAAGCCCTGTGGCCTAGGGAAGGGGCAGACTTTCTATGTTAGGTGCTCTGTGGCCCTTTTTGGTCCTCACAACGGCTCCGGAGCTGTCCGGTGGTCTGATGGGCAGGTGGGGAATCTGTGTTTACTAAGTGAGGGGCAGTAGGGCTGGGAGTGGGCTGGTCGGTGTGTTAAGATGAATCCCTATTCTTTTGGGAATTGAGAGTGTAGAACCCTAACCCCTGGCTCCCTTGGAGACCAGATCAAGGAAAAGATCAACAGCTGATAAACGTACCAAGACAGGAGGAAGCTGACATGTATTGATACCTACTGTATGCCTGGTCCATTGATAGGCATTTCATATGTGTAATGCAGGAGTCCCATTTGCTTTCACTGACACTTCCTGCTAGAGAGTCCTCTAGAGGTGGCCCCTGGTTATTTTGGGGGCTCAGTGGCAGTCACTCGTGGTGTCTATGCTACCCTTCCTCTCTTGCTCTCATGCACTCTGGTCTGTGCCCACAGCCCCTACCCAGCATGACTCAAGCTCCCAGGGCATTAAACCTTGAAACACAGAATTTTCCAGGCAGAGCACCCCTGTTTTGGAAGCTGGGCTCCAGGGTTGCTCTGCTTCTGTCCATAGTCTCACAAAGTCTTTTAACCCCTCTGACTTTTTGATCTCAGAGCTCAACCCAGTTCAAAGAGCCAGACAGGAACGGGTCCCAAATTGTCTCTTTTCCTCCACTCCCCCCTCAGACCAAGCCCCCAACTCAACATCTTCTGCTGTCAGATACAATATCAAAGCTTCTAGTCACATCAATGGTTATCAAAGATACTGGAAAACGTGGGTGGGGGTATCATCTGCCCTAACAGTGAATGGACCCTGGTTGGGCAAATCCCAAATGCCATGTTACATCCTTACAAAGACACTGTGACATAGGTATTATTAGCCCATTTTACAGATGGGGAGACTGAGACTCAGAGTGGAGAAACTCGTCAAGGACACTCAACCAGTAACTGACTGAGCTGGGATGCAACCAACCACAAAGCTGTTTAGTGCCACCCTGCTTCTGGAAGCTAAAGGAGCAAAGCCATGACAATGTGTCAGGGTGGGTTGTCAGCAGGGGCTCCCCCCGCCCCCCCATAACAGGCATTTGCTGACGCTCCCTGGCCTACTTTCAAGCCCATCTGATGGACCAATCCCAACCTTAAGTTTTATTATGCAAGCTTTTGAAAAAGTCAAATAATTACACCCTTCACAGGCTCTGTCAGAGAGTCTCCAAATATACTCCAAAATGAGGGAGCCCTGAGGTAAAGATGAATTTTATTTTCTTGTTTCCAGTGATTGAAGTTGCTTTACTCTGGATCTGAAGGAGAACTTTCTCCCATCCTTTCTTTCCACTCCTTCCTTCTTTCTTACTATTTTGGCGATTTTAAATGCAAAATGCCAAAGATAGCACATATCCCGTCTTCATTTTCTTCCTCGCACTTTGTGTCTTCAAATCTTCAAATTGCATGCCATACCAGCCAGTTTAGCATAAGAAATTAAATTAATTTTCATGCTCCAACTCCAGATGTAAATGCCTTTATTAATAATTTAAGGCACATTTATTTATGCAGTTTGATATTTTTCAGGTTCAGGGAAGCAATTAGGTTTTGCTCAAGTTGTTGATGAGCAGAGAGTGTCACAAAATGGCTGTTCTTACCTTCCTAGCCCAACAGAGCTGCTGGAGGAGCTGGCTGGGCAGCCCCTCACCCCTCCATTCGTCCTGCTGCCTTCTGTGAGACACGATTTCAAAATTGAAGGTAATAACATTTCTTTGTCCCAGCCCATCTCAGGAAAGTCCAATTTCGTTCTCAGAATTGCCCTGGATCATTAAACTGCAAAAGTAAGGCCTGCAGAGGTCCTAGCCACTAGAAGTTCTTTCTTTGAACTCGTTTCTTGGGAGACTGTCATTTTTAACTTTGAACTCAGTAGGCAATTTCTCATCTCTTAAGGGCTTGTCTACCTGTTTGGTGAGAAGCGCTGGCATGGCTACTTAGGAAGTGGAGAGCTTGGACAACTCACCCCACTTCTGTTCACCTCCTTATCTGAAAATGGAGATAATAGTATTTATCTTAATAGAACTGTTGTGAAGATGGAGCTGAGTGATAATAAAAGCAAAAGTCTTTAGCTGATCTACCCACCACCTCCTTCAGATGCTTGGGCGGAGCCCCTGCCTGTGATGCTCTAATTGTCACATCTCAACTCCTTCCCATGCTCTGCAATAAAAAATAGTTGACGTTTACCTATTGCTTGGTGTTATTCAGAGATTTTGCATACATGGTATCATTTTATCCTCAGTAACAATATTTTAGACAGAAGAGAATTGAGACCCAGAGATGGTGTGAAGTTCCAGAAGGTGTAACTTCCTAGGGGCAGATTAGAATTCAGAAATGTTCTCCTGATCCCTGACTAAACCATTTCAACCCAGTGCATGAGCCTCAGAGCCCCTGAGGGTCCAGGACAGTTCGAGAAGCTATGGGGTGGAGGTGGGGGCATACTGTGACCATTGGGGCCGTCTCTGTGCCTGGGTCTCATCATCTAGGGGGACAAACAGAAAGCTATGCACCTTTGATCAGCAGGAGCTACATGTTAGGAAAGGGGTTGGAAATCCACCATCAAGCCTGGCTGTGAGATCTCCTCAAGTCTCAGCATTCACTGACAGAGTGAACCCTGGAGCCATCCTTAACCCTGTCTCCCTCCTTCCTGGAAGGCATCATCCCACCTTGCTGATTTTGCCTGCTGGATTTCATATCTCTAGAATCCACTCACTTATCTTCCTCTTGCTGTCAACCACCCTTGGCTAAGGTCTACCATCTCTCTTGGGACACTGCAACAGTCTGCTAACAGGTCTCCCTGCTGCCACATTTGCCCGCACCGAGCCAGGATGATCTTTAAATGCTCTGCTACTACCATGACTTCTCATGTCTCTCCTTACCACACAGCTGCATTAGAAAACCTCTAAGGCTTCTCACTGCCTTGGGACGTATGCCACATGATTTACCATATCCTACCACCTACCCCGTGACCTGGTAAAAGTTGGGGTGGTGGGCAAATGTATGGATGAGACCTGCTCCCTAGGGCTTTTGAAAGCGGGGTCAGCGGTACCTTTCAGCTGTCATCCCTAGAGGTCCTTGGCCCTGGAGGACAAAGTAGACTTGGGTAAGACACACCACCTCTCTGAGCTTCATCTGAAAAATGGGGGCAAAAATATCTGTCTCATGGAGTTATTCTGAGGAAGAAAGGAGAAAAATATGTGGAGTGTCTAGTAGGCTGGAAATGCAGGAAAAACATTCCCCTCCTCCCCTTTCTCCTGGGCCCCTAAAGGCTGCAGGGGTCGGGCGGGGTTCAGGGTAGCTTGAGCGCATCCCTGGTTTCGGCTCCCTTCCACCGCCGGCTGGTCTGCACAGACAGGCGCCCACAAGCCCTCTCCTCGCCTTGCCCGCCTGGAATAGCAGCCGCTGAAGTGTTGACGTGCCTCTGACATCTTCCACTCAAGGAAGTTGCCGACGCCGGCTGCTGACTGATTGTGGTTCAGGACATGTGCTGAGCCTCCCCTGTCATCTAGTGATTGTCACCCGCCAGTTCCTACAGGCACTGGGAGAGCTTCCAGCCAGCTGGGTGGGCTTCAGGGAGCAGACCCTCAGACGGGCGAGTGACTGGTTTGCACGGGGGCTGAGCCAGGGAAGCTGGGGGCTCCCAAGCTTGGGCCTGGGCTGGCAGGCGAGGCCTGTTAAACCCCTGCAGCCCTCAGTCCCGTTCTTCACACTAGGCTGAGCCCATGGCTCAAAAATATCTAGAAATTTAAGGTGACAAAGCTGTGGGGTGGGGATGGGGGGAGTCACTGAGCTCATAAAGCCAAGGCCATTTTCCAGATGGGAAAACTGAGGCTCTGTGAAAAGGGCATTGCCCAAGGTTGCACAATGCAAAGGCTGAATCAAACTCAGATTTATTTTTTCAACAAATATGAATTCTGAATCTCCTGTAGACTGGACACTGGGCTGGGGGAAAAAAGACGATGGAGATCCAGCCCCTGCTCCTTTGGCTGGAGGGACATTGTTCAAGATTTTCTCCCACACTGGCCATGGGGTCACAGGTGATGGGAGGTGGGATGGCCAGGCAGTCTTGTGCTGTGAGTGGCCTGTTCCCAAGGCTGTCTGTCAGTTCTCTGAGGGCGGGACCTCATCTTTCCCTGAGTTTTCCTGCCCCACCCCTGGGGCCCTGTGTTGGTAGACCTGGGCATGCTGCAGGAGCCAGCTGTGAATCAGGGATTCCATAGGAACGTTGCCCAGGCCTGCCTCTTGCTATCCTCTCTGTCACTTGCAGTCACCCTTGAAAAAGCACAGACAGTGCTTTAGGGGACTGGATCAGCTCCTCTGACACCACCTGTAAGCTGATGATCAATGCTGCTTGGGCTGGTTTAACAATTCACCTTGCATTTTCCAAGACATGAACTTCTTGGCTCATTTACTGAGTCACTTAAGCCTTTCCATTGTGTAAGATTTAGGGATTCGGGGAGGCCTGGGGCCTTCTGACATCTCCATCATTCCTGTTAAGCCCTGCATGTTCCCTCTCAGACAGGTGGGGCCATTACTCCAGGAAGATTGCAGGAAACCTGCAAGGCAGGAGCTCTCGCTGCCTGCTGCAGCTCGGGGCCAAGGGCTGACTGATGCCCATAGCTGGGGGAATAACAAGTCGATTCCTGGATGGACCCTCTGCTGACACTGCATTTCCAGCATCTGATTACTTACAAATAAGCTTCTGCCTTGAGCAAAATGCTGCGCTAGGTGCATGGAGGCGGGGGACGGAGAGAGCTATATAAGACTGACCTCAATGATTTCATTTTGAGGTGGAAGAGATGAACACAAACCCAAACCTGGGGTGTGCTGATAACTGTTTAGCCACCAGCTTTCCACAGGGGAAATAAAGCCTGATTATAGCATTTGCTCATATCTAAGCCGTATTCATACCACGGCCAATTTCAAGGTAACGTGATCTCTTGCTCAGAATTGGCCGAGAGAGCACGTGCGGGCCAGTTCCGGCATGCCACCTGCCCAAACTAACCACACAGCAAGGCAGTTTGCAAAATGTGCTAAAATAGAAGAATGAATACAATTCTACGGACCCCAGCTTGGGGAAGCAATGGCTTTGGGGTGAGTCTCCTGGGAAGGCCTCAAGGAACAAGTGATTTTTGGTTTGGGCCTTGAGGAAGGCACAGGGTTTTCACCGAAGGTCTTCCAGCTGGAGAGAACAGCCTGCACACAGGCAGGGATCATGTAAACAGCTGGCAAGCTTGAGGATCAGGGTCCTGTGGCAGGAACAAGGAGACCAGATTGTAGAGGGCCTGGGAAACTCTGCCAAGGGCACATCTTTAGCAAGTGAATGCCATCATAAGATTTGTTTTGTTTTGGTTTTGAATCATGACCTTATAATTTTTTTCTTTAAAAATTATATATGTTTATCACAAAAATTTCACGCAATACATCAAGGTACAAAAAGACACTTTTTAGCCTTAGGTGACCATCTTCCCAACATATCTCCATACACATGCACAGACAGAAGGTTGGACAGATAAAATAGAAAATGAAATAAAATAAGCGAAAAGAAAAAGAAAAAAGAAGGACACAGAAACTAACCAGTTTCTCTTCTTCCACTGGATATTGTCAAGGCTGCATGTGATATTTGGAGCTGTGGCAGCACTCTTACAACCATGAGGGAAGGTAGTGCAAGGTAGCCAACAAGCTGAGGATGGCAGAGTGGAGACATGAAAAGAAAGTGAGTTTTGATAATGTAAGGCAGCTGCTGGCCTTTACATAGAGACCACCATGTGATAATTTTATTTTTCACACGCGTGTAGCTTTCCTGTGAATTCTCAAGGCTCTAAATTGGGTCATAACACAAGTCAGGGTGATAGAGTAGCAAGAGCTTAAGCTTTGGAGTCAAACATTACTTTATTTGAGTTATAATTTCTTGAGGGGGAGTTGCTTAATGTCTTGGTGCCTCAATTTTCTTATCTCTGAAATGGGAATAATTAACCTACTTCCAGAGATGCTATATTATATTATATAACATATATAAAGTTTTTTTTTATCATAATGTCTAAGATAGAAGGGACTCAGAAAATGATTTCCAAATATATGAATAGATGTGAGAAAATGTTGAATATGTATTTTAGTTTCCTAGCTGCTGAAACAAATAATGTACAATGCATTGGCTTAAACAACAGGAATTTATTGATTCACAGTTTTGAGGCTAGGAGAAGTCCAAAATCAAGGCGTCATCAACGTGATGCTTTCTCCCCAAAGACTGTGGCAATTCTGGGGCTGGCGTCCGGCGATCCTAGGTTCTTGGCTTTTCCGTCACATGGCAATGTATACGTGGTGTCGTCTCCTCTCTCTTCCTGGTTCTGTTGACTTCCAGCTTCTTCTGCTCTTGTAGCTTCTTGTTCTCCCATGCCTTCTCCTTCTGTGCCCAATTTCCTTTGTTTATAAAGACTTCAGCCATATTGGATCATTCAGTTTGGGCACCTCTTAACTCATAACTAATAACATCTTCAAAGGTTCTATTTACAAATGGGTTCACAACCACAGGACCTGGGGTTGGGAACTGAACATGCCTTTTGTGGGGGACATGATTCAATCCCCAACAACGTGCTACTGGGTGGGAACACACATACACACACATACACACACACACACAATAGTTCTATTTCTTTAGTTCTTTTAGAGCAGATTGGGAAGGCTACATGAGCTGTGGCATCCCCGGCCTGCCACTTACAGGCAGAATAGTTTTGAGCAACTTTCTTTACTTCCCCGAATTTCAGTTTCCTCAGCTGAATGGAGCTGAATGGAGCTGAATGGAGACAGGAACACCTGAGAATTAAATAAGATAATGCCCAAAGCACTTGGGACACGGTAGGCTCTCAGTAAACACTCATTTCCTTCTTTCTTGTGCCTCCCTCTGTAACATGCAGGCACAAGCTCACATCCACACACACACACACACCCAGACACCCACACTTGCAGACACACATAAAAATGCACCCAGAAACATACATACACCAGATACAGACACACACACACAACCATGCACACTCACAGACACACACATACACACACCTCTGCTAGCCCCAGAGCCTTTCAGGAGGTTTTTAGCTGTCTCCTCTGGCTCAGGGTGTCTCACAAGGCTGCAATCCTCCCTGGAGGTTCTGCTGAGGACAGAGGTTTGAGGAAGCTGTCCCCATGTCTGTCTGCAAGTTCAGCCTGTTCATGCAATTTCTGCCACAGCTCTTTTTCTTTTTCTGGATTTGTTTCCCAAGTGCAGAGTCTTCAAACAATGAGCACTATTGCTTAAAGGAAAAATTATTTTATGGGAAAAAACCTTTAAAATGTAATTATATATTAGATAAACATCTAGTAAATAATTAGACTTGTACAGCTTTGAATATAAAATGGCACGGTTTTGCAGATGGGAGAGATAGGTTTTGGCAATCTGAGGGAGTCAGGAGAGAGAAAGGAAAGAAGAAAAATATGTGCTTCCTTTTTATTTACCTGGTGGCATTGGGACTGGCCCCAGGGCATGGGACAGGGAGGGACCTATTAGACTGGCTTTGGCTAGTACAATAGATGCAGAAAAAATGAGAAGCAGGCTAAGGAGGGGCCAGTTTGAACTCTGTCCAGGGGGAGAGTAAATAAACCTAGATTTTCTTTCATGTCTAGATTTTTTTTTTCATGTCTATTCCCAACGTCAAGTCCCACCCTCAACCTTCATGGAGTTCCCTGGGTCATTGCTTTCACCTCCTCACTGTTTTCCCACATCCCATTCTTTCCTCCTCTGACCTCTTCTATGTAACGCCTCTAGAGGTTTGTCCCCTGAGTGTCACTTTTCTTGCGTGGCTCTCTTGCTCAAAGACTCCCCTATTTCCATCCTTTACATCTTACTTTTCCTGCTTGGCTTTCCACTGGAACAAAAGAATCTTCTGGTGCAGTACTTGCCAGCATGTAGCCGAGCCGCCTGATTCTGGGAACCATTCTAGGTGCACTCCTAGGCCACACAGTTAGAGTCCCATCTGTTTAAAGGCCATGCTTTGTGCACGGCCTCAATCTTGAACCACTCGCCCTGACCTCCCTTTCATTCCCCTTCCCAGCCTGTCTATTTTCTTCCAGATTTTTCTTCCCATTTCACCTACCTTGGCTTCTTGAGCTTGGTATTCAGCCCTACTTGGTTGTCTTTGAACTTTGACCTTTGGCTTTCCTCCTAGAGAGTGATATGGATTTTTCCTTCCGACCAAGCATTCATTTCCTGATTTACCAAACACTTACTGGGCGCTTACAAGGGGTCAGGACCTGGGTTATGCTCATGGAGGCATGAGCAGGGGCTGTTATCTGGAAGAGGTCATTAGACAATTCATGGAGAGCTCACTTTGTCTGTGTATCTGTGTGTGGTGCTGGGTGGTAGGGGGTGAACTTGCACAGAGAAATAAAATGTTGCCCTTGAACCCTGGCAACTAGCCAGAGATCAGCCAATGGAACTTAATCTTTAATTGATTTACCAGATGAGTTGAATGGAACCCTGAGGAGATAGGAGCAAACAAGGAAGTGATTTGATTAACAGAATAGATTGTACTTGAGGATACATTTGAACTTCAAACAACTCTGAGAAGGAGGGTATTGTCCCCATTTTCCAGCCAGAGAAGCAGGCTCAGAGAGTCCAGGTGACTTTACTGAGGTCTCCCAGCCAGCGATGGGGAGGTGGCAGGTTGGAATCCCAGAGAACCTGATGGGAATATCTGTGCTCCTGGTGGCGGGAGATGGGCACCTGTGTGCAACTCCGATTCCTGAACAGCCTTCTGAGGATTGGCCAGGGCCACAAGTGTCTTGCACAGGACTGACTGAAGTTGTACTTTTTGGGGGGACATACCCACCCTTCCTTGGCAGCCTCGTTTCCCTGGCCTTCCTTTGCCTTGGCCTCAGGGGTGGGAGGGGAGTGCCGCCTTGCCATCTGAGCGCACACCTTCCAAGGCCTCCTAGGAAAGGACACTGATTTATGATCAAAAAGGCAGAGGAGGATACCAGGGAAGATGTGGGGTGGTATGGGCAGGTGAGCCATAAGAGATAGACCCAAAAGAATAAAAAGAATCCCTGAGCCTTCAAAACAGAGCCTGGCCTCTGATTCCTGGGTAGGCGTAGGCTGAGACTCTTTCATGTAAAACTGAAATGGAATCACGAATGAGGAGAAATCATCTTGGAGCTTGGCCGTGCCTTATAGGACTGAATTAAATAAAAAACTCATTGATTTCCACCACTGATTAACAGGCCTTGCAGGCGAGGAAGGCAGCAGCCTGGTAAGCAGCTCGAATCTCTATCCCAGCCTACCAGCGTCCTTCCACGGTGTCCCATGTCACCTCTGAGTTTCGGCAATTTTATAATTGGCCCTATGGGTTATGATTTGAAACCAGAAGAGCCAATTAGCAGCAATCTCTGCTGACCTCTGGTTTGGAGTAGCAAGAAACAAGGTAATGACCCAGGGAGGAAAACAAAACAAAACAAAACAACAAATAAAAATAGGAAATATCAAGAGCAAAGACCTAAATCTTTTTGGCTCCCTGATTAATAACCTTGTCATGCCGATCACAAGCTCTAAATAGCAATGCTGGTTGCAGCTGAATCTTTTATACTTTCTATTAATCTTTAATGATAGCTTGGTCACCTAGTCTCTTTTATCTTGTCAGATAAATGTATGGTTAACAGGATAATGAGATTTCTAAAGCCCCATTCAGCTCCCAGCTATCTAGTGCATGTGGTGACCTCTGACCCCTCACAGACAGCGGCACCAGGGTGCTGGTAATTGGTAGGTGTGCTGGGAATGTTTTGGAAGCTGACGGATGGTTTAAACTTTGATTTGGGGTCACTGAGGTCACCAAGCTCTGGAAGACCAGCCCGCTTTTATTACCAGCTGCCTCTGATGGGAATATAATTAGATTTGGCTATTGCTTTATTAATAAGTAATTGCTTCCCCCATTGCTGTGGGTGGGCAAATGTATGTATTCCTTGGATAATATGAGGACATACTCTGGCTTTATTAATAAGAATATATCTTACATATTTGGCCAGGGGCAGACACCCATCTGGATTTCTGGACTTTTGGGGGAAATTTATCATTTTTACTCATTTGCAGTATTGAATAAATTGGCTTTTCCTTTCAAAATCTATCCTTGCCTCCGTGTCCTCTAACTTCCTGTTGTTACAACGAGACCTTTGATTTGGTCTGTTTCTCAATGACTTAAGAGTAAAAAATAAATACTTTAATCCAGCTGTCGGTCTGTTGGTTGGTCCTTTCATCCATCCACCCACCCAATCATATAAGTACTTGCTAAATGCTCATTACAGCCCTACGTGATGAAGGGAGGAGTCATAGAAAGTTAAAGACTTAATTTCTACAAGCAGATAAGTAACTGAAATCCAAGGCAGGGTGAGTTAAGAGCCATAAGAAAGCCACAAGAAAGGCCATAGAAAGGTTATTAATAAAATGTGACAGTGTTGGGCACAGGGTCTGACACATCAAAAATGCTCATATTTTGGTAACAGTTATAAACATTACTCTTGTTTTTCAGAGACGGGCTAGGGCACAGGAAGGAAGAAGACTTGAAGGAAGGGCTTGAGGAGATTCTTTAAATATTTAAAAATTTTAGAGTTTCTCCCATGCATACCCATGATAGAAAATTAGGAAAGTACAGGAGTAAAAAAGGAAAAGATTAAAAGAAAAAAGCAAGAGAAAAAGAATTCAGGAAAGATCATCCATGATCACCCATTAGCCCTAAACTCTAATTAATTAATTCCACAACTGTTTATTAAGAGTCTACTATGTGCAAGTCCTGTACTAGCTATTTTCCCCATTCATCCAAAGATAACTCCAATTAAAGATTACAGTCCTACTGTTCAGTACTCCAGTAGTACATATGTTAGTCTATTCCAAAATATTGCAATCGTGGTATATTTGTTCATCTAATACCACCATTTAGGTACTTTTTAAAATCTGAAATTTGTTATGCTGGGCACCTTTCCTAGGAGTGGTGGCTTGGGCTTATCTCCTCTCTTGAGATGTACCTAGAGAATTAAAAGTTCTAGTCTAACAAAGGAGTGCTCTTTTAAAAATGGTTCTGACCACGTGTTTACCATATTTCATCTAACCTAAGAACAGTGTTATGTTACGTACCACTAAGAAAGGAAAAGCAGTGCCAATTACTACAGCATGCCAATTGTTGTAAGATGCATTCTGATTTACAAAGTGTTAAAATTCAAAAAGAAATGCATGTTTTACAACTGATAAAATAGAGTATTTTAGATCTTCCCAAAATATATTGTTGTTTTATTTCCCAGTTCTCAGGTTGCTCAGGAGGTTGAGCATCTTTTCTTATGCCTATTGTTCATTTATCCCCCAGAGCCTGCTGGGCTTGGATCCCCTTCTCAAAGTTTCTGAGGGCATCTCCTTAAGTCGAGGGTGGGGCAGGGCATAGTAGTGTGGATATGGGCACAGAGTCCCAGACTTGATTCCCCACCCTCGCCTAGACAGACCCTGCCATCTCTCTTGCAAGTAGAGTTTTTCTGCTTCCTTCCCCTTTCTTCCTTCATGGCCCATCCATTCCCTTTGTGCCTGACATTCCTCTCCAAGAACAGCTGCTCCTCATAAGGATATACTCAAGAGTAGTGAATGGGAAAGTCTTATCAGGAGGGACTCAGTCCAGGACTGAGGAAATTTCCTTAGATGGAACAATATCTAAGGACAAAGGGTAGAAGGCAACAGTGACTTTGGTAAAGGAATGATGTTTCAGGATTACTCAAATGCAAGTAATGCCATTTTTCTCTGGTTATCAAAACTACTGTTGACTATCAACTCTTTTATTTTTTTTTTTTATTTTTTAATTTTTTAAAAGATGCTTAGATTACATAAATGCTACATAAAAAGTGTAGGGGATTCCCATATGCCCCATTCCCTACCTCTCCCACACTTTCCTATATCAACAACATCCTTCATTAGTGTGGTACATTTGTTACAATTGATGAACACATTTTGGAGCATTGCCACTAAGTGTGGATTATAGTTTACATTATAGTTTAAACTCTCTCCCACACATTTGTGTAAGCTATGACAAGATATATAATGGCGTTTATCCATCACTGCAACATCATTCAGGACAATTCCAATGTCCTGAAAATGCCATCATATTACACCAATTTTTTTTAAAAAGATACTTAAGTTACATAAATGTTACATAAAATACATAGGGGATTCCCATATGCCCCACTCCCCACACCTCCCACTTCTCCCCACATTAGCAACTTCTTTCATTAGTGTGGTACATTCATTGCAATTGATGAACACATTTTGGAACATTGCCACTTAGCATGGATTACAGTTTACATTGTAGTTTACACTTTCTCCCACCCAATTCTGTAGATTATGACAAGATATATAATGGCCTGTATCTGTCGTTGCAATGTCATTGAGGACAATTCCCAAGTCCCGAAAATTCCCCCTCATTACACCTGTTTTTCCCTCTCGCTGCCCTCAGAACTTCCAGTGGCCATGCCTCCACAACAATGATATAATTGCTGGAATCACAATAAGTCTATAGGAGAATACCAGTGAGTCTACTTTAGTCCACAGTTCATTCCCCAATCCTGAGGATTCTGGGATGGTGATGTCCACTTCACCTCTAATTGAGAGGGAGCTGCAATCCATTAGGGCCGATGGATGGAACTCCCTTGCTTGCAATTGTAGACTCTCTCAGTTCCTTGGTATGGTAGTTGCCCATCAACACCTCCTTGTTAGTTGTCCTGGGTGAGATCAATGAACTGGAGTATAGGTGTTGCAACTCTGTTGAAGTTTGGGGCCCAGCTGGCACGTGGACAGCCCAAAGATTTAAGTATCTTGGATATATACCTACTAACTCTAGTACTAATTGTAGGTTCAAATAAAAGAACAGAAGAGCCATGTGTAGGGAAACCACAACTGAGTCCAACTCTGTCACCCTGGGGAATGTAAATTCCAAAGTAGGGCCCACTGGCAGAGCACCAAACTCCTGAGCTATCTGCCCTGACTATAGTGTCTGGATGTCTTCAGAGCCCTCAGGAGCCCTGTTATTTGGAGTAGTATCTACTTTGGCCGTCAATGAGATCCTGCTGAGATGTGCATAAGTGTAACCTCTGGAATGACCTCCTGACTCACTTTGAAGTTTCTTAGCCATATAAATTCATTTGTCTTTACCTTTTCCCCCTTTTGGTCAAGGTCTTTCTCCAGTTGCATTGCTAGTTGGTGCTTGGTAGTAATCCCTTGGTGCCAGGGAGGCTCATCCCCAGGGGTCATGTCCCATGCTGAGGAGAAGGCAATGTATTTATATGCTGAGTTTAGCTTGGAGAGAGGCCACATTTGAGAAACAAGGAGGTTCCCAGGAGGCAACTCTTAGGCACCCTATAATACTAGGCTAAATTTCCATTTCAAGAGTAAAGGCTCATAAGCACAGACATCAATATCAAGGGTCTGTCAATGGACCATCCTCTTCACTAGTCATTGCCCCTGTACTTGGGGGATTCTTAGTTTTCCATTAGAGAATGTGGCAGAGCTCCCTAGGATGGGAATTTGATATTCCTTCGGTTATTGTGTGAATCTCCACCCACTGTGACAATGCCCCATGAACATATAAGGCACATTTATATGCCTTATATGTATGCCCAGCTGAGCTTCCTCCCATGTGTCCCCCATCACTGACATCCCACACCAATGATCCTGCCCTGCCACAGTTGTAACCCTTCTGTGCTCCAAAACTTCTTCAAAAATGAAGCCAATAAAATAGCCAAATACAATTAATGAGAAAATGAAATAATAATGATAGTTTTAAAAATGAGAAATAAAATACAAAAAATTTTTCTAAATAAAAAAATTTGGGATAATAGAACCTAATGAAAAAATACTTTTAAAAATTATTTTGATGTTTTGTCTTTCATCACTGTAAGTTCTGTTGTCCTATATGAATAATGACCTTTTCTTCCATTTATTCCCCCAGTGTCTTACTTTTTTCATTTTGTCTTCAAAGAAGTTTTAGGTTACAGAAAAGTCACATACCAAATACAGGGGACTCCCATATACCCAACATCCTCCTCCCTTTCCCCCTTCCCCTATTAATAACATTTTATATGTGTATGGTATGTTTGTTACAGCTAATGTACATGGTCAATGGTTTACATTATGGTTTACATTTTGGGCCATACACTTTTATAAATTTTGATGTAACTTAACATGGCCTGTATCCATCATAGCAAGGTCATGTAGAACACTTCCATTGCCCCCCAAATGCCCCCTGTTCCATCTATTCTATTCCTCTCTCCCCTCTGCTCGAGATCTATGGCAACCACCATGCTTCACTCCTTGAAGGACAAGATTCATAGTCACTTGCAACAACACTGAGGGCTTGACACACTAGTCTGTCCTCTCCTGACAACTCTTTCTTTTTTATTAGAGAACTAGTTTACAAAACAATCATGCATAAAATACAGGATTCTGTACACCATCCCACCATCAACACCTTGCAATGGTATGGAACATTTGTTACTATTGATGATGACACTTTAAAAAATAATCATACTATTTTTTTTAACAGTAATTACCTTTTGACTATTAACTCTTAGTCCTTCAGTGAATTTATAGGTGGAGTTAGAAGGATGTCTGTAGACATATACAGCAGACCCATCTGGTATCCACCTAGAGAAAAGATTGTGTTCTAAGGTTCCTTCTAGTTATTCTATTTATTGAGCACCAGGGAGGCATTGGTTAACATCTTCCCAACTGTATTAGTCAGGATAGCCTGGGTTATGCTGCAGTAAGAAGTCCCAAATTCTCAGTCACTTACCCCATGAGAGTTCATTTATCACAGATGCAAGGTGCACTACGGGTACTGCCATCAGTGGGCTCTCCTGCGCACTTCTCCAGGTGGTGATTCAGGGATTCAGCTCCTTTTACTGAGTTAGGATCTGCTAACCCCTAGAGTCTCGTCAGAGTCCTCCAAGTCCTCCTCTGGCTCTTCTGAATCTGGCTGGCTAACCAGCAGGGTGGGAATGAGCAGGAGAGTGCGTGGCGATTTTAGAGGCCAGACTGAAGGTGGAAAACCTCACTCCTGCCCACATTTCAGAGCTGATCACATGGCCCTGACTACTCACAAGGGTCTGGGAGATGAGGCCTCCTGTGTACACGGGAGGAACATGAATGGGCTTGGGTGAACATATAATGCTATCTTTTTCTCACCAAAAAAAGCCCTAAATTTGCAAGTGGAATGGTGATGTAAACTCAGAATAACATCCTCTTCCTTGTGTGCCACAGATCTATAATAGGTTATGGAGGTAGAACCAAAGCAAAACCAAATAACATACACATGCACACACTTATTCAAGCAAGGAAGCAGTTCTGAGATCCTCTTAAGTTACCTGTTCCTTGCCATTCCTTAGCATTATCAATGCCCAGAAGAGGATTCATCTGGAAGTCAGAGGTCCTGAGTTCTAGTCTCATCTCTGCTGCTGTGGGTTTATGATTTTAAACAAGTCAGTTACCCTCTATGGACATTAGATTTTCCTTGGTGATCACACTATATAAGCAGTGATGGAGTTATAGACCCTACATTGAGACACTGATAAATTCTGGTATATTTAAGGAGTTCCCAGGTCAATACTTTTTAAGTCAGGACCAAACTGGAAGATTGGGATGTATGGGATTTTATTCATTTCCTATTTTTGCTGTAACAAGTGACCACACATTTAGTGGCTTAAAACAACAGAAATTTATTGTCTTATAAATTCTGGAGTTCAGAATGATGAAATGAGCCTCATGGACCTAAAATCAGTCAGTAGGATTGGTTTTTCTGAGGGCTCCAGGGGAGAATCCATTCCTTGCCTCTTCCAGTTTCCTTGGGTCACACCACCCCAATCTCTGCTCCTACTGTCACATTGCCTACTTCTCTTCTGAGGACTCTTGTGATTACACTGGGCCCCCCAGATAATACTGCATAATCTGCCCATCTCAATACCCTTAACTGAATCAACTCTGCAAAGTCCCTTTTGCCATAGAAGGTAATATCCCCAGGTTCTTGGGATTAGGATGGATCTCTTTGGGAGTTAATATTCAGCCTGCCTCAGGGACAGACCAAGGCACTCAGAGGGAAGTTAGACGCGCGCCCGCGTGTGTGTGTGTGTAGAAGGCGAGGGGCAGGGAACTCAGGGCAATCCATGTCATCTGACTTCACTCCGGAAGTCTCTGTAGGAAATGCAGCAGAGGAAATCTGAGGGCTTTGGAAACGGACAGGCCAGGGTTTGGGTCTCTGTTCTGCCACTTATTAGCTATATGGCCTTGGGCAAGTTAGTGGACCTCCTTGAGTCTGTTTACTTATTGTCAAACCAGTGAGCATTTTATCTCTAAAACCCTTAAAGGTGAGTGCTCATTTGTGAGTAGCATTGAGCTCTGTGTTAGTGTCTTAGGACTGCTGGAGCAAAGCAGAGCAAGGTGAGTGGCTGGGAGGCTACAAGTGCAAAGCCGAGGTGTCAGGATGGCTGTGCTCCCCCCAAGACCCTGGGAGGAGTCCTTCCTGGCCTTTGCTGGCTTCTGTTAGTTGCTGGCAGTTCTTGGAGTTTCTTGGCTTGCAGCTGCGTTACTCCCGCTTCTGCTCCCATCTTCACGTGGCTGCCTTCGCTCTGTGTGTCTCCAAATCGCCCTCGACTTATAAAGGGGCCAGTGTCTGGATTTAGGGCCCACCCTAATACAGCATGGCCTCATCTTAACTTGATCCCATCTACAGAGACCCTATTTCCAAATAAGGCCATAATCACAGGCATTGGGGGTTAGGACTTCAGCATCCCTCTCTTTTTTCCAACCTAGCACATAGCAATGCCCAGAGACTGCAAGTATTATCACAAACTCTCTACCCGGCACCAATCTTTCTGTGGATGAATGAGCACATGGATGGAGGAGATGCTGGCATCTGGGACAGAACCGAGATTCCAGCAGGTTCCCACCATCAGCAGGATATGGAGGCGCCGCACACCTAGCGGCAGGGACAGCCTCCCTCCTCACCGTTCACACACAGGGCCTGGCTAGAATGCTCTGGCGCTGTGGAGGCAGCACCTGGGAGTAGGTGTCACTGCCTGTGAAAAAGCAATGACAAGGGGGAACCTGAAAGAGGGAAGCCCACTAGGGCAAGCTCTTGGCACTAATCCCCGAGCCGTCTTCGTTCTCAGTCAGGCAGATACAGCAACACTGAGGCAAAAACCCAGTGCCAGGCTCGTATTTTCATAACCAATAAAGTTCTCCCATTCACCTCCTCTTGGTGTATCTCTTCCACTTTCTAGACCTTTCTAAGGTCAAGAAAAAATCTTCAGCATGATGGTTCAGGGAGTGGGCTCTGAAGCCAGTCTGCTTGCATTAATCCACAGCTCTACCATGTACTGGCTCTGTGACCTGGGCAAGCTACTGCACCTTTCTGTGCCTCAGTTTCCCCATCTGTAAATTGGGGATAATAATGGTACCCATCTCATAGGATTGTTGTGTGTTCAGTGAATTAATACAGTAAATGTAAAGGGTGTTCGGGGCATTGTACAGGCTCCATGCACCCCCCAATCCTCCCCTCCCAGCCCACACCAACTTCAGAGGAGACGTCTGAGTCATATTTGCCAAGCCACTGCCTAAATGAACCGACTTCCAGATCAGTTTATTATCAAAACACAGTATAAATGTTGTTTTTATGCTCAATAAACAGTTCTTCAGTTCTGCAAAATGAAATATTCCTTTCATTATGAAACTGAGAAGCCATTTATCCCGTGTCTTAAGTGGTATAAATAGACTGTGTGGCAGTCAGCGGAGGGATAATGACACTGTTTATTTTCACCAGCTTGGGACGGGCTGACACAGTGTGTATGCCGGGGGAGCGAGCACGGCTCCTAGCATGGGACTCGCAAATCAGTCATTCTTGCCAAGAACAAGGTGCTAGGCATCTGTTCTCAGCCTCCACTTGCCAGGCCCAGGCAAGGCGGGGGGAATGTTGGGATTCCACCTGGCGCCTTGAGGAGCCAGCTCTGAGCTTAAGCTGGAGAAGGAGACGCCAATGGGGAGGGAGTTGAAGGACCCCAGGGAGCCTACGGCACTTCCTGCCATGCTGCCTAAGATCGCCATCACACAGCACGTGGGCACAGACCAGCATGCATGTGACTTTAGAGCTGAGAAAGTTGCTCATCCCCAGATCAGTGTGGGAGCCAAAGATACAGAGCCTGGGAATCTGCATCCAAGTCATGCTGTGATCTTCTCGAGTGACTAGGCAAGTCCTCAACTCTCTGGGTCTTTTGTCTCTCATTTCTGCAATGGGGAGAAGTCTGCCTTGCCTAGGATGTAGTTGAATGAGAAAGTGCACTGTAGGTTTTTAAACGTATTCAGCTTTACACATATATCCACCTTGATTTTCAGGGGAAGAAACCAAATCCCAGAGAGGTGGAGGGTCAGTGACTCAGCAAGTCAGTGGGGTATTACAGACCAGACCTGGGTCTCCTAACCCCTAGCCCTGACCTCTTTCTATTAACTTACTTTTTTGGATTAAGCATGGTCTCTGGAAGGACAGGGCCACTGTCTATTTTCGCAATGCACAATTCTAGGGGGCACTAGTCACACGACTGCGACACTGATGGCAACTGCCAGGATGGTGCAGTACATAGCCTGCACCACTGTACGGAGTGGCCCAGCTGAGGGCCTCAGGTGAGAAACAAATGTGCCTCTAAGGAAGAGATGACACTGTATCACTGACACCTTATAGTATAGATTAGTTTCACTTCCCTGGCAGAGAATAGCAATTGGCAGGGATGGGATCCAAAACATTGTGTTGTGTTGGTCTGAGGACTGGAAAATTCCAGACACGGGACCCAGCCTGAGTTGAGATCTCTGTGTAGTTGAGGGGAGTTGTTGACCCCATGAGCCCCTGGAGTAGAGAAGAGGAGTTGAAAGAACTATCAACAGGAAGTGATGAGTGCTGGCAGCAGATGGGAGCCTTCCCCAGAAGAAACCCCGAGCAAGCCCCTTTATGCCTTTGAGACTCACTGCTTTCATCCATGTGGTGGATGAAAATGATCTCTTGCCATTCTGAGCAGCAGAGGCTCCAGCTCCAGAGTCACCTCTAAGTTGTGCTGGAAGTCTGTCCTGGCAGCAGAATTCACTCCTTCCCCACCTTGTCTGAGGGGTAGGTGGGAGGCTACATGTATTTTAGGCCTCAGTCCTACTGGGGTGGCTGGGAGTACCTGGAAGGGGCAGGGAGAGAGTAGTGTGGGAACTGCTGGGGCCAAGGGTGGTGCTGAGAGAAACTAATTAGCACAGAAGGGCTGCGCCCCTTCATGAAGAGGGGGACCAAGGTTTCAGTTCATTAATCTGAGGGATAAGGCAAGCTAAGGGCCCAGCATGGGCTGGTCAGAGGGGCCAGGGAGTGGAGGGCACCTAGGTGGTTCTTGGCACACTGGAGGCAGGAGCTACCATCCAGTGATGGATGCTTAGAGTAAGTGAGAAGCCCCGGATGTGTACAGCACCAGGCAGTGCCCAGGCAGGAAGATAGGAACTGTTCTAGATATTTCAAGCAGAGAGATTTAATGCAGGGAATTGGTTACAAGGGTGCTAAAAAGCCAGGAAGGGTTCTTACTCAATGACCAGAAAGCTACTACTGTTTTGGAGGCTGGAGCCAGGAGCCCTCCCCAGCCTGCCTGCCAGGGTACTGCCACCCAGCAGGAGCCTGGGCATCTGCTCTCTTCCAGGAGCCGCTGAACCTGCCTCTAACACTGCTGGAGCCCATGGGGCCTGCACTTGCCCTCAGGCACCCACTGCCCATTCCTCTGCTGGCAGCACTGCCAGGAGCAGAAAAGCAAATGCCTTCTCCCTTCTTCCCACTTTCCAGTCTTCTGCCAGTGTCTCCTGTTGGCCAAACCTAACAGGAAGCCAGCAGGCAAGGGAGCCTGGGAAATGTAGTTTGCAGGGACAGACCTGGGGGTATGGGATAAAGACGGGAACCAACAGACAGTTCTGGACACATGTTCCCACTGAGTTCCAGAACAGCTGGAGGCACTTTTACAGAGATCATCTGATTACATTATCCATTTAAAAAGTTAGGCCTGAATCCTTCCAATCATATTTGAAGGGGGTAGTGTCATGCCCATTTTATATATGAGGCTCAGAGAGGTTAACTAAAGTGTCTAGGATCACACAGCTGGCAAGTATCAGAGCCTGGGCTTGAACCCCGAGCTTTCTCACCCTCACTCTTGGGGTCACTCCTGGTCACAGTATCTAGCTGAGCTGGGGTTTTGAAGGGGTGGCTCAGACCCAGTAGGAACCAAAGATTTGAGCAGATACCGGGAAGGCAGATGAGCCTCACTAAATGGGGGTGAGGGTGGAGGGTGTCTAAAGCCCACATGGTACCCAGGCACGAGTTCATGGACAGGCTGCTACCGGATGAGTAGGCGGTGCTATCATCCTCTTGGGCCCGTATCTCCCTTCCCAGAGAGGGGTTGGGGAAGACAGGGACCGGCCGCTGTCTGTGTTTGGGAAAGGAACTGTGTGATAAGGGACACATGTTGGTAAAGTCTGGGGCGTCCATTGACTATGACTATTTGACGGAAGAGATGGTGTAGACTCCTGTGGCCTAATCCTAACTGGATGGAGAGAACAAGCTGGTGTGTGACTCCCTGGAGCTGGTGCCACAGGGGTAACACACCAATTGTCGGTTGGGTGGCTGTCTTTTATGTGAGAATAAAATAAACTTATCTCTTCTTAAACCCACTGTTATTTTGGCATTTTTGTCACCCACAGCTGGACCCAACCCTAATTAATAAGACATCTCCATACATGGATTGTTTTTCACTTTCATTCTATTTTTTCATTATTGTCCCCATTCTTCAAAGCCTTCCTTGGTCACACTCATCTCATCTTTCAGGATTCCCAGAAAACTGCCTGCTTGTATGAGTCCCTGGCATCCACCCACAAAAATGACCTTAGCCTCTTATTTCTCTGTTTCGTTCATCTTGGTCTTCTTGGTATCTTACATGTATTATTTTTATTTTATTTAGAGCTGGATGTTGAGTCTCCTTTATTGTAGAACTGGGAGCTGTACTAGCCTTTGTATTTCCCTCATTCATTCATTCAACAAACATTTATGGAGTTCCTACCATGTTTCAGGCACTGTAGTAGACTCTGGGGATACCAAAGTGAACAAAATAATCAGTCTTGGTCTTTGTGGAACTTAGGGTTTAGTGGAAGTAAACAGATTTTGAACAAATAGATAAACAAATGACTATGTAATTACAAAGTGTAATATGTACCGAGATGGATACCAGGGGCATCTAGTTTAGATTGCTACTCAGCGAAGGCCTCTTTGAAGAGATGTCACTGAAAATGAGACAGAAAGATGAGGCAAAACCAGTCAGGTGACATGGAGGAAAGAGGGCTAACGTGCAAAGGCCCTAAGGCCAGAAAAAGCTCTGGGAAATTGAGGAGATGACAGAAGGCCTGTGGATGGAAAGCAAAAGGGGAGTGGAAAGAGAAAAGATCAGAAAGGAAGACTAGAGCTAGATTACACAGAACCTTTTAGCCATCACAAAGAATCTGGATTTTATTCCATAGGAAATGGGAAGGCATTGACTATGTCATGTACCAGTATGATCTAAGAGTTAGGAGTACATTCTCCTGCCTATAGCTGAAAACTATATAACAGTGGCTTAAGCCAGCCTGGACGAAGGCAGACCAGGGCTCACAGGGAAGCTCCAGGAGCCACCAGGGATCCAGGCTTCACTAACTTTCTGCTCCACCTTTCTTTTCACATGGCTTGTCTCTCAAGTTGCTTCTTGGCCCAAGATGGCGACATAAGCTCTAATTACATCCACACACCAGGAATATAAGGGGGAAGGGGGAAGGGTGCAAGGCCTGGCCTGCAACTGACCCAGTCCCCTTTAAAGAGGTTCCCAGAAGCCCTGCTGAGTGGCTGCCATTTACATCTAACTGACCACTCCTAGCTGCAAGGGAGCCTGGTAAATGTAGTCTTTTTTAGCTGGGCATATACAAATTTGGGCTCTGCTTTTAAGGAAGAAGGGGGAAGTGGATATGTGATAGGTGACAAGAAGTCTTTGCCAGAGTTGGGCTCATAAGGGGCATTTATTAAAAGCTTATCTGTTCCAATAATTGCACACAATGTACATGAGCTTCACGGACTCAAAACAGGTTGAGTGAAATAAACTAGACCTGAAAGAGTACGCTCTGCATGATTCCAGGCAAAACTAGTCTATGATGATAAGTCAGAGAGGTGTTACCCTTGTGGGGTCAGTGATTGGGAGGGGCATGAGGGAGCCTTTGGGGAGGTGGAAATGTTCTAGTTCTTGATCTGGGTTAATATGAGTGGTGGTTATGGGGGTGGATACTAATGTAAAAATTTAGTGAGTCATCTGCTTAGTATTTATGCACTTTATTACATGTATGTTGTGATTCAATAATTTTTAAGAAGCATATTCATTTCAGGATTTATTTATCTTCTAGAAATTAACAAGAATATCTTTTAAAAACTATTTCTATTTTTCCATTTTCTGGGAGACTCTAGGATTAGAACAATCACCAGTTTTGTTATATCCCCGTCCCTAAGGCCCAGCTCAGGGCCTCTTTCCTGCAGGATTCCCTGGGCTGGGTATGCCATCTCCATCCTGAGAAAACTCCCATCCCTCAAAGGTAGGGCAGACCTTCTCTCTCCCTCGAATGAACATCATGCCCCCTATTTAGCACAATCCCTGGCATATGTTCAATGAGTGAATGGACAACTTTATGACCCAAAGCACAAGCAGTACACATGCCATGGAACAGACCTTTATTCAGGTTGTTCATTATCATAGGCTTTATGTGCTGGAGGGAGAGAGACAAAGACCACCATGCAAACTGATATTGGAAACCACAAAAGTGTAGAGAGAACCAAGGTAGCAGACAGAAGGAGGAGATTGATCTTAGGGAAGCAAATCCCAGAAGGCTTCCTGAAGGAGGTGACACTCTGAACTGGTTTTTGAAAAATGAACAGGATTTTGCTGCTGGCTGGAAATGGTTGGAGAGGGAAGAGGCAGTATGGAGGGAGTTGGTGTGTGCATGTGGGTCTGGAAGCTGAGTGACTCTGGTTAGGAGTAAGGCAGAGGGCAGCAGCGAGGCCAAGGCCACAGTGTGGTCTTCCTGCAGCGTTGGTGTCTCTCTGCTCGGGGAGAGGGGAAGCTCTGGGGCCGCAGGGCTGGGCAGGCTGGCCTGCTGGGAAGCCTGCTTCCTTCCCTCCCTCTCCCCTCCTCTCTGCTTCTCACAAAGTGGTCCTGAAATGACACCAAGAGCAGCTGCTTAAGCAATTTTGCCAATTAATGGGTCTCTGAAATTAAACCGCCTACACAGTCTGGATGAGCCTTCTCCAGGAGGGATTTCGGCAATTGTCTTCATGATAATCAGACTTGACTTGCCTTCACACACATTAATAAAAAAGCAAAGGCGCCGGGAGAGATGCCCTTTCGTGGGGAATATCGACAATATCGTAAAGAGGCTCTGGGAGAAGGCTGCTGAGACGTGGTGCTGCATGCTCAAAATCATTTCCCTCTGGTAGCAAGAGCTGCTCTGGCTGGAAGCAGTTGGGCTTACAGTAAAGGAATATCAATGCCTGGTACCCAGTCAGGTTGCATCAGCCTGGAGAAAGGGAAATCAGGAGGGCCTCCTGCAGGACTCATCTGAGGTGGGGGGGGAGGTGGGGGGAAGCACACAGAACCTCAGCGCCAAGGACAGGAACAAAGATTCCAAGGCTGCCCACCAGCCTTTCCCCTACACCTTAGGAAACCCAAAGACTTCCCTGCCCTTATTCACATGTATCACTGATTGATTACACAGGCCTTCCTCCCAAGCCAGAGGTGGCCTCAGAATCCCTCTCAACACAACACTGGTTGGAATTAGAACTCAGCCTGAATCTTACTTGCCATCCATCTTCAGGATATATAAGGTGTGGGCTTTTAGCTTCTCCCAGTCACCCTCATACTTTACTCTTTCCACTAGGAATAAATCTTTCAGGTTTTCTCCCAAAGGGCATTTGTATTTTTACAAGGATCAAAGACTTAAGAGAAAATGTTGTCGTGGTGGAAATTCAAGACTGGACCACAGAGGTGGGGCCGCGTGGCTACCCAGATCCTTGAAATAACAGCCTGTGAAAAAGGAAACTAACAGTTACCCGATATCTACAAAATAATAGAATGGTACTTTTATCGTTGTCCCGTTTCACCCTCCCATCCAATCTGCTGTAGGCATGTCCGCCATTTTGCACACAGGGTTCTTGAGTATCAGAGAGGTCACGTAGTTTGCTCAGAGTTCCAGGGGGAAAGAGGTAGAGTTGGGACTGGAAGCCAGGTTGTGTGGCTCCCAAGTGTCCATTGGGCAGTGGGGGCACACACACCACCCAGGTTCCTATTAGACAGGTTCAGGGGTCGGATGTGGCTCAACTGGTTGGGCGTCCGTCTGCCATATGGAGGGACCCGGGTTCGATCCCTGGGACCTCCCGGTAAAAAAAAAAAAAAAAAAAAAAAATAGACAGGTTCCCTCAGGTTAGTGTAGGAGAACTCAGTAAAGCAAAGAATGTCTTCTGCCAACTGAGTGTCTCTGCTGCCTGGGTAGAGAGGAAAAGAGTGGGAGAAAAAGGAAGAAGAGGAGAAAGAAGAGGCAGAGGAAGGGAGAGAGAGGAGGGAAAGAGCTGGCAGCATCGCTGATTTGATTCAACAATGTAATGAGCACTTACTGGGTGCCCAGCAGTCTCCAGCACACGTGGGCGGCCGCTGAGAGCATAACAGAGCATTCTGTTCCTTTTGCATCAGATGGGAGCTTAGTGCATTTTGTGGAGGGCCCACTCTGTGTCAGGCCCAGTGGTGCAACCTTGACCCAGATTAACTCTGATTCCCACAAATGTCCAGCATCACACAGCTCTCGAGTGGCCCAGTGAGGACTGGAAAGCCAGAGTCTCTGACCGGGAGCCAAGCTCATTGCATTTGACCACTCCCCCTTCCCCCTACATGTGCCCACACCAAGCAGGGACAGCCACAGCGGGAGGGTGGTCTTGGTTACCCAGTGTGGGAACCAGGCATGTGAGCTCTCCCTGACCCCTGCAGCACCCCCTGCCCTTTCCTGGAGCTGTGGTGCCAGTGTTGATTACAGGGGACAAGATCTTATTTAAATGTCCCATATAAGGCTGTCCCTTTCCCATAGCCTTACCATTATCTGCTCTTTGAGAGCCAGACACATCATCCCTTATTTTTCTCCCTCTTAAAATCCTAGCAAGACATTATTTTTAGAATTGAAATACTTGCTTAAACCCTCAAATAACTTTAAGGTAGTATATGGTTGTGCCAAATCTACACTAATCATTGTACATAAGCATCTATTGCAGACTCTGCATCTATTTTTCTGGGGGAAAAAAAAGTCTATTTGTTTCTGTCTGTGTGGTTGTGTGTACACATTCATTGTTGGAGGGAAAATGTTTTATATCAGTATGTTTTTGCTTGAGTAATTTTAAAACAGGCACCACATAGCACCTTATAAGGTCATGGCTGGGCCCAGAGCTGAGAGCCTGGGACTTGGGGATGTCTTAGGACAGAGGGCAGAGCCTCCTTCCCACGCTCATGCTGATGGCCTCTTTCTGGGCTTCACTGGCTCTGAGACAGACCTCACCTCATCCTCTTTAATTAGCAGTTACTGTGTTGGGCCGTGAGGTAAGGGCACTGATCTCATTGAAGACTCACATCAACCTGGGAAGGAGGCACTCTTTGTGAGCCCACTTTCTAGCTGGAGAAACGGAGCAGCCAAGAATGTATTGTGGAGTCATCTATCATTCTCCTTCCCAATGATGCCCTCCAGGAGGGCAGATGCTAAACTTGGCCCTGAGAGAAGGAAGCCTGGGACCTTGACTTCTTTGCTCCGCCCTCCAAAAGACTATGCCTTGCAGCCCATGCCAGGGACAACCAGCTGTGCACCCCGAATTCATGCTACTCCATCTCTGTGTGAGGCGGCGGCTCAACCAGGGGCTACATCTTCCAGGATCCTTTGCAACAGCACGGGATCAGGTGACTACCTCTCACCAATGGGCTGTGAGCTTGCCAGGGTTTTGAGGACGCCATTGTGCCTTCTCCAGCCTTCCTCCCCTGCCTGCCAGCTGGATACACAGGGCTCAGAAGCCGGAGAGGAGGTATTATCTACAGGATGGGTGGAGCCTGGGTCCCAGAATCACCATGTGGAGGAGAACTGCCCATCAACCAGAGACTGCTTCACTGGACAATTACATAAATAAGAAATAAATTTGTTTTGTGTTAAGCCCCTAATCATTTCAAGGTTATTTGGTGCAGCCGCTTGCAATGTGCTGACCAAAACATGACCCATGACCAGTAAAAAGCCCGGGATTCCTGAAGGATTCATCTTCACCTTCATTTGCCCTGGACAGAACTGGCCAGAGACCAGTAGGAAGCCCCTGTTCTCAGCCCCTCAGAATCCACATGTGATCTCATAATCTTCTTAATCTCTACCTCACCCCTCATTTTAAAGACGCTGAACATGAGGCCCAGGGAAAGCCATGTGCCTGTCATCCTGTAAAGGCAGGAGGGCATTCAACATGCTTACACACACGTGAGCCTACATGTGCAACATGTGCCACACGGGAACAGAGAGGAAATGGTGACACATCGACTTACACACGTGGGTGAGTTTTCCTCCACACAGACCGAGTCTCCCAGGGGCCCCTCTCCCAGGGACTTTCTGGACACCCCCTGAAGGAGGAGGGTGGGGCTGGGCTTCTCCCAGGCCCGGAGCTGGGGCAACCAAGGGCCAAGTGGGCTCTATCCGCTGCCGTGCTGGGAAAAGCCCTGATTTCCAAGACATAAAGGCAAAAAACACAATGTTTTATTAGTGCCTGAGACGTTTATTTCCTGAGTTAACAACAATAATAAACTCGTTTACGGCTGTGAGTTTCATTGCCTTCCCCTGGTGGGGCTCCCACCTGCCGCCGTTTGGAGGCTGAGCGGCTCCTGAGCGCGAAGAAGCCGGCGTGGCAGCTGGCACGGGCGGGCACCTCCTCCTGGCAGCTGGGAGGGCTGGGGTGGGGGTCCCCGGGGCACTGTACTGTCAGCATCCTGAGGGGCGGGGGGAGAGCTGCTCCCTCCCAGGCAGGACCGCTGGCAAGCAGGTGTTAGCAGAGGTTTCTGGGCTCTGGCCTGTCTATTGTGCAGGTGTCTCTTACAAATAAAAGAAAAAATGATGGTTCCTGACTCAGGAAAGTCCTTTGGGAGAAAGCAAAGTTTTCGTGTGAAGGCATGGGCCGGCCTTCCTGCGGGGCTGGGACTAGTGTGAGACAAACGAGGCATGTAGGGTTTGTTTTGTTTTTGTCAGGGCAAGTGTCTCCTGAATTCTGTGCCCCAGGTGTCTCATTTACCGCATCCTAGACCTGCCCAGATTTCGTGCCCCTTCCATTGACAAGTATATGGTGCCTCATGATTTTTTTCCCCATCAGGCTTGGAAAAGTGGTAAGTTTTTTTTTTTTTTTTTTTTTCTTCTTTCCTTTCTTGACCTCACCATGGCAGAAATGCAGTGGGATGAAGCTCATGGACTTCCCAGGACTGGAAACCAGAGGGGACTGGGGAGAGAACCAAGTGTGGGCAAGGGAGTTTATGAATTTATGAAGATATGACTCACCTTATGTTGTGTTTTTAAAAATTCACTCAAAATAAAAATCCCCTGTTGCTGCTGACTCCTCCCCTCCCAACCCCCCACCCCATCCTTCTCATCTCTTACTGATTTGCTTTGCCTGAAATTTCCTTGCATGAGGTTTTGAGAAGTTGTGAAGTTTTACCTGTAGGAAGGGGTGGGCTGAAGGGTAGGGGAGGTTGAGTGGTAGTGCTGATTTGTCTCCCTATACCGGGGTTCTTAAACTTGACTGTACATCTGAGTCCCCTACAGAGCTTGTTAAAACGCATAGGGCTGGGCCTCATGCGCAGAGTTTCTGACCCAGTAGGACTGGGGTGGGACCTGAGAATTTGCATTTCTGGTGGTGCTAGTGCTGCTGGCCCAGGGACCTCATTTTGAGACCCACTGCCCTAAGGTGTTGTGGTAAAAGAGCTCTGGAATTGGACCTGAGTTCAAATCCAGCTCCACTGTTTATTAGCTGTGTGATCTTAGGCAAATCACTTAATCCTGTCCACATTCATGTTAATTACGCTCATAAAAACTATACATCAAGCACATTGAGCAAAGACCATGTGCCAGGAACCGTGCTGAGTTCTTTATATGCATCATCTCTTTTGATCATCATAATAACAAAAGGCTGTAGGTGTTTTTAGCACCTCCCTTTTCCAGATGCAGAAATGGAGAGTTAAAAGTTAGGAAATGTTTCCAAGTTCACACCACTCAGCAGTGGTAGAGGCAGGGTGAAAAAAACAATGAGGTCTGACTGCAAAGCCCACCCACAGGAATGGAGGAGGAAGGTTGGTTAGAAACTCATGGAATGGTTATGAGGATGAAGTAAGAAAAACCTTCAAGCACCCTGTCCAAGACCTGGCACACGGTCCTTGCTCATGGAGGGTGAACCCCATCTCCCTAATGAGAAGAGCCCGGATAAGGCAGGGGAGGAGGGGGAGACAAGAGCTGTGTTCATGGTGGCTCAGGCTCCAGGGCTGGTAAGCCCAGCACAGGGAAGGGGAAAAAATGGGCAATGGGCCAAGTGTCTGGGGAAGAGCCAAGTAAAGCAGCCGCAGCTCTGTTTGCCAGACAGGGGCTGCTCGGGGTCTGTTTCTGATACCTGGAGAAGAGAACAGCCTCTTGCTTGGATTTCCTGGTCCATATGCCTTCAGCAAGCCCCCACTGCAGTGCCGCAGGCACCCCCGGGACACCCTTTCAGAGCTCCTGGGCACCCACAAGGCCTTCAGGGATCTATCCTCAAGTCCTTCCTCTCCTTTCTGCTCCAGGCACTTGGCTCAGTCCAACCACACAACCATTTTTAAGCGTTTTCCTCAACAATAATTGACCTGCAGAACCAGCTCCAGTGCAGAGTCAGGATCCTAGGATATTTGTACATTGTTTTCTCACTCACTTTGCATACATACAATTATCATCATGCTCCCCTTATATGTTTATTACTCCCTTTGTTGTGCAAAGTGGGGGTGGATGGGCACATGTATGTTTCTAGCACCAGGCAGTGTAAATGCAAAATAGGGTGTTCAGTTATCAAGCAGAGAAGTGGGGGGCAGGTATACCCAGTCCCCAAGCTGTGTTATTCCTCAGTGAGCCTGGACTGGGTGCACCAAGGAAAGGTTCCCACCTCCAGAGTGCTCTATCGAGTTATAGGAAAGGGGCTCATGGGACATCTGGGCAAATGGGAACTTCCTGGTGAAGGAGAGGCCTTGCTACAAAGCAGGCGTCCCCAGAGTGCAGAAGCCTGGGTCAGCCTGTCCATCCTTGGCTCTAGGTCTACCTCCTGGGCCACCATCTTGGGAGGGCCTTCAGGGCCATTGTGGTTTTTATCATTATATTTGGCCATTATCACTAAAACCCCACCAACGTTGTCCCAATAAGCACATTCTTTTAAACTCACAAATCCACCGTCATTAACTACTTATAAAGTAGGGACTAAAGGCTGGATTCCAGAAAAAATGGAAGCAATTACCACATGCATTCCTGAGTGGCAGCACCATGTTTTCCATTTCTTTCTACACCCAGGGGAGCAGGTGTTGAGGGAGCTCCCATAGGAGGAATGGTTTGGGCCGACGCAGGTCCCTAGAACCGAGGGCAACTGTTCCCGACCCTCCTGAGCAGAGGGACGCGGGAACCACTTGCTATTGGGTTTGCTGCTTGTCACACCATGGCCTTCTTCCTCCAAGCAGTCTCAGTAGCATGTACACCAGCAGGCATTCTTAATCCGAAGAAATTTAAATGGACTGGTTTGAAAGTGTCACTGTCTCTTTGTACACAATGGTCCAGGCAGGATGTCATTCACCACACCAGTGGATGTAGAAAGTGGAAAGAGGACTTGCTTTTGGCAGCACACAGAGTCCTGCCTATCACTAACTTGGGCTGGTCCCTAGATCTCTGTTTTCTCATCTGGAAAATGGGGATGAGAATATAAAACCTACTAACTTAATGTCTACATAAGGCGATGGATAGTGAACAAATCCATTTAATAATCATCCCCCATATTTGAATAGGACTGTACAGCTTTCAAAGCAGTTTCAAATATGTTACAGAGCTAGCAGAGTGTCAATGGTTAACAGACACATAAATGGAGAGAGCACTTGGTCCATTCAACTGAGGGAATATGTTCTGTAGTTCTCCAGGGGACAGTATTTGATCTTGGCACAGAACAATTCTGATCATTGCCATTCTTTTAGTTCTTCTGGTTCTATCAGGAATGGAGATTTAATTAAATACTGATTTGTCTAACAACTTTGAAACGTCCTTTTCACTATGAGAGCTCAAAGCCACTGGCCAGGAAATAGGAAATAGTTTATCAGGGCATAGAGAAAATCTTCCAAAGCAGAAGCCTAGTTTTCTGTATTAGTCTGTCTTTGTGTTTCTGCCTCTCCAGTTCTGTCACACACACACACACACACACACCTACAAATGGCATGTGGTGAAAGCATAACTGTTGGAAGTGTCCCTACGTGGTCAAGTTGGAGAAAATGCCATACCCCTACAAACTATACTCTGTATACCAGAAAGGCTAGAGGATATTATTTATGATGTCTAGGCACCCCCCACACACACACATAGCCATGAGTCTCTCAGCAACATAAATAATCCCTGGCTACTTCAGAGGTGCCCATTCGGGACAGCAGGAAAGGGCTCAGGAACCTTCAATTTAGCAAGCCTCTCTGATGATGCTAATGGTGGGGGTAGGAGGACAACACCTTGTGAGGCACTGATGCTCTAGCCTCTGCTATCCAGGTATTTATGCATGTGTGGTCCAAGCCCAGAAAGGTAAATATCTTTCCCCTCCCCCACAATTGAATCCCTCTGGATTCACACCTTGGAAGAAGCAGAGCGTTTCCTTGACAACAGGTGACTAATTTAGAAGTCCCTGTGAACAGGTGGGAGACAGGAAGGGACAAGAGAAGCAACATAGACAGGTGCCAAGTTGAAACAACAAGCTCTTGGCAGCCTCAGAAGCACACACTGGAAGGGAGGGGTCTTGGGGCTTGAGCAAAGGGAGCTCAATTTTCCTCTGGAAGAAGGAAACCCTAATTAACTCTTAAGGACAGGCCATTTAAAGTCTGACCCTGAAGCTAATTCTTGGAATTAAACTTTATTAAAAGAGTTTGTGGTCAGAATGAAAATTTGGTTTTGAATAACTTATTTGACTAGGAAACTCCAAAGGAGAAGGTGGTACCTGAGGCCAAGAGGTGGCTCAATGTGGGGCTTCTGGAAAGAGGACTTGGATCTTTTGAAGTCCAGGAGATAAATCTAGGGAGACCTTACACCTGCCAGGACCTGGCCCCCAGGTTCAAGTTCACATCTTCAGTTCTTAGTAAGTTCTTTGTTGGCCACTTGGGTTAGGTCCCAAGCCCTTTCTGGTGTCCTTTCCCACCACTCCTCTCACAGGCCTCAGCTCTGGACAGCCTCCAGCCACTGCCCATGTCTTGTGATCCTCCACCTTGTCAAATGCACTTTACTCTGTCAAAATTCTGCCCATTCTCCCAAGGCCCAGCTCAGATCTGGTCTCTGTGTGGATTTTCCTGACATTGGCAGCAGAATGCACTTTCCCTTCCCACAAGTCTCTTCTTCTTTTGTCTTTGCCTCATATGGCCAACTGAGCTTCATGCCTTTCAGGCCAAGGACTAGGGCCTTGTGCCCAAGATGTAGATGCTTCTTTGAGGAACAGGAATCTCATGATGGGACCTAGATGATGGAGTCCATGCTGCTTCTTCAATCAAACTTATAATAGGCACAAACGTTCTCAACCTTGGCCACACATCAGAACCATCTGGGGAGCTTCAAACAATACTAATGTCTGATCTCACCCCAGATCAATTGAAACCAAATCTCTGTGGGAGCAACCAGGTCATTTCAAAAGCTCCCTGGGTTATCTGGACGCACAGTGAAGGCTTAGAAGCACTGCAATAAGTGATTCCTCAATCTTAGGAAAAGGCAATTTGAGAATAAAGTCAGTTCCCCTTCACTCTAATACTGTAAGAGTTCAATATAGGATAGCTACTATTATTGTTCCTTACTGATCTCTACTCCTTCAGGAATGGGGGAAAATAATCCAAGACTTGATGTAGGCTTACATTGGCCAAAGACCCAGGGATGATGGTGATGATGGCAAATCCCTACGTGCCTCCTCCTCCATACCAGGGTTTTTACTGGCATTCCTAATCAGGCATGCCACACATTCCTTCTGAACGAGAATGGCCTCACAGTGTCTCACCAGTCTGTCCTCCTGGTAATCCCAATCAATTGGAGCTATGGTTCTATTTGAAACCTGTTAGTTATGGCTGGTTTAGAGAAGCAGTACCAGAAGGATAAGAGGAAGCAGGGATAGTGTTGTTATGCCCCAATCTTTTAAGGATACATCAGGGAGACCAACCATAGTCTTCCCTGAACTTGGGTCCTTTGGGGTCCTGAGGGACTAAGCTGGGATGAGGAGGACAAGTCTGAGTTTCTTTGAAGTAAGTCAGTTTATTCATCTCCTGTTGGCTCTCTTGGCTAACCAAGGGCAAGGAAGGCTGAGCAGAGTGGAGAAGGGCTTCAGATAAGCATGGCCTAGTGTGCTTTTAAACCACAACTGACATTGCGATTTCCCACCACCGAAGCATGTTCTCGAATTAATCAAGCCAAATTCCTTCTTCTCTTGGTATCTCAGGGTCTTTCCCTATCAAGGGAGTGGGTTTTGGTTGCATTCACTTGTGGCCAGCTTGCTAAAGGATTTACCAGCCTTAGTTCTACTTTCTAAACTATATTCCAAATGCCCTTGCTTTCTTCTCCCCTGACAATCAAGGGCCCGCACTACCTGGCCCCAGCCTACCCTTCCAGCCTGATCTCCCCCGTCGCCTGCCCTACGCCAGGCTCTGGCCATACCGTCACTGCTCTCCCCTGAATACATCTGCTCCCCTCCCACCCCCATGCTTTTACCTATATGTGAAATGTCCTTGCTTCCATTTCTGTCAGCTTAGCTCTTACCCACACTTCAAGACCTATTCAAATTACACCTCCAACGTGAGCCCCCCACCCCCATCGCGGTCTCACTGGTTGCCATGGATTTCTCTTGTTCTGCTGTGCTCAGTTTGTCCTTCCATTTGGCCATGGGAAGGGTATGACTATTTCTTGAAAATCTATCAAGTACCAGGTACTGTCCTAGGCAGCACAATTAGGAATTTGACTTTATTTCATCTTACATGCACTTCTATTTCTTAGGTCTTATTATCTCTATTTTACTAATAATGAGAAAACTGATAACATTTGCAATTCAGTGACTTGCTCAAGATAGCAGAACCCACCTCTCATGTGCCTTCTCAGGCTCCGTTCTTTACTCTGTCCTCCTCTGTCTCCAGGGCAGAATTCCCCATGGCTGCCTTGTACATGGGATTTGGAGTCAGGTAATCTAGATTCAAGGCCCAGCTCAGCCATCTACTTGTTGTGTTCTATTTGGCAATCCACTTAACCTCCCTGGGCTTCAGTTTCTTCATCTGTCAAATGGGATAAAAATAATCCCCACCCTGCCTAGGTCAGAGAGGAGAGCTCATCTCCCCATGGATTGTGAACCTCTTGGGATGAGACCTTGTTTTACTCATCTCTTTGGTGCCCCCCTCCCTAGCACCCAGTTGGCACTGATCCTAACACAGTAGACCCTCAATAAATCCTTGTAATTCAATTAAATGAAAATAAATTGAATGACTCAACAGGTTAGGAAAAAAAACAAACACCTCATTCAAGGGTCCAGAATTGATTGGCCCCAACAGGCATCACCCGGTGTGGGTTTTGATTGCATTCACTTGTAACTGGTTTGCTGCTTGCTTTGTTTAGCAAATTCCTTCACAGAGGGAGGGAGGGATCCTGGGAAGGCAGGGGAAGGGTGTGGGAAGATGCTGGAATCTGAACAGGGGCTCAGATTGTTGGTTGAACATATTGCTGTCTGTGTGGAAAATGTTCACAGCAGTTACAACTTTGGATGAATATGCATTAGCGGCGGTGCTGCAATTTGCCCGCGTGCGCCACGCTACACTCAGAGACTTGGCAAGATGGGTAATTATCTCCACATTATGTGCCTTGTCTCTTTCTCTTCTTAATTAAGTAACTAATCTGGTGGAGGAGAGCTCTGTTTGTGTTTGTTTGGCAGGTGCAGCCTCGTGACAGTTGTCTGGAGAAGTTTCTTGGAAATTTATGAGACTTTCAAAAAACAAACTGCTCGGAGCTGAGCCGACCTGCTGGAGCCTGGGAAGATCAGAGTCGGGCCTCTCCTGGAGCGCAAGACAGAGTGGCGGTCGCTGCTTCTCTGCTTCTCCCAGACCCTGTGTTTCCTGCTGGCGGGTGCCACCGGGGACCCTGACCTTCCAGGACAGGTCCCAGGATGGCCGGACACAGGGAGCTCCATAGGGCAAGCACTCCTTGTGGAAAGCAGGGAAGTCAGCGGCCAGAATTAGAACAGCAGGGTGTCCTGCTCTCTACCTTGTTTCTGTATTTGAGCAGTTTTTTTTCACCTTGGCTCTTCCAAACATTCTGTAAAGGAATGCATTAAACAGGCCCAGCACCAACCACTTATCGAACGCAGAACACAGGGCTCATGGGCAAACCTGCTGATGTAAAGGCACTTGGCTGGGTGGATTGGACTAACACAGATGACCCAGACTGGTGACCCGGGAGGGATTGGGACCCCCAGGGCTCTGGCGTGGTCAACTCAGACAGGGCCCATGGAGGGTAGGTACACAGACCACCATTCTGAGGACTCCTCTAGGCTCCTCTAGGCTGCACAGTAACCAGACCAGGTGGGCCCTGGAGTGTGAGGGTCGGTGCAGCCCCATTCTGGGTCCATGGGTTGGTTATAAGAGAGAGATGGGAATGGGCCAGGCCACCTAATGGGATGACATCACAGACTCAGGATTAAACACTGAAGGAGCTACCAGGGAAGTCCTAGTGGCCACACCATATCTGGTGGGCACACGTGTGGCTCACAGGTGGTGTCATCAGCTGCCAGGATAGTCCACCACGCAGGCACAGAAGCACCAAGGGATTGTGGTTTCCTGCACTACGGTAGTTGCCTTTGCTTTGACCCCTGAGTTCTGTGTTTTTATTCTGGTTGATGGGCTTGCCTTCTGTATATCTGTGCAACCCTCCACCCCAACACACACACCAGCTCAATGAAATAAGCTGCCAGTTTCCCCTCTTGGGTGGCTTGTCCCAGGGACACTGTGCTCTCTTGGTGCTGCAGTGAAGGAATTTTGCATGTGTAATTAAGGTCCTTATTCAGTTAGGGAGATTATCTGGGTAGGCCTGATCTACCACAAGGGTCCTTTAAAAGCAGAGTTTTCTCTAGCTGGTTGCAGAAGAGGTCAGAGATGTGAAGCATGAGAAGGATTCAACACATTATTTCTGGCTTGAAGATGGAGGGGACCACATGGCAAGAATTCAAGTAGCCTCTAGAAGCCAAGAGTGGCCCCTGTCTGACAACCAGCCAAGAAACAGGGACTTCAATGCTATAGCCACAAGGAAATGCATTCTGCAAACAAAAATAATGAGCTGGAGGATGCTTTTTCCCCAGAGCCTGCATGTGGGACCCCAGCCTGGCTAATACCTCAATTTCAGCCATATGTTACGCTCAGCAGAGAAACCAGCCACGCTCTGCCAGACTTCTGACCTACAGAAATGTGAGCCCATCATGGGGTGTTTTTTAGGCCACTATGTTTGTACTAATTTGTTATGCAGTGACAGAAAATTAACACAGGTGATAACCTCCAGCCTGACCTAGAGAAAAATTGTATAAAGAGACTCTACTCTGACATTTCTTTTAAGATCTAGGCCCATGGGGACCTGGACTGTGATCCTGGGCAAGTCATATCTCCTTTCTGGGCCTGAGCTTCCTCTTCTGTAAAACTTGGAATGGGATCCAATGTTCTTTAAGGTCCCTTATAGCAGGTAGACCCGAAACACTGGAGTGAAGAAATGCAGGGGTGATGCCCACCTGGAGGCCATAGTTTTCTTTGCATAAGACCTCTGGCTTCAGGGTCAGTGTGATCTGCCCACACCCAGTTTCTGTGTCACCACATTCAGCTCAAATACCTTCCATGGATCTCCATGGCCTAGAGAAAAAAGGAGGACCCTCCTCTAGCTGCTGTTTGAGGTCTATGTAATTTGGGCCCAGCTTAACTTTTGACCGTATGTCCCACTATTGTCCTCTACACTCCTGAGCTTCACTCCTAGGTTTACTGGTTGATATCTGCATTCATCCTCTCTCCTCCATTTTACACCTTCTCCATCTCTTTTTCCAACCTAAAAACTCAACAAATAAATTTCCCATCTTCTGAGGTTTAGTTCTCCAGGAAGCCCCCCTGACATTTCTGATTGGGGCTCTCCTCTGGGTGTAATGATAAGAAACTCAATTCAAACTAGTCTGGGAAGAAAATAATGGAGATGAGTGATTCATGTAACTGTGAAGTCTAAGGTAAGCCTCAGGCACAGCCTGATCCAGTGGGACAAAGTTTGGCATCGACATTTTGTCTCTCCCTATCCATCTCTTTTCTTTGCTTCCCTCTGTGAGGCAGGGTCTTTCCTCATAGGATGAAAAATGTATGGCCCCTGATAGGCCCAAGCCTGGTTCCATATGGCTTGAAACTCAAAAGGAAGAAGTATCCTCTCTCCCCTGGCATCTTCATATTAATCAGAGAAGATGGATTGGTCCTGCTTGGGTCATACAGCCATGCCGAACCAATCACTGCCTTTAAGTAGACTCTTCCCTGATCAGCCAGAAGGGACCTCTGCCTCAGCCTTGGTGGGAGGAGGGGGCTGGAACGGATTCCCTCACCCTGACCACGTGGACTGGGGGAGGTGTAGTCCTCCAGGCAAAAGCAGGAGGTTATGACCAGAAGTGAAAAAGAGGTGCTGTTCAGACAAAAACAAGAAACACCCATTCTCTCCTCACCTGCTCTGGACTTCCACAGCACTTACCCTCTCTCCATTAATTTGACCATAATCACACATTGCCCTGCTTTGGGAGAAATGAAGGCCATGCTGAACAATTACTCACACAAAAATTTTGATGAGCAGAGAAAATATAATTGCTCTATTTTTCCCATAACTAACCAGACCGTCCTCCCAATATTGGTTAGAATGGAAAAAAAAACTAAGTTATCCAATATGATTGAATATAGTAGGCTCTGATAATTTTAAACAATCATATTAGGAAACGGCTTCTGAGTGCACATACTCAGCTGCTGCACTTCCTAATATGGGGTCCAGATGCAGGGAGAGAGGAGGGCTTACAAATCTATGTGGCAGTAAGGATGTGCCCTGGTCTGGGGGAGAATGTCCTTCCTGCCCCCTCCCCACAGTGCACTGCAAGAGCCTGTGGTGGGTGAAGATCACGATCCATCTCTTGTGGCTCGGCCAGGGCCCATCTTTGGCTGTCTTGGCCTCTCTCAATGTCCCCTGGATGCCATTAACTCCTTGCCTCCTGTGGGACTCATTTCACCCTGCTGCAGCAGACCCTACAGGGGTGTGTGTGTGGGGGGGGCGGGACTTGGCTCCCCCTTTTGCTCTCCTACTCCTGTCTGGGCTTTAATGGCACACAGGGTGCCTATTTTGTCTACTCATTAGGAGGATTCTCTGAGCTGAGTCCCCCAGACCTAGCCATTGACAAGCTAACAGGGGAGATAAAGGAATTTAGAAAATCCTCCCTGAGACAATAGCTTGGCTTACAAGACTCATTGTTAACCCAAGCTATAGTCCCGACCCATAATCCTATTTTGTGTGTCAATAACTGAACTGTGCCCCAACCTTTCTGTCTACATCCCTTTTGAAACAAAGTCTAATCTCCCTCCAGGTGGCTAGTTCCCTGGGATGGACCCAAGAAGGTCTCCCTCCGAGAAGGCAAAAGAGAAAGCACATTAAAAATGAAAGACCTCATCCACACCACGTGGGTGTCGACGTCTCCTTTGCCGAATTGTCGCTCCTTGAAGCCCCTCGCCGCGCTGTCACTCAGTAGACATTCCCTGGGTGGGTAGGACTGTGTTCTGTGAACAAAACTGGGATCACGTTATTTTGTAAAGTGCCTTGTGCCATCAACCCCATCAATTAATTCTTTTGGCAGGCAGTCACTGGGTACCTGCTGGGTGCCAGGTACTGTGTGGGCACTGTAGGAAGACAAAGATGATTGAAGCTGGAGGGTATGCTGCTTGCTGATGGGAGGCACCCACAAGTCAAAGAGTTGCCTCAAATTGGAGGGACTCCCGAGTAACTAAATGGATGTTACAGATCCCCTGGGAATTCCTAGTCTGACTCCCATGCCGCCTTACAGGTCCTTGGGGCAGCTCTCCAATGCTCCGTTTCCTTCTCTCCTCCCCTGTTGGTGTCCGTTTCTTAGAACATGCTTAATGTATCATTGCTTGACCCAGTCTATAAATATTGGTGCCCGCAGTGCCAACTCCCTGATGCTTGATGGGGAGGCCACCCTGGAAGTGTGGTTCAGTTGAGCCCCTGATTTATTTCTTGGGTTACAGACAAGTGAGAATTCTTAGTGGAAACAGCTTCTTTACTGACCCAGGAAATGTGGAGAGGGCAGAAGCTGGCTAAGTCCTTCCCTTCTTGATATTTTTGGCCATAGCTGGTCTGCACGTCATAGTCTCCACTCAAAGATGGACGTGCCTGAGGATTGATTCTGGCTTTGGGCAGCTCACACAAGCAGGGTGTAAATTTCAGACCCACTGTAGCTAAAATAAGCAAATGAAGCTGCAGTAATTGTAGGACAGCAAATGGATGATTGCAAAGTAGAGTGGAAATGTGTTGTTTTTTTGAGGGCAAAAGGAAGGGCAAAAGTTTGCCAATGGGCTTTGCCAGAGATAACTCAATGGCTGAGCCATTTGGGATTGGGAAAGATTCTCCAGCATGGTGGGATAGAAGGAACACCAAACTTGGAGAGTCACTTTTAAATTCTAAGCTTGTATCTGCCACTAATTAGCTGTGAGACCTTGGGAAAGTCACTTTTCCACCTCTGGGTTTTGTTCCTTCATTGACAAAACAGGGCAATTGGACTTAATCTCCAAAATTCTTTCCAGGTCCCAGAGGACATGGTTTTGTGGTCCAGCTGGGATTCCTTGCCTTGGCACCTTTGCAGACCTTCATGATCTTTCAGTTGGAATGCAATGGAAACTACTCGAAGCAAGCTGCTGTCATCAGCCAACTTTATGTCTACACAGAGGAAGCAGCTGTCGTTCAGGGTGAGTGGTGGGGCAAGACAGGGCTGACCACGCTACTGTGTTCAATGGCCTCTTTTTAAAGGGCAGTTTCTAGAGGTGTGGGCTGTGTCTTAACACATTATATTGGGGGACAAATAGCACTACTACCAATTTAGAGGGAAGAGAGGATAGGCTTAAGTAACTGAATAGCTTGTTTGCCCCGTTGTTCACTAGCTGTGTGGTCTTGGACAGCTTTTCTGGATTCCGCTTCCTCATCCAGACAATGAGGAGGCTCTTGAAAATCCCTTCCAGCTTTGCACCTGCTACCACGCCAGGGCGACGGCATAAGGAAGTGCCTCCCTCATTAAAACAAAACAGAAAATGTTCTGCTATCCAGGGCTTGAGAGTAGCGAAGTTTTCTGAGGGAGACTCAAGCAGCTCTCTGCGGAGCAGAAGTCAAAGCTCATCCTGCAGGGTGGCAAAACTGAGCTGGAACAGCTGGGAAGTTGTTAGCATAGCCAGTCCTTCCTATCCAGAGTCCTCTTTGGCGAGCTTTGGGTTTGGCTTTAATGAGGGCTACTGTTCTTACAGAAATCCACTGGTCAGTCACAATGTGAGAAGCGAGATCAGAATGGGTTTCAGATGGTGTAGAGAAATTTGATGGTAGCTTCAGCATGCACCATGCGTTGCTATTTATTGAGCAACTATTAAGTGTCAGCCTCTGGTGTTAGGCACCCCTGGATTGGTACTGCACCTATGGTAAGCTGTGGCTGTTTTTCATTCTTTGGGCAACCAAAACCTGAATCTCCTTCCTATGGGGTGAGTCTTGGTGGGAGGCAAAGCCCTGCCTTCCATCTTGGAAACCAAATAGGGCAAGAGGCTTCCTCTCTCGTCACCCCCTCATCCTTAGGGTATGGACACAGGGCCCAGGCCCCATCAGTCGGACACTCCTGCCTGGACTCTGAATCATGAGTAAATAAGCAAAGACAAAGGGACCGTTTGAATTAATTCATGGCAGAGTCCAGCAGCAGTGGACAGGGGACAGGAGCCCTAGCCAGTCTATTCTCGCTAACAGCTGCTTTTGCTACCGGCTTCTTGGCTGTCTGCAGCTTCCATAGCTCTTATCCATTTTCCAAGCTTTATTGTGGGTGTTTTCTGAGCAGAAAGGGGACAGAAAAACAAAGTCAGGGCACTGAAAAGGAGATTGAGGGGAGGAGAAAAGGGGGCTGGTGACAAGGTTCACTCCCTTATAGACTAAAGATAAGCAGGACTTTGGGAAGCCTCACAATGAAGAAGCAGAGAAGGCTGAGGCCCAGTGGCCATCACTGTGTGGCCCTGGAAAGTGTCTTAGTTTCCCTGCTGCTAAACAAATACCCTACAATGGGTCAGCTTAACAACAGGAATTTATTGGCTTCTGGTTTCAGAGACCAGATGGCTCACTTCCTCCCAGGGTCAGTATCTTCTGTCTGGCCGGCATTCTTTGGGGTTGCTTGGCTTTTCCACCACATGGCAGTGTACACGGTGATGTCTTCTTTCTCTTCCAGGTTCCATTAGCTTCCAGATTTTGGCTGCTCCCCGTGGCTTCTCTTTCCATGTTCAATTTCTTTTGCTTATAAGAACTTCATCCAGATTGGATTAAGACCCACCCTCATCTTCAAAAGTCCTATTTACAAATGGATTCACATCCACAGGAGCAGGGGTTGAGATCTGAACATACCTTTTGTGGGGGACTTGATTCAATCCCATCAGCAAGTCACTGTGCCTCTTTTCCTCTGGGACACTTCTTACCCTCTGCATTTCCTTGCACAGAGTGGGTTCCCCATCGACGCAGCGGTTCTACAACGTTCTATTCCTAGCCATAGCTCAAACAGAGCCAACCTTGGCCTTTCACCTTGGATTTGGAATTGGGCCAGAGAGACAGTGTCTGGGTGGCTGGGATGTATGTAATATATGGCCCAGGGTACAGTTGGGCAGACAGCTGCAATTTGCACAAAGCCTGGAAAGGAAGACAGCTGGTTTGCAGAGAGAGGGAGAGAGAGAGAGGGAGCACGGAGAGCGAGAGTGAGCTTGAAGCAGAGGCTCTAAGAGAAGCAAAAGAAACAATGAAAGGAGGAGGGTTGTCTGGACCCTTTGTAGCTCCAGTGCTTTCCTGAAGCAGCATCTTGCCTGAGTGTTCTGAGAGGTGCCCCATTACTTTAAGAAAAACAAACAAACAAACAAGCAAACAACTCACCTTTGTTGCTTGACTTGTGTGATTTCTGTTGCTTACAATCCAACAAGCCCAACCAAGATCTTTTCTCATACAGAGGCTGCAGCAGACAGGCCACCAGTGACTAGTGTAGACACTGTTGAAAGACATTATCCAGGCTGAAAGGGCAGCTCTGCAATAGGTTCCCAGCCATCCCTCTTCCCAAAGCAATTCTCGTAGAGCCTTACCCTGAAGAAAGCAAATGGCCCTGCTTCTCCTTCATCCATTTCCCACTGGTTCAAACTAAGCAAATCAGCACTTCTCAATTACCTGAAAATCATGGTAAAATGCTGATCCTGATTCAGCAGGTGGGATGGGGTCCCACAGTCTGCATTTCTAAGAAGCTCCCAGGTGAAGAAGATGCTGCTGGTTCAAGGGCCATATTTGGAAAAGCAAATATGTAGGCTTCCTATGCCAGGAATGATGAGCTGTCACTTAGGATTCCCAGATCAGCCAGCAGGGTTGTAACTTTCCTGAGTAAGGAAAAACAAAAACAAAAAACCTCTCCAGTTTTAATTAATGAAAAAAAAATCCAAATAGAGCATATTTGCCAAGAAATACCATTTTGTTCCTTTTAAGGGTATGCAGGGAGTAGTGAACATTAAAGAAAGAAGGCACAGATAAGCACACATTGTAATTAGCATATCAATGACCAATAATTAAAGAGGGATTTCTACAGTGCTGGAGGACATTTGAACCGCTTTTCTCTCTCAAATTCTCAAGTAGTTTAGATATCTCTGTCTTCTCTCAACTTGCTCATATTTGTTATCTGAGCACAGTCCATTAAAAAAAAAATAGAGCAACATTAAACTTCAGCTTATCCTTTAACGTAGTGTTCACAGATTCCTCAGTAACAGCCCCACGGATGGTGCCAATCTCCTTACCGAAGGCATTTCTTTTGTTTTATTTTTCCCTTTCAAGAAACTGACATCTTAGCGCCTCATATCCATCTTAGTTTAAACAAATGTTTTGATTACATCCAAGTGAGAGCCCAACAAAAGCTGTTGGGACTGAAATGACGCATTTGCTATTAGTTTTAGACAATTTGTTCTAATATTGTCTGGAATCATTCGTTTATACACCCATACAGATTTGATTACTTTACTTGTTTCATTAATCTTTATTTGTTTAATCATCTGTTTAATCTGTTTAATCACTGGTTTAAGTGGAAAGATTACTTGAAGATGTTTAGCGTTGGCTCATGTAGGCATTCTGACGTGGAGCCCAACGTTCCTTTTTGACTATTTATTACATTTTTTTATGGGGCTTCATGAGCCACTTTAAAGACCATAGGATGCTTCAGGGACTTCAATAATTTAGTAGTTCTTCACCACTGAGCATGATATATTTTTTTAAAATATTATTTAAATAAGCAATGTTTGTAGGATAACTTGACTGCCATTCTGGGCTCGCGGTTTCTCCTCTCCCGACCAAATGTGATGTTTAAGTTGGCACCGAGACCATGCTTTAGAAATTGGGAAGGTCTGGGAGACTGGGAGTGTTTGCAGGGATGAAACGGCAGTTTCTTTCTTCTCCTTTGGCTTGTTTGCTCTGAGAGGCCAAGCTGTTTCTTATTTGAAAATGCGAGGCTGTGCCCTGGAACTGATGACCGCATTCTAACAGTCATCTCCCTCCCTGTTTGGAGGCCTCTGTGGCACCCCAGTCTCCAGTCAGATGCGGGGGCCTAACTCCAACTGAGAGACCCCTCAGGAGCCATTAGAGAACATGAATTGTTTTCCTCTGCATCCAGTGCATTTAGTAAAATGGCCGTCATGTCTCTATGGTGACAGCTTTTGTGCTCTGTTCCAATTGGCATAAAAGAGAATGTGATGGATAAACCTGGCCCAGTGAGGTAGGAACAACAGGTGTTTCTTCAGCAAGAGACAAAGGAGTCTCTTAGCCGAGGGTGGCTCCAGGGAAGAGGAGGGAAGCTACTGCTTCCAGAAGGCGTTGCAGGCAGCACCCCTCTGCCCCTGCAAACAGAGACTCTTGCTCTCAAAGGAAAGGTCTGCTGACCTCCAAGCCTTGCTCTTGTCACCAGCTTAAGTTTCACCTCCTCTCTCTTACCCCGAGGTCGCACATTAGAGCAGGGCGGGGCAGAATTGGGACTGCACCTCTGCTTCTGAGATTCTGTTAGAAAGGAATGCCTTACCCAACCCATAATTTTCTGAACTTTTGGTCCCTTATAATAATGAGAAGCTGATGTGAGAATAGAAATGACAATGTTCTGTCCTGCTGCTGCTGTCCTAATTAAGTGTTATCATTTCATGCTTTCTAAGTATATTGATATTTTGCCCCTCAAGCCAGTGTAGCATGGCAGGCTGGGAGGAAATGGGAAATGAACCTCGTGCTATTTCCTACTGCTTGTCAGGGCCCTCCCAGACACGATTCCCAGGAGCACTGCACCCCACATATCTGACCATATCTGGGTTCACTGCTCCTCTCTCACTGGCTGTGTGACTTTGGGCAATTATTTAACGTCTCAAGCCCTGTTTCTTAACTGACCAATGGGGCTGGCCATGGTCCTAACCCCACAGGCTCTTGTGAGCATGAATGACCTGCCTGCCCCGTGCCTGGGGAGAGTGGACTCCGGGCCTCTTGTTGGATGGGGACCGATGCTGGGTGCAAGGAGCCCTTCTGTAGACAGATGTTCAGATGCCTTCTGGAGGAACCGATTCCAAGAGAGGAGGCATTGATCCCCTGGGTGTCCTTCTGTGTGTTCCCACTTAGTCTGGAGTTGATGGGAGCACCTTACCCACACTTCTGAAGTAATCACTTCTTTGAATAAAATCCCAGGTAGTATTGGAAAGAACCATATTCACTAAAAGGTTTCCTTCTGGACTTTCAGATTTCAGCATCTATAAACCACCAGTTCTTGAAATTACTTTTTTTTAATTGGGAATTTACTCGGTGCCCCATTTAGTCTTCTTTTCCTCTCTGCGTTTCTAGAAGAGCTGTCCAAGTGGGTTTGGAAGAGTCTAGGAGACACTGGCAGTCAACCCAATTCAGAACATCATTCAAAACTGGGGACCCAAGCTAATGGCCTTTCCTTCTATTGTTGGGCGTAGGGCATCATTGGAGTGGTGAGTTTTAGGAGACCTGCCCAGTTACTCATTTCTATTGACTGAGGGTGAGGCTTCCACCATCTGAAGGGTTTGTTCTCACCCATCAGGCTTTGGGTTGAATGCTATGGAACAGTGTGGGAGGTGGGGGACAGCTGCCCAGCCAGCCAGCTGACTACATCCTGGTACTCAGTGGAGTCAGATAAACCTCATGTCCATGGAGAATAGAGGAGAAAGAAGGTTCTCTCTACACAAAGATATTACCTCTTACCACTACTGCCAGAAGAGACTCATTCCACTAATTAAAGATGTCTCTAGCAACCTTTCTTCTAGATCCCAGATTTGGTACAGAGAAAAACAAAGTTCTGGTGGTTCCTTGTATTTTAAAGAGATGAAGAATAGGGTGATGCCTGGGTCAAGTATCCAGAGACCCTGATACTTTGGGAGCAGGGAAAGGGTCTGCAGAGATGAGAGGAACTCCAGGAAGAAGCAGAAAGTCAAGACTAACTTGGAAGTTCTGCTCCATGTGTCCCAAGTCTTCTTGGGTGCTGCCTTTGGCACCACAGTCATACTTTGCAGATACCTGAGATGGTTCGGCCTGATAGTCAGAAAGCTAGACTTCTGATAGCTGAGATCTTTTGTCTTCCGTGGCCACAAGGGTAGGGATCAGGTCTGATCCATCTTTGTGTCCCTTTCTTTCTTCCTCTTTTTCTCCTGACCCAGTGTTGTGCACACAGTAGGTATATCATAAAGGTGAGATGCATTGGGCCTTGATTTGGGTAGATTAAATGCTAGGGGAGAACAAAGTGAGAGTGTGGTGTTCAAGCAAATTTCCATCAATATTTACTGAGCACCCACCCTATGCCAGACACTCTGCTAAGTCCTGGGAGTCCAGCAGTGACCAGGAAGACCCAACTTCATGGGGCTGTTTTGAAGATTAAGTGAGATAATGTGAACATCAAGAAGCACTATTGACGCTGTTAAATTGAACCAGAGCATGGAGGGTTTTGACTGCCAAGCTAAGGGCTATGTACTTTGATGGGCAATGATGAGTCATGAAGTGGTTTGGGACAAAGGAGTGGGATGAACCAATTTTGTTTTTGAAGATTTTTTATTACAAAAAAAAGTCATTCTCATTGTTTAAAAAAGTGTAGGATTACATGAAGAAAAAGCAATGCATCTCGGTCCTCACCAGGCCTCCAATCTCTGCACTCCATTTTCCCTTTCCAAGAATTAGAATTAGCCCCTGAACAATTTGGTGGGTATCTTTCCATGTCTTTTTTTTTTTTTTTTTTAATTTTACAAGCACATATACATTTTTATATAAATAAAATGATACTACATTTCTACCAGTTTACTTTTCTCAATTAATAAATGGCTATTGTTTTGTATTGGTGTGTAAAGACTTAGCGCTTTCTTTTTAACTACTATATACAAATATGTTGCATGAATATACTAGGATTTACTTAATCATTTCCCTACTGATGGACATTGGTTTGCTTCCATTCTTTTTTTAGAGATGGTGAACAAAGCTGTAACATTCTTTTTTTAAAAAAGATTTATTTTATTTATTTCTCGCCCCCCCCCACCCCAACATTCTTTTTTAAATCTTTGTACTCATTGAGTGTATCTGTAGGGTAAATTTTTGGAAATAAATTACCAAGTCATGGATTTATACATTTTTAGATATTTCCGGATTGTTCCCCCAAAGGCTGTACTAATGTGTACCCCCACCAACAGTGTATGAGTTCCCATTTCAACATACCCTGGAATACACTGTGTATTATAAATTTTGATAATTTTGTAAAAATAGAATGGCTGAGAAATGATGTCTCACAGTTATTTTAATTATAAGTTGGTCTGAGCACGTTTCACACATTCATGAGTCATTGACACTTCATTTACTTGTTTTCATTTGTTTGTCCCATCTCTTGCCCATTTATCTATTGAGCTGATTTTTTTCCCTAATTGATTTGTATAAGCTTTTAAAAAGAAATTAGTTCTTATTATATTTCAAACTTTATTGTTTGTTTACCAACTTTACTGGGATCTAATTTTTAGCCAGTAAAATGCACATCTTTTCAAATGTCAAGGTACTTTGCATTTCAACAATTCATTTACCCATGTATCCATTGCCACAACCAAGATATGGAACATTTCCATCACCCCTAAAACCTCCTTGTGACCCTTTACTGTCAAACTCCCCTTACCTCCTGCCCCAGGCAACCTCTATGGTTTCTATTTCTATACATTAGTTTTGTCTGTTCTAGAATTTCACATATAGGGAATCATAAAGTAAATATTTTGTATGTGGCTTCTTTTTTCAGCATGATGTCTGTGATATTCATCTGTGTTGTTGTAGTTATCAGGAGTTGGCTCTGTATTATTACTGAGTAGTGTCTCGTTACGTGGATATAGTAAACTTGTTTGCCCACTCACCTGTTAATGGATGGTAAGGTTTGTTTCCAGTTTGGGGCTATTACAAATAAAGCTGCTGTGAATGATGCTGTGTTTGTGCAAGTCTTTTTGTGGACATGCATTTAATTTCTTTGGGGTAAATACTTAGTAGCAGAAGGACTGGATCATATAAGCATACGCTTAGCTTTATGCTAAGGGACTGCTAGAGGGATTTTCAAAGCGGTTGTATTATTTTCCACTCCCATCAATAGTGTAGGAGAGTTCTAGTTGTTCTACAGCCTTACCAATACTTGGTAGTATCTGTCTTTTCAATTTTAAGCCATTTTAGAGGTGTAGAGTGCTTTCTCATTGTGGTTTATAGTTGCATTTTCTTATGACTAATGATGAGAATTTTTCATGTGGTTATTGAGCTTTCATGCATCTTCTTTGGTAAAGTGACTGTTCAAGTATTTTCCTCATTTTTATTGGGTTGTCTGTTTCATTTTTGAGTTATAAGCGTTCATTATATACTCCAGATACAAGTCCTTTGTCAGGTACATACTGTGCATATTTTTTTCCATCCTATGCTCCCCTTTTCATTTGTTCAGTAGTGTCTTTAGAAGAACAGATGTTTGAAATTTTGATAAAATCCATTTCATCAATTTTCTTTTCATGGTTTGTACTTTTGGGTTTTATGTAGGAAACCTTTGCCTACTCCAAGGTAGCGAAGATTTTCTCCTATATTTTTCTTCTAGATCTTTTATAGTTGTAGCCTTTGTGATGAGGTCTGTGATCCATTATGAGTTAATTTTTGCTTCAATGGAAGGTAAGTTCTTTCTTTTGTCTTTACACAAAAATACAAATTTAGCTGGGCATAAAATTTGGGGGTTACTCGCTCATTCTCAAACTCTGTAGATGTTTTTACAATATTATTGGCATGAAATGTTTATACAGAGAGTTTTGAGGGCAGTATGATCTTACTGCTTAAAGGTGATTTATATCTTCAGCCGGAATAACCTTAACATTTTTCTATTTTTCTTAAATGTTCAGTAACTTCATCAAGATATTTCTTTGTACGATTTATTCTGCACTTTTTTCCTTTAAGATATAGACTTATTATTTTCAATTTCAGGAAAGTTAGCTTCTAACATTTTATAAAGAATATCCCTGATTATTTTGCTGTTTTTATTTACTTTTTCGTTTAATTAATATGGTTTTGGAGGGAATTTTAGAATCTTATGTTGCCTCTGCCATATTTTTTTAAGAGTTTAGGAAAGTAATTTACAGGACACATCCAATTCTCCCCTGGAAGAAAGAAGTTGTCAAAAGAATATAAATTGGAAATTAAAGTAAGTATATGCACTATACTCTCACAAACACAAACCCACACATACCTGAAATATATATACCGAGGAGCAGAGTAGTTATCCCACCTATATGTACTGTTTTTTCTTTTTAGTATGTTTCCTTATTTCTATCTTATCTACAAAGAGCATGTATTGCTTTTGTAATAATTCCCAACCCTTAAGAGCAGTATTCGGGGAGCAGAAAGGAAGAGCTCCATTCACCAGCTCTCTCACCAAGCGCCTCCTGAGCCTCGCCTTACTGTCAATCTGAAGTTTTGCATTTTACCTCCCTGTCAGGCTGGACTAGTATTCCCAAGGGAAAATTAAGGGATTGAGCACTACTGCTGGCACAGACAATTTCTCCAAAATTGAGGGAGTGGCCCTCACGTATGTGGCCCTAAAGTAATTTTACTTGAGGCATTTTCCTCATGATCTGGGCAAGTTGACTGTCAAAGGGTCAAATTTGGCGTGCAGATGAGTTTTGACCAAGCAACACAATGTTCACAATAATTTAAAAATGCCTTTCAATGGGGCGTGTGCTCTTCAGCTTTCCATAGTCTTCGCAGCCCTTACTAGGGTGCTCTGGCTGCTGCCTGCCGGATCCCTCAGGGCATTAATGTTTGTGACCCTCTGGTTCTGGAGATGATAGATGGGTGTTCAACAGGTGCTAGAATGTGCTTCTACGTACTTATTTTTTCTTTCTCCTTATTTAAGTACTTACACCTACAGCAGAAAAGGGGAGTGGAGTCAGGCATGAGGATAATATACATAGTATATTTCATCGCAGAGTTTGAGGAAAGCTGAAAATTAGACTCTGAGCTTCCCAGTGGCCAAACCAAAGAAGACAACCCAATCAGTCCTACAATTCACATTGTCATTAAGTCTAAAAATAAACTAGTTGCTCAAGGGAAACAAGGCTTTACTTTGCAAAAAAACCCTTAAGAAGAAAACTGCCTTAGTAGGCTTCCTGTAGGTTTGGGAGTTCAGAATCCTGACATGATCCCCATAGACACTGTGCAAATATATTAAATATAAAATAGATGCAGAATGAGTTTGATGTCAATACTAATTGAGAAGAGAAAGAAATTCTGAGTTTAGCACACAAGCACTTAGTACATCTTTCTTCCTGCATTATAGATAGCATTGCTATTTTCTAAGTAAGAGCTGAAATATTTCATCTGTGCATGCAAATTAGCCTGGACTCTGTGACTAAAATAAATGGGATCATGAATATATTTTAAAGTAATTCATTGTGTTCCTTATTCCTGTCTAGTTTATTAGCACTATCTAAATGGGGTGGGGCATATTTATTTTGTGAGAACTGGGCATAGAGTCAGGAAGACTTCTGTTCTAGAACCCACTATTGTCATGTCAAGTATTTCTCCATTCTGGCTGCCCATTGGAAACACCTGGAAATCTTTTAATAAATACCAGTGACTGGGCCTTATCCCACACTAACTGAATCTCAGTCTCTGGGATGAGGCCCAGGGTATTTTGTTGCTGTTGTCGAAAAGCTCTGCCGGTGCTTCTAAATTGAAGCTGAGGCTTTAAGCCCTGAGCTCTCTGGGTTAATGGTTCTCAAACTTCAGTTCATGAGACTTGCCTGACAAGTTTGTTAAAATGCAGATTCCTGGGCCTCACTCCCAGGAGATTCCAATTTAGTAGATCCCCAGAAAAAGTGGCCTAGTCTGTCTTCTCACCTAGTATCACAAGGTTTGTTATGTGTCTTAAAATTTTGAAACAAATGAAGAACAATTAATAAAAAAGAAAATCATAATCAGTAGCTAGAAGGGAAAAGGAAATCACAGTAGAAAACTGAGAGGACAATTGTTATAACTGAATATAAAGTTTGAATTTGTTTTTCCTGCAACTAGGACCTCAGTCACTCCTGGCTTTGTGACATGGGCCTTAACTGTTTAACTTTTCCAGCCCCCTGTAAAATGCAGGTGCTAAGACACACTGCGCGGGATGTAGTTCCTCCCACCGGACTGAATTTCTGAGAAGGGGCAGGGGGTGGGTACATTTCAAAGAGCCCAGGGTAAGTCTGAAGAATAGCCTGGCTCTCATCTGTGCAGGTTTTGAAGCCATCCCACCTGCCAAGCCAGGAGCTGAGCTTCCAGTGGAAACCTCCAAGTTGCTTTTGCTGGTGCCTGACAATCCATTTACATTGGAGGAAAGAAGGCATTTCCCGTAAACTGGGAGATGGGGATGGAAAATGTCTGCAGGTGTTGCCAAGTGTCTGAACCATGGAGACATCTGGGGCATCAGAAGCAGCGGCAGAGCCCACAAGTCGCCTGCCCTGCCCTGCCAGCCTAGCTCGGCTGCCCAGAGACCCGCTGGAGGATGACTTTTCATGCAACGTCTGTGTTTTCACTCGGAGAGACCCGGTAGGAGATGCTGCACTGTTTCACCAGCTCTTGTGTTTGTCGGCTCTACTGATCGTTGGCCTCAATCACTGGTGTGATATTTTATGAATTAATAAAAATGATCACGGGCAGTCCAGAGGGACCCAGGAAAGAAATGTGTGCCGTAGAATTTTAATGAGCACCGTGGGGAATTTCAACCTTTTTTCGCTTTAATTTTTTTTTTTTTTTATCTTCCCTTCTCCCTTCCACATCCTCCTCCCTGTATTTATTTTTCCTTACCCACTGCCCTCCCCTTTAGCCGAAATCAGGGCTAGAGCTGCTCTAAATCACTGTCACGCAAATTAGGTGTTTCCCATCAGCCTGTTGTTCCGCGCACACCAGTGCCGGCCTGTGCCACAGCCAATGCACCCCGCGCACCTGCTCTCGTCCTAATTGAGCACATGATCTGCCGATTTGTCATGCTTAGCCTCGACCCTCTTCCTGGGACCCCCTACCCTAGGCTGCCAGTCTCGGCCTGCCTGGAACAGGGCAGATGTACTGCGCAGTGTGTGTGTGTGTGTGTGTGTGTTATGACAGATCTGGTACTCATTACTGAATAATTCATTGTTGCAGGAACGTCTTGGATACCATCTCTCACATCCTCACTCTTCCTTTCTCTCATCTGGCTCACTTGGGAAAAGTTGATTATGCCTGCTGCTCTGATGACAGAGTATACAGATAAAAGATAATTGCTTGGCTTGACTCCTCCATTGATATGAAAATAAGATTTAAATTATTCACTCAGGTTTAAAGGTTAGTTGAAGGTTATTACAGGGGATGAAGGGAAAAAAATCACTCTTCATAACGTTCGGGGTTGAGATAAGACAGGTTTGAAAGGGCCTAATTTGCACTGTAGGCAGAAGCGCCTTGTTGTGAATAAACTGAGAGTCCCTCCAGAGATTTTAATCTAGGAGAAGTCAATTATTTATAAGGAAATTATGGCCGGCTTCCATATATATATAAAACGCTGCATCATAAATGCGGACAAGGTAGTATTCGTTGCTCTCTCGGCTCTCCTGTTTTTCTTAATCTTAAAGCTTTGGCCCCGTTGGTACCAGGGACTTAATGAGGCACCTCAATTAGGAAGGTCGGCTGCCTTGGTGGGGGGCTCTTTTTAATAGGTGATAATGGTAATAATGATGATTTGGCTTTGGGGGTCTCTCTGCCCCTGGGCCTGCCCGTCTGCCTCCCGGGAACTGCTGGAAAAGTGGGGAGGGGGGCGGGGGCATGGCCTGTGCGTGGCCCCTCCTCACCACCCTGCTTTGCCTGGTCAATGCAGCATCCCCAAGCTGCTTCTTCCCAAGGAGGCCAATTTCCAGCCTGATGATCAATAATTCATGGCCTTCCGTGTTTCAGGAAGTATCCTGTGGCCTTCTCTTCCACTGCACTCCATGCATTAATCATGGGTGGCCAGTTTTATCAAAATAAAGAGCTGGAAGAGGAGGCCCTCTCACATATTGCTGGACAAGAGGGTGGTCCCCTCGCCCTCCCCATGCAGGCTCACCCAGGTCTGCTATTGAAGGAAGTCCAGGTAAGCGGACTTCCTTCTGGGCCTCATTCTCCCAGGACCTCTTCTTACTGCACATTCATAGGGACCTTTGTCCTTCTTTATACCTGCAAGCAGGGCATCAGCCCCACCAGCCCCAAAGGCCTTTGGCATGGAGTCAGGAAGATACTGTGGCCTCAGAGGGCAAGGCTGCTGGGTCTCCAACAGGGGTCCAGGCCTGGAAGCCCCCAGGCCACGGCCAGCCACATAGGCATGGCCTTCCCACAGTGAGGGGGGTGGGGCATCAGAGGCGGCCTGGAAGGAGGCACCTGGCGGGGCCAGGCTGCCCTCCGTCTGGCTGCAGTAGCTCTCAATCAGCTAGTACCTCTCCAGATATTACAAAGCCCCCGAGCTGTCAGCATGTGTTCATTGTCCACAAGGATTCTGTTTGGCAAGGAGCCTGGCCCCGCCAGGATCCTTCCCTGCCAGGCTTCAGGGAAGGTCTGGAATGATTTGGTCTTGCCAAGTTCCCCAGCCTGGCATCAGTGCGGGCTGACCTAGCTGGATGAGGGCAGCAGGGGGAGGAAAGGGCACCTAGCAGGGATGTTGTGTGGGAATTTGGGGCTGCAGGTGGGACTGGTGCCACTTCTAAGCAGCTAAGATTCATGGGGGCTTGCTAGGTGGTCTTCAAGGGACATTCTCCCATCTCTGCCCAGCCTGGGCGATCTTACAGAAGTTTGGCGGGCAAAACTATATATCTATATCCATAAAGCTAAAAGCGCTTTGGAGCACATTTCATCCAGCTTTCTCACTGAGACCCAGAGAGGCCAAACAACTTGCCCAGAGTCACACAGCAATAGATGGCAGAGCTTAGACCCAAACCCAGCTCTATGGATACCCAGCCAATGCTTTTATAGTGTTTTATTCCCCCTTTCTAATGCCTGAGATCCAGAAAAAAAAAAATGTTTACATCTTAACTTATAATCTGGTCCCTCAAGGAGGTGTGTGTGGGGGCAGAACTCAATCCTTCATCTGTAGGGGATTGCAAAGGGGTCCCCAAGGCGCCTTTGAGCTCTAAATTCTATGAATACAAATTTAGCAGATTATTCCTCAAGTAATATTCTCCAGGGTGGAGACCATATATTGAATATTAAAGTAAGGGAAACATTTGCTGTGTGTTTACCCTCTTCTAGGCCCTGAGAGGGAATATGGATGGCAGGATTCTCAAAGGCCTCATCAGACTGGAGAAACAAAACTGTCAAACAGAAGAGTTAAAATAAAAAAAGTTGACCCTCAAGCAAATAGAAATCTGGGGAAAGCTGTGAGGTAGGGGTTCCATTGGGGAGGGCCCAGCGGGAGGAGGGCAGGGTTTGCCAGATAGAGGGCAGGGGGGAAGCCTGAGAGCGGAGTGAAGCAAGGCAGAGAGGAGGGGAAGCAGGCCTGGGAGGTGAGCGGTGGGGTGGGCAGGAGGGGTCCTGGGACCGAGGGAGCATGTTGGGGAGGTGAGGCTGGTTTGGGGGCTGCCGGCTGGAGACCCTGCCCGTCTTGGAGCAGCAGGATGCTGTGCTGAGAGCAGTGTCTGAGGGTAGGTTTACGGGACTGAAGAGGCCAGAAGCAGGAGATCTGGGGGTGGGGGGGGGGGGGGGAGTCTCCTGAAGTAATCCAGGCTTGGACCAGGGTCTAGGGATGGATGAAAGTGTTCCAAAAACAAGGTGATAGGATTTGCTGAAGAAATATAAAGGAGAAGGTAGTGCCAGGATGAGTTCAGAAAGAACAGCAGTGGCTGGGGAGGAGAAGGCTAGTTTTGGGGGGTGAAGCTGGGATGCACTGAAGAGCTGTGGGTGGTCAGGGCCCCAGAGATGAACGGGGCCAGGCGAGTCCTCTTATGCCCACACATGAGCGTAGGAGGAGACATGCCTTGAGAGCATGGTCACTGGTGGTTGAGCCAGCCCCAGGCCTTTGGTGCTCAGCCTGTGTGTCCAGTGCTCCTTCCACTGGGCAGCACTGCCTCAGAGTAGCACCTGGACTGGCAGGAGACAAGAGGGAGTGAAATGCAGGCCCAGTGGCTTCCCCTTCACCTCACTTTCCCAGTAGGGGTAGGGGTAGGGGTAGGGAAGTTGGAGCTATTCTGAAGGCAAGGTCTGAAGGATTATCTGTTTCCCTTAAGGGGAGCTGGTTGCACCATGCCACGTAGGATGTTAATTATTTCAAACCTCTTGGTTCTGGGAGGTCCCACGAGAGGTCTGGGATGCAGGCCACTCTGCCGGTGTGAGTGAGTGATTGTCTGCACGTGGCTGCCAGGTTAATGAGTCCGAGGTCACTGCAGGAGATGTGTATCCATCCAGTCGGTAGATATTAAAACCCTCCTAATCATTTTTGCAAGCTGACTCCCTAATGTGACCCAGTGATGTGCCTGGATTTAAGTCCTCATTACCTATTTCCACCCACAGGTAACAGGTCCCGCTCATTCACCATGGGTAATTTCCTGCCCCATTATCTGTGAAAATCAGAGTGCAGCCGTGCCTGTTAGAGAGCAAAGGAGCCCATTTCCCCCTCTTCTTAAAATGACAGTAAAGTACCCCTTCCTGTAAGTCTCAGGAGTTTTAAGACTCGAAGTGCCAGGCAAGTGTGAAGCCCACCAATGCCTGACATCAGATAGTGCCCATCAAATGTGGACAAGCTTGCTTGCTCTCTCCCCTCTTGGCAGCACAGGGTCAAACTCTCAGTCTGGAGACAGGCATTTACCCTTCTTTTAATAATAGCCCTTTACATTTGAGCAGAGTGTGGACTGCTTTTCAGGATAATTTCTCATCCATCACCTTTCAGGCCTCTGATTGGAATAATAGCATGCATTATCTGTCCCCTGGGCCTTGCACTCAGAGAAGCTCATGATGCTTTGATAGCTTGGTTTCTGACCACATGCCACCTTATGTTGCTATCTCTCTCAGCATTTTCCTTTCCTCTGAAACCAGGTTAAAGAGGGCAGAGACCACATCTGCATTAGTTATCTATTGCTGCATAACAAATTACCCCAAAACAAAACAGCTTAAAACAACAATAAACATTTGTTATCTCACACAGTTTCTGCGGGTCAGGAATCCTGAAACTCTGCGTTTAACAGAGCGAGGGGCATGAGGGACTCAGTACAATGTCTGTGTGAGACGCTGTGTTTAGCAGTGTGTTGTGCATGTAATACTTTCTTTAGTGATAAATGTTAAATCTCTGTGTTTAATAGAGCCAAGTGCATGAGTTACTCAGAACCGTGATATTAGGAGTGGATGAACTAGTGGTTCTGGCTCAGGGTCTCTCATGAGGTCACAGTTAAGATGTGGGCCAGGGCTGGTGGATTTGTTTCCAAGATGGCTCTCTTTTAGGGATAGCAGGTTGATGCTGGCTCTTGGCAGGTGGTCTCAGCTCCTTGTCACATGGACCTCTCCATAGGGCTGTTTGTATATTCTCATAACATGGTGGTTGGCTCTCGTCACACGGAATGATCCAAGAGAGCCAGGTGGAAGCACCAATAGCTCATATGACTTAGCCTAGGAAGATACATTCCATCTTATCTGCAAGTCCTATTGGTACCAATGTCAGCCCACTCAGTGTGCGAGGGGACTGCATAAGGGCACACATTCCAGGAGGCATTAGGGACCATCTTGGAGGCTGGCCACTGTGATGTCTGACATTTCCATATCCTTCATATTTTCATATTTTTCATATTTTCCATATCCTTCCTAGATGCTTCCTTGTTCATAGTAGGTGCTTAAAAAAGAGAGGGGGATTGTTTATTAATCTGAAGAAGAAGAGACCAAGAGTGGATGCAGTGACAGGGCTGCAATGTGCAGGCCCCAAGGTCACAGCTGGCGCCATGGAGCAGGGTTCTCCAGTTATCCCTGGCAAGGCTGGGAGCTGCGGGCTGGAGAGAGCTCTGGGGGTGGGAGGGGACACTGTGTCATTCCCTGTGGCATCAGGGGTGGGCAGAGAGAACAGCCCTGGCACAGGGGATAGTGGTGGGCCTCAGTGTTAAGAGGGGCAGGGATGGTGGGGGTGGTCCCCACCCTGGAACATGGTCTTCACCACAGTAACAATAGCTAACAGGTCCTTTGGCCCTTTAACGCCAGTCATCTCCAGGTCCTCACTCACCCCGAGACTTTAAATCGCATAGGTCTCTATGGACCGTAATTATTCCCTAATAAAAACCTAGGAGGTAGCTAAGGTGGGTGATCTTGTGCCCATTCACATGGGGAGATCGAGGTCCAGAGATAGGTCTCCTGTCTTCCAACCCAGCCCTCCCAAACTTCACCACACCATGCAGTACTCCTTTCCTCCCTCATTCTCTCCCTTCCCTGCCTGACTTTTTCCATAACACACATCACCCCTGTCATTCTTTCTTTTTCTTATTAATTTGTCCCTCTGCCCAATCTACAATGTCAATCCCATGAAGGGAAGGGGTTTTGTGTTTTGTTTGTTCACTGCTGTGCCTGTAGCACCCAGATCAGGGCCTGGCACTTAGTAGGCCATCAGTACTTGCTCACTGAATCTTCTTACTTGCCCTAGGAGTAGACACTACTTTTCATGCCATTTCACGGTTAGGGAGACCTCTTAACCCCTCAAGGCAGTACAGTCATTGAGCAAAAGAGCTGGAGGCACATTTATCTGCTCTTTCAGGCTTTCTCTAGAATCAGGGAAGTCAGAGGAGGAGAAGTCATGAAGCTGTAGCCTCCCCATCTCCACCCTGCAATGGGGTAGAGTTGAGAAGTGCCTCCCGGGCCTTGGGGACACAGCCACCCTCCCACAAACCTCTTCACTCCCATGTGTCCACCCCCAGCTGCCCAGAAGTTTACAGCTCATGCCATTTATGCCCCAGGGACCCCATAGCTCAATCTCAGGGGCCCAGAGCTGTGAAGAACCGTGGGCTCATAAGAGCTCATCCTTCCATTTTATGGAGGGGCCAACTGAGGCCAGGGAGGGGAAGAGGCTAGTTTGGCGTGCTTCAAAAGCTGCAGCAATCTGGAGGACTGGACCCTCGTCTTCGCACCCACTCCCTTGCTCCCTGTAGCACTCAGTTATTACTTAGCCCCTCCTTATAGCCCCATGCCCATTGTTCCCTCCCAGCATGCCTTGTGGCCCACTTGCCTCCCCATTGTTGTCATGGGAACAAAATCCTCCCTCTGTCTCTGGGCCAGAGGTGGGGCCTAGCTCTAAGGCACTGGCTGACCTTGGGCAGACCTCAGGCTCCTCATCGGCCGCACTTAGGATCGCCAAGCCTCGTGGCTCTCACACTGCAGGCTGGACCTCAGGCTGCCCCCACCTGAGCTTGGCTTTGTTTCTGAGCTGGAGCGGGGGCAGGGGCGGGGGCGGGGGCGGGGGTGGGATTGGAGTTGGGGCCCTGGCACCCAGGAGCTGCTTAGTGGGCGTTTCCTCCTAGGAGTTTGAACCAGGCCACGCTAGGTGCTTTCTGTGCACTAACCCTCATCATAACTCTCGCAGGGGTGCATCGGCATCTCCATTTCATGGATGAAGCAACTGAGGTTCGGAGAAATTGCATAACCTGCCTCTAGGTGGCAGAGCAGAGCCCAGAACCAAGGGCGGCCCGGGCCCCAAGCGAGTGCCGTCCCCCAGAGCCATCCTGCGGACCAGGACCGCGAGAAGTCGCTGCATCCCTTCTCCATCGTCTCGGGGGAAGAGCTCTCGGGTTTTACTTTCGTGTTGCTTGGCCCAAGATCGTGACAGAACAAATTGACACGGCAGGCTGGCTTACCCTGCTGGGTCGTTGCCTTCTGGGAGAGATGGGAGCACGTGTACACACCCACGCCTGGACACGCGCATGCCCAAATACTCCAGCACATTTACACACACGAGCCAACACGTGCACACATGTAGACACGTGCATGTAGGCACAGGGACTTGCCCCAATGTGCACACATGCGCGCACACACACACACACACACCCTTATCATCCCAACGTGCTCAACATCGTAGGAGTTTGAACCTGACACGTGTGACTAGATGTTCCTAGTGAAAGCCCGTTCTACAGTTGCTAGGAAATATGGAGGAAGAGTGTGGTCTCAATACCTTCTCTTTCCCTCCTGGCTACAAATTTCCACAAGTCCCCTGCGCATTTCTGGTCTGCCTCCCTCCATGTTTCTCTGTTTCTCTCAGTCCCCATCAGGCTTTTCCTGTTTGCTTTGAAGGGAGGAAGGAGGAGCAGTGGGGAGGAGGAAGGCAGTGGGCAGGAGCTCATATTTGGGGCCTGCTCAGCATCTGCACCCCGCAGCCTGGGCTCTGGGCTCCCACTCTGCCCAGCAGTGTTCTCGTCGGAAACAGCGTCGCTTGACTGTTGCTATTGATTATGGCAAGATTGTGTGTGGCTAAGAGCCCCTCGGAGCCAACTGGTATATTAAGCAATCATTTCTACAGCAGATGACAGAACTCCCCCGGCATCGGTTTGTCCTAATGGGCTTGGTATTACTCATGTGCTAATTGATTGGGCACGGAGGGAAGAAAAACTAAATTCACTTGCGAGGCGATTTTATGGCCAAGCTCATAACAGAGGTAATTTGCTGAAAATGTTCAGTCCCGCTTCAGTTATGTAAGATCATGTGTGCTCCCGTGTTTTATCTCCTCCTGGCCGTGCCGGTGAAGCTGCCCTGGCTTTCCAGTGCACAGTGAGGCAAGACACCCCCAGGAATCGGCGCCCACAGCCAGGCACTTTCTTCCCAGCCTTCCCAGGAACACTTGGGCTGCCCGTGGGGCGCACTGACAATTAGTGCCTTCTGCACAACTTTCTAGCCTCGGGGGTGGCTTTCAAAACATCTCAGCTTCTCCTGTTAAAAAACGCCTCTGTCTAAGGGCAAAATAGTTATTTTCGGATCAGCCATCTAGTGTTACAAAGCTCTTGTTCAGAAAGAAAAAGAAAGGTTTTTTCTTGTTTTTTCTTTTTTTTTAAAGCAAAAGACTATTTTGCCAGGAAGAGGGAGGGATGGAGAGGCGTGAAGAGTCTGTCTTCCCTCCCTTCTTCCCCCTCTCCCCTATCTGCCTCCCTGACACAGCTTGCCTCACCACTGGCCTCCGGAAGAGTCTTGGGTACAGTCTTGCCTTGCTTGTGCCCCTGGAGGGCAGAGCCGGTCAGTTTAGGCTACCTGGGATGGCAGCCCAGGTCCCTATGGATCTGTCCAGATGTGTATAGCTGGGGTGAGCTCCCCAGCTATGGTCACCTGCCACAACAGGCCAGGCTTCAAGCTCCGGTGCTCTCTTTTATCCCCCAGGGCAGGAAGGTCTTCTGAAGCAAAGCTGGGGCAGCTTTCCCACGAGCTCTGAATTCCGTTTCCAGAAACAAGGCTGGGCTGCCCTGGGCCACCCCCAGCACTTGCTTCCCTGTTCCTGGACTGGAATGGTGGGTGGGTAGGGCGGGTCAGGATGCAGGAGGAAGAGTCCCCTTGTGTTGGTCTTGGTGAGAGGTCTAGGTTGATGACTAGAACTTCAGTCTGAACCAATGGACCTTTTGACTACGACCTGAATGGTTTTCCATTGGAGTGGCCAAGCTGTGGCTGCTCAGAGATCCAAGGAAGAATGCAAGATCACCTGTGTCCCTTGGTCTCAGTTAAGGTCAGCCATTTGGGTCCTAGAAGTCACACAGGGAATTTCACGGCTTCACTGAATCCGAGACTTAAAGGCCATCTCGGCCAAACTCCCAATGGCGATGTCTGAAATCTCCTTGGCAGCTGGTCGTCTGGCTTCTGCTTGAATACTTCCAGTGCTGGGCTGCTCCCCAGCGTCCCCAAGGCAGCCAATTTCATTTTAGACATTTCTGACTCTCAGAAAATCCCTGTATGGAACCTGAAATTTTGAGCCTCTTCTATCTGTTCCCTTTCTCTGGGACAAAAACCCTGAGATGGGTCCTGGTGGGAAAGACCTGTTTCTTTGGCCTATCTTTTAATTAGCTCATTCGACATCCACATCTGCAGAATTGGGCCTTGGTTGCGTGGTAGGCAGGGCTGTCGCTACAGAGGCTGACTCAGTTGCAGCCCTGCTGGACATCCATGTCTGCCTCTGAAATGAGAAACAGGGGTCCTGAGAGGAGAGGGAGCTTGTGCAGGCCGGGGATGGGGCCAGAATCAGAACCCAGCTGTCAGGATTGCAGGCCTGAGCTCTCCCTCCTCTGTCACAGCCCCTCAGCCGTCTTTGCTGTTCTCTGGGCTGACCCCCATCATGCCAACCTCCAGTAACTGCCAGACAGACGGCTCCCAGTCCTTGCTCTGGTGCTGGCTCACAGCTCGGGGCTGACCCTGGGCAAGCCAATTAGCCTCTCTGAGCCCCAGTTTCCTAAATGGGGGGTGTTTAATAAATAGCTAATATTTATTGAACAGTATGGGCCAGGAGTAGTACTTTGCTTGGCTTATCCTTTCGTTTTCATCCTTATGACAACTCTGTGTGGGAGACACAATTGTTATCCCATTTTTCAGATAGGGAAACAGAGGTGACCTAGTTAGAAAGTAACAGAGCTCGGATTGAAAGTCAGACAGTCTGGTAAGGCAGGGCTGGTGCTCCAACCACTGAGTTATGGCAGACTCCCCACGTGGCTGCCCGTGTTAGAGTTCATGAATGCTAAAGTTCTTTGGAAAGTGTTATAGGGAGTGAACTCTGTGACTCCCTAGGGTTGACGTTCTTACCCCTTTTGGGGTCACAGAGCTCTTTGAGCATTCAGTGTCAGCTGTGGACCCTTCCCAGATAAGTGCAGATTTGTACATGTATGTGCATATGTACAACAAGCTTTTATAACTATAAAATTTCCTCTAAACACCACTTAGACCAACGTATATTCTATTTTGGTAAATGGACCATGTACACTGGAAAAGAATGTGAATTCTGTCATTTGTGGGCACAATGGCCCATATATGTCAATTAACTCAAGATTGTTCATTGTTTTGCTTCATCTCCTATACCCTCCCTGATTTTTGTCTGCGCTGCTATTTGCTGTTGAGAAAGATGTGTTACATTCTCTCACTATGTGCAGATTTGTCTACTTCTTAAATATTTTTTATATGTTAAAAAGTAAAAGAAGTTTAACCCAGTCATTTCCTCTATTAAGAAGACTTTCTTTATATCCTGCCTCTCCTGAAACTGATACCGATCCTCTCTGCTCCCGTAACAGCTGTGTACACCTTTGCCACACTCTATATGTGTATGAAGGATTTTGCCGACAATATCAGGGGGTCCTGAAATGAGGAGGTTCACGCTGTGCCCGTGGCTGCCGGTTTAAAGACCCCTCCTCTTTTCAGTGTTTTCTATAGCTCGAGTTGGGAAGGGGGAAGGGTGAGAAGCAGTGGAGCTTTGAGGATGAGGGGCGAGGGAGCAAGGAGTTGGCTCATTAGGGTGCCTCAGACCTCCGGGGTGGGCGGGAGGGGGCTTCCTAGGGAGAATTTCAATATTCCTCTTGCGGTCTGGGCAGGCCCAAGCACGACGCAGCCATCCCCGACCTGAATGGGTTTGATGGGAGCTGCAGGGTGGAGATGACAGGGGAACACAGCACATCCCAGGATTTCAGGGAGCCCGGGAGGGGCATGTGGGGGCAGCAGGGGGAGGCGCTGATTTTATCTGTGCCTGGATTTCCCCCATCCCTAATTATGCTGTGATAATGAGTAGGTCTAGGACACTTGCCTCAGAGCCAAGCTAGTGGAACAGTGAACAAGGGAACTGAGGGCTCTGATTACTTAACCTTGTCAGGAAGAGGGGGCTGGCGTGGGGTGGTTGTGGGACCTCTGGGATGCCCCTATGCCCAAATGAAAATTATCTGCTTCGCCCTCATCTGCCTGAAATTCCACCATTACAGATGCATTATTTGGGTCTAGAAAGATAGTTATTTGAAATATATGACATGCACATATCCCTGGGAATATTATCAGTGACAAATTTAGTGGAATTCATTGGTCACCATTCAGGGGAAAAAGAGGTTCCTGGGGAGGAAAGCCACGGGGGAAAGGGTACAGGGAAGGCAGCAGATGCAAGGGTCAAAAGCAAGAGTTTGGGGTTCAGCTAGAGTTGTGTTTAATTCCCAGCTTGCTACTTTCCTATTCTGTGACCTTGGGAAACAATTACGACAGTACTACCACATATGGCTGCTGTGACGATTAAATTAGGTGGTATTTATAAGGGTTTAGTGCACAACCAGGCCCATAGGAAACAGTCACTAAATGGTGGCTATTATAATTTGGAGACTGGGAGATGTCTAGAGGCAAAAAACACCCTCTTGGCTGATGCCAGTGGTGCACCAGCCCCCCTTTCCATGCCCCCTCCAGTGCCCATCCCCTGGCTGGGTGAGGAGCCTGGGCAGTTGTACACCCCTGGAGGTCAGCTAGGCTCCTGCCATCCAGAGTGTCCCTGGGGCATAGTTCACTGAGAGAGGGAAAATTCTGGAGAGACGTGGTGAGAGGGCTGGAGAAGGGAAACAGAAGTGAGGGTGGAGGGCAAGATTAAGTGAGGGAGAAGAGTCAAGGGCAGCGTTTCTTTAGGGAGAGGGGGAAGAGCAGGCAGGGGTGGGTACCCACTGATCATGGCCTTCAAGTCCTTCAAGGCTCTGCCAGTGGATTCTGGGCAGAAAAAAGAGAGAATGGAAATTAGTGGCCTGTGGGAATGAATTTAAGTTGTGGACAGTAAATGGACAGATAGAGTCTCTTTCTAATTGTCACCCCTTCTGCCAAGAATGAAGTTCTCTGAGGGCAGGGACTTTTGTTTGTTCGTTGCCTTGTTCCCAGTACTGGTACAAAGTAAGTGCTTAATAAATCGTTCTTGAATGTATGCATGAATGGATATGCATGTGTGTGCGCACAGGTGCCCGTGTGAGGGGCAACCCCCACCCGAAGGCTGAGCTTCCCCAGCTCCTCTCCCCAGCTCCCAGCTGCCTGCTGGCTGCCCTGAGGCCTGCACCCCAGCGTCCCCACCAGTGGCCGTGGCCCCTCATTGGGCCGGTGGGCAGGCTGGTGCAGCAGCCCCGTGTGGCCACATGGTGGGGGAAGATTCCCTTGCTCTTCTTCCCTCTGCAGGTGGGGAGAGCTTCAGGCCTGGGCCTGGCTGCTGCCTTCCCTGGACCACAGGTCCTTTCCTTGAATGGAGTAAAGTCCACAGACGGCCCTGGGCAGACTGGCCTTCTTTCCAAACCTCCCTTTGGCACTGTCCCTTCTCCCCAGGTGTGTTAGAGGGGGCTCGTCTTTGGGTGGGCACTGCTTGAGAATTCCCGTGGGCCTTTACCCTTCTCAGGAGGAGGATCTGCTCACACATCTCTGCCCGTCGTTACGCCATGAGATTACCCCTCAGTGTACTGCAACCTCAGTGAGCCCCGGCCATGCCTGCAGGCCCAAAGACCTCAATCCTGGGTGGCTGCGAGTAGCCCTTAATGGCTTCAGCAGGGCTTTTGCCACCACTCTCAGTCACTGTGCTTGCATCCTGCTCCTGGTGTCTTCTAATTATCTCCCGACTTTGGGAAGCTACTTATCTACCTGATGTGGCCTCTGAACTCTGGGTGGAGAATGTAGGCGGGATCAGATCCTCCTGAGTGATGGGGCTGCTCCCCATCACACACCCAAACTGAGCTGCCTTGCTCCCCATCCCCTAAGGGCATGAGCTAACAGGTGGGAAAGTGCTCTATAAACAGCCAGGCCACACAGGTGTGTAAGAGAGTGTTACTAAACTGCAGAGGTGCCAAGCAATTCATGTCTGTGGGCGCCCCTGCTTCACCTGCCCCCTCCAGGCCCCCTGCTTTCATTTTAACAGGGCTGTCACCTCTTATCCTTAAGAAGGTGTCTCTAGGGTGGAGGTTTTAGGGAGTTGATAGGCAGGTGAGAATGTCTTACAGTGATGGTAGAGGGAGAAGCTCAGGTGAGTCAGCTCCTCTACTAATGAGCTGTGTGATGGTGGACAGGTCTCTTTCCTTTTCCGTGCCCTGAGGTTATCAGGCAGTGCCCACCTGGGGAAGGCTATTCCTGGCCTCCTGGGACTCTCCTCTCATTTACAGATGAAGTCTCATCCAGAAGATAAGGCTCAAGGACACCAACCTTCAGACAATGGGCTGGACTGTGGGCAAGCCCCACTCTGCTTTTCCTTAAAGGGGACACTAGCAAGGGCTCTGGTGGCCCTTTGGGTGAGTTATGGGCCTATGAGGGAAGAGGCTGCTGCCCCTGAAATTCAGGTGGTAGAGGAATAGAGGAGAGCCCCCTCGAGCTCCCCTGTGTGGTCCGGGTAGGCTGGAACGAAGCCAAGGGAGGAAATCTCTAGGACATGCCAGGGCTTGGAGATGATGGTGCTGCCCAGTAGGGCCTGGAATCCCCCCCGGGAGTGAGTGCTGCTGCTTGGACCAACTCTTTGCCAGCCCCTGAGACATCGGAGGTGGCTTCTTCTCTCTGCCAGCCCGAGCCTCTTCTCCTGTTGTTTTCTCTATCTGGAGTGCCCTCCCCCAAATCTCTGTAGACTCATATACTAGCCTCTGTCACCACTTCCAAGAATCTTTCCCAGCTCCTCCATCTGGAAGGAACCTCTCCCTCTTTGCATGTAACCTTAGAGAGCTCAACTCTGCTGGAGTTACTCTGCATCAGCCTGTGAGCTACCTGGGATCAAGGTTCTCTGACTCAGCTCCTGTCCCTGCTGGGCCCACGGTTCTGCTGTGTGCACAGCAGGCACTTAACAATGACTTGAATGACCCAACGACTGGATGTACATGATATTACAGTTCTGTAAGCAGGAGGCCCAGAACAGCTTCATCTCTGGAGTTTCTTGGATGCTGCAGTTTTACTTGGCATCTTGAAGGCTCTAGAATGGAGTCAGGTGGTTATATAAGCATGGACAGCTGAGTTTTCGCCAAGCTCTGTATCCCACCAAAGACCTGCAAGGTAGCTGGGGCAGCTGCCTGCACTCTACTGTATAGATGAGGAGACCGAGGACGTCTCCACGGAGCCCCAGCTCCACGTGGCAGAACTGTATTTGAACGCAGGTCTTTGAGCTTTTCATCTGAGAGAATGCTATTGAGCAAATCCTCCAGCCCGCGGCGCAAATGGAACCAAGCATCATTTTATAAAAGCCTATTTTTAGGGCTTTTGTTGTTGTTGTTTAATAAAGAAAAAGACAAGGAAGCAAAAATCATCCACTATTCAGATCATCCCTCCTGACATTACTTTTCAAAAAAGTAAAAATAATATACTCATTTCAGAAGGTATAAAACAAAATATTAAAGCCTCTTTGCTGCCACTGTCAACAGTTTTATTCTAGAGGAAAATAGAATATGCATAGTTAAAAATAAATATGCCTTGATATTCGGCATGTGTACAGTATATTACACTTACTACTTACATGAAATGGGTCATACAATATACATTGTGCTAAGAATTGCTTTCCTCATATGAATGTGTGTTTCAGCATGTTGTATTTTGTAGATCCATATACAGACATTTAGATCTACCTCTTTTTGTGAATGGCTGCTTTGTATGATGTCCCATATTTTATTTGACCAACCTATTGCTGATTGTTTCCAGTGTTTCTTCTGTTAAATAAGGCAGGAAACGTTTTCTAATAATAATGATGATATCAATAACAGTAATGTTTATGACACCATGTGCTAGAGATTATCTCGTTCTTTACATGTATTAGCTCATTTAATCTTCACAACAACCCTAGGAAGTAGGTGCTATTATCATCCTCCTTTAGAAGATAAGGAAACTGAGGCTCAGAGAGGTTAAACAATTTGCCCAGGGTCACATAACTAGTAAAAGACAGAGTCAGGATTTGAACCCGGCCATCTGTCTGCAGAGCCTACGTTCTAGACTAGCACACCATGAAGCAAGCACAACCAGGAAGGGGTGTGCAGGCCCATGCAAGTGGCCCTGGGCAGACAGAGGAGACCTGCCCTGGGGGAATGCTCTTGGCCCTTCTACTCCAGTCCCAGCCCAAGGTGGCCTTGGCTCAGGTGGCCACAGAGACTGGTGATGTAAATCTGGGAACAGGACACACTGGGCAGCTGCACCTAGGAGAAGGTGGGTGACTGAAGGATGGGGAACTGGATGATGGATTTTGTGGGCACGGTAAAAGGGCAGGTGAAACGGCTGGCTTCAACTGGGGCAAGCAAGGTGTCAGAGGCCTTGGGGCCAAGCCATGCAGATAGTCCCAATATTTTCAACAGCTTTATTGAGATATGATTCATGTACAGTACAAGTGATTTATTTAAAGGATACAATTCAGTGGTTTTTAGAACATGTGCACAGTTGTGCAACTATCACCGCAATTAATTTTAGAATATTTTCATCATTCCCAAAGGAAATTCTGTACCCATTGTAAGTTGCTCTCCATTCCCCATCTCTCCCAGGCCCTGGCAACCACTAATTTACTTTTTTGAACCTGTGGATTTGCATATTATGGACAATTCATATAAAGAATCATGTAATATACGGCCTTTGTGACTGGCTTCTTTCACTTGGCCCAATGTTTTTAAGGTTCATCCATGTTGTAGCATGTATCAGTACTTCATTCCTTTTTATGGCTGAATAATATCCCATTGTATGGCTATTCCATTTTGCTTATCCATTCATCAATTGATGGCTATTTGTGTTGTTTCTACTTCTTGGCTATTATGAATAAGGCAGCTATGAATGTTCTTGCATGAACATGTTGTCATTTCTCTAGGGTCAATACCTAGGAGTGGAATTGCTGGGTCTTATGGTAACCATATGTTTAACATTTTGAGAAACTGCCAGACTGTTGTCCAAAATGTCTACATGGTCTTGGCTGGGGCTGCTGACAGTTCCTTGAATAGGAAAGTTGGGTGCTGAGGGCCAGGGTGGGTACTGACTCTGTGCATTAGGCCAGGATTTTCCAAGACAAACTCTGCAAATAAAATGCCTTGGCAGGTAAGAGCATGTAAATGAGGCAGCTTCTTGTTATGAACAGAGGCAAGAGAGGGGTCAAATCCTGGGAGGCAGCTGTTAGAGTTTCTGTGCCCAAATGCTCCCCACCTGACTCCAGCCCAGGATCCTCTAAGCTTTGTCCATTTCCTGAAACCACAGGCTCAGGGCTGGCCCTGAGTGAATGTGAGAAGACAACGCTCCTCATGGTGTGATTTTTAGCGGAGCTGGGGGACACATCCCTAGACCCTAAAACACTCCGTGTCAGTCCCTGAAATGTCCTCTCCAGGGTCACATCCTCAACTGGGCGGGGCTCTGAAGAAAGCCTTGCAGATAAACACAGGCTGTTCCCAGCCCACTCATGCCCGGCCAGGTCCATGGCAGCTCCACAGCCCAGAGGTGAGGCCCTTCTTTTATCTCTTCCCAATTCCCTTAAGTTCTCATTTTTGAAACAGTGCTGGCACCTCAGCAAAACACATTCCTCTCCAAAGCACAAACAAACAAAATCTCCCAATAAATAAGCAAACAATCCCTGCCCCACCTCCCAACCAATAAGATATTGAATGAGACTATTCCAGAACACGACGTGGCATCAAGCAGGTCTGGTGCAAAAGTCCAGTTCTGCTGCTTACTGGCTGTGCACCTTTGGAGAACTGAATTTCCCTCTCTGAGCCCCATGTCCTTAATCTCAGCAGCAGGGAGACTACTGCCTGCCTCAGGGGTTTTCGGAGGATTCAGTGAGATGGTCAGTGTCAGGACCCAGCACAGTGCCTGGGAAACAGAGACACTTGGCGATTGTTCCTTCCCTCTCTCTCTTTAATATGACTCATGTTAGATCTTTCTGCTCTCCCGTTTTCTCCTCTACCCCTCATCTGTCCCACCATCTTGGATGCTGAGGGATATTTGGAACCTGGCTGTTAAAACCTGGGAATTATAGACCTATCTCCTGTTTAACTTGCATATATTCATTTTTCTTTCCTTAGAAAAGCCTTTGCTCTTTGCCTGCCAGACCACTGGTTGGCGAAGATTCGTTCATGTCTGGTGGGGACCAGCGTGACTTCCCTGCCCTCCACTGATGCCCACTCCCAAGCAGAGGGCTGCTCATCTCATCTTCCACGTGCTTTGCTAATGAATAATGGAGAAGCCCTCAGATCCAGTCCTCTCCCTCCTGGCTCCCAGCCTCTGATATATTTGATCCTAGATGGTATAATTTTTCACCTAAATGTGAATGTATTTGCGAATTGATAGAAAATAGCTCTCGCTCTGGTGATATAATATAGGGCCACCCTGTCCTGGCTGCTATTTTGATTGTGACTTAAATGGATGAGGCCATCAATAATTATTTTATTGAACAGCCACATAAAAAATGATGGCGGGCTAAAGTAATTTCCCTGACAAAGCTGGTTAATGCATTGTGGGCAGTCTACCTTTTCGGTGCTAAGCTTGCTGAGAAGTGCTTTAGGGGCAATTTCTTCATCCATTTGTCCCCTTCCCTGGGTTTTCCTTCCATCGAATCTCAAGAGCACTGGAGTTGCTGGGTGGAGAAGGAGAAGCAGTGGGAAGTGGAGAAATTGGAATCCTTGCCACAGCACCTTGGACTTCCCAAAGCATGGCATCCATCATCTCCATCTCTACTCAGCACAAAATGAGCAATCTGATCCCATTTGGTGGAGGAGGAGAGTGAGCCTTGGAGAGATTAAGGGGCTCAGTAGACATCCTCAGGCTGCGTATGGGGCCTCTTGGCTCCTAAGGAACACATCATCGAGAGAGCCCTCTCTGAAGACTCTGTTCATCTCCAGCTGTGCTTTCTAGACTGTAGGATTGCAGAATCTGGTCCAGGAACCCCACTCGCCTCAAGTGCAGCCCTTGAAGGGGAAAACCACGGGGGTGGGGGCTGCTGGGGAAAGATGTGAACAAAAGCTCCACAAACCAGGCACACTGAGTCGCTACTCTGCCAGAGTGAGTTTAATGTCCTTTGTGTGTGTACTGAACCCAAGTCCTTTACAGTATCTCCTGGGCTGAGCCCTGTGTTAGGCACTGGGCAGGACAGATTATGAAGAACTACCCACAGTCCAGTGGGAAAGCCCCTCTTCCCTCACCTGGAGTAACAGAGGGTTTCCCAAATTCCAGCCTTTTGCATTCCGCTACAGTTTTGGTCCTTATCCACCTACCACCTGTACTATTATTTAATATATTTCCTTAAATCAACTTTTTAAAAAAACTTAGCCCCATCCTAGGCAATAATCCACTAAACCACTGGAGTGATGTATTTGTTTTGTTTTGTAACACACACTAAAAATAAAAGCATAACTAAAATAAAAACATGTGCATCCATGTAAAAGTGGAAACCATCTGGCAAACACCAGTGACGGGTGCCTGGTTAGGCTTTATGTCTCCCATCAGGCACAACTTTACAGAAACACTAGGTGAGCTGGGAAGGGACAACACATCCCCCTCATCACCCAGCCTGGCCTCAGCCTGGATCTGCCGAGCGTGGGGCCCTCAGGGATGGGCCCCTGACCGTCGGCTTTGATGGGAGGGGAGAGCAGAGGCGGGGGGTGCCCACTCACCCCAGGGCCCGGCAGGTATTACTTTCCCAGGTCTGCAGTAACAAAGTTTCACAAACTAGGAGGCAAAAAAACAACAGAAACTTATTCTCGCACGGTTCTGAGGGCTGGAAGTCTGAGCCCAAGACCTCTGCAGGGCCGCGCTCCCTGACGGCTCCAGGGAAGGGTCCTTCCTGGCCTCTTCCCAGTGGTGGGGATGGCCAGCACTCCGGGGCGCCCCCTGCGAGTGGCTGCCTCACTCAGGTCTCTGCCTCTGCCTTCACATGGCCATCTCCCTGTGTGTCGGGCCCCTTATTCTCTTCTAAGGACAGCGGTCACATGGGGGTAAGGACCCACCCCACTCCCGGATGACCTCATTTGAACTAAATCCACCTGCCGCAAACCTCCAAATAAGGCTAGGGCATGGGCCTATCTTTTTAGGGCACACAATTCATCCCTAACAGGCAGCCCCCCACACCTCCCCTCAGTCCCTGGTGGTCTCCACACAGACTCCTCTTTTTATTTTTCTTTTTGGGGGCTGCAATCTGCTTTCTTCCTGCACTAAAACTGTCCCTCCCTGCTCTACAGAGCAAACTGAACCTCCCTAGCTTCCCCCTTCACATCAGATCTGGGAAATAAACGCATAGGCCTCAGGGTTTTGATATAGGTATTGCTGATCACAGCAGGGAAATGGCCAGATGGGAAGAGAGAAATCAAATGGGAAGTGGGGCTCGGAGGGTCAGCGACTCCAGCAATCTTAATGCCCTGGTCTCTGGCCCGAAGTCCCTGCTGCTTCCAGGCCGTTCCACTTTGAGGCCATCGGGGCTCTGGGCCTGTCCCTGGCCCCCCCAGCCTGCTCCTGGCCTGTCACATCCCTCCTCTGTTCTCTGCAGGCCTGTGCTCCCCAGAAGCCTCCCTCAGGGAGCAGTGGGGCAGCCAGGCTGGGGCTTCAGGGGGAACCACAGCGCAGAGGCGGTTGACCATCTGCGTGGGCTGGGTGTCCGTTGGGGTGACCAAATGTTTGTCTCCCTCAGGATTTCCCAGAGACCAGGGGGCCTGCCTGCGGCCATCTCATTCCCCCAGGACATGATCAGACTCCAGGGTCTGCAGGGCCAGGTGGGCAGGACGAGGGAGAGGTAGGGCCACACACCCCTCTCGGGCCTCTTGGACTGAAGGAAAACAACAAAGCCTGAACATGTTAAACACAAACGGCCCTGGCCTGGAGTGCAGAGGTATTTTATGGTGGGGGTCTTGCAGGGCAGGGGGCCTTTCTCCAGGAGATTTGCACGGTGTCTGTGGTGGCTGTGCCCGTCGGAATCCAGAGCTACACAACGCCATAAGGCACCTTTGTGCACATGAGAGGAAGGGCCCTTCCTCTAGGCAGATGCAGCCTGCTCCGGGCTGCCTGGTGGGGCGAGCAGAGCACGGCTGGCCTTCAGCCCCCAGACCCCCTGGTAGGAGGGCCCCTTGTAAACGAGCCACCTGAGCATGTGGCCACCCCTGGTTCCTGGTAGTCAGGGCACACTCACCATGAATTCTTGGTGTTCAAAGGACAGGGCCTCTTGGTCCACAAACCGCAGGCATAACCTAAGGTGGCACCGACACGGGACAGTCACAGGCCGGTGAGTGTCAGAGCCACTGGCAGGATGGTAGAAACCCTCATCTCAGGTCCTCAGCAGAGCCCAGAGGTGTGGCCAGCTGGGCAGAGCAGAGCGCCAGGCCCCTTCTCCACTCCCAGCAGCTGGGAAAAGCTGGGGCGAGGCTGGACGTCAGACTCAGCGCTGCCCCCAGCCTGTGGCGGGCGCCCCTCCCCACTTGGGATGAGGCCTGCTCAGGGGGAGGACGCTGGGTTGAAGAGTGCCCCCTAAAACTCCTGCCCACCTGGAGCCTCTGAATGAGACCCTATTAAAAAGTAGTGTCTTTGCAGATGTAATTAGTTCAGATGGGGTCACACTGGCGTAGGATGGGTCTTTAGTCAACATGCCTGGCATCCTCATAAGAAGAGATACAGAGACAGGCACACCAGGGTGAAGGCTCTGCAAAGAGGGAGGCAGAGACTGGGACGCCTCAGTGACGAGCCATGGAACGTGGGAGAGGGAGGGGGCAAGGAAGCATTCTCTCCTAGAGGCTTAGAGAGAGCAGGATCCTGCTGACACCCTGATTTTGAATTTCTGGTTTCCAGAACGGCGAGAGAATAAAATGCTGTTGTTTTAAACTGGTGAATTTTTGGTGATTTGTCCCGGCAGCCCTAGGGCACGAATGCAGTGAGGAAAGCAGCCTTGGCTCAGAGCCTGGCTTCCTCACTGGGGACACCCAGAGCCTCAAGCCCAGGACATGTGGGAGCAGTCAGCTGTCCCCTCCCCAGCTCTCCCATCAGCCCCGGCACTGTGGCCACCTGAGGGCTCCAGAGCAGGGATGAATGAACTCACCTGCATCTTTCTAAGGCCAGACAGCCCGAGAGGCTAGGTTTTTGCTCCCTGCCAAAACAGCCCTGCTAACTGATGCACTGTGGAGGGCCCGGTGGAAATGACAAGGCCTGTCTTCTTTGGAGTCACTCTCTTGTCACTTCCTACTTCCCCCTCCTTGTCCCTCTCTCCCTCTTGTCTACCTGTCTTCCCTCTCTGCGTCTCTTTCTTTTTCAGTTCGCCCCTTCTTTTCCTTCTCCTGTGCCCTTCTCCTCGTCTTCATCTGTTCTCTCTCTTCCTTCTTTGGGTCCATTCTTGCTTTCCTGCTGCCTGCTGCTCTCTCTTCATGGGAGCTGAGAGACAGGAGCAGGGCTGGTTGTCCAGGCAGCGACTGGGACAGCCACAGGGAAGGGGCCAATGCTTAACCCACCTACCAGGATCTGCTAGCCCATTCAGGGGCCACGTCATCACCCTCCAGCCCCTTGTCTCAGGTTTCCTTCTTCTCCAAGGACAGGGCCACTTGGACCTGGGGATCTGTGGAGCTTGGAGCCCTGGGCTCAAGGGGAGTGCTGGGGGCCCCAGAGCACCCCTGGCGAGCCCTGGGAGAGGAGAAGGGGACTGGTCTAATGCCTTTACATGTATTAACTGAGTTAACTCTCAAAACCCTATGAACTAGGTCCAATTATTATCCCATTTCCAGAAGAGGGAACTGAAATGTACAGAGAGGTGAAACGACTTGCCCAAAGTCGTGGCAGAGCTAGGACCAGGGCCTAGGCACTCTGGCTCCAGAATACACACTCAGAACCACTGTGCTTTTCTACCTCTCATGTCCCAATTCTCTGAACCAGCAGGAAGAGCTAGGGCATCGAGTACCCTTTATGCCACTCTCCCACCCCCACCTTATCAGGCTGGCATATAAATCTCCAATATTAGAGATTCAATATTTAATCCTTTGTTCAAATTTGAGCCCCTGTCCACATAGGATGACATTTTGGGACCCAGAGTTGTCTGAATCTGTCAGACTTTTTTTTTTTTTTTTTGCATGGAGGAAGTAGGAGGTTTGAGAACTCAGGGTGTCTAAAGACAGGGAGGGCATTGGGAGCTTCCTAGAGCATGGGTCCCTAAACTGTAGCCTTCATCAGGATCTCCTGTTAAAGCACAGCTCTCTGGGCCCCACTCCAGAGTTCCTGAGTCAGCAAATAGGGGAGGAGCCTGAGAATCTCATTTCTAACCTGTTCCCATGTGGTGAGGACCACACTTGGAAACCCTTGCCTTAAAGAAAGAGGAAGCTGGAGCACCAGAGGCAGACGTTTCCACCTTCTCCAAGGGCCGAAGGCAGGCGGGGGTGGGTGCGGTCGGGGTCCCCACAGGAGCCTGGCCGTGGCTGCACAGCCCCCTCCTTTGTGTGAGGCACTCCGGGCCTCTGTGCCCAGCCATGATGAATCGCACTCATTTAAGAAGGGGCTGTGCAGTGTGGAAAGCACCTCTGTAGGGCTCTACCGGGTTTTTATTAACCATTTTACTGTCATGGTTTCAAAATCAATCAAACAGCGCTGCCCTCGGGAGACTAGCTGGGGTTTTAGGGCCACGGCTCCCCGTGTAAACGCAGCGCAGGTCCAGGCCCAGCCCACGGTGGGGAGGCGGTGGTGTCTACACATCCCTCCTGCTCTGGGAACCACGTGCTCTGTCCTCTCTGAACCCAAAGCCTCAAACTGTCTGAACCACACACCCCAGACCAGAGCTAACTGCATGCATTTGTTGATCCCTGAACCCAACCCAAATCTGAATTTCTTTTATGAACCACTTACCAAACCAATGTTCAACCCAAATCACTGATGGGGGGTTTTTGAATTGGAAAGGCTCTATAATTTTCAAAACCATTGAACTAAAATAAACCTGGGATGTCAAATGCCATCTAACCTGACATGAGTCAGTATTTCATTGGTCCAGCTCCCTGACTCAGCATGAGCTAAAGCCCCAGGTGTGGAGAACTGGCTCTCTAAGCTCCGGAGAAAACAAGGGTCTCTGCATTTAATCGCAGCCTCCCAGGGAGGCTGTAGCTCAGGTCCCATCCTCCTTGCTGAAGCAGGAGGTACGTCTGCCCCAGCCTGTCTCCTGAGGCCAGAGCTGGAGCCAAAGCCCTGGCCAGCAGCTGAGTGGCCAGTGGGGCCCAGGCCTCTGTGGAAGGGGCCACAGGGCTCCTTTGCAGAAACTCTGATCCTCGCTGGGGCTTCCCCAGTCTTACTGTCTCCAGGGCAGAAGAAAGGGCCTCTCCAAAATTTAGGGGTAGGGTCTTAGATGGGCTTCCTGCTGGCCTGTGACATGGCAGCCTTGTCCCAGGACAAGTGTGAAAGTGAGAAAAACAGGTGGATGGAGAAGCACAGGACAAAATCTATGCTTTCTGAGGCCTTGTGCTGAGCTAGGAGTCACATACTCCAGTGTCCACCAATTCCTGAACCTGGAGTGCCACCAAAATGTACCTCATGCCTTGGAAGTTGCGTTTACTGAACCCTGCTCCTTGGGTCTGCCCTTGTTCTTACGTGGTAGCCCTCTCCCCCTCCACCTTCTTTCCTTCCTCCCTTTCCCGGTTTCCCCTTCCTATCTTCCTTCCTTTCCTCTTTGAATTCTCTTCACATTGCCCGCATCCACTGGGGATCTAGCAGAGGAAAGCCCTGCTGCAAGGTGGAATGGGCCACTGCCTTCCTTATTGATTAAGAAGTACTGTTGGCTAGTGAGATTCAGCCATAAAAAGGAATGAAGTTCTGACACATACTGTATATGGATGAACCTAGAAAACATGTTAAGTGAAAGAAATCAGACAAAAGGAACCAATTGTATGGTTCCAGATATACAAAATGTCTAGAACAGATAAATCCATGGAAACAGCAGCTTAGTGGTTGTCAGGGGCTGGGGAGAGGGCAATGGGGAGGGACTGCTTAATAGGTATGGGGTTTCTTTTTGGGGTGATGAAAATGTTTTGGAACTAGATAGAGGTGATGGTCACACAACACTGTGAACATGCTAAGTGGTGCTGAGTTGTAGACTTAAAAACGGTTAATTTTGTGTTAGGTGAATTTTACCTCCATTACAAAAACAGAAAAGGACAGCTGTGTTCTGCTCCCCCTAACCTTGAGCATTACCAAGGGACCTAGAATGCCACTATTCCCGCAACTCCGTAAGCTTAGAAACAAAGCATCCAGAAGTACCGGCACTGTTTCCAGAAAGCCCTGAGCACAGAACATGCAAAGTCCTGGGGGGTGGACAGGCTTTCTCTAGCTCTCAGGCAAGAATTGACCAGCTTGGAAGTCTCCATGAGCCTGACCCTGAAGGAGGGAGAAAGAAGCCAGAGGGATTTGAGTGGAAGGGGAGCGGGGAAAGAGGGCAGCCCCCAGGTCTGCAGCAGGAGCTAATTAGCCTTTAATGCTTAGCTATGCCCTGCTGGGTCCTGGCCTGGGCACTCTACTTCCAGTAGTCATTAAGCCACATCCTCAAAGCCATCACATGAACTAGATATTGTTACTACAAGTTTTGCAGATAAAACCAGTTTAGCGAGGGTAAGCAAGTTGGCCAGGGTCAATGGGGCAGTCAGTGGCCGTGTGGCTTTGAGCACTGGCTGCATATACTCAGACCCAGATGGAGGCCGCCTTGGAAAAGCGGAGGACAGCACCTCTGTTCCCGGCCCCTGCCCTCAGTTTAACTTGAGTTCTTTTCCCGGCCTGCTCTCTGTACCCTGATGGTAGAGTCCTTGGGCAGACCCGCCCCACCTGTATACCTGGAAGCCCACCTGTCCCTGGCTCTGCTCTCCAGGACTCGTCGCACAGAATAGTTTTGGCTGGAATAGTTTTGGGCAGCCCGACTGCAGAACTGCAGCTGCCTCCTGCCCACGCTGGGTCCTTATATCGGCAGGGACTGAGCCCTGGCCTGGAAGTCGGGAGAGCTGGGCAGTCCCATCCAGTCCTTCTGTTAGCAAATAGTGAGTGCCAGGCACTGGGCTCAGCATTAGGGGTAAAGCAGTGTGTTCACTGCACTTCCAGCTGCTAGGGGGAGGGACAAACAGATCAGGCAAATCAGTGCCTGGTGGTGGTCAAGTACCAGGAAGGGAAGGAAGCAGGGGATGGGGATAGAGGACGGTAGCGGGAAGAGGGAAAGGAGAGTTTTTGATGGCTCAAGGCAAGCCTTTCTTAAGAGATGATACTTGTGCAGAGACGTGAATAAAACCCAGGAGAAGAGCATTCCAAGTCAAGGGAACAGCAGGCGCAGAATCCCTGCATAGCTAATGAACTTGGTCATTCACAGAACAGCCAGGAGGCCAGTGTGGCCGACAGGAGTGAGCGGAACTAGGAGAGCCAGGTCAGGGCCACGTGGTGGAGGCCATTTGGGACATGGAAAGAGTGTGCGTGGCTTTTATTCCCCGTGTGATGGGGAGCCTTTGGAAGGGACTGAGCAGAGCAGTGGCATTTCCAGACTATCTTGACGAGGATAGTACGTGGACAGCAACTTGCAGGAGAAGAAGCAGGGAGACTATGGAGGACTTGTAAGGGAGTGCTGGAAAGGCTGCCCTTGACAGCAAAGGCTCACTGCTCTTTCCCAGTCAGAACTTCAGCCCCTTGGGTCCTGAAGGGATTGCAGCCTCCACGGCTGTGAAAGAGCCAGTGTGTTTAGTGATTAGAGCCTGGACTCTGAGGCCGACCTACTTGGGTTGAAGCTGTGTGACCTTGAGCAAGTCACCTAAGCTCTCTGTATCTCTATTTTCCCATCTGCAAGCTTAGAAAATAATAGCACCTTCCTCACAAGGTTGTTCTGAGGACAACGGAAGCGTGTGGTGAGCACTCAGCTTATGAAGGGCAGGAGCATGCGGAGCTTCCAAATGGTTCTGCTACTGGCTGTTTCTCCTTCTCCCCCTCTTGGGACTCCAGTGTCCTCATCTGTAAAAAGGGGGATTAGTTAGCAGATCTTTAAAGCCCCTCTCCAGGTCTAACACTTGTATTATTAGAACCAATATCCCCACCATAAAAAAGGAAAAACAGAAGATTAAATACCAGACTATGCCGGAGAGACCACAAAGATTGTTGCCTTTAATCTTTCCAACAACCCAGTGAGAGAATTTTGTCCAGATCATTGGCAAGGACCACTGTTTTTTTTTCCTCTCTCTCTTTCTCTAGGCTCATTAATATTATTTTGTTCATCTATTAGATAAATATTTTGGAGGATAGATTTCCCTTTTATTTTATTGTTTCTTAAAGATTTACTTATTTATTCTCCCCCCGACCCCCGCTGTTTTTGCACTCACTGTCTGCTCTCTGTGTTCTTCTGTGTCTGCTTGTCTTCTCTTTAGGCGGCACCGGGAACTGATCCTGGAACCTTCCAGAGTGGAGAGAGGCTGCTCAATCTCTTGAGCCACCTCAGCTCCTTGGTCTGCTGCGTCTCTTATTGTCTCTCCTCTGTGTCTCTTTTTGTTGCATCATCTTGCTGTGCCAGCTCTCTGCATAGGTCAGCACTCCTGTGTGGGCCAGCTCACCCCTCAGGCCAGCTCACCATGCAGGTCAGCTTGCCTTTCACCAGGAGGCCCTGGGAATCGAACCCTGGACCTCCTATATGGTAGACGGGAGACCAATCGCTTGAGCCACATCCATTTCCCTTATTTTATTTAATTTATTTATATATACCTTTTGTGGTACCAGGACCGGGGATTGAATCCAGGACCTCGTATGCAGGAAGCCAGTGCTCAACCACTGAACCACATTGGCTCCCCTGAGTTGGTTTTTCCATTTGTTTGCTTATTGTTTTTTGTTTCTGTTTTTATTTTTAGGAGGCACAGGGGACCGAACCCCGGACCTCCCATGTGGCAAGCAGGTGCCCAACCACTTGAGCCACATCTGCTCCTCTTTATTTCTACTTAAAAAACTTTTTATCACTTCCTGGACCTGTGTTCAGTGTGCTCTTGGAGAAAACCCTCCAGAGGTGCTCAGAGTAGTCTTTCAGAGGGGTTGGGGATTTAGAAACACAGGGAATGAAAACAAAACACAGTTCCTAGCCCATGACCAAGGCAAAACAAATTAGATCATTTCTTTCCTCAGTCTGAGACCAAACAGAGTTTAATATGGAGTTTTCCAGAGGAAAGCCCCCTGGGGACCATCCAGGGACCACTCGGCCTAACCCTAGTGGTCATCTGGAAAAATCATTGTCCCAAAGCCCATGTCCATTTCCCAAAGTCACATGGTTAATCAGGTACAAATGAAGGCAGGAGAGCTGAAGCCCAGACATGTTCATAGCAGGGATAAGACGGGAGAACAAAAAAAAAAACAATGTATGCTTTACAGAGACTACAGCCAAGACACGGTGTTGGATTTTTTTCAAATCTGAGACAATGGAGGAGAAAGAAGAGTAAAAAAAGGATGAATTAAAATGAGGACTGGATCATAAATCACTTAGTGGTTTCATAGCTCATTGAGCAAACCTAACCAAAATGCGCTGATGAATGGTTTGATTTCGACCTAGATGGAGGTCACTAGTGGCCTGCCTTCAAGATCTCTCCTTGGCCCCAAACTCATCAATGGGCAGGTATTGGCAGATCAGCAGATGCAGACATAGAAGGCAGGCTTGTCACAGAGCTGGGAGGGACAGCGATGGCTCAGATGCTTCACAGGATGTCAGGCTGGGAGAGACTTTGGAGACGACTGCTTCTCACCCTAAGAAGGGGCAGAACTTGTTCAAAGTCACACAGTTGGTTTATGGCAAACAGACTAAGGCTAAAGTTCCCCACCCCCCTGTGCTGTGCTGACCAATTCGGGATTTGCCGTGATCCTGGCAGGTCTGGGCAAGCGGCTGATGCTAGCAGGAGAGAGCTTAACAGGGATGAGTGTATCACCTTGCATTTCAGCTTTGGAAAAAATCGATTCCTAAGCACAGGATATAGGAGGCTGGCTTGCAGCCAGTCTTGTGTAAAAGACCCAGGGGAATCTGTTGACCGTGAGATCAATACAAGTCAGCAGCGTGATCCGGCCGCTAACAGGGAAGCCTCGCTCTCGTCCACCACCCAGGCCGGGGCGACATGGCCAGAGCCCGGGGAGTGACCGCCTCCCTTTTGTCTGCGCTCATCAGCCACTTTCAAAGACTTTTGTTTATTTCTGGGTGTCACAGACTAAACAGCACATCAAAGTCTGAAGCCTACTTAGAAGAGATGGCCAGGCTGGGGAGGGGTCTAGGCGTCTGTCAGAGCCTTTATTAAAGGAGCTGAGGAGCTTAACTGGAAGAAGAAGAGCAGGATAAGGGGCATGAGTGGGGCTGTCAGGTCCCAAGGGGTTGTCACAGGATAAGGGCAGAGGCTGGTCCTGTGTGGCCCATGGAATGCCAGGAGGTTAACAGGTATTACCTGTAGAAAGGAGTCCAGATTCAAAGAAGTACAGGAAATGTATAATATACTATCAATACTCAAGGCCCTCTAGGAGAGTCAAAGTGCATATGAGCATTGAGACATGTATATAAATTTATCAGTAGGTGCACACACATGAGAGAAAATCCAAAGGTACAAAATGGCTTGTCTTTGCCCGAGTTGCCCAAAGAACACAGCCTGAGGCAGAGGGCTTATGTGCGATTGGTTGATTAAGAGCAATCCTACGGAGCAGGAGAGAAGGATGAGGAGGGGGTCAGGAGGGAGGAAGAGCCTAAATGAGGATGTGTTACTGAGCTGGCTGAAGCAAAGTGCTCAATCCCAAGTGCCTGTTCCCTGAGAAGCCGAATTGAACTCTGTTTCAGGCTTATCATATCAGGGGACAAAAGGGGAAGAAATGATGCATCGGGTCCTGTCTCCAATTGGCCAAAGATTTGCTGCCCAGGGGGGCATTCTCCTCTCTGGCTGGGTTGGGGTGAGCGGGCACTGGGGGCAGTCCCGTGGTGGTAACGCCTCCAGGGATGCGCTGTGGCCGAGGCCAGAGGCAGCAGCCCAAGCAGGAGGCGAGGGGCTGGCAGGTACACATCTGTGCTATGTGCTGGTGCCCACGCAGAGCTGGTCGCTGCTGTGGAGGCTGGAGCGAGAGCCAAGCAGGGCAGAGAGGATCTGAACAGTATGCTCTAGTGTCTGACGTACAGCAGAGAGAAAGTCTCCCTCCCTCTCCTGCCTCCCCACCCAGGTCCCCCGATCAGAGGCAAAATAGTTTCCTTGTGAAGCCTTTGAGAGAGAGTCTGTGCATGGACAAGCATCTTGTGTAGATGGTGTAAGAAACACACACACACATTTTCATATTATGCCACCTGGCTTTTTTCACTTAACAATTTATCTTGGAGATTTTTCCTTGTCAGTTCACATAGAACTCTCTCACGCATTTGAATTACTGCCTAGCATTTCACCCTATGGATGTACCATAATTTATTTAACTAGAACTCTCTTAATGGATATTGAGGATGTTTCTAATCTTTTGCTATCAAAATCATGATGGCAGTGAATAGCCTTGTGCATAAGTCATTTTGCAACTCTGCACATTTACCTGTAAAGCCAAATACCTAGAAATGGAATCATTGGGTCAAAGATTACATGTATTTGTAGTTTGGATAGATGCTGCCTCTTCCAGGGAGGCTGTGCCAATTTCATGCCCAGCAGCACCTTAGGAGCACGCCTGTTTCCCCACAACCTCGCCGACAAGGCACACATCATCACCCTCCTGACCTTTGCTGATGTGATAGGTAGAAAATGGTATTTCAGTGTCGTTTTAATTTTCCCATTTTAAGTAATGAGTTATAGAGAGAGCATCTGGGCAACTCTCAACAGTAAGGCAAGTGCCCCCTCTCCCCTTCCCAGGAGACCTTTAAGCTCTCATGGGGCAGACCCTCATGAAAAGCCTTTCTGGCCTGCCCGCCCTCCCCCCATTTTACAATTCAGGGGAACCACCCTCATTGTGCAGGGTGATCCCCTTCCCTTATCTCAGTCTTCCTCAGGGGGAGACAAACTGGCTGCCTGACTCCAGAGCCCATCCTCCCTCCGTTACATGACGCTCCACTGGACTTGTCCTGAACCAAGACCCAACTCCTCCAGAACTCCTCCAGGCAGCTGGACGCTGGCTTTGTGTCCCTTTGGCTGTCCCTTCTGCCACAACCGTTGCTCCTTGTCTGTCCCTTCTCCTCTGGCACGTAGTCCACGTTGCCTGGTGGGACTGATCATTGTGATACACATGTCCGTCTCTCGTAGACCCTGTGAAGGTGGTTCCATGCTTTTTGCCCTTCGGGCTCCTGGTGCTTGTCTCAGGGCTTGGCATACAATCAGTATCTTTTTGAATGAGCCAGTGGATGATGGTGGTAATAGTGAGCACATATTAGGTGCTTCCCATAGGTGGATGCTGTGCGAAGGACCTTAGGAGGATTGTCTATATAACTTTCCAAAGCAATCCCATGAGGTGCAATTCCCATCAGCTCTGTTTTGCAGATGAAGAAATCGAAGCTGTGTCCATGTTCACACAACCACTGAGCTCTAAAGCCAGGGCTTGTCCTGCCTTACGCTGCACACCTGACCAGCTGGATGAACAAGGTGGCCCACAGGAGGTGCCCAAGAACTGCTCGAGGGTGACAATGAGCCCTGGAGGCTTCAATTTAGCACTGCAGCAAGGCCTCTGAGAACTGGCAACCATGGGTCACGGAGGACCCCAGGCCTGCTCCTCTGCCCCATCCCTGCTCCTCTCCTGCCAGCCGGGGTCACAGGTCCGGACCAGGGCCACGTGAAGCTCAGGCGAGAAAACCACCTCATGCCCGCTTGCTTGCTCTGGGCAGGCTGCAAGCAAACAGCTGTGACTCCAGTCCCCAAAGCTCCCCCCTCCCCATTACCTGTGTCAACACTTTTATTTTTAAAGCAGCAGAGCTGACGTGGGGGCTTGGGGTGGTCGAGGGGGAGGGAGGGAGCTGGGCCCTTATCAGCACTAGGGTCCTTGCATATGTAACACCGTCATATAATTAACAGTGAAGATCATTTACATTGTCGCTTAGCTAATTTTCATAATGTTTTCTTTATTATCAGAGGAAGAAATTAACCCAAGAATTTATTTACATAGCAGCCTCAAACAGTAACAGCTTGCTAATTGCCTGTTAGGTGATTAATAAGCTTACAGCAGATGCTAATGCGTCGTGGGCTCCCCGATTCAAAGGTGCTCTTGCTGCATGCTTGTGTTTTTGGCAGCTTAATTAGTGCAATAATTATGTACTTGTTGCTCCTTCTTTCGAGCAAATACTGTCAAATGCTTAAAAGATTAAAGTGAATTATATCCTGAGAACTCACAGCGCTTGAAGACGCCCGTTCTTGCTAACTTCTCTGCTAGTTCAAAAATAGAAGGGAAGAAATAAGGGGAGGGGGGTCTGGCTTGTGAGTGGGGAGCAGTGAGGAAACAAGTGGGGCTGGGTTCTAGGCCTGCTTTAGCCCCTTGCTAGCAGAGAGACCTTGAACACTGCCTCAGTTTACCGTCTGTAAAAGGAGGGTCAAATCCTTGGCATGGGGGAAGTGGGGAGGGGAAACTGTTTAGAATCAAAAAGACTCAAGCAGGGGGTGGATGTGGCTCAAATGGTTGCGTGTCTGTCTGCCATATGGAGGGACCTGGGTTCGATTCCCGGGACCTCCTGGTAAAATAAAAAATATATATCTAGAAGGCGCATGGGCTGCCAGGCTCTGTGTGCCGGTGAGCCGCCAGGCCCCGGGAGCCATGCAGCAAGATGATGACGTAACAGGAGAAAGACGCAGGGAAGAGACAAGACGAGATGCTCCGAAAGCTCTGAAAGCCAGGAACCGAGGTGGCACAGGTGGCAGAACACCTCTCTCCTACATCGGAGGTCTCCAGGATCGAATCCTAGTGAAGACTGGAGGAGAAGGAGGAGAAGAGATGGCAGGAAATAGACACAGAGAATTGCCCAGCAAATGGACACAAAAACAGCAAATGGGGAAGGGGAAGTTTAAAATGGATAAAGTAAATAAATAAATCTTAAAAAAAAAAAAAAAAACCAAGCAACTAAATGCAACAACGTATTATTGGATCCTGATTTGAACAAACTAATTGTGAAAAGATAGCTTTGAGATCATCAGGGAAATTTGATCCAGAACTGGGTAGTAGATGATATCCAGATGATAGTGTTAGGTGTGATAAAGGCATCATGGTTATGTGAAATACAAATACCCTTATCCATTCGATACACATACTGAAGTATTTAGGGTTCAAATGGCACGACGTCTGGGATTTGCTTTAATATACTCCAGCACCTTCCTAAAAATAGTGGGGTTTGGAGATTAAATAAGATTGCACACAGTAGATCAACATTGGAGCCAGATTATGGGTAGGTTGGGCATCAAAATACTATTTTTTCCACTTTCATGTATGAATTGAATGTATGTTTTAAAAGGTATATAATTTAAAAGTTAGAACATAGAAAGGAGGGGGTGGGGATTCTCTCAAGACATGGGCCTTAGAATCCAGCTGCCTCTGTTCAAATCCAGCTCCACCACTTGTTAGTTGTGTGGCCTCGGGCAACGATCTAACTGTTTTGTGACTCAGTTTCCCCACCTGTGATATAGGACTGTGCTTGTTGCCAGGATTTACCAAGATAATGCAAGTAGGTTTTAGCGTATTATAATTATTGGTACTGCTAACATTAATGAAGGGCCTCCACCTCTGATGAGCTGTGGTACCACGAGGAATGCTGGCCATTGGTTTGCTCCATTGCATGTCCAGTGCTGGGTCCATTCCGAACCTCAGCTAGAATCAGTGGCAGCCTCTGGCAGGAGCAGGTGCAGCAAAGCCAGCAGGGCCCCTTTGCCACTGGAGATGGAACACGTCAGTCTCCCTAGGCTGCAAACTGGCCCCTCTGGAATTTGACTACAATGCCTGGTCTTATGGTGAAGCCCTCTCCTCACCCCCAATCTGGCTTTGGGCCAGATTCCCAGAAGACTTTTCTCTGCTGAACTCAGCCTGTTGCTAACTCTCTGAATTATACCTGTTTCTGATTACTCCAATCTTGGGACTCTGCCTTATGCTCTTTTGACCCCTCCCAGCCCCTGAAGCTGTACTCAGCCCCCAGCACCCCTTCCTATTATCCCTCTCCTTGCCAGCCAAGGTGTGGGTCTATTTAGGCCCCAGCTTCCCAACGTCATTCCCACTTTGCTGATGAAAACAGGCCGGGGCCTGGGCATGCCTTAGAAAGCCACTGACGCGCCATGTACCTTGGGTCTGGACCTCAGTTTTCCTATCTATAAAATGAGGGGTTCGGACAAACTCACTAAATGCCCAGGATTGACATCTAGAAAAATCCATATTGACATATGGAACCTCTATAGTCCCAGTTCCCAGAATAGGCCTTAACCCAGAGAAGAGCTCAGTAAATGTTTGGATATTGATTGAACAAATGACTGAATCAATGAGAGAGGCTGGCCCCATTCCCTCCCACTGCACTGGCCTGGGGCTCCTCACTCCCTGCCCTCAAGCAGCTGTCCAGATCCACACCTCAAGCCCCCGGAAATACCCCATGACAAAGCTACTGACAGGGACCTGGGTCTTGGGGAGGTGAGTCCAGTAGCAGAGGGGGATTTAATCACAGCCTCAAACTCACCCTCCTCCATCCAATACCTGTGCCCACCTGGTGATTATTTTGAACACACACTGATGAAACAGGCCAGCAGCTGTCTTGGGCAGGAAAAGCAAGAGTTTTCAAGGCATAGGGCAGAAGGCCCTGCCTGCATCATATATAGCAAGAAAAATCCAGGGAATTTTATCAACATTCCTCAAACACACCGGCAAAATCCAGCCTCCACACCTTTGCTCAGCAGTTTCCCCACCTCCTCCACTGGCATTCTCCCCACTCCTCAAATCCTGGGCCCCATTCAAGGCCTGCCTCCTCCAGGCAGCCCTCCTGGGGTATCCTGGTGCTTACAGCGCCATCGCATTTGTGTTGTACACCTGGACCCAGAATCATGAGCTGCAGTTCTTTGTCACCTGTGTAACCTGACTATTCTTCATGTAACTGGACTACAGAGTCGGCGAGGGCAGGGACTACCCTTGCTTTTTCCCTGACCTCTGCCCTAGCCTCCAACCCAGGGCCAAGCAGAGAGTTCCGCAGACCCTTAAGTGACATACAGATGCAGATTCCAGAATCTCAGAATCCAAACTCCTTGGCATCTCATTTGGAGATAAGGAAAGGGAGGCCCAGGAAAGTCCAATGAGTCGTATGAGGCCCCCAGGAGTGCTGGGAGCCTGAGACTGCCCATATCTGGTCCCTGGCTCTTCTCATCACCCACGCTATCCCCTGGAATTTCAGCTGGCAGAGCGAGGGTGGCACTGACCCGACACAAGGCCATGCAGTCCCCAAGTCAAGGAGCTCTGGGGACTTGAGGGGAGCCAGATTGTGCTAGAGAACAGGGGGTATCCTGGGGAAAGGGGCTTTCAGTGCTAAAACTGGGGAAGTCCTGGGCAAACCAGGATGAGCTGGTCACTATGACACTGGCTCTTGATGACATCCGAGAGTCCTTGGCTAGGCTTTTCCCTGCCTGCTTGGTTTGTCTGAGTGAGCCACAGTTAGGCCTGGCTCAACTCGGGCCAAGCAGTTTCTTCCCCCTGCAGAATCTGACTCTTGGATGGAGGGCCTTGAGAGAAAAACAACATTGACAATGAGTCATGCTAAAGCAGAGCCCTGCATAGAGAGTCTGCCAGCCTGGCTGCAGAGCTCTTCAGAGTGGCCCTGGGGATGGCCATCCCAAGGCCTGGCACTCAGGTCTCCTTTGCTTCTTCAGTCATTCCTGAAAGCTTCCAAGAAATCCAGTGTCTGCCTTTCTGACATCCCTGCATTGTTCGAATCCTCCTAATTATTCTCGTATATTACCAGCATCTCTCATTTTCGGCACTTCTCATAGTTGCCCATTTTTACTTATTTGTCTGACGTTTTGATGAATGTCAGTCTGTGGCTCCTGGGGGCAGAGAACAGGTATGCCTTTGGTTACCACCAATGATGAGCACCAAGCACAGCACCTGGCACATAGGAATCATAATAGCTAACTTTTTTTTTTTAAGCACTTACCATGTGCCAGTAGAACAAAGGAAGGAAGACTAAAGGCATGCTTAAATTGGCTAGGGCAGGTTTCTGTTGCTGGCAACCGAAAGGACCTTGAGTAATGAATGCCTTTCTTCAAAGCAGCAGCTAAGGGCTTCCCTTTGTATATTCACTTATTTGTTTATTTTATGTAATGAGTACTGAATGTCAGAGACAAATGGAATATGACATAGTGTCCTTGCCTCCTAGCAATGGTTCACAAACTCTAGAGCATCAGAATCACCTGGAGGGCTTGTGAAAACACAGGTGCCTGACCACCCCACCCTGGGTTATGATTCCATAGGTGTGGAATGGGACCCAAAAATGTGTCTTTCTCACAAGTTCCCAGCTGCTGCTGCTGCTGCTGCTGGTTGGGAATCACATTTTGAGAAACACTGCCATATAGGAATTAAAAATCTCTTTGGGGAGAGAGGATTTTCACACAGGTAACATTTAAATGCATAGCAGACAGAAAAAGTATATTAGTTAGAATTTTGATCGCTCAGCATCTATTTCCTCTTCTTTGGTAGCAGCAGCCTGATTTCTTTTTGAGGATCACCACTCCTTAGCCCTTAGGCCATTTGCTCATGATTGGGCTCCTACCTGGCTCTGGGAGTAGAAAATGTACATGCCCCAAGAACATCCAAGCAGGGAAATGAGTCTAACCTGGTCACATGACTCATACGGTCCAATCAGACTAAATCCTAGGACTTTTGCAGAAATCATTAAGAAACAGGACTTTTTTTTTTTTCCATGCTGGACCAGAACTGGTAGTGGCCATCTTACCAGAGTGAGGGGAGAGCTCCTCTGAACATTAAGCTTATAAGAGGAAAATAGAGGAGAGGGAATACTTTAATCCCCCTGGATCCAGCCATGCCTGAAGCCAAAAATTCCTGGGCTTATCAGTTTATGAGCCAATAAATTCCTCTTTCTGCTTATGTGATTTTTTAGGATAGGGTTGTCTGATACATACTAGAAAGCTTCCTATTTGGTACAAAGTACTCCAGGAATTTTGAGGTAGATCATTCCTCTGGGTCAGGAAAGTTTCAAGGATAGAAAAATGAAAGGAGAGGGTATTCTGTGTATCTACCTGGGCGAGTGGAAGACAGAAGCAAAGGTGAAGTGGTGGAAAAGGCAAGATCCAAGCAGGGGTCATAGCAGAGAACAGCTGGGCTGGCTCCTGGGTTGCTGGTGAGGAGCCTCCAGTGGGGTAAGTCCCATAGCAAGGGGACGTCTTGCCACTCTGGTGGGAAAGTCTCTTTGCCTTTTGTGGTCTCCTTCCCCGAAGAGGTCACCTCCAATGCCAGAGGTCCCCAGAGCCTGCTGGCCTCTTGAATGCAGACTTCCTGCCCAGACGGGGCAGATGGGATGAGGTCATGGCTGGGAGTCTTTTATTCTCTTGCTAAGCTGCTTCTTTCAGTAGCAATTGCTGTCTTGCTTAATCTCAGAATTATCTGATTTTCACAGTCGAGTTTTCCACATTAGGCAGGGAGCCAACAAGTTACTTAACCTATAATTGCCCTTTAATGAAGCCCATCTTCAAACTGAATTGTCAAAGGGGAACTTGTAAACATGCAGCGAGGTCCAAGACCAAGGCAGCCCCAGACATTGAAGGGACACCCTGGCGTCAACCACGTTTGTCTGAGTTAGTGGGGCTTCATCGCCACTGCCACCCAGAGTACAGAGAAGGAGTCTGGTGCCTGCACACATTCTCCTTTGCCAAGTGCCTACCTCTCCCCAGTGGTCTAAGAAATGTGAAAGGCACGGCCAACTTTATGATTAGAGCTATGATTAGAGTGTTGCAAAACCTAAGCAACATCTATCTCCAGTGAAACAACGTGATGGTGAAAATGTGGCCAGCAATGGTCTGTGCTATGTGAAGAGGCAGTGAGGAAGGCTGGTGTCAGAGAAGATTGCTTACTATAACTGGCTGCTGGGGCTGGCCTTGCATTGAGGCCAGGTGTTTACCCTCCAGGAGTTCCCAATCAAATCTTAGAATGTCAAGAGGCGAGCTGTCAGAGTCAAACATACTCAGTTGCTTCATAACTCTTTTGCTATTCATCCAGGGCAACCAGGACAAGGAAAGAAATATTTATGGAGCACCCACTGTGAGCCAGGTATCATGCTAGGTACTTTAGATACTTTATCTCATTTAATTATCAGAGGAACTCTAGGACCTCCTTCGTATTATCCTTATTTTATAAAGGAAGAACACAAGGCCAGAAAGGTTAAGTAACTTGCCCAAAGTCACACAGCATGCCAGTGTGGGAGGTAGGATTTGAACTCAATTTCATCACATGTCAAGGCTAGTGGGTGCTCCCTCCACCACAACCTGGCAGAATCTTTATCATCATGGTACTAGCCTAAGGCTAATGAGGGGTACAGATAATAAGGGCTGCAGATTCATGGTTAAAATACTATGATATCTGGGATTTGCTTCAAAGTAACACAAGATTGTGGTGGGGGAAGTGGAGAGGAGTACAGATGAAACAATATTGTGAATGATAGGTGTTGAAATTGGATGATGGATAACTTCCGGGAAGATGGCGGATTAGTAAGACATGGGAATCTCTTCTCCAGAAAAATAGCTAGAGGACAGGCTGAAACAGAGCCTAAAAAAGATCTTCTAGGGTTTAGGACAGCAGGTGAAGGCCGCACACCACCCAGAGGAGAGACAGACAAAAAAGGGAAATCACGATGACAGAACTGTGAGTTGGAACCAGCAGTGGCTGCTGCTGCCGGCACCCTCCCCCACACTCTTTAGAATTCTCGGGCCTCTGGATCTGTGACTACAGACAAAGGGGGCTCCAGGGATCTACCACTCCTGGAAAGGGGAGAGAGAGGGACACAGCCTAAGGCTGACCCGCAAATTTGGGCTGTGGTGCTGCACGGGCCCTTCCAGGCCAGGTGGGACCACATGGTGGTTTGCCGTGGGAGCCGGCGAAGGACTGGAGAAATCTGACCCTTGCAATCTCGCTCTCTTCTAGCCTGGACTAATTGTTGAGGACTCCATAGGAGAGGGGAGAGAGAGCCAGGGGCTGACTCGGCTTTTGACTCCCAGGTTTGGTATGCCATGTCCTGAGAGCCCTTCCAGGCTGGTCGGGTCTGTGCCATTGTTTGCCTTGGAGCCTGCAAGGGGCTAAAGATATACAAACCTCCCAATCTCCTCCTCTACTAACAGGGACTGATTGTTCAAGACTCGGGGGGGAATAGAAATATTTCCTAACTGGGAAAAGGGAGGGGGCTGCCAGAGAAGACTAGAGAAGTGTCTCAGAAAGTTTGAATTATAAGGCTTTTAGCATCCAGACAGGAAGCTCTATCACATTGATCTGGTCTGTGTCACAACAAATATGCTCCGACCAGGCATTGAATTGACAGCTGCCAAAGAGCACCGTCTCCTGGCAGACCAAGGAAGTGCACATAAGAAAATTAAAAATAAGTAGTAGAGGCTTTTCCTGGCCACTATAGTCTCCCTGCCCAAGGCCCTAGAAAGCGACTCTACAACCAATTACTGAGTCCAGTAATTGGTTTTGAGCAACCAGCAGAACAATCCTAACAATCCAGGTTGAGCCAAAAATCAAAGAGTTGCGGTAACTCACAGCCTTCTGCCACTAAATCCCTTAAGAGAAAGAGATTGAGCATCTGAAAAACTACATCCTAACCAGAGGCCTAAATGCCAGCAAAAAATTACAAGCCATACTAAGAAAATAGAAGACATGGCCCAAGAAAAGGAATACATCAAAATCCCAGAAGAGATGCAGAATTTGAGAGAACTAATCAGCGAGATGAGCACAAATTTCCAAAATCAAATTAATGCGTTGAAAGAAAATATCGTTAAAGAGATAAATGACATCAAGAAGACATTGAATGAATGCAAAGAAGAATCTGAAATCCTGAACATAAGAGAAACATAGTTCATGGGTATGAAAGACACAATAGGTGAGGTCAAAAACACCTTTGAGGCATACAACAGCAGACTTGAAATGATAGAAGAAAGAATAAGTGATATTGAAGACAGAGCAGCTAAAATTGAAGAGAGAAAAGAACACAGAGAGAAAAGAATGGAAAAAATTGAGCACGGCCTCAGAGAGTTGAATGACAACACACAATGCAACAACATACATGTTATGGGAGTTCCAGAAGGGAAAGAGAAGGGAAAGGGGGCAGAAATAGTATTTGAGGAAATAACAGCTGAAAATTTCCCATCTCTCACAAAAGAAATGTTCAAGAAGCACACCGTACCCCAATCAGAGTAAATCCAAATAGACCTACGCCAAGACACATACTACTCAGAATGTCAAATGTCAAAGATAAAGAGAAAATTCTCAGAGCAGCAAGAGAGAAGCAAACGATCACGTACAAGGGATGTCCAGTAAGACTTAGTGCAGATTTCTCTTCAGAAACCATGGAGGCGAGAAGACAGTGGTATGATACAATTAGGAAACTGAAAGAGAAAAACTGCCAGCTGAGAATTCTTTATCCAGCAAAACTGTCCTTCAAATATGAAGGTGAGTATAAAATATTCACAAACAAACAGAAATTAAGAGAGTTTGCAAAAAAGAACCTACCTTTGCAGGAAATATTAAAGGAAGCCTTAGAACCTGAAAGAAAAAGACAGGAGAGAGAGGCTTGGAGGAGAGTGTAGAAGAAAGAATAGCAGAAAGGATAACCAAAGGAGTAAAAAGAGAGACAAAAACAAGATGACATATGAAAATCAAAGAATAAAATGGAAGAAGTAAATACTGCATTTACAGTAATATTATTGAATGTGAATGGATTAAACTCCCCATTCAAAAGATACAGGCTGACAAAATGGGTAAAAAAACATGAGCCATCCATATGCTGCTTACAAGAAACTCACCTTAGACCCAGGGATACAAACCAGCTGAAAGTAAAAGGTTGGAAAAAGATACTCCACGTGAATAGTAACCAGAAAAGAGCAGGGCTAGCTATGCTAATAATGGACAAAACAGACTTTAAATGCAAAAAAGTTATAAGAGATGCAGAAGGCCATTCTATATTAATAAAAGGGACTATCCACCAGGAAGATAGAACAATCATAAATATCTACGCACCTAATCAGGTTGCCCCAAAATACATGAGACAAACTGGCAAAACTGAAGGGAAAAATAGACATTTCTACAATAATCGTTGGAGACTTCAACACCCCACTCATAGAACAACTAGACAGAAGATCAACAAGGAGACAGAGAACTTGAACAATATAATAAACAAGTTAGACCTAACAGACATATACAAAACACTGCATCCAAACTCAGCGGGTTATACATTCTTCTCAAGTGCCCATGGTTCTTTCTCCAGGATAGACCACATGTTAGGTTACAATGCAGCTCTCAATAAATATAAAAAGATTGAAATTATACAAAGCACCTTCTCAGATCATAATGGAATGAAACTAGAAATCAATAATAGACAAGAAAAAAGTAAATTCACAAATGTGTGGAGACTGAACAACACACTCCTAAATAATTGGTGGGTTAAAGAAGAAATTGCAAGGTAAATCAGTAAATATATTGATACAAATGAAAATGAGAACACAATGTATCAAAACTTATGGGATACAGTGAAGGCAGTCTTGAGAGGGAAGTTTATACCCATAAATGCCTATATTAAAAAATAAGAAAGAGCTAAACTCAAAGATTTAACTGAACAACTAGAGAAACTAGAAAAAGAACAGCAAACCAAAACCAAAGCAAGAAGAAGGAAAGAAATAATAAAGATTAGAGCAGAAATAAATGAAAATGAGAACAGAAAAACAATAGAGAAAAATCACCCAAACCAAAAACTGGTTCTTTGAGAAGATCAATAAAATTGACAAACCCCTAGCTAGATTAACAAAGAAAAAAAGAGAGAAGATGCAAATAAATACAATCAGAAATGAAAGGGGGGAAGTTACAAATGACCTCACAGAAATAAAAAGAATCATAAGAGGATATTATGAGAAACTATATGCCAACAAACTAGACAACCTAGATGAAATGGACAAATTTGTAGAAAAACACAACCAACCTACACTGATGCTACAAGAAATACAAGAACATAACAAACTAATCACATTTAAGGAAATTGAATCCGTCATCAAAAATCTCCCAGTAAAGAAAAGTCCAGGACCAGATGGCTTCACAGGTGAATTCTACCAAGCATTTCCAAAAGAATTAATACCAATCCTGTTTAAACTCTTCCAAAAAATTGAAGAGGAGGGAAAATTACCCAACACATTTTATGAACCAATATCACCCTAATACCAAAGCCAGATAAAGATTCTACAAGAAAAGAAAATTACAGACCAATCTCTCTAATGAACATAGATGCAAAAATTCTCAACAAAATACTTGCAAATCTAATCCAACAGCATATCAAAAGACTTATACATCACGACCAAGTGAGATTTATTCCTGGTATGCAAGGCTGGTTCAACATAAGAAAATCAATCAATGTAATACACCACATTAATAAATTGAACAACAACAACAAAAAACCCACATGATCATCTCAATAGATGCAGAAAAAGCATTCGACAAAATCCAGCATCCTTTTTTGATAAAAAAACACTTCAAAAGATAGGAATAAAGGGAAAGTTCCTCAATATGATAAAAGGCATATATGAAAAACCCACAGCCAATATCATACTCAATGGGGAAAGGTTGAAAGCTTTCCCTCTAAGATTGGGAACAAGACAAGGATGCCCACTGTCACCATTGTTATTCAACATTGTACTAGAAGTTCTAGCTAGGGCAATTAGACAAGGGGAAAAAAAAAAAATTAAAGGCATCCAAATAGGAAAAGAGGAAATAAAACTCTCACTGTTTGCAGATGACATGATCCTGTACTTAGAAAATCCTGAATTATCCACAACAAAGCTACTTGAACTAATAAATGAGTTCAGCAAAGTGGCAGGATACAAGGTCAACATGCAAAAATCAGTAATGTTTTTGAACACTAGTACTGAACAACCTGAGCAGGAAATCACAGGAAAAATTCCATTTTCAAGAGCAACAAAAAGACTCAAATACCTAGGAGTTAATTTAACCAAAGAAGTACAGGGCCTATATGCAGAAAACTACAAAATATTGCTAAAAGAAATTTAAAAAGACCTAAACAAATGGAAAGACATTCCATGTTCATGGATTGGAAGAATAAATATCATGAAGATGTCAATCTTGCCCAAAGTGATTTATAGATTCAATGCAATACCAATCAAAATCCCAACAGCTTACTTTACAGAATCAGAGAAGGCAATTACCAAATTCATCTGAAAGGGTAAGTGCACCCCAATAGCCAAAAGCATTCTAAAAAAGAAGAGTGACATGGGGGAATTTCACTGCTTGACCTTGAAACATATTACAAAGCTACAGTGGTCATAACAGCATGGTACTGGCATAAAGATAGACACATTTGATAAGTGGAATAGAATTGAGAACCCAGAAATATACCCACACCTATACAGTCAACTGGTTTTTGACAAACCTACCAAGCCCAAGCTAACAGGAAAAAAATAGTCTCTTCAACAAATGGTGTTGGGAGAACTGGATATCTATAACCAAAATAATGAAAGAGGACCCTTATCTCACCCCCATACAAGAATCAACTCAAAATGGATCAAAGATCTAAATATAAAAGCCAGGACCATAAAACTACTAGAAGAAAATGTAGGGAAACATCTTCAAGACCTTGTAGTAGGTGGTGGTTTCTTGGACCTTATACCCAAAGCACGTACAACAAAAGAAAAAATAGATAAATGGGACCTCCTCAAAATTAAACACTTTTGCACCTCACAGGACTTTGTCAAAAGGGTGAAAAGGCAGCCAACTCAATGGGGAAAAATATTTGGAAATCACATATCTGATAAGGGTTTAATATCCAGGATATATAAAGAGATGTTACAACTCAACAATAAAAAGACAAACGACCCAATTAAAAAATGGGCAAAAACACTTGAATAGACATTTGTCCAAAGAAGAAACACAAGTGGCAAAAAAACACATGAAGAAATGCTCAACGTCACTCATGATTAGGGAAATGCAAATCAAAACTACAATGAGATATCATTTCACACCTATCAGAATGGCCACTATTAAAAAGACAGAGAACTACAAGTGTTGAAGAGGATGTGGAGAGATAGGAACACTTCTTCACTGTTGGTGGGAATGCAGAATGGTACAGCCACTATGGAGGACTGTTTGGCAGTTCCTAAAGAAGCTGAATATAGACTTGCCATGTGACCTATCAATACCACTACTGGGTATATACCCAGAAGAACTGAGAGCAGTGACACGAACAGACATCTGCACACCGATGTTCATAGCCACATTATTCACCATTGCCAAAAGTTGAAAACAACCCAGGTGTCCATCAACAGATGAATGGATAAACAAACTGTGGTCTATTCACACGATGGAATATTACGCAGCTGTAAGAAGAAATGAAGTCATAAAGCATATGACAACATGGATGAACCTGGAGGACATTATGTTGGGTGAAGCAAGCTAGACACAAAAGGACAAATACTGTATGAATTCATTACTATGAACCAAATATATTGTGTAACATATTGTTTGATTAAAAAAAAATTTATATGTATCCATTACATTTAATTCAGACAAGTATATATTTATTCATCTGTGTTTACTTTTTAGTTTTTAATTGTTTATATTTTCAATTATTAAATGTATAAAATAAAGTAAAAAAAAGAAATTGGATGATGGGTACATAGGGGTTCATTACACAATTTTGTCTAAATTGTATATATTTGAAACTTGTCATTATGAAAAAACTTTGAAAAACATAACACTTTCTCTGACAGTTGGTACCCCTTTCCAGTATCCCCATAATGCTACACACGTGGCTGTCACTGCCCGGCACCCACCACTTCACCTTAGAGTTACCTTTTAAATTATCTGTGTCCTTCCAAGACTGTGAGCATAAGTGTGGTGTCTACCTATTCACAAATAAATGTTCATAGAATGAATAAAGGGAAAATGAGTCTGGCTCACAGCAGGCATTCAATGAATATTTGAATGAATGGAAAACCCAAAGAACTGGACCTTGAAAGTTGGCTGAGTTTTAATAGGGGTAAGGGTCCTAGAAAGGGCCTGCAGGTCAGGGGACCAGCTTGAGCCAAGACACAAAAGCATGCAAGGCCAGTTCAGAGGTCAGTGAAGAGGCTAGTCCTGCCTCAGCTAAACAATAGACTCCAGTGAGAACATGCTTCCCGAGAGGGCTGGCGGGTCCACTTTTAATAATTCATATTTCACAGACATGGCACTGAAAACTTTTTCTTTTCTTCTTTTTTTTAATCACCATGGCAGGGTCAATCCCCTGCCGTGGCTGTGGAAAGTGAGGCTCTCAATTTCAGTCTCAGCTCATTAATTGAAGAAAGTTGGCCAGCATGAGCCTGGAGGAAGGCATAGATGTTGACACACTTTTGAGCCCTTAAGGAAACAAAGGAAATCAATTAAGGGGCTAGCCTGGAGCTCCAGTTGGGAACCTGAATCCTATTGTATTTCCTAATAGACCCCAGCAAGAGAAAGGAAAAAAGCCTCCATCCCCAGGCCACCCCCAGTCGCAGGGCCATGTGCAAAGTGAGGACAGAAAAGGCAAGGGCAGGAGTCTGGGATGGTTTGGGATCAGGTCTCCCCAGCAGGGCCTGGCTGAGTCCTGAGTCTCTGGCGTCTGGTCTCCCACCAGCCTTTCTGGTAAAATCGCACTTGGTCACTGGCTTAGGCTGAGCCCCCAAGGAGGCCTGCAAGACTAAGGATACTTTCAAAGGCCTTTCTTGAAAGATAGACTCAGTCCACCAAACACAAGGGCACCAATGATGAGTACTATGTTAGTCAGCCAAAGGGGTGCTGATGCAAGGTACCAGAAATCTGTTGGCTTTTATAAAGGGTATTTATTTGGGGTAGAAGTTTACAGTTGGTCCCCCTAAAGGGACCAACTCAAGACTGTTTTTTCATCAAAGTCGGTTGCCACTTGTTGAAGCAAGATGGTGGGCAATCTCTGCCTGGTCTCCCCTTCTTTCTTCATCCTAAGGCTCCATGGGCCCAGCTTCTTCCAAACTTAGCTGTAGGTTGACATAGGGCTCGTTTCTTTCCAGGCTCAGGTGCTCCATTCTCTTCAGCTGCAAACTATCAAGCAAATGGCTCATCTCTCCCCGGGCTTTGGCTGTTTGGGCCTTCTCTAGTCTGGCATCTATGGAGCTCTGTCTCTCTTCCTGTGTATCTTCTGTGTCTTCTTGAGTGAGTGCCCATTTATATCAGCCCACCAAGGGAGTGGGGACTTAACCTGAGTTACACCCTACCAATGTGGTCGAATCAAAGCCCTAATCTTAACATAATTTAATCAAAGACATCTCAGCTGACTCTAACACAATCAAAGGGTATCATGCCCAGAGGAATAGACCAGTTTACAAACATAATCCTTATTTTTTGGGGGGTTTATAAATAATCTCAAACTTCCACAATGACCACAGCCTAAATGTATGCAGCTTTTTAGAGTTTGCAAAGAGCTTTGACATCCCTGATCTCATCTCATTCTCACAACAACTCTGGGAAAGATGAAGGGGAGGGACAGAAACTGAGGCTCAGAGTGGTGGTGTGATACACCCAGCATGGCACAGCTGGGAAGTGGTGGTGCCCAGATACTTTACTCTAACTTTCCAGGGATTCTGTACTTGGGCCAGGTAAAGGCATAGGTTCCCTTTCCTCTACTTCTCATGGCCTGCTCTGGCATTGGCTGTCATGGACACTCAAACCAGGTTAGAACCATCTCTGTATGGTCTTATTTTCTCACGGAAATATCAATGGCTCCCACCTTCCAAGGCTGTCTCTATCTCATTTGTTCAAATTATTTTGTGTCTCTGGAATATTAATCAGCCTGGGAAGGCTGAAGCAACAGATTTTTCTTAGGACAAGGGAAAATGAACATACATGTGTCTGGTAAAATAATTCCTTATGTCATAGCACTTTGAATTTCTCAAAGGGGTTTCCTCTGCATTTGCTGTCTTATTTGATACAAGCAGTGATCCTGTAAGATGTCTAGGGTGATTATGATCATCTTCTTCCATAAAGATGAGGAAACGAAGGTACAGAGCAGTTATATGTCTTGCCCAACATCTTACCTTCTGTCCCTTTCACTTTCTGAAGTTTTAAAAGCATTATAAGTCAATCTTTATCCTTAGTTTTAAAACGAGTCTTGGAGTAAATGGAGGAATTCTTCCTCCATTTTTAAGAAATTAATTTTATTATAAGGCAGTAATTATTACATGTGTTTTAACATCTTTTTGCCTCCTTTATTCTTTTTTATGCTCTTACTCCTATTAATTTTTGAAGGTTTACAGCAAAGTATTTTTGCTTCTATGTATGAAGGTTAAAAAAATCATTTTTTCCATAAAATACAAGAGCAACTAATTTCACCATTGAGTAAAAGCAAAAACTGGGATTCTTTTAAAAATTAGTCCCAAGTGGCATTTAGGAATTTAGTTGTAGGCTGTGGTGCTGACATCATGACAAACCAAAGTGTAAGGTTGGGTCTAATTTTGTTTTACTTTTCTTTTCTCTACCCAATGCTCATGGATTAAGTTCTGGAAATGTGCCAATTGTAAGACAGGGATCTCTTTGGATTTCACCATGGGTATGCTTCTTGGGTTGGATGCTGGAGGGTGAGGCAGTTTGCCAGACCTATGTTGACTACGTAGTAAACCAGGTAAAAAAAAAAATTCATCATCTCCTCCTTGGTATTCCATTCCCTGGAAACCTACTCAGTACTGCAAGATGCCTCCAATTCCACCAAATCCTTTCACAAACTAGGATCCTTCTTGTGACTAATCTGTGACAACTTCCAATGTAGCTCTGACTTTTTTATAGTTGTTAGCAAATCATTCCAGCAGGGGCATGCTCTCAATCAGCTGATGTTCCTGTTCTGTCTCTTTGTCTGTGAAATGAGATTTATCCTTCTCTTGTTCTGGCATTAGATAGAGAATTTTCTTCTCTTCTGTGCCTTGGCAGTGAAGAACGTATCTCATTATATCCAGATTTTCATAGACTATTAGAATCTCTATGGCTCCCATTTCCAAAGCCTTTAGTTTATCTTTAACTCCAAAACAGTACTTGCCCATGCTCTGGCTGATTTCATCAAAATATCATCCTATTAATTTCTTCTCTTGAATAAATTTCACGTTGGAGAGAACTTCAGTAGATAACTCAATAGCTTGGTTGAATCCATTTTCACCGCCATTGGAGATATCGACTAATTGTAAAACTTTTGATGGCAACTGCTGATGAAACATATCAGTTTAAAGCCAGATGATCCAACTAAAACGAGACCAGCCACATTCACTTTGTCCCCAGAAATAAACAACTGCGCAGCAGTCTCAGCTCCTTTCCGAACATAGTTATGTTGCTTTTCCATTCGTAAATGGGCAAAACGCAAGGCGGACTGAACTCCTGTACTGTGTTTCTTTGGGAGATCCACAGTGAGTTTGTGCAGGACTTCTCTTGTGTTCCTTGGAGTGTGCCCCAAAGCATACCACTACCATTTATTACACGAAGCCAACTCTGCCATCATCAGAGAGTAGCACTGTAAGTGTCTCTGTATGGAATTTGTCATCACACAAATACAATGATGTATTAATTGGTCTGAAAGGCTCAAAGTCAGCGTTGACTTTCTTTTCCTTTCCTTCTTCTGATACAGTTGTTCCTCAGACATTTGGGAGTACTTTGTTATAAAAGTTTGAATCTTTGTTGTAGAGATGTAATGGCTCCCAGGACTGAGAGGCGGCTACTCGTGACAATATTAGACACTAACATTTTTCCACTCATGAAATCTGATTTTTGGGGAAGAATGATCAACAAAATCATGCTTGTGCCATTCCTGTTGGCAGCACTGGGGTCACATGCCATATTCTTGCCTCCCCTTCCCTAAGGGCCCAGTCCTGGGTGGTAGCAGCTGCTCCTACCGGCGGCAGCTCCGTGGCGGTGGCAGCTCTGACGCTTTATTCTTTATTCTCTTTGGTTCTCAAAATTTAAGGTTGGGTTTTTTTTCTATTGAAGCCAAAATGCTAAATTTTAGAAATCGTGACTTTGTGTAGCTAGGGTGTGGAGGTGGGTTGAGGCAGAGCCCAGGAACAATTGAGGAAATTACCTCCTCCTTTCTTAGTTGTCAGCCCCAAATTCCTTAGCAGGCATAAGGGAGGGTTGCCCATCCAGGGGATTTGTTGCCTGCCAAGTTCACAATTACTATCAGCATCTATCCTATTGTGTTATAGCCAGGTATTAAGCTGTTTATCTTCTCCACAAGGCTGTGAGCTCCCTGAGAAGACAGGGAGGGGCAGGATCCGATTTGAGTTTTAGAAAAAGTAAAAAAACAAAACAAAAAACTTTGGTAGTAGTGGAATTGAGGGGAGGGACAAGTATAGGAGTTAAGCAGAGGTAGGGATCTTGCAGAAATCTACAGGAATAAACCTGGGTGAAGGGAAGAAACTCAACAAAAACAGGAACCAGAAAGTTCAAGAGGAGGGGTGGACTCCTGGGTCCTTTAGGATGTGGAATCTGTGTCCATCTCTATAATGCAGGAGGGAGGGTGAAGAATAAGCTCTCAGATCCAGATCTGAGCTCTCAGTAGATGAATGGCTGTACTGTGCTCCAAACTAAGGAACCCAGATTTGATAGGGATGGAGAAAACCATGATGGTTTAGTTGTGGATTGAGTTTAAGGTACCTAGATGTGAAACTAGACAGACAGCATCCCCTGGGTGGTACTTTAAACCTGGCACTGTGGAATCCCTGGTCCCCTCAGCCGGCCTCTTTCTCTATGACCTACTACCTGGCTTCCTGGTGAAGGGCCTAGACCGCTATACCTCAGGATTTCTCATGTTCCCTTCTGCCTTCCCTCACAGGCCTGAGTGAAGGATCCCTGAGGCTACTCGAATCTCATTCAACAGCCACTTGTGAAGCATTAAGGGTCACTCAGCAGCAAGATAGGGCAAGAGGCTCCAGGAAACTTGGTTTCAAGACTTGGCTCAGCCACTATCTGCTATGTGATATTGGAAAGATCACAGTTCCTCTTTGGGCATTATTTTTCCCAATCTTTGATAGTCCCTGTGCTAGCAATGTTAGAGCAGCTTGTATTAGACTAAGTCTTCTATATAAAAGAACAAAATATTAAAAAAAAAAAAAAAAAAAAAAAGCATTTGTAGGCATTGGAGAGATGCCAAAACCAGGCAGAAATTGAAGTGGGTCTGACCCTTGAAAGAAGATGACCTCACTGGGTGAGATTCACATTTATATGACTTTTCCCCTGATGACACTGTACCCTTGTCTGCACGGCATGGGGTAGCTGCACTCAAGAACAAAACCATAGTATTTCTGAGTCTAGGTGTCAGAGGTTGGAGTTTAAGGCTGCCAGAGCAGTGGGACTTAAGGGGTGAAATCCTAAAATTGTGAGACTCTCAAAGGGGTAAGACCCCAAAATCTGCATGTAAACTACCCTCTTTGACTGACCCCTGAACTGTGCTTGCATGGGGGCAACATCAAGAAGTTCAGGGAAAGCATCAGCTAGAAGGCTGTAAAAGCTGAGCAAAAATTTCAGCTGTAGCCCAGATACAAATGCAGGAGACAGAGTTTGGGATTTGAATATCACCAAGTTAACAGAGTAACATTTATGTCTCAGAACTAAGAGACTCACTCTGAAACTCAGATTAAGCCAAAGAATACATGTCCTAACAATGCAAAGCCAAGCTTCCACAAGTTCAAAGTGATCACCAAGTAACTTAACTGCCAACCAAAACAAAAATTACCATTCTTCAAAAGGTTACAGAATCCAGATTTTCCACAGTGTATCATCCACAATGTCCAGTATAAATAAAAACTTATTAGACATAAGAAGAAAAAGGAAAATATGACCCAAGATTAGGAAGAAAAGCAGTCAGTAGAAATAGATGCCAAGATGGCCCAGATGTTGGAATTAGAAGAAAGCAACTTAAAGAACCTATTATAAATATGCTCAAGAACTTAAGGGAACGTGTGGTCATAATGAGTGAGTAGATAGGGAGTCTCAGCAAGGAAATGGAAATTCTAAAACTGAAAAGTAGAATGATTAAAGTGAAAATTTTATTGGATGGATTTAATGGCAAATTGGAAATGGCAGAGGAAAGGTCCAGTGAACTCAAACACATATCAATAGAAATTATTCAGTCTGAAAAACAGAAAAAAACGTGGACTGAAAAGAATAAAATTTTGGTGAGCTGTAGAATAATATTGACCATTCTAATATACATGTAATTAGATTCAGAAGAAAGGAAAGAAAGAATGGGGCAGGAAAATATTTGAAAAAATAATGAGTGAAAGGCTTTCAACTTGATGAAAAACATCAACTTACAGATGCAAGAAACTCAGTGAATCCTACATAGGATAAATACCAGGGAAACTATATCTAGGCACCTCATAGTCAAACCATTGAAAGCTAAAGCTAAAGAATAATCTTGTAAACAGTTGTAGAAAAGAAGACACTACATATTCTGCACTTTTCAAGTACAAAGCAACAATCCCTAAGATAGACCACATGCTGGGTCATAAAACAATACTATTAAAAGTCTTGAAATCATACATGGTATGTGCTCTAACTACAGTGAAATGAAATAAGAAATCAATGACAATGTGACATTTGTATATTTAGAAAACACTTGAATATTTGGAAATTAACAATATACTTTTACATAAAGAATCAGTTGCAAAGAAGTCAAATAATTTCATGGAAAATTAGAAAATATTTTAAACTAAATGAAAATAAAAATGAATATATCAAAATTTATGGGATACAGCTAAAGCAGTGCTTGAAACTTATAGGTTTAAATGTTCATGTTACAATAGAAAAAAAATATCTAAACTAAACATTCATTTTAAGAAGCTACAGAAAGAAAAGAAATTTAAACCCAAAGTAAGTAGAAGGAAGGAAATAATAAAGAAAAGAGAAAATAATAATGAAATGGAAAGCAGACAAACAATGGAGAAAGGTAACAGAGGAAAAGATGCTTATGTGAAAAGGTCAACAAAATTGATAAATCCTGAGCAAGATTAATTTTTTAAAAAGAGAGAGAAAATATAAATTACTAATATAAAAAACAGACACTATATAGATAATAAGAGGATGTTATGAACAACTTCTTTATGCTATCAAATTTCATAACCTAGATGAAATGAACAAATTACTTGAAAAACACAGCTTAACAAAATTGACATGTAAAAGGACAGAGAATTGAACAGCTTTATATCTATTAAGGAGATTGACTTCATTATACAAATATTCTAGAAAGAAAACTCCAGTCATTGATGGTCTCCCTGGTTAATTCTATTAAATATTTAAGGGAAAAGGTAATAGCAATCTTACACAAATTTTTACAGAAAATGGAGGAGGAGGGAACACTTTCCAACTCATGTTATATGGCCAGCACAATCCCTAAACTAAAACTGACAATGGCATTAGAAGAAAAGAAAATTGCAGCCCAATATCCTCCATAAACACAGGCACAAAATTCCTTAATACAATTTTTACAAAGTGAATCTAACAATACATAAAAAAGATAATACACTGTGAACAAGTGAGATTTGTCCCAAGAATGCTAGGTTGGTTTAACATTTAAAGAACCAAACAATACAATTCACTATATTAATAGAATAAAAGAGAAAAACCATATAATCATCTCCAGAGATCCAGAAGAAGCATTTGACAAAATTCAGCATGCACTCAATAAAATTTAAAAAAGTAAAAACTAGGAATAGAAGATAATTTCCTCAATTTGATATCTACAAAAGTATCTACAAAAAACCTACAAACTTACAGCTCACATTAAAACTTAATGGTAATATATCAAGTGTTTCCCCCTTAAGATTGGAACAAGGCAAGACTTTCTTTTGTCACCCCTTCTATTCAGCATTGTATTAGCAGGCCTAGATAGCATAATAATATAGGGGGAAAATGAATAAAATCCATAAAAATTGAACAACAGAAGTAAAGCTATCTTTACAGACAACATGATTTTTTTTACATAGAAAGTCCACCGATGTTCATAGTCACATTATTCACCACTGCCAAAAGTTGGAAACAACCCAGGTGTCCATCAACAGATGAATGGATAAACAAACTGTGGTCTATTCACATGATGGAATATTACGCAGCTGTAAGAAGAAATGAAGTCATAAAAAGCATATGGCAACATGGATGAACCTGGAGGACATTATGTTGAGTGAAGCAAGTCAGACACAAAAGGACAAATACTGTATGAATGCATTACTATGAACCAAATATATTGTATAATATATTGTTTGATTAAAAAAAAAAATTTACATGTATCCATTACATTTAATTGAGAAATGTATATATTTATTCATCTGTGTTTACTTTTTAGTTTTTAATTGTTTATGTTTTCAATTATTAAATATACAAAATAAAGTTTAAAAAAATTAAAAAAAAAATAGAAAGTCCTAAAGAATCTAGTTCTACAAAGCAACCATTAGAACTAATAGGTTCTAATTTAGCAAGGTCATAAGACACCAGAGCAATATAAAAAATCTATTGTATTTCTATATACTAGTGGCAAAAAATTGGAAAAATGAAATTTAGAAAAGCCCTTTAATATTAATATCCAAAACCACAAAATATTTAGGAATAAAATTAACAAATTTTGAACAATATCTATACATGAAAACAATAAAATATTGCTAAAAATGTTAAACACCTAATAAATGAAGAGTATACCATGTTCATGATTTGGAAGACTCAATGTTGCTACCATGTCAATTATCCCCAAATTTATCTTTAGATTCAAAGGAATCCCAATCAGAAGCTCAAATGTTTTTGTAGAAAATTACAAGACACATATCAGTAAGAATTTATATGGAAAAGCAAAGATATAGAATAATCAAAAGAATATTGAAAAAAGAAAGAAAAATTTGGAGGACTTAACACTACTGATTTCAAGACTTACTGAAAGGTACATACACAAGACAGCGTGTTATTGACAGAAAGACAGACAAATAGATAAATGGAACAAAATAGAAAGTCCAGAAATATTAATATTAGTTTTTTCCCACATATTTTTACAGTAATTTGATATTGTTGCAAAGACTTTCTTTTCCCCATTAAGTTGCTTTTGCACCGTGGTTGAAAATCAATTGACTGGGGAGCGGATGTAGCTCAGTGGTTTGAGCGCCTGTTTCCCATGTACGAGGTCCTGGGTTCAATCCCTAGTACCTCCTGTTAAAAAAAAAAAAAAAAAAAAAAAATCAATTGATTTTATATGTATAGGACTATTTCATTTATTAGGATATTAAAATTTTTATTAAACAGTCAGAAGCTGAGCCAAATATTTTGAAATTCTAGAGTATCCAAGGAAGAGTGGGAGGAAAAGGCTGGTAAATGATGGTAAATACCAGTAAATTGCTATATAAAAAATTGGGAGGACAGAGAGGCATAGGAACAGTGTATGTGTTTGTTGTTGAAGTCAAGTTGGCATCAAATCAAATATTATTCTTAAATATTTAGAACATTAAATTTTAACTCCATGGTAACCACAAGGAAAATATATGAAAAACATATCCAGATAGAAATGAGAAGGGACTCAAGATGGTACAATACAAAAAAAAAAAAAAAATTAAATAAATATGAAAGTAGGCATTAATGGAAGAATTGAAGGGGAATAAAAAACATAACATAAAGACTAAATAGCAAAATAGCAGAAGAAGGTCCTGCATTATCAGTAGTGACTTTAAATGTAAATGGATTAAACTCTCCAATCAAAAGGCAGAAATTGACAGAATGGATAAAAAAGCATGACCAAACTATATGCTGTTGACAGGAGACTCACCTTAAATTCATTAAAAGATATAAGTAGGTTGAAAGTGAAAGGATGGGAAAAAAATGTCATGCAAATAGTTACCAAAAAAAAAAAAAAAAAAAAAAAACCTGGGATAGTTATACTAATATCAGATAAAATAGACTTTAAGTCAAAAACTGTTATGAGGACAAAGATAGTCATTAATTATTGATAAAGAGGTCAGTTCAACAAGAAAATGTAACAATTATGAATATATATATGCACATAACAGCAAAGCCCCAAAACATGAAGCAGATATGGACAGATTTGAAGGGAGAAATAGAGGATTCTACATTAAAAGTAGGAGAGACTTTAACACATCACCTTCAATAATGGTGGGACATCTAGACAAAAGATCAATAAAGAATTACAAGACTTGAATGATACTCTAAACCAACTAAACCTAACAGACATATATAGAATATTTCACCCAACAAAAACAGAATACATATTCTTCATGAGTGTACATGGATCATTCTCCAGGATAGACCATATCTTAGGTCACAAAACAAGTCTCAGTATATTCACTAATATTGAAATCATACAATTTCAATTATCTTCCCTGACCACAATGGAACGAAGCTAGAAATCAATAACAGAGGGAGAAATGGAAACTTCACAAATATGTGGAAAGTAAACAATGTACTCTTTTTTATTTAGTCTAAAATCTTCTTTCTTTTTTTATTGTTACTTTTTAGAGAAGTTGTAGGCTTACAGAAAAATCCTGCAAGAAACACAGAGTTCGCATATATCTCCCTCACACACACAGTTGTCTCTATTATTAACACTTTGCTTTAGTGTGGTACCTTAAACAATGTACTCTTAAACAAGCAATGGGTTAAAGAGGAAATCACAAGGGAAATTAGGAAATATCTTCAGATAAATGAAAATGAAAATACAACATACTGAAATTTATGGGATGCAGCAAAGGCAGTCCTGAGAAGATTTTAAATCAAAGACCTAAGGTGAAAACTGGAAGAACTAAAAAAAAAAAAAAAAAAAAAAAAGCAAACTAAACCCAAAGTGAGCAGTGAGTAGAAGGAAGGACATAACAAAGACTAGAATGGAGATTAATGAACTAGAGAATATAAAAACAATAGAATTAACAAAACCAAAAGTTGGTTCTTTGAAAAGATCAATAAAATTGGCAAACCTTTAGCTAGACTAGTCAAGAAAAAAAGAATGAGGGCACAAATAACTAAAATCAGAAATGAAAAGGGGCCATTACTATTGCCCTGCTAAAATAAAAAGAAATAAAAACAAGAGGATACTATGAACAAATTAGGTAACCAACAAATTAGGTAATCTAGATGAAATGGACAAATATCTAGAAGCACACAAACTATGTACATTGACTCAAAAAGAAATAGAAGATCCAAAAAAAACCAATAACTTGTAAAGAGATTGAGTCAGTCATCAAAAACCTCCCAAAAAAGAAAAGCCCAGGACCAGATGGCTTCACAGGAGGAATTTTACCAAATATTCCTAGAAGAATTAACATCAATCCTGCTCATACTCTTCCCAAAAATTGAAGAGGAGGGACTACTCCCTAATTCATTCTACAAGGCCAAAATCAGATAAAGCCAGATAAAGACACCATAAAAAAAGAGATTACAGACCAATATCTCTTATGAATATAGATGCAAAAATCTTCAACAAAATATTAGCAAACTGAATCTAACAACACATTAAAATATTATATACCATGATCAAGTGGGATTTATCCCAGGTATACAAGGGTGGTTCAACATAAGAAAATCAATTAATGTAATACACCCTGTTAACAGATTGAAGGGGAAAAAATACCACATAATAATCTGAATTGATGCACAAAAGGCATTTGACAAAATCCAGCACCCCTTCTTAATAAAAACACTTAGAAAACTTCCTCAACATGATAAAGGGCATATGTAATAACCCATAGCTAACATCATGCTTGTTCCCACTGTCAGCCCTATTATTCGACATTGTACTGGAAGTTATATCCAGAGAAATTACGTAAGAAAAAGAAATAAAAGGCATCCAAATTGGAAAGGAAGAAGTAAAGCTTTCCCTATTTGCAGTTGACATGATACTTTATACAGAAAATCCTGAAAAATCCACAACAATGCTCCTAGAGCTAATAAATGTATTCATCGAGTGGTGGGATACAAGATTAGCACCTAAAAATGATTAGTGTTTCTACATGCTAGTAATGAACAATTGGAAGAAGAAATCAAGAAAAAAATCCATTTACAATAGCAACTAAAAGAAATCAGATATCTAGGCATAAATCTAACCAAGGATATAAATGACTTGTACACAGAAAACTATAAAACATTGCTAAAAGAAATTAGAGGACCTAAATAGATGGAAGGACATTCCATGTTCATGGATTGGAAGATTAAATATTGTTAAGACATCAACTCTGCCCAAAGCAATTTACAGATTCAACAGCCATCCCAATCATTATTTCAACAACCTTCTTTGCAGAAAGGGAAAAGCCAATCATCAAATTTATGTGGAAGGATAAGGGGCCCCAAAGAGCCAAAAGAAGAACAAAGTTGGAGGACTCACATTTCCTGATCTAAAACTTATCACCAAAAAAATAATAATAATAAATAAATAAATAAATAAATAAATAAATAAATAAATAAAACAAAACTTATCACAAAGCTATAGTAATCAAAGCAGCATGGTACTGGCACAAGGACAGACATATAGATCAATGGAATAGAATTGAGACCCCAGAAATCAACCCTCACATTTATGACCAACTGATTTTGACAATTTTGACAATTTGGGGAAAATATCACCCAACTGGGAAAGAATAATCTCTTAAACAATTTGTGCTGGGAAAACTGGATTTCCATATGCAAAAGGATGAAGATGGCCTCCTACCTCATAACATATACAAAAATCAATTCAAAATGGATCAAAGACCTAAATATGAGCCAGAATTATAAAACTCCTAGAATAGAACATAGTAAAATATCTTCAGGACATTGTGTTAGGCAATGGTTTCTTAAACTTTATATCCAAAGCACAAGCAACAACAACAAAAAAATAGATAAATTGGAACTCATCAAAATTTTAAAAAACTTTGGATGGATTGTATGGCATATGAATATATCACAATAAAACTGCTTTTAATAAAATAATCAATTTTTGTGTCCCAAAGGAGTTTATCAGGAAAGTAAAACAGCAACCTACACAATGAGAAAAAAATATTTGGAAACCACATAGCCAATAAGGGTTTAATATCCAGAATATAGAGAGAAATCCTTTGACTCAACAACATAAAGAATAACAATCCAATTTTAAAAATGGGCAAAAGACTTGAATAGACATTTCTCCAAAGAAATTTTACAAAGGGTCAAAAAGGACATGAATAGATTCTCAATATCATTAGCCATTAGGGAAATACAAATCAAAACCTCAATGAGATAACATTGCACACCAATTAGAATTGCTAATTTAATTTAATTAAAAATTGGAAAATTACAGGTGTTGGAGAGGATGTGAAGAAATAGGACCACTCATTCATTGTTGATGGGAATGTAAAATGGTACAGCCAGTATGGAAGACAGTTTGACAGTTCCTCACAAAGTGAATTATAGAATTACCATATCACCTGGCAATCCAAATTCTAATTATATAACCTAAAGAAATGAAAGCAGGGACTTGAACAGATATTTGCACAACTATGTTTATAGTAATATTGTTCACAACTGCCAAAAGATGGAAGCAACCTAAGTGTCTATTGACTGATGAATGGATAAACAAAATGTGGTATATACGTACAGTGGAATATTATTCAGCCATTAAAAGGAATGAAGTTCTGATACATGTGACAATATATATGAACCTTGAAGAATTGTTGAGTGAAATAAGTTAGACACAGAAGGACAAATAGTGTTTGATCTCACTGATATGAAATTAGAAAAAGCAAACTCATAGAGTCAGAATCTCTTTATAGGTTACCAGAGGCTGGAATGGCAATAGGGAATAGAGAGTTAAGGCTTAAGATGCACAGAGTTTCTATTTGGGATGATGGAAAAGTTTTGGTAATGGATGGTTGTAGAAAATTTTTTAAAATTAAAGTCATTGAATTGCACACTTAAAATACATGCTTTCCACAGTGTAAAACAAAAATAAAAAACATTAAGGGAGTTGAGTGTACAGACAATAGCCTAGTGTTTGCGTACACCAGGGCCATGGTCAGTACCTTTCTTTCTCTGCTTTAGCTGAAGCCGAGGAAGGAAAGGTTCAGCAGATTGTGACCCGAGGCATTATGTGGGCCTGGCCCCAGCTGCCCGAGAGTCACTTCAGTTTAAGAAACTTCTGTACCAGGCAGTGACAGCCACCTTGGAGGAGAAGAGGAAGGAGAAGGCAAAGATCCATTACAGGAAGAAGAAGCAGCTCATGAGACTACGGAAACAGGCTGAGAAGAATGTGGAGCAGAAAATCTGCAGATACACAGAAGTTCTCAAGACCCATGGACTCCTGGTCTGAGCGCAATAAAGACTTTATTCCTCAAAAAAAGAAAAAGGAAACTTCTATGAATTATACCTGAAGTCTCTGTGAGTGCATTGGTGTTACAGGCTGGGTCTTCTCTGTGTCTGTGTGTATTTATTTTAAACCTCCTTCTTCTCCCTCTGCTGCTGTGGTCTCCAGAAAAAAAATAACCATTTCCTTAGGATGATGTGTGACCCACCCTCTTCCCCCTCCCACCAGAGGATAAATTGTCTGGCCAACCCGGGCAGCCAGCAGAGGAAAATTTCCTGGAGGGCTGCAGCACCAGGAGGCTCTGAAAGGACGAATGCTTTCTTACAGCCCTCGGGTCCAAGGGGAGGGGCTAGCCCAGATGACCTGGAAGAGTCCCCGAGCTATGACGCCTGCACACATCCAGTTCAGCCCTTTCAGGAAACCCATCTTTCACCCTGGCACCATCATCTTCCTGCAGTCCCTCTGTGAGCGTTCCGTGACTCTGGAGCCACACAAAGGAGGAGAGACCAAGAAGGAAGATGTTGCAGTTGGGCAGTTTGATGTAATTATGAATTCCAAAAATATAATTGGATCATGCTTGTAAACTGATCTGTTAATCTGGGCATGATTAAGTTATGATTAGGGCGTTGACTGGGCCACGTCAGTAGGGTGTTGAGCCCCACCCCTTGGTGGGTGGGGAATCGAATATAAAAGGCAAGACAAAGAACAGAGTTGAAGCAGTTTTTGAGAAAAGGCCCCAGGAGAAGAGAAGTGAGCTGTTTGCCTGATAGTCTACAGCTGAGCTTGTGGAGGAAACAGAGCTAAGCCCGGAGAGAAATGCTGCCCCGTGAAGAGAGGAACACAAGAAGCCTGAACCCTGGCAAACGTCGGCAGCTGTCCTTCTCCAACACGTGGCAATGGACTTTGGTGAGAAGAAACTTAACACTTTATGGCCTGGTATCTGTGGACTTCTACCCCAAATAAATACCCTTTGTAAAGACCAACCTATTTTTGGTATTTCACATTAGCCCCCCTTTGCCTGACTAATACAGAAGAGAAGAACAGAGCAAATGGACCATGGCAGAGAAAGAGGAGGAGGGATGTTTAAAGCAGAAAGAAGAGGAGCTCTTGAGGCATTTGATAGACTCAGAGCAATTTCATCCATTTATGGAAGGTTCAGGACTTTCCAAAATGCCCACATTGCTCACCTTGAGATGGACTGGCCAGGTATCAGGAACCCCATTTTATAGATGAGGAGATTGAGGCAAAAGAGTTTAGGGGAGCAGCTAGTAAAAGAGCTACCTGACCTCTAGTCCTACTCACGACAGTTTCCTCTCCTGGGCGGGCTCTTACGCCTTTGGCAAATCATTCTTCAAAGGCGAGGAAGCCAGAGGGGAATGCTGTTTGCAGGCAATTGTAATGCCTAAGGAGCTGGAGCCTCCTTTCCTGCCTCAGGCCTTTTAAGCAAAGGTAGCTCTGCCTGAAACACTTGGCTTTGATGGGAGGCAAAGAAGTGGGTCTACTAATTAAAGGTCATTTCAATTTTTTTTTTTGTTTTAAAAACAGAGTCAATGTGTTTAATTCGGGCTGCCCACAGTCACTGGGCATTTCCCTGAAGCTCAGTGTTCTGTGTTTCCTTCTTTGACTCAGAAAGATCGTTTCCTCTCCCCCCCCTCTCTTTCTCTCTCTCTGGTTTTATTTTGATTTTTGTTGTTGTTGTTTTAAAAATACACACCCACTGAAGTTGAATACTTTGACTTCTTTGATGCCAGGGAAGCCAACCATGGGTTTCTAAACTTAGAAAGAGTTGACATTGGCAGGAACGAAACCACAAGCCTCAGAAGCCTCTACCGCGGCCAGGCCCTGGCCCACAGCCTGTGTGGTCAGCAGCCTGTCATTATGCTCTCTGGAGAGAACTAGAAACTCAGAAACCTCCTGGTAACATGGCCATCGGCTCCCTGCCCCACGACAGGGCAGGCAGGGCCTGAGCACCTATGAGGAATTGTAACCATCCCTGCCTTGCCCCGTGAGAGAAAGGCCCGCTGGGTGTGGAATCTGTTTCCCAAGGGAAGGCCAAGGGACTCCAGGATGCATCCTTAATTATCTTCCTAAAAGTGGAAATGCCTCCTCTCCAGCAGCCATGCTGTAATAGACACCTGTGACTCCTTTCCATCCTGCTGCTCTTACCCCCTACTTCTGATGGTAGAACCTCTCCTTCCTATGGGGAACTCTTCCCTTAAGGGGTGGATGGGGCTGACCCTCCCTGACCACGTGACCCAGACCTGACCAATTAGAACATCCCATCTTACCTATCCATGGTGACTGGACCATTGTGGGCACATCACTCAACCTGGGCCAACTGACATCCTTCTCCATATGCTCTGGGTTTGCTAAGCTGATAAAGGTTTCCAGCACCCACCTTGCCTGTGACATAGAGAGAGCCAGTCTCAGAGATGGAGAGAAAGAGGCCACACTCCAATGCCATCATGTGAGTTTTTGGGTACAGTCATATCTGAAGGCAGATACTTGTACAAACCTATAAATATATATATAGGTTAATGTGTGTCTTGCTCATCGTTGCATCTTTAGCCCCCAGCACACAGGGCAAGCTTGTTGAATGACTATTTGAAATTCCTTAGACCCAGAGAGGAATGGGATTGTGGGGAGGGAAGGAAATAGCATTGCTGGGTACCTACCAGACCCTGAGTTCTGGGTATTTACATAAACTATCCCAATGAATTATTTTGTCCCAAGTTTGCAGCATAAGGACTAGTAGCCCCACTTGAAAGGTGGGTAAAACGAGGAAGAAAGAGCGCCTAATGAAAGGCCAGATCTTCAGAAACAGGATGGAGTATGAGCCCTCAAGCTGGGCCTTTCCCAGATACTGCAAAAGTTGGACTGTCTGCCTGTCTCCTCCAGCAGAAGTAGGCTGGCCGGCAAGGTCCTCAGGTGACTGCTGTTTCCTGGCCCCTGGCCCTCTGGGGTATTCCACACCAGAGTTGTGGGGTTCTTTGCTCCAGGTACCTGCTTCCCCTTGGATATTGGGAAAAGGTCTATTGCCAAGTGATGAACACTGCAAACATGGAAGTAAGTTTCTTGGACCACAGGAATTCCCTGGCCGTCAGTTTTATTTCCATAACCTCATGCCCCTTCTCAGATCCTTGACACAACCAACACTGGATCCACCAAGTTCATATCCCAAGTTTCAGTTGCCCAGTGGATCCAGGGTTGGGCCTAAATGAACTTATATTGGGTGAAGCTGTGGGTCCTGGAATCCAGAAGTGATCATGGCACCATATGCACAAGAAGGCTACTTGGCTGCACAGGGAGGGCAGCCCACAGCTGGCGGGACACAACAAGGGCACCTGAAGTGTGAGCTCTGTGCTTGCATTTTCACCAGGACTTAAACACCCTAGTATGAGAGAAAGAAGGGACTTCAGAAACCATTTTGTCCAGAAGGGCAGAGCTAGTGTGCTTGCTGACATTCCCCCACCCCCTGCTCCCGAACTCAAGAGAGATGTTGCTCATTCAGCATAGCACTCTTTTCTACCAAGGCCAGGTATGGTCCCATACAATGCTGCAAGCAGCCACCAATCAATGGGAGACAGCTCACAAATAAAAATTACTTTAGTGTGAAAATGCAGGCTTAGAGAGGGGGAAGGACTTGTCCTGGGTCACACAGCTCAGTTGGAAGTTGAAACCAGATCTTTGGATTCTGACAAGTCCAGCATTCTTTCTTCTGTGTTATGCTAACTCAGTACCATTAGTAGATGGTAAGATGCCAACCCAATCCAAACTATACATATACTTAACTGGAAGATAAATCAATCAAATTGATGGAACTTGGTGTTGTGGAAAGAACATTCAGCTGGAAGTGTACCTCTGGCCTGGCCATAAACTAGCTGTGTGACCTTGGGCAAGTCAGTTAACTTCCCTAGGCCTCAGGTTCCTCATGTGTAAATTGTAGGACCAGTTTGATCTTTCTGGTTTCTAAGATACCTTCACATACTATTAGTCTATGAGTCTATGTAACCAGCCCTGTACCAGGAATTTTTCAGATTATAATGAAATAAAAGACAGGAACAAACCATATAATGAAAGAAACAACAGAAAATTCAGTGTGTCCTTAAATTAAGGGTAAAGTCATGCAGAATGTATTGAGGCTCTCTGGGGTGTTTCTGAATAGGTGGGGAGGCTTCCTTGTAGAGGGGAGATGTAAGTGTGGCCTTAAAGGACGGGCAGGTAGGTGAGGGAAGTAGGCAATAGGGGGGAAATCAAAGATGGCAAGGAGGAGAGATAAGCAGGGCATGTTTAAAACCAAACCAGCCTGGCTGGAGAGGAGGGTGGAGTGAATCCTTGGAAATCATTGGGGAAATCAGGGGATGAGAATAGCAGTCATGGGTGCTGAGGTGTGGTGAGAAATGTGGGGTGAAGTCCTATTCTCCACAGACAGGTAGGTACAAGGTAACCTCTTGGTTGCCTAATAAGACTGGTTCAAGTGACAGAAATCCAACATGAACTGTTTTAACCGGAACAGTGGATTTATTAACTTACATAACCTAAAAGCCCAGGTGTAGATTTCAAATGCAACTGGATCTAGGGGCCCCAAAAAAATCTCCTGGGAATTTGCTCCTCTCCATCTATGCTTTCTTCTGTGTAGGCCTCATTTCCAGGGAACCTTTGCCTAATTGGTGGCAAGATGGTTCCCAAGAGTTCCCAACCCAGTTTTGCCATTCAGCAAGACCACTGGAAAGATGCTCCTTACCCTGCCAGGTTCTGCACAAGTGCTGGGGCGCTGCAGATCTGTTTGGATTTGATCTTCTTCCCATCTCTGAATCTATCCCAAAGACCAAGGGCTGATGGAATTGTCTGATTGGCCAGGTCTGGGTAGGTGCCCATCCCAAGAACTAGGGAGTGGATTTGGCCCCAAAGGAACCAGGGAAGGTCATCATGAGACAGAGATGATTCCTAGGGAAAAATCAAGAGTGGGAATGGATGGATCCTAGACTGGCAAACCCAACAGATGCCCAGTGCCAAGAGTGCTTTTTAAGGCTCCATGTGGTCAAAAAGAGATGTGTTCAGCAATGACTCCTCACTCTATGTGGGGATTGCTGATACCCAAATCTAAAGCTGCTGGGCCTCAGTAAGAGTACGATAGGCCAGGCGGGGTGGGTGGGGTAAGGAGCTGCCGGGCAGCCCTCATCTTTCTTACATTAATACTTCTTGGAGAGACTCAGAGGCAGGGCAGAAATTTGTTAAATTACATAAACATTATTGTGACCCGTAAAATTCAACGAATCTCGGCCTGTTTACCCACGGCCGGCTTTAATGTTTGCACAGTGTAATTTAATGTGTCAATTTGCTCTCAAATAAAAAACATCTGGCTCTCTGACACACCAAAGAAACCAGAGAGCCAATGTTCAAATTCAGCTAAAAGCCCCAATCAGAGGTGCTGTTTGTGGGGGAGAGGGGCGGGAAGGCAAGGCGTTCAGAAAAGGAAGTCGACTTCATTAGGATCCATTCCTGGCCTTGTGACAAGCTTCTGTTTGTGAGCCTGTAAGATCAGTATATTTTATCCTAATTAAAATGAAGGAAAGCTGAGAAGAGCACATACCATCTTTAACTGGTACCCATTGTGCAATTAAATTTCCTGCGGCTGTCCCTGCCAATATTGACATTCATGCTATTGGATTTTTAACAATCCTCTTATTTTGTAATTGAGAAGAGCAAGAAGAAAATGGCATTCTCCTATACAGATTCCCCTCCCAGCTAAAGTACTCCTTCATTCAGCAGTTGGCCTGCCTGACACCTGTCCCTCCAGACTCCCTAGAGGGGAGGGGAGAGCCCTCTGCGCGTGTGCTTTTCCAGTGAGATCACAGGGCCCACTAAATAATGACACCACTCACGCCTCAGACAGAGGCGGGCTTTGGCAGACAGGTCCTGGGTGGGAGGCGCCGACCTGCATAGAACAAGATGGGGGAAGCCATATTCTCCGCCAAGACAGGTGGGCGTTTAAAGGCCCTTAGGAGGCCACACCTTGCCCTGGCGTCTACTTGGCAATTCTGACTGCTGGGCCCCAACCAGGACTTAAATAGGGGCTGTCCATTTCCCTCTTCAGCCACCTTCTTCCTTTCCCAAGCACCGATGGCCCGGCCAGGCTAAAGGGAACCAGAAGAGATGGTTTCCACTCCCTTGTTTCTCACCCCAATAAATGCTCCAGACGTTCTGATGAAAAAGAACTCGGCCTGGAGCCCGGGCAGCCGCCCCGCTGGAAGGAGCCAAGCCTGCCTTCCTGGTCGTGGAATGCCGGGGTCAGAGCAAGTTCAGGCTTGGCTTTAATTGAGTAGAAGATAGTTCTCCTTAAGGGAGCCCTGGAATAATGGTTCAGTTGAGCAGAATGACTTCCCATATTGTCAGAAGAGATTAGCCAGGCTGGTTTGTAAATAAAGAGTGATCCTTCTTCCCCCTCTAGGACAAACAGATCATATTTTGTTGAGATCACCAGGGACTGGGCTTGCTCTAATCAAGTCCTTGACATTTCACTGAGACTCAAGTAGTTACATGTTTTCCATGATTGAGCCCTTGGTAATTATGCATTTTTCTAAATGATTGCTGTTTTCCAAATCCAAAACGTTTTAGGAAGTGAGAAAAAGAGATGTCTGTCCAACAATGTGGGGAGAGAAAGAGGGCAGGGGCAGGCTTGCCGAGAGGAGCAGGGTCTCCTGAGTTGGAAAAACATCATCTGAGTAAGAACCAACAGGGGCAGCTTTCAGGACCACTGGGAGGTTTTTCTAATGTATTCATCCATCCATTCATTTGGGCAACAACAATTTCTGGAGCCCTTGCCAGGTACTAGACACTGTTTCCCCCACCAGGGGCAGAGGTGAGGGAGACCTGGCCCTGCCTGCTCCAAAGAGCCCCTGGTCTAGATAGAGGGACAAGCACGTAGGCTGGGATGACAATAAAAAGTCCTGAAAATAAATGTCATGGAATCCCAACATAAACGACAAAAACAACCAACCAAAAGCACACGAGAAACAAAGCTTTACCTGAGATGGACGAGAAAGCCTTCACAGAGGAGGTGACATGAGTTCTCACAGGGTGAGGAGTTGGCCATAATAATAAAACAATAACAGAACGAGCTAACTCAAAATGTTGGGTGCTGTTCTAAGGGCCTCTACATATATCAACTCATTTGATCCTCAAAATACCCCTACTAGACAGATACCCCCATTTTCAGACTGGGAATCTAAAGCACAGAGAGGAAAAGAATATTCAAGGTCAAGGGAATGGCTTGTGGGAAAATAAGATGTGTTTATGGGCACTGAGGAGAAGCACATTTGAGAGTGTATTGCGCAGTATGGGGTGAAGAGAAAGAACTGGGGGTGGAACAGTAAGGCAAGGCCCATGCAGAATGGGCTCAGTTTACCAAGCTAGGGCACTGGCAGTCTGTGTGGAGAAGGGACTAGTTCAGATTCATGTTTTCAGGAAGATGATAACAGAGGAGGAGCTAGAATATGAAGAAATATGAGACAAGTGACAAAAAATATCCTGTACACCTCGTGGAATTAAGATCCCCTCCAAATCTCAATCCCCATTTGGGCTTTTCATTTCTTCTCACCCCACATCCCCAAACCAGGTTCCAGAGAAGGAGATGCAGCTGAGTCACACAGAGCTGTGGGCATGAAAAAGTGACTTATAGTGTTACTCTTTGTCCTACCCCCCTGCCCCCACCCCTGTCTCCATAAAGGGGCATGGCAACTAGCTGGTGGACCAGACCCAATGGGCTATATATAGGCTCACAGCAGAGTCTGGGGTGACCCTTCCAATGCCCACCATGAAGCCCTACTTAATGGGACCAAAGGTCCCAAAGCTGGATCTACACCAGGAGAGGCAGGGTAGGGGTGTGTCTGTGTCACCCCGCCGCTCTGGCTGTGCTCTGACTTACTGTGACCACAGAGAGGAATTCTCCTTGCACACACACATAAATACCTCCTGCATCTTGTGTGCACTCTAAACAGATGACACCAAGTCTTGAAAATGCAGCCTAAAGAAACACAAAGCAAACTGTTCCCCAAATGAGCCTGTCGCCCTGACCTTTGAAAGCCGAAAGCGCCACTTTATAACTTGGGAGTTCATAAATATTTACAGTTGTAGGGAAGACAACCAAGGTCTACCGGAGGGTCTCAGAGTTGGAAGGGAGCTGAGAGACCATCCAGTCCAGCCTCGTATTCGCTCTAGGAATGCCCTTCCCAGGATCCTTGGCAAAGGATCCCACCTCTAGATATGGGAACGAAGGTCATCACCCTCTGAGAAAGCTCCTTCCATTGATCTGACTATTGGAAGGTTCTCCCAGTGTTGAGCCAAACTTGCCTCCCAGTAACCTTGCCCCATGGTTTAGATGGGCCTCTGGGGACTCACATCTTAGGTATCTTCTTTCTTATGACAGTTTTTTTGGGTGGCCAGAAGTCAGCCCTCCTGTCTTCCTTCCATTATCTTTTCTTCCTTAGTTCCTTCACTCCTTTCTTGAAGGCCGTCCTTTGTGGGCCCTTTACCGCTTGAGGTCACCTTCCCTTAGACCCTAGAGCCCTAGTCAGGAGTTGGCCCATCTTCCTGCCACTTCCCTGGCTTTGTTACAGCAGAGATCCATGACCTGTGCCCTGGGCCATCAGTTCCTCCTTGCTCACACTTAACTTAGTTCACTAGGCAGGGTCAGGGGGGCTAAAAGGAAGGAACTAGTTTTCCTGAATTCCTGCCATGCTGGGCACTGTTTTTGTTCTTTCTAAACTCTCCATTCTCAGAGCAAGCCTAGGAAGTGGACACTCTTCTCTTTGTTTTATAGCTGTAGAAACGAGGCTTTCTGAAAGTAAGGGACTGAGTAAAACATGTCTTCAAGGAGCCTGAACAGAAGTCAGAAGCTCACCCAGCAGTTGCTCTTACTTTACATTCCTTTCAACCAAGATATATTTGGTATCAATGGAACAGATTTTAAATTCTGGCTCAGCCACTTTCTAGCTGTGTGGCCTCAGGCAAGCTAACTTCTCTAAGCCCAAAGTGACCAACTCATCCTCGTTTTGGCCTGGGACTATCCTGTGCTTTAAAACTGCAAGTCCTGTGTCCCAGGAGACCCCTCACCCCAAGCAAACCTACAGGGCTGGTCACCCTATTAAGCCAATTTCTTCACTGTGAAATCAAAATCATAACAACCTACCTCCCAGGGTCATTGCTAAGTTTAAATGGGATTACACATGTGCAAGACCCAGCGCGGTGGCACGTAGCAGGTGCTCAATTGGAGTTTAACTTAATTTGAAAGCTTGGTTAATGGTGGAAAACTAGAAAGAAGTAGAGGGCTGAGAAGAGGCCATGAGCAGTCTAATTGGAAAACAATTTAAAGAACACAGGCACATAAACAGAGACACTTGATAGAGGGTCTCAAGGTTCTGCGCAGCCTAAATATTGCTGACTGTGACTCCCAGTCCCAAAGAAAGAGTTAACTCTTAGGCATTACACTCTGTCTGACAAGGCAGAGAAGGGGGGGTCCATGTTGGAATAAGAGCCACACAAAGTCTGATAAAGATTTTAGTGCTTTGAGTGTTTAACATTCAGCTGCCCCAACTGATTGGCAGCCACCCAGCATGGCAAAGGGAAAGCAGTGCCGAATAGGGGGTCCCTGGAGAGCCTGAGTCTGCAGTTCACTCATTGGATAACTGTAGACAAATTGCCCTCGCTGTTGCGGTTCTGTTTCTTTGCCTGTAAAATGGGGAAGATAAAGTAGACAAGGTATTATCTATGGAGAGGCAGTAGAGTGGAACAGTCAAGAGCCTGATCTACCACCCACTGCCCGTGTGACCTTGGGCAAGCTAACTGGCCTCTCTGTGTCCTGGTGTCCTTGGCTGTACCCTCCCAGGGTTGTTGTGAGGATTCAATGAGCCAATATACTTCTTGGTGTCTAGAAAGTATTCAGTAAGTATTGTCTCTTATTGCTACTATCCCTCCTGGGTCTGACATTGCATGATAAAGTTGCTCAGCCTCCCTCCCTGCCATCACCAAGGGTTAAGGCAGCTCACACTTTTATTAGGAGGTTTATGTTTCTGGTTCCCACCCACCCCCCAGCCAGCCTCATTACTCAACAGGCTCATGTTGAACTTGCGGCAGACTGAAAACTCCTGATCTTTTTTATGTGAATTGCAGTCAAGCCAGGTCTCCCTCATCATGTTCTTGTGCAATTGATTTTTTTGGAACCTGCATTCCAGACATTCGATTTATTGATGTTAAATTTCATCTGGTTGGTTTTGACCCAGCATTCTCCACTCTCGAGATCATCTTGAACCTTTATTCTCTCATCCCTTCCAGCTTTGAGTCATCTGCAAATTTGATGCACATGCTTTCCATGTCTTCATCCAAACCATTGGCTTAAGAAGCTATTTATGTAGATAAAAATAGAGATAGAGAGATAGATCGTTATATAGATCAGGAGGGGACCTTGTGTGCAAGGCTAAGTAGTGGGGGTTGTTTTCCTGTGTAGACCCACTTACACATGCTCATATCTTGCCCCCGGATCCCAGGGTCTTCCTAGTGATGACAAGGAGAGTTAACCCATCAGTTACCCTCACTGTGGCCTCTCCTAAACTCCCCAATCTACCGGGATGGTCTGAATTCCTTCCTGTCTGCACAGGACGTAGCCCAAGGCCAAGTCCTCTCCTGCTCCCCATGCATTGCTTCTCAAACTGAGACCACCCCCACCTCCGGGCCTTGCCAAATACCTGCTGTTAATCCAGGAAATCAATTCTTGCTCAGAAGGTCACGGACCACGATGACTTAATGTGCTCCCTGCACAGATGTTTCCATTTCAACGGGGGCCTTCGGTATCTGAGCCAAAAGGCTGGGCTGCGGCACATCTGTCAGCAGGCACCTGTGGCCATCCGTGGCTCTGTACACAGCTCTGCAGTCCCCAGGGGACCCTGTTTCACAGCAGAGGGCAGCCGTTGCTGCTCACAGGGATGATGGCACATTGCCACGAAATGGTTCAAGACAGTAGAAAAAAAGTGGGAAAAAAGTGTCCAGAAGTAATTTCCATTTAAAGTGATTGAAATAACAAAAACTCAGCAATTTCTCTTTCTCCAGACAATTCTGGCAACTCTTTGGTACTGCACTAACCCTGTGTCCATGAGTTCTGGGGCCTTCTAAATTTCCATGCCCACTGCACACCCAGACACAGCTGCAGGCACCTGCTAGGGGCTCCCAGCCTTGGGATATCCTTGTCCCAGGGACATCCTTGGCTCCGTGAGCACAAGCCAATCCCTTTTTTATGTCCTTGGTAGCAGAACCTTGCCTTTTTACTTATGGGACTCCTTTCTGGGATAGAGTATGGTGATGTAATGATGAAGAAGACGATGGTGATGAATTGTCCCTTATTGAGTGCCTACTATGGGCCCAGCACTGAGCTAGAGCCTCTAAACAAGCCATCTCTAATCTGTTCAACAACCTTCAGAGGCAGATTTTTCTTATTTCCATTTTGTAGAGGAGTAAACTGAGGCAGAGAGATATAAAGTAGCTTGCCCATGACCAGAAGAAATGGCAGAGCTGGAATTTATACTCTGGTCTCTCTAATTTCAAAGTTTTCTGTGCCCCCAGTGTTATTTCTGTAGTTTTCAAAGAATTCCCAGCTTGTCTCTCTTTTGATCCAAGCAGACTTGTGAAGGGAGTAGGAGGCTGAGGTGAACAGAACCCTGCCCATGGCTGAGGCTGAGAGCTGTGATCAGGACCATGGGGTCCCTTGGGACCCAGCCTTCTGACTTGCAATATGGCGATCTCATTTATCCCTATGGTGATATCCCTATGGATTTCCAGGAGGAATGCTTTGGGGAAGGCATAGGGTAGGAGTCCACCTTGGGGGAGAGGTTCAGGAATTGTCTAATGTTGCAGCACGTGGGCTCTAGAATTAGAAAGATCTGGGTTCCAGTGCGGCTTCAGCCTTTACTGCCTAGAACCTTGGGTTCTTATCTTACCTTCCTGAGCCCTGTTTCCCCATTTGTCCATAGGGATTACAAGAATAGTGCTTGATTATGAGAATTAGGTGAGATAGTTTATGTAAAGCCATTAGCACAGACCAGGCACAGCTTAAGTGCTTACCACACATTCACTATCATTACCATTTTTATTCTTACCTCTGTCACTACCATGACCTACATTTGTGAACTTTTCCATGAGTGTCCTTGAGTTGCTCATGGTACATAGTGGTAGTGTTGTCCTCATTCTACAGACCAGGAAACTGGGCTCTGAGGCGCAGGGAGATGAAATGACCTGCCCAAGGTGATTCAGGAGGTCCTAGGCTGGGCCAGGAGCAGAGCCTCCAATATCCCAGGGACTCCCAGACCCCACCACGCTGTACTTGTTTGTCTTTCCTCTGAGTCTGGTTCCACTTCTCAAACTTTAATGTGGGTATCAATCATGTGGGATCTTGTTAATCTACAGGTTTGGCTTCAGAGGGTCTGGGGAGGCTCTAAGATTTCTCATTTCCAGCAATCCCCAGGTGACACCAGCACTTGCTGGGCCAGGACCTCACTTTGAGTAGTGAGGGGCAATTCTGCTCAGCCCATAGGGGACCCTGGGCAGGCTCGGAGAAACAAACGGCAAGCCTGGGGTCCCTGGAACTGCTGGAGCCCTTGAAGTCATCCACACCGGGAGAAGCTGTGGGCCCCACAATGACCCCAAAGTGGTTCCTTCAGGAGTATTCTGGAGGGAGATGGGAATTGCAAGCAGCCTCCCACCAGGGTATCTGGCCCAGACTGCCCTCTTGTTCGTTTTCTCCTCTTGCTTTCTTCTAGCTGCTTCTGACATAGCCTGACAGTGACAGCAAAACATTCTTGCTCTCCCACACCGAGCCCACGCTACACGAGTCGGTGAGTACGCAGCAGTCTGCGGAGAGGGAGCTGACATTTGTCTTAATTGGAGTTACCCGTGTAAATCCTGCCAGTTTCTCCCCGCGCCCGCGGTCTTTGACGGGCGAGGGGGCTCTGAACAGAGAGATGCTCATAATCTCCCTGGGGATACACGGAGTTATTAATGCGAGCACTGGAAGGAAATGTGTCGACTCAGAAGCAGGGAAAGTGAGCTTGAGGTGAGTTAAAAAAAGAAAAAGAAAAAGGAAAAGAAAACGAGAATGTAGGCAGCCCTGGAGAGAAGGGCAGCATCCCCCCGGGCCTCTCCATCTGACCTCCAGCACAAATAATGTTCTGCTGCCCACTCCACCCCTCCCCACATTGCCCCAGCCTTTCAAAACCAGCCTCTACCCCAGAGGTTTTCAAAGTCTGCTATACAAAAGAAAAATTGCCTGCTTCCGTGTCTGGGTCCCACCCCAAGAGATGGTTACTTAATTGGCCTGGGGTGTTGTCTGGACTTTGGGATTGTTAAAAGCCCCTAAGTGATTTTTAATGTGCAGCCAGAGTTGAGAACTGCTGGTCTAATCTTAGCTTTTCCAGGAAACCTCCCCTGTTTAGCTCAGGGGCCCAATGGAAACAGCTTATGTTGTCTCATAGTAATCGGCACCTTTTAAAATTCAACCAGCCTTCATATATCTGCAAAACTGGAAAGGAGCAGGAGCCCAATTGTCTCCCAAACCAGTGTGGTTTGGCTGGAGGATGCACACAAGGATGTCGGATATACCTTCCCATGTCTTTAAGCTTAGCTCCCAAATGAACAAGAATGTGCAGCTTCTGAATAGTCACTAGATCAATTCACTCAGTCATTTAACCAACATTTATCAAGCATCTATTGTGGGCAAAGAGCTATGGAAGATTCAAAGGCATAAATGATGTAGACTCTGCTCTTATCTAACAAATGCCTATTAAAAGTAGATTAGACTCGTCTGTATATAACAACAATGACAACAAAAAACAAAACCTGACAGTAATAGGATGCAGGGTATAGAATTAAAAAGGTAATGAAAATGTACCAACACGTCATGTGTCAGGCAATGTCTCAGTCTTCTTATATGTGTTATGTCCCTTAATGTTGATGATAGCCTGAAAATGTAGAAGATATTATCCCCATCTTACAGATGAACAAACTGAGACTTGAGAAGTACTTTGCTTGCCCGTGGTCACATACCTAGTACATGTTGAAGCTTGACTCCCAAACAAAAGTAAAGAGCAGGTTGCTAAGAGAATCTGGAGAAGGAGGGGTGATTCCAAGTAAGGGAATCTGAGGGAATCTCAAGGAGGGTACTGGAACTCATTACACAACAACCCACCTTTGTGGTACCTCTTATAAGAGGCCCACATCAGAGGATATAGCCTCAAGGGAGAGCCATGTTCCAGGTACGGATGGCAATGGAGGGAAAGTTCAGAGGACTGGAGGCTGGTGGGGTATGTCTGGTTATGAAACAGGAGATCTAGAAGACCAGGGAAGGTTGGTGGGGAAGCTGGGGGAGAGGGGCTTCTCAGGGCCATGGAAGTTCAAGACACTAAGGGGGTGAAGATATGGTAGGGGATGGATGACAGAAGAGGGAGACTTGCATCTGCATACTGGCTGATTAAAACAAAGGTGAGAAGCATGAAACTTTGGCTACTTTGAGAAACGTGTGCCTGGCCTAGGACCCTGTCATGTTTGGCTGAGGTGATGGCAGGCTATAGTCTTTGCAGACACAGAATCTGGCTGAGGCTGATACACAAATCACCCAAAAGATACCCTGGGCAGGCTAGATGAGTGTGCACAAGGAATGTGGACTTTATTTTTCTGACATGGACATCCACTTTTCACTAGTCAAATGTAATATTCATAGGGTTTGAATATATACCCTGGGGCAGGCATGGGCCCAGGTGATTTATCTCTGTCCTGGAAGAGAGAATCATCACTGGAAAGTTGGTGAATCGAACTAATCTTTAAATATAGGATGGTGTTGGAGGCAGTGATGGTGGTGATGATGAGGATAGTGGTATGGATAATGGTAGAAGAGGCCACGATGATGGTGATGGTTGTAAAGATGATGATAGGGTGGTGAAGGAGTAGTGGTGATGGTGTTAGTGGTGGTGATGGAGGTGATGGGAGTGGTGGTGGTGCTAATAATGGTGGTGGTGGTAGTGGTGGCAGTGATGAAGATGGTGGTGGAGATAATGGTGATGGTGATGATGGTGATGGTGATGGTGATGGCGTTGATGGTGGTGGTGATGGCGATGATGATAATGAAGATGATGAAAGTGATGGCTATGGTAGTTGTGCTCGAATGACAGACACCCAGATGGCTGCTATCCCTAGTCTTTCTCCTGGCGGACATTTGCAGCTACCTCATGGTCAATGCTGCTAGTTTCCAGTAGGCCTGCTACATGCCCACACCCAAACGCTTTATCTTCTTCCATTTTTCTCTACCAGCCTCTTCTTCCTCCTGTAACTTCTGGCTGTCAGAACTGGGTGTCCAAGAGTAAGACTAGGCTCCTCAACCTTTCTCATCCCCTACAACCAGTTCGTTGCCATGTCCTGATTGTTTGACCTCTTTAATATCTCTTGAAACCTGTAGCCCCTTCTCTATCTTCCCTGCCCTGGCCTTACCTGTGATCCACATCACTTTTCCCCCAGAAAGTGAGAATAGCATCCTGACAGAAGCCTACAACTGGCCTCTCTCTCTCCTGGTCATCCTCCATCCCATTGCCAGAGGCAACCTTCCTACAAGCAGAGTCAGTCATTCCACTGACCAAGCTAAAACCCATCCCTGGCTCCCCGTGACAGAGCATGGCATAGATGGCAGCATAAGTTGACCCCATCCAGCCCCAAAAGCTGCAGACCTGAGAAGCTGCAGCCCTCTGCTCCTGCCTTGTAGCTTCACACCTCTTTTCCTCTGCTCACACTATTCCCTCTGTCTGGAACACTGTCCTTCTCTTCATTGACTGGTGCAGTCCTGCCCAGCTCCTGTGAAGCTCTCCTTTGCAATCTACCCCCTACCAAGCAGAATTGGTCTCTCCCTTACCTGTAACTCACCTGTAGTCTGCAGCCTTGCTTATCCCACCATATTGTAACCTTTTGTTTGTTCATCTGCCTCCTCCACTATACCATGAGCTTCTGTAAGGGAAGGGACTTGCTTTTCCCAACTCTGAATCCTGAAGACCTAGCACAGGGTCCACTGGTGCATACGAGGTACTTGCTGAACTGGGGACTAGTAATGTTAATCTCAGATCTCCGTGAGGGGCCTGAGACTTTGCAGAGAAGTGTGCCTCCCATTGTCTCATTTGATTCTCATAACCTTCATGGAGGTTGCAGGTGACATTTTCTTTGTTTTACTTAAGGGGTCCCTGAGATCCAGCAAAAAAAAAAAAAAAAAAAAAGGCGAAATGACATGCTCAAAGTTGCCCAGCAAGATAGGGGCCAAGTCAGTCGAGGCCTCAGGCGTCTTGACTCCTATGTGGGAAATGTGTTTATTACATACCAAGAAGTCATTTACTTTCTCTCTAAGAGAGATGCTTGTGACTGGAAAAAAAGTGACTCATATGCGCAGGGCCTGCCTATTCAGCATGGGACACTTGTGGCTGGGGAGGGAGCACGGGCTTTGGATTCCCAGGTAAAGAATGAGATTGAACACAAGCATCTGGATGGCACAAACCCACAAGGGTGGAGAGAATGAGAGAAGACACAGGAACCATAAAATATTGGAGGCTGAGAAGCAGGTAGACAAGTGGTAACTGACTGAATGGGAGAGAGAGCGCTAGAATCAGAAAAGCTGAGAACCAACTGGATTTCCACAACACAACCCTCAAAAGCAGAAAGTAGTTGTAGAAGTCGGTGAAGTTGGGGGCGGGGGCGGGCGGTGGGTAAAGAAGGAGGACTCAGTGAAAGCAATTCCTTCAGAGGCAATTGGAACTCCAGGTCCCTGCCTCTTCTCCACACTGCTGAGCAACCGTCCATATCTTACCACAGTAAAAGCCTAGAGGTAAAACAGTCCCTGCCTGGGATGAGGGGCACCAGGCACAGCTGAGGGTGAGGTCTGTGCTGAAAACTGGGGAAGTAAGGGAAAATTATATTTAAAGCTGAGACTTCCTAGCCATCATCTCCCCTACTCCCAGTCAGCTGTGTCAGGATTTACACCGCCAGGCAAGACACTTAAAAGCCTCTTCTCTGAGAGATATGAGTAGCCCAGGAAGAAAGAGCCCCAAGGGTTCAAAATATTGCTTCCTGCACACCTTTGTTAGGAAAGTCCTGAAGGATGTATATGCTAACCAACATGAGAGAGTGAACTAAGAAAGAGGAAGTCATGAAAGAGAGAAACACAAAAGCAATCCCTAAAATGATGACAGACGAGGACCCAGGCAGAGGTGGTGACTAGTCCCCTGGAGAAGATCAGAAAGGTCTAAGAAACACTTCTTCATAGAAAGGAAACTGACCGGCCGCTTAATGTGGATGAATGTGTCTAGCTCTCATTAGACAACATGCGGATGTTTTGAATGTTGAATTAATATGTTCACAGAAAACTGCAAATAGCAGGAGAAAGGAAAGCAATCATCAATTCCAAAGAAAACAAAAAGTGTGCAAGACAGGGAAAGGAATCCTAGTCTATTACATGAACCAGCTCTGTGTAGTAGGTACTTAGTCACTATAATGTCAACACTGACTGTTGATTTTAGCAAAATAGCTATATGACTTATCAAGAGGGTGAAGAATAGCATGTGTACATGTGTATATTGGGTGTATGTGTGGAGTGGGGAGCTGAATCCACTTCTTGTGAAAAAAGAAAGTCAATAAACAATGCTTAAAACAGAAACAGCAAGAAATAGCAATGTGAGTGCATAATATAGAGATATGGAGGTAAGTATTAAAAGAACCTATTAAGAAAATTGTAAATGGTTGTCTACGAGGGTGGGAGACTGGAGACTGCTGCTTTTCTTAATAAACTTTGTAGAACGAAATGATTCTTTAAACTACACTATATCATTTTGATTTTTTAAAAATGTAAAATAAACACAAACAAAAGCACAAAGAACATGGACATCAGCATCAGATGCCACCACTTCCTAACTATGTGGCCACAGACTAGTTGGGTAACCTACTTGAGCCTCAGTTTCCTCAACTGTAAAATGAGAATAATAGTATTTACTACACATGATGATTGTGAAGATAAAATGTGGCAAGTAACTACAATGTTAAACACTAGTGTGTCCTCAGTAAAGATTTGTTGGTGATTAATCAAGGTAGGAAAATTGTCTGCTTTCTCTTTATTTGTCCAATAGATGTCCCTTCTCCCCTCAACACAGATGTGATTTTTAAAATTTCATTTGTTTGTATAACTTCCTACTGTTCTTGGTAGATATCTCTGTCTCTTTCTCTCTCTCTGTCTTTCTCTCTCTCTCTCCTTCTCTCTCTCTCAAATTAAGGCAGGAAGTGCAAATTCACACATTCAGAACTGGGAGTGGAGAGGAGGCTAGCTCAGCCTTTCCTCTTCAAACCTCATAAACACATCAAGTTCACTTCTTGTTTTGGCTTCTAATCCTGTGCTGTACCTCTTGCCCCCACTGCCCCAGAGTCGCTTTCACTTCCAGCTCCCCAGTCTCTTTCCCCTGGCCATCTCCTTTCCCTCTTACCCAAGCAGAGCCCTTCCTTCCCTCCTTCCCTGCCCTTATAGCTCATTACACCCCCAGCCCCCAAACCTAGAAGCTAAGCCTGCAAGTTGTGGCCTGGCTGAAGGGCTCCAGGGAAGGGCTATAGTTTCCATCCGGGTCTTTAGGCTTGCCCTTGATGCCACTGGAGCATCACCAAATCACATCTCCTGTCTCCTCCTCTCCCAAGCTCCAGCAGGTGACTTCTGCTCTCTGTCATTGCCACGTCACTCACTCTCACCAACCACTCCTTTCTTACATTTTCTCTGCCTGTTCTTGGCAGCTGGAAGATTGTGAAAGATGAAATTCGGGAAAGGAGTTGCTGATCTGGAGAGGAGGATGAGCTCACTTTTACTCACGTTGAGTTTGAGGTGCAGATACTCAGTGGGGAGTTGAAGCCCATGGTCTGGAGCTCAGGAAAGAGGTCTCTGGGGGGTGGAGGCTTGAGCAAGGAGAGCCTTTCCTCCAAAGAAGGCAACTGAAGCCATACATGGGGCTCACGCAGCAGACCAGGAGAGGCTGAGAGCAGGTGGAGTGAGAGGAACAGAGGTCTGGGCTGAAACTTGGGGAACTCCCACACATTAGAGGTTGATACAGAAAGAGGAACCTGCAAAGGAGTCTCAGAAGACGCTCCCACAGAGACAGGAGGCAAAAGTTCTACACTCACCACCTTGAGCGCCAAGAGGGGAGTCTCAAGAAGGGGGAAGTAGCCAAATTTCTCTATGTGATACAGAAATCACTGTCAGCCCAGCAGGTCACTGATGACCTCTAACAAAAGGAGCTCCTGGGAGGGGGTGGTGCAAAACCAGGCCACACTGGGTTAAAGAGCAAGAGGGAGATAAGGAAGTGGAGAGAGTGAAAATGTGGCTAAGAAAGAAAGTTTGGCAACTGAGGGAGGGATTGGAACTGAGTCTTTGTTTTGACTTTTGGTAGAAATGGGTAACCTGTGGAAGGTTTAAACACTGCTGGGAACCAAAAGGGTGTCTTAACTGATGGAGCACATCTCGGGTCCCAGGGAGGTGGCAGGGAGTGGTCCAGAGCACAAGGGAGGCAGATCTACTTAGGAGAAGAGTCACACCTTCCCTCAGGCAGGAGGGAGCACGGAAGGGATGGCCCAAGAGGTAGAGATGCTTATCCAGCACCCAATTCTATATTCCCAGCACTCTTCTAGATACTATACATACATTATATCTAATACACACAGTGTCTCTGTGAAGTTGGCATTATTAAGTTCATTTTGCATGCAAGAAACTGAGCCCAGAGAAGTTAAATATCTGGTCCAAGGTCACACAACCACTGAACACCTATCCAAGATTCCAACCCAACTCTGGGCAAATTCCCCAAAGCACTTGCCCTACTGTGCCCTCTCACCTCCTGACCCTTGCTGCCATGAAGCCTCAATTGCTCAAGTACTTTTGCATGAGCTCTCGCATCTGCTTAGAGCTCCCTTGTCCCCTTGCCCGACCTCACAGATGCAGACTCACCCTCAGATTTTCACAGCTCCCCCAACAGAGCCAGTCTTCCCTGCCCCTGTGTTGCCATAATCCTGCCCCTACCTCTTGTTATCACTGACTGCGTTGTGTTGAAATGATCTGTTCTCTGCTCCACCCACCCCCAACACTAGCTGTGAGCATCTCCTGGACAAGAGCCCTGCCTTACCTGGCTTATCTACACCCAGCTCCTGGACAAGTGCTTGGCATATAGTATGGGCTAGAAAACTATTTGTCAAATGAGTAAATGAAAACTTTCCTTTAAAAGCCAACAAGGGAGAAATATTTCCAAACCACGTATCTGACAAAGGACTCATATCTAGAATATAAAAAAGAACTCTCAAAGCTCAACAGTAAAAAAGCAAACAATCCAATTAGAAAATGGGAAAAGGACATGAAGAGGATATGTGGATGGCAAATAAGCACATACAGAAAGCTGTTCAACATGACTAGCCTTTAGAGAAATGCAAATTAAGGCCAAAGACCACAATGAGATGTCACTACACACCTATCAGAATGGTTAAAATAAAAAATTGTGACAATAAAAATGCCGGTGAGGACACAGAGAAACCAGATCACTCATACATTGCTGGTGGGAATGTAAAATGATACAGCCAATCTGGAAAATGGTTCAGTGGTTTCTTAAAAGTCTAAACATATGCTTACCATATGCCCCAGCAATGGCATTCCTGGGTGCTTATCCCAGAGAAATGAAAACACGTCCACACAGTAACCTGGGCATGATTGTTCATAGCAGCCTTATTTGTAATAGCCAAAAACCAGAAGCAAGCAACATGTCCTATAGGAGGTGAATGGTTAAGCCAATTGGAGTACATCCATACCATGGAATGCTATTCAGTAAAAAAAGAAAAGAAAAGAAAGGAACTACTGAAAATCACAACAACTTGGAGGATCTCAAGGACATTATGTTGAGTAAAAGAAAAAAAAAAAAAAAAGCCAAAGGTCACATACTGTATGGTTCCATTTGTGTAACCTTCTTGAAATGACAAAAGTATAGCCATGAGAATAAATCACTTGTTGCCAGAGGTTAGGGACGGTGGTTGTGGTGGCGGGATGACCATCCAAGGGAAGCACAGGGGAGATCTTTGTGGTGATAGAACAGGTCTTTACCTTGATGGAAGTGGTTACATGAATCTACACATGTGATAAAATGGCAGTACTACACGCCCACATTGTCTCAATGTCATTTTCCGGTTTTGATATTGTTCTCTTATTCCATAGATGTAACCATTGAAGTGGAGAATCTGGGTGAAGGGTACATAGGACCTCTCTGTACTATTTCTGCAACTTTCTGAGAATTTATAATTCTTTCAAGATAAAATGTTAACATTAATTAATTAATATGGGAACAAATTATAGCCCAAAGTAAAAGAAGAATCCCTGAGTCTACATTGATTTAAGTGAATGAATGAATGAATGAATGAATGAATGAATGAATGAATGAATAAGGGAGAAGAGAAAGCTTTTCCTTTCAGAAGGATTCTAACTAACAAATGCAGAAGGAAGGTTGGAATTAGAAAAATCACCATTTGACAACCACCATAGCAATAACTTTCAGGCAAGAATGGATGCTAAAATGAGTGGGCAGAAGTCTGATGAGAAGAATATTTATATAGTCTCAAATTACCTTCTGGCTTATTAATTTACAAAGAGTAAGAGAGTAGTTTTGCAGTGGAGAAACAGGGCAGAGCCCATGATAACCCACACCACGAGTAAGGGGACAAATCAACATCACTTCATTCCCGATTTGATTCTCTGAAAAGGACATGGCATCGTTTCTGCGGTATCCTGCCAAAAAAGCATAGCCTGAATCTAGCTAAGAGGAAACATCCTCAGCAAAACCCAAATTGAGAAACATCTACAAAAGTAATGGGCTAGTACTCTTCAAAATGTTAATTTCATGAAAAACAAAGAAAGGCTGAGAAACTGTTCCCAATTAAAGGAGACTAAAGAAGCATGGCAACCAAATGCAAGGGTGACCCTGGATTGGACCCTGGATTTTTAAAAAATTATATTAGTGGGGCAATTGCTGAAATCTGAATAAAGTCTGTAGATTAGCTAATAATATTGCAGCAATGTTAATTTCCTGATTTTGACAATTATACTGTGTATAACATCATGTAAGAGCTTGTTATTTTTTTAGTAAATAATGCTGAGTATTTAAAGGCAAAGGCCTTCTGCAATTTACTCTCGAGCATTTCAGAAAATAATAAATATATGCATAAATAATAATATATGCATATATATGTATACATATACATACACACACATATATATGTGTGAGAGAAATTAGGTGAGAAAAAATTTTAAAGAAAATTATTAAGCAAATAGGCAAATGTGTTAAAGGTTAATATTTGGGAATTTCTTTGCACTATTTTTGCAGTTATTTTTTTTTAAGTCTGAAAGTATTTTTGTAAAGTTTAAAAAATAAAAAATTAGTTGGGAAAAAGGTTAGTAGGGCTTTTCATAAATAAGAAATTGTTATGAGCCATCTAATTGTTAACTCAAAACTTTTTGCATTCATTTTCCTTTAGAATATCATGTTGAGGCTGCCCTCACCCAGAGTCGCAGTGGAGCCTGGACATGGCTAAGTCCAGCCTAGAGAGGAGATGAGGAGGTGCAGTGGTGTCCCCTGCCTGCCTCCTGGTTTTGGCAGCTGTGGAAAGCTGCTCAGAGTCAGAGGAGGAGATTTTTCTTTGTGGTCTAATTTTTCCTAGTTTTTCTGACAGTACCGCTTCCTTCTCAGGGGAACGGAAGGGCAGGGCTTTTCCCCTCTCACAAATCACCATGCACATGCCACCCAAATGGGTGTCATAGCTAGGACAGATCCACGGGGTCAACTTCACCTGCTCTACTTCTTCAGGTGGGGGGTGGAGTGGATAGAGGGCTGCCATGGGGCAAGAATTTCCTGCCTTCCAGACCTGTTCTCTTTACACACCGCACAATTCAGATCTAGGAGTCAGGAAGCCAGAAGTCTCATTTCCACTGTCTTGAATTAGCTCTGTGAACAAATGCCTTAACAGCTCTGGATCTATTTCCTCATCCATTAAGTGGGGACAACTCCTGCTTTGCCATCTCTCAGAGCTAGCTTAGGAGGTCCTGAGAAATAGAGGAATTCTCCAGAAATATAATGCAGTAAGGTTGTACTCTGGACCTTCAATGAGTAGGGCTCTGTGCTGGGAAAATAGAAGTTCCACAGATGTAAGAGGCTGCTTCAGCTATCCGCTCACTCATTTATTCATCCATCCATCCATCCATCCATCCATCATCCATCCATCCATCCACTTATCCACCCATCCATCTACCTACCCACCCATCCATATATCCAACATCCATCTATCCTTTCATTCTGTCATCTTTGCGTCTAATCCATCCATCCATTCAACATCCCTCCTTTTCCTTATTCACCAAATAGCATATTTATGTTGAGCACTAGTTGATGCCAGACACCAGGTTAGATTCTGGGGATTCAGTGATGAATAAAACTGAATCACAGTGACAGCTCAGAGCCTAAAAGAAAAACAGAGTGTGTAAACAAAAGCAATGCACCAGGATTTTCCTTGAGGAGTACATATGGTGCTGTTGGAAATTGGGTTTAGGTGAGGGGGCACTACTAAATGTAGTGACCAGAAAAGGAAATCAGGAGGAAACAGCAGTGGCTGCATGCCTAAAGCAACAGTGTGGCCTGGGGGCTGGAGAGGAGACTGTGAAGGTGGGGGTAAGGCTGGAGAGGCAGCCAAAGTTTGACCAGGCAGGGCCTTGCGGGTAGCCAGAGGCAGGACATGCCTGACCATGCCCAGTGATGCTATCCCAGGTCAGCCCACAGCCGCTGGAGGAGGACAGCTTGGCTTCAAAGCCTCCACAGCAAGCCAGGCTAAAGTTGCTCAGTTCTTGCTGTGTCTCGAGTGATTGAAGGCCCAGACTACTCAGCAACAAGGTGGAAAGTGAGGGTGGCAGGGAAGTTGCCAAGGCTGCTGGGGCAGGGCTGGGGCAAGGCTGGCCGGGCAGTATCCAGGAATCCACGTGGCTTGATGGAATTCCTGGTAGTTCCTTGCCTTGGGAAATCCACCCTTGTTGGATTTGCTGGCTACAGCAAGGGCAGGGCCCATGCCCCAGGAAATTGGGTATTGGCTCAGTTTCTCAGTGGCTTCCCAATTGTGTGAGTGAGGGCAAGTCATTTCACTTCCCCAGCCTTGGTTCCCCCATCTGTAAAAATGCAAGGAGTGACACTAAATGGCCTCTAGTCTCCTCCCCACCCTGAAATTCTCTATGTGCAAGCAGACTTTATGTTAAGAGTCTTTTTTCCTGCACGGATAGCCACGGTACTAGACATCCCATCATTACATGACTTGATTCCTTTCTTCTGGGGGCTTCTGTCGCAGGAATTTGAAGTCAGCACAGTTCTCTAACTGCCACGTGGCTGCTGCTTCCACAGCACCGAGCAATCCTAAGGCCGACAACGGGGCAGGGTCCAGAGGGAATGGGGTTTGCTGAGAGAGAGGCTCCTCTGGGTTATGAGGGACTGCAGAGGTCTCAGAGCTGGAGATCCGGGCTCCAGGGGAGAGAAGGAGGGTGTTTAAGGTGACTGCGGAGGTTGCCTGAGATAAAGTTTGCAGATCACACGGTTGTGCCAGAGGACTGCCTGGGGCCTAGACATGCTGGTTTGGGGATTGGAGCTTGATTTCCTGGAATTTATTTTAAACCTAGCTACAGCCTGAAGCAGCAAATGGAAGTTACGCAAATCCTCAGTCAGTAGCTAATGAAATATCTTCTACAGCTGCCTGCCTGGCCTGCCTGCTGGCCTGTGAGGCCTGGGAAGTTTCTTGTCTGACGTGTACTAACCACTCCACCTTCTGGCCATGGGCCTTTTACATGAGTCAGCCAGTCCTGTCCCACAAGGGGCCCCAAGAGGGGCCACCCAATTACAGCTGATTTTCATCTGAATATGCCCTGCTGGGCCTCCTCTGGGGGCCCCGAGCTGTGGGCTGGCTTCCATCTCTTTTCTTTCCCAGCTTTCTCCAGGTCAAGCCTCAGGCCATCATTACACACCCAGCCAGTGATGTGTGGGTCCTTGACCAAGTCTTCTCACCAGAGCCCATGGCCTTTCCTGGAGCCATGGCTGTCCATACCTGGGAAGCAAACCTCAGTCATAACAAGAAGAATGGCTGCTCCAGCATGCCCTCTCCAGTTCATTGGACTCTCCCAAGACAACTAACAAAATGATGATGATGGACAAGCCACAACCCGAAAAGTAAAGAGTATCTATAACTGCAAGCAAAACAGTTCCTTCCATCTACCCCATAAGATCTAAGCCCCCTCTCAATCTGAAGCAGAGCGGGCATCACCATTCCCAAATCCTCAAGATTGAGGTATGAACAAGCATAAGTGGAGAATGCAACCATGGACCAAAGTAGACTTATCCTTATTGTTGTAATGGAAGAACATGTATCATCGATATAAAGATAGTGGTCACCAGAGGTTCTGAGAGACGGGGAGGGAAGACTAGGTGTAACATGGGGCATTTGTAGGACTTTGGAATTGTTCTGCATGATACTGCAAAGATGGATACAAGCCATTATACATTTTGTCAAAACCCATAAAATTATATGGTGCAAAGTGTAATTCATAATGTAAATTATAGACCATGGTTAGTAGCAATGCTTCAATATTTGCTCATCAATTGTAACAAATGTACCACACTAGTGTAAGATGTTATTTATAGGGGATAATGTGAGAGGGGAAGGTGTTGGGGTATATGGGAATCCCCTATATTTTTTATGTAACTTTTCTGTAATCTAAAACTTCTTTAAAAATAAAGTTAAGATGGGAGGGGCAAGATGGCGTCAGTTTAAGAGGGCCCTCACTAACTCACTCTCGGAGGATGGCTGATTGGGAACAGGATCCTGCCTGAGTGGTCTGTGCTGGGGGCTCATGGAGCAAGAACCTTGGGGACATCAATCTGGAGGGAGCTGGATGGCGAGGTGGATTGCTCAGGAAAGAATCGTGAGTTTTTCCCCTGGCTGTGGTAGTCACACAGACGGCTGAGCCCCACCCTCAGGGAAAATGGCTGGGACGAGCCACGACTCCCGCCGGCAATCCGGTGAGAGGGAGCATTCTCTGAGAGAGGGAGGGTTCTGACGGAGGGTCGAAAGGTGTTTCCTTTCTGTGGATTTGGCTGCCTGGAACCCCTTGCAGCTTTGGGGAACAAAATAGCTGGCTTGAAGTGGCACCAGGCTGAGGGGAGAGGCGAATCTGCTGAGGAAGCCTGATTTACCTCACAGCCCAGTGATACTGAGGCTTGGCTCCAAAGGGGGCGGAGTCAGCTAATTTTATTGTTCTGCACTGACAAGCATCAGAGCTTCAGCTCCCCTGGGGAAGCCAGGAAGTGGGAAGTACTTGATTAGTTTCCACCAGCCTATTTAGGGTCCCCTCGGTGAAAGGGGTGGTCTAGAGGAGGACTTCTTTTGGGTCCATTATTTCTCCAAAAGGGGGAAAAAAAAAAAAAAAGACACTTTAAAAAAAAAAAGAAAAAAATTTTAACTTAGTTTAATCACTAAAATCTGCTTCAAAACCTGCAGATAGAACCTTGTAGGATAATTGATTGATGATCACAGGCAGGCTGAGAGGCTCCACCAGGGCCCAAGAAGGAACACTGTTCTTCTTTAGCTTTGTTTGACTTCTTGCTTGTGTGGTTGTTTGGTTTTTCTTTGTTTATTTCTTGTCTCTTGCTTTTCTTTCCTCTTTCCTCCCCTCCCCCCTTTTTTTTCTTTACTTTTTAAAAAATTAGGTGCTGCTAGCTTGTCTCTTCTTTGCTGTGCTTCTTTTTCCGTGATTTCCCATTCTCTGTCTATACTGATTTTGTCTCCCAATGCTATCTCTTTTCCTTCCTTCATCTTTCTACCTTCTGCTTTCTGTTGTGGTTCTTACATACCACCATTTTTCATTAGTCCACAACTTCAAAGTGTCAATTTCTATTCTATCTATTCTGTTTTCTTCTTTTTCTATTATTATTAACTTTTCCCTTTCAGCCCTTTCTTTACTCTTTCTATCTCTCCTCATCATTCTGGCCTTCTAAATCATTAGATATATTTTCCTCTATTTGGCTTCCCAGTTCATTGTAGGTACTCCACTTTTTTCCCTATTACTCTACACTGCCTACATGAGTTAAATATTCATTTTACTAAGTCTTATACAGCCCCTCTTCTAACTTTTATCAATATTACTATTATCCTTCTTCCTTTCTCACATCTTTTGATTCCTCTGGCCCTAATCTTTTGCCTTCAAGGGAACATAGAAAGAAGCAAGGAAATAAAATAAAAAGAACAAAGTGTCAAAGAGAAAACAACACACACACAGAACCACCAGCTAAATAAAACTCTAGAGCAGAGAGAGAAGCTAATCAACTGAATAAACCCATCAAGATAAAATGATGACTAGAGGGCAAAAAAAAGTTACAAACCACACTGAGAAACAGGAAGACATGGACCAGTCCAATGAACAAACTAAAAACCAGGAAGAGATGCAGAACATCGAACAACTGATCAAAGCTTTCCAAACAAATATCATGGGCCAACTTAATGAAGTGAAGGAAGAGATTAAGAATTTAAGAAGACACTGGGAGAATATACTGAAGAAGTTGAAACATACATAAAAGGATAATGGATATGATGGTGATCAATGGCACAATCCAAGAAATCAAAAAGATGCTGGATTCACATAACAGCAGATTTGAACAGGCAAAAGAAACAATTAGTGATGTGGAAGACAATACAACTGAAATCAAACAGATAGTAGAAGAGATAGATAAAAAGATAGAGGGAAACGGATGTGGCTCAAGAGGTTCGGCGTCCGTCTACCATATGGAGGGACCGGGGTTCGATCCCCGGTACCTCCCGGTAAAAAAAAAAAAAAAAAAAAGATAGAAAAAATCCAGCAGGGACTTAGGGATTTAACCGACAACACAAAATGCACAAACATATGCATTATAGGCATCCCAGAAGGAGAAGAGAAGGGAAAGGTAACAGAAGGAGTGTTGAAGGAAATAATGGCTGAAAACTTCCCAACCATATTGAGAGAGATGGATGTACATTGCAAGGAAGCACAGCGCACCCCAAACAGTATAAATCCCAACAGGCCAACTCCAATCCCAACAGGCCAACTCCAATACATATACTTGTCAAAATGTCCAATGCTCAACAGAAAGAGAAAATACTCAAGGTAGCAAGAGAAGAGAACCATCACATACAAGGGAAGCACAATAAGATTATGTGCTGATTTCTCATCTGAAACCATGGAGGCAAGAAGACAGTGGTATGACATAGTCAAAGTACTAAAAGAAAAAAACTTCCAGCCATGAATTCTCTATCCAGCAAAACTGGCATTCAAAAATGATGGAGAGTTCAAAATATTCACAGATAAACAGAAATTAAGAGAGTATGCCAATAAGAAACCTGCACTCTAAGAAATGCTAAAGGAAGTTCTACAAGTTGAAAGGAAAAAACAGGGGAGAGAGAGTTGGAGGAGAGTGTAAGAACAACTAAAAAGACAAAAAGAGAAATAAAAACAACATATGACATACATTAACCTAAAGAAAATATGGCTGATGTAAGAAATTCGTTGCGAGTAATAACACTGAATGTTAATTGATTAAACTCACGTCAAGAGACACAGATTGGCAGAATGGATAAGGAAATATGATCCATCTATATGCTGTCTACAAGAAACCCACCTTCAACCCAGGGATTCAAGGAGGCTGAAAGTGAATGGCTGGAAAACAATTTTACAAGCAAACAATAGCCAAAAAAGGGCAGGAGTAGCTATCCTAATATCAGACAAAATAGACTTTAAATGCAAAGCTATTGTAAGAGACAAAGATGGACACTATATATTAGTAAAAGGGATAATCTCTCAAGAAAGAACAATCATAAACATTTGTGCACCTAATCAAGGTGTCTCAAAATACATGAGGCAAACTCTGGAAAAATTAAGTGGAGAAATAAATGCCTCTACAATTATAGCGGAGGACGTTAATACACCATTATCACCATTAGACAGAACATCTAGACAGAGAATCAATAAAGAAACAAAGACTCTCAATAATACACTAGAGGACCTGGACTTAATAGACATATAAAGAACACTACACCCAAATACAGCAAGATTTACATTCTTCTTGAGTGCACTTGGATCATACTCCAAGATAGACCACATGCTAGGCCACAGAACAACTCTCAATGAGTTCAGAAAGATTGAGATTATACAAAGTAATTTCTCCGATCACAATGGAATGAAATTGGAAATTACTAAGGGCCAGAGAAACAGATTAGGCACAAAGATATGGAAGTTAAACAACACACTCTTAGACAAACAGTGGGTCAAGGAGGAAATCTCAAAATAAATCAGTAACTACCTTGAAACTAATGAAAATGACAACACAACATATCAAAACCTATGGGATGCAGCCAAAGCTGTCCTGAGAGGGAAGTTCATAGCCATAAATACATATATTAAAAAAGAAGAAGGAGCTAAAATTGAAGACCTAACTGCACACCTGGAGGAATTGGAAAAACAATGATGAACTAAACCTAAAGGAAGTAGAAAGAAGGAAATAACAAAGATTAGAGCAGAACTAAATGAAATAGAGAATAAGAAAGCACTAGAAAAAATAAACAAAACCAAAAGCTGGTTCTTTGAGAAGATCAGTAAAATTGACAAACCCTTAGCCAGACTAACAAAGAAAAAGAAAGAACAGATGCAAATACACAAAATAAGGAATGAGCAAGGGGATATCACTACTGACCCCACAGAATTAAAGAGTATCATAAGAGGATACTTTGAAAAATTATATGCAAACAAGAATGATAATTTAGAGGAAATGGACAAATTTCTAGAAACTCACAAACAGCCTACATTGACAAAAGAAGAAATTGATGAACTCAACAGTCCAATTACAAGTAAAGAGATAGACTCAGTCATCAAAAACCTCCCAATTAAGAAGAGCCCAGGACCAGATAGCTTCACAGCTGAATTCTACCAAACATTACAGAAAGAGCTAACACCAATCCTGCTTAAGCTCTTCCAAAAAATAGAAGTAGAAGGAATATTGCCTAACTCATTCTATGATGCCAACATTACCCTAATACCAAAGCCAAACAAAGATACCACAAGAAAGAAAAATTACAGACTAATTTCTCTAATGAACCTAGATGCTAAAATCCTCAACAAAATACTTGCTAATCGCATTCAACAATATATCAAAACCCATGACCACATGGATTTCTTCCCGAGTATGCAAGGATGGTTCAATATAAGAAAACTAATCAATGTAATACACCACATAAACAGATTGAAAGAAAAAATCACATGATCATCTCTATAGATGCAGAAAAAGCATTTGACAAAATACAGCATCCTCTCCTGATAAAAACACTGCATAAGATAGGAATAGAAGGAATTTTTCTGAACATGATAAAGGGTATATATGAAAAACCCAAAGCTAACATCATCTTCAATGGTGAAATCCTAAAAGCCTTTCCTCTGAGATGAGGAACAAGACAATGATGCCCACTATCACCGCTCCTATTTAACATTGTCTTAGAAGTACTTGCTCGAGCATTGAGGCAAGAAAAAGATATAAAAGACATCCAAATTGAAAAAGAAGAAGTAAAAATTTCATTATTTGCAGACAACATGATCCTATACATAGAAAGCCTTGAGAAATCTACAACAAAGCTTCTAGAACTTATAAAGGAGTTCAGTAATGTCACAGGCTATAAAATCAATGCTCAAAAATCAGTAGCATTTCTGTACACCAATAACGAGCAATCTGAGAGGAAATCAAGAAAAAAATACCATTTACAATAGTAACTAAAAGAATCAAATACCTAGGAATAAATTTAACTAAAGATGCAAAGGACTTATATTCAGAAAACTACACAACACTGTTAAAGGAAATAAAAAAAGACTTAAATAAATGGAAGAATATGCCCTGTTCATGGATAGGAAGACTAAACATCATCAAGATGTCTATCCTACCCAAACTAATCTACAGATTTAATGCAATCCCAATAAAAATCAACACTGTATTTTTTAAGGAACTGGAAAAACTAACTACAAAATATATTTGGAAAGGTAAGAGGCCCCGAATTGCCAAAGACATATTGAAAAAGAAAAATGAAGTTGGAGGCCTCACACTACCTGACTTTAAAACATACTACAAAGCTACAGTGGTCAAAACTGCATAGTATTGGCACAAAGATAGACATACTGACCAATGGAACTGAATTGAGAGTTCTGATATAGATCCTCACATATGCAGTCATCTGATATTCAACAAGGCTACCAAGCCCACTCAGCTGGAAAAGAATGGCCTCTTCAACAAGTGGTGCTTGGAGAACTGGATATCCATATCCAAAAGAATGAAAGAAGAACACCATCTCACACCTTATACAAAAATCAACTCAAGATGGATCAAAGATCTAAATTTAAGAGCCAAAACCATAAAGACCTTGGAAGATAATGTAGGGAAGCATCTACAGGACCTTGTACTAGGAAATGGTTTCATGAACTTCACACCCAAAGCATGAGCAGCAAAAGAAAAAAAATAGATAAATGGGATCTCCTCAAAATTAAACACTTCTGCACCTCAAAGGACGTTATCAAGAAAATAAAAAGGCAGCCTACCTAATGGGAGAAAATATTTGGCAACCATATATCTGATAGGAGCCTAATATCCTGCATATGTAAAGAAATTCTACACCTCAAAAATAAAAAGACAAACAACCCATTTAAAAAATGGGCAAGTGACCAGAAAAGACACTTCTCCAAGGAAGAAATACAAATGGCTAAAAAGCACATGAAAAAATGCTCAACATCACTTGCTATCAGGGAAATGCAAATCAAAACTACAATGAGATACCATCTTACACCCATCAGAATGGCAGCTATTGAAAAAACAGGAGACACTAAATGTTGGAGAGGATGTGGAGGAATAGGCACCCTCATCCACTGCTGGTGGGACTGCGGTATGGTCCAGCCACTGTGGAGGACAGTTTGGCGGTTCCTCAGAAAACTAGCAATAGATCTTCCGTATGATCCAGCAATTCCACTGCTGGGTATATACCCAGAAGAACTGAAAACAAAAATACAAACAGATATATGCACACCAATGTT
>JAKSZT010054396.1:9700435-10004576 GCA_026826555.1 Tolypeutes matacus
TATATATATATATAAATAACATTTTTGTAAGCAAATACACATATATGCATATATATTTATATATCATTTTGCAAATGTTTGTATGTATTGTGAGAATTTTGATTTTTACCCATAATAAAAAATAAAAAAATTAAAAAAATTAAAAAAATTAAAAAAAAAAAAGGAAGAAATACAAATGGCTAAAAAGCACATGAAAAAATGCTCGACATCACTAGCTATTAGGGAAATGCAAATCAAAACTACAATGAGATACCATCTTACACCCATTAGAATGGTGGCTATTAAAAAAAACAGCAGACTATAAGTGTTGGAGAAGATGTGGAGGAATGGGAACCCTCATCCACTGCTGGTGGGATTGTGGAATGGTCTAGCCACTGTGGAGGACAGTTTGGCAGTTCCTCAGAAAACTAGCAATAGATCTTCCATATGATCCAGCGATTCCCCTGCTGGGTATATATATTCAGAAGAATTGAAAGCAAAGACATGAACAGATACATGCACACCAATCAATGTTCATAGCAGCGTTGTTCACTATTGCCAAAAGTTGGAACCAACCCCAGTGTCCATCAACAGATGAATGGATAAACAAAATGTGGTACAGACATACAATGGAATATTACTCAGCTGTAAGAAGGAATGAAGTGCTAACACATGGAATAACATGGATGAATCTTTAAGACCTTATGCTGAGTGAAGCAAGCCAGGCATTGAAGGATGAACAGTACATAATCTCACTAATATGAATTGAGGAAAGTGAGCAGTCTCTGAGAACCATTGTCTGAAAGATAGGTTAACAAGAGAGAGAAAGAAAAGAGAAGGTTGTGAGCCATCACCCATATGGACATAATCTATGGTAAAGTAATAGAGTATAGTTGCGTATTGAAGGATAAGACAGGTGGGTAGTGATATTACTGGGTTTGGTGGTGCAGGGTCGACAGGTGGGTAGATTAGGAAGGGCGGGTTAGAATACCCATAATACTGGGGGGAGAGATGGGAGAGGGACCAGGTGAACACAGGATTTGTGGGTATGAGGTTGAAAGTGCAGGGGTGGGAATGCTCTTATGGCAATATGACAAGGGAGTGTCACTGGTTTAGGGTGATGGTTGGGGGGCATTCAGGATGGGGGGCACATCTGCAGCAGGCTTCTGGGGAGTGTGTGAGTGTTCATCCTGTCATAAGGTGTTATGTCGGTGGGTGGAGACCCACACGGTGAGTGGGAAGGAGAAGGACCTCCATCTTTGGGAGGACCGATTCACCCAGAAAAAGACAGGTGGGTGTCTCTTATGAGCAAGGGAGGATCCTAATAGGGGAGGAAAATCAGCACGTCAAGACCTCTTGTTGCATGTAACTATGAATCTTGTCATCCAATGAGTCAAGACAGGGGGTTGTCATGTGCCCCAGGGGTGTGGGGAGGGAGGAACAGAATAGACTGAACAAGGGAGTATTTAGTGGTAAGGGGAAATGTTTTGCATTACCTTACAGTGATGGACACAGGACATTGTAAATATTATAAAAAATTGTTAAATTGTACTATCTAAAATGTAAACTATACTGTAAACCATTGACAATGTTTAGTAGCTATGTTTCACTATCTGTATAACAGTTGTAACAATGCTACCATCCACATACAAAAAAGTTTTAATATGGGGTGAGGAAAGGGGGAGGAGGTTGGGTATATGAGAGGCTCTAGTATTCTGTGTGTGACTTTGCTGTGACCTAAAACTTCTTTGAAAATTAAATGAAAATTTGGGAGACACTGGGGAGTGAGAGGGGGAAGATGCCATGGTACAGACTGGACACCTGATAATGCAGTGATGAAAGGAAATATGTCAAAAAAAGTTTTTTTTTTTTAATTTTTTTTGTTTTTTCCCATTTTTTGATTATCCCAATCCTTTAATTTTATTTTTAGTGTTTTTTTAAGTTTCCATGTATTTTAGCTCTTACATTTAAACTTATCATTATTATTTCATTTTTCTATTAATTTTATTTGGCTATTATATGGGCTTCATCTTTAAGGAAGGTTTGGATCATGGAAGGGTTACAATGGAGGCAGGAGAGGATCGTTGTTGAGGGGTGTCAGGGATGGGGGTTTCATGGGAGGAAGTTCACCTGAATATACGTAAAAGATATATAAAATTGTTCACATGATCAAGGGGTGGGGCATGGTCACAGTGGGTGGAGAATCACTCAATAAATGATAGAATACTGAATTCCCAGCCTGGAGAGCTCTGCCACATTCTCCAAGGGAGCAGCAACAATCCAAGTGCAGGGCAGTGTCTGGCTAAGGAGGATTGTCCACTGATGGGTTCTTGTTATTGATGACTAGCCTTATGAGTCTTTGCTCTTGTAATTGAAACTTAGCCTATTGTTATGAGGTGCCTAAAGGTTGCAACCTGAAAGCCTCCTTGTTGCTCAAATGTGGCCTCTCTCTAAACTAAACTCAGCATATGAATGCATTACCTTCTCCCCAGCAAGGGAAATGACTCCCGGGGATGAGCCTCCCTGGCAACGAGGGATTACTAACAAGGGCCAACTGGCAATATGACTGGAAAAAGACCTTGAATAAAAGGGGGAAAAGGTAATGACAAATGAGTTCATATGGCTAAGAGACTTCAAAGAGAGTCAGGAGGTCATCCTACAGGTAACACAATTCAGTAGGATCTCATAGAACACCAAAGTGGATATCACCTCAAACAGAGGGGCTCCTGAGGGTTCTGGAGACACCCAGGTCCTATATAAGGGGGGATAGCTCCAGAGATTGATGCCTTATCAGTGGGCTGTACTTTGGAATCTGTGCTCCTGAGAGTGACAGAGTTGGCCTCAAATAAGTCCTCCCTGCACATGGTCCATCAGTCCCTTCTATTTCAAACCTATATGTGGTGCTGGAGTTTGTAAGGGTACTTCCAGAGACTGGAGCCTTTGGCCTGCCCATGTGCCAGCTGTGCCTGGAATCTTGGTGGAAATGCAAATCCTACTCTACAGCTCAATGGACTCACCCAAGACAACTGGCGGGGAGATGATGATGGAGAACGACCATTCCAGGGAATGGAGAGAGTCTGCAGCTGTAGGCAGGATAATCCCATCCATCTTATCCATGGGATATAAGCCCCCTGTCACTTGGAGGTAGAGTGGACATCACCATCCCAGACTCCTCAGGATTGAGGGAAAAGCTATGGACTGGAGTGGACTTACTGGTATTCTGTTGTAGATATATTGTGATTCAAGCAATGGAAGAAATTACAACATTGATGTGGAGCCAGTGGCCACTGGATGCTTTTGGAACAGGGAGAGAAAGAAAAGGATCATGCTAGGAAAAAAAAAAAAAAAGCAGCTGAGAAGGAACTTGGAAGAAAATAAGTTACTATGAGGTTATTAAACTATTTGCCATAGAGCAGTTGGCAAAAAAAAAAAAAAAAGAGTAGGATGAACTCAGAATAGAGGGAGTCAGTTTTAAAGAAGCACCAAAAGACATAGTGCTTTGCTCAAAAGACAAATATAAAATAAATGCTCTAGAGACATCTAAACACTACAGACAGGGTAGACAATTTCAGGAATTCAGCACCCTGTCAGTGTGCCTTACTTTGGAATATATGCTCCCCAGTGTAATAGAGTTAGACTCATTTATAATTTCCCTACACATAGTTCTTCTGCCCCTTTTATTTGAATGTATAATTAGCACTATACTCATTAAATTTATGTCCCAGAGACTTAAATCTTCTGGCTGTTTATATACCAGTTGAGCCCTGAATCTCAGCAGAGTTGCAACACTTACTCTCCAGTTCATCAGACTCGCCCAGGACAACTAACAAAAGGATGTTTATGGACAATGCCCATCCCAAAAGACAGAGTATCTACAACTGCAAGCAAGACAGTTCCATCCATCTACTCCATGGGATCTAAGCCCTTCTCAATCAGAAGCAGAGTGGGCGTCACCATCCCCAAATCCTCAAGACTGAGGAATGAACAAATATAAGGGGGAATAATAAGTAGACTTATTATTATTCTAATAATGGAATAATTTGTATCATTGATATAAAGGCAGTGGCCACCAGAGTTTCTGAGGGGAGGGAGAGGGAAGAATAGGTTTAACATGGGGCATTTTTGGAACATTGGAATTGTCTTGGATGACAATAACGGATACAAGACACTTTGTCAAAACCTATAAAATTGTACAGTGCAAAGTATAAACTATAAACTGTAGGCCATGGTTAGTAGCAATGCTTCAATATGTGTTCATCATCTGTAACAAATGTACCACATTAACAAAAGATGTTAAAGGACAAGGGGAGCCGGAGGAGAGGGTGGGTTATATGGGAATCCCTTATATTTTTGATGTAACACTTAAGTGATTTAAAGCTTCTTTAAAAATAAAATTTTTAAAAATGTTTTATAAAATAAATAAATAAAGTTAAAAACAAAAAAAGCTAAGGAAAAAAAAATAAAGAGAAGCGCTGCTAACACCAAGCACTTCCTGGGACCAGGCATTCTGCTGAGTCTCCCATTCAGTCCTCATAACAAACCTATAGGCGGGCATGGGAAGGACTTTCATTATTCCCAGTTTTCACGTGTCAATTTGGCGAGGTTGCTATGGTAACCCATTATTGAATTAAATACTAATCTGGATGTTGCTGTGAAGGTAATCTGCAGATGTGGCTATCATCTACAATCAGTTGACACTGAGTAAAGGAAATGACCACAATAACCTGGGTGGGCCTCATCCAATCATTTGAAAGGCCTTAAGAGCAAAACTGAGGTCTCTAGAGGAACAAAAAATCCTGCCTGCAGCCTGAAGTATCTGATCCTGCCCAAGAGTTTCCAGCCTGCAGCCTTCCCTACACATTTCAGACTTGCTAGCCTGCACAACCATGTAAGCCAGTCCCTGGAAGTAAAATCTTTTTATTTACTATATATTATTATTATTGTATATGCCACCTAACAGAGGAGGAGCTAAACAATTGTGCCCATGTCACACAATTAGTAAGTCAGGAACTGTAATACAGGCAGCCCAGTTTCTGAGCATAGACTCTTAACCTCTAAGCCATACTATTTTTCTCATGTTAACTTATTGCACTCATAGTTCCATTTTATTGATGAGACTCAGAAATATTGAGTACATTGCTCAAGGTTACACAGCTTATAAGTACATATGCTGGGATTTTAGCCCAGGTCTGAGTGATTCCAGGGCCAAGGACTTTCTACTCTACCCTGTGGTATGCTGGTAAATGTTTAACAAATGGCTCTCCAGGAAAAAAAGTGTATGTATACACATGTGTGCACATAAATTTATTATAAATATTATTTATATATAGTATGTGTAGCACACAGTTTACAAATAACAAAATATATAATACTCTTTATTGTAAATTCCATCTGGTCAATTGATTCTCACAGAATGCTTTCGTTGATATTTCTTAAATTCATGTTATCTGTAGTCAAACTGTTGGTACAATTGACAGGTTAGTGTAGTTTCAACATGAATGTTGACTTTTTATATATATATATATATATATATTAATGTGTTAGAAGAAAGGGAAACAATAAAGACATATGTCAAAATTTCACTTGCTCATCAATGATACGAATGACTTCTTTACTGAGTCAGATATTAGCTTTTCAATGTTCTTGTGCTTTTCACAATGAATTGGCTACAGATATATGAAACAGTTTAAGTTTAATCTACATTATTAGCATTTCTCCATCATTTTTTAAAGTCTAGACAATCAACAAAACAATTGTGAAGGCCTGATTTGTAGCATTTGTCAAGTTCCATGGTGTAAATATTCCCAATGTGGCCTATTTCAAGCCACCAATATGAGTCACTCACTATAGCAGGTAGAGATGCACCATTAGACAGTATTTCCACCATTCAGAGACAATAGACATAAACAACCTCCAGAACATAGATAATACCAAAACATAATAAAATAAACAGGAAGTGATGAGTTTTAGTATTTATTAGCTTTTTAAAAATATAAAATTTATTTCATTGCACATTTATTATCTAAGTTAATTTTTAATAATGGCTGTGTTTGGCAATAAACTCACAATTGCTAAAAATCTAACAGTCAGTTCATGGACCTGTATGAGCTGTCTTCAGCACACCACCGAGTGTACACCACACATCAACTCTGAGAACTTTTGTCGTTGATTATTGTTAAACAATGACAAGAGCAAATTGTGGGCTGGGGTAGTACAAAAAAGTATTTTGGAATGATTTGCACTTAACCCTAAAGGATGAGTGAGATTCGGATCATTTTCTGGTAAGTCCAATAAGAGTTAACACCGGTAGTGTTACAAGCTCTTTCCATTTGTTATTGCATATCATCTTTACATACTTTGTGTGTTGACACCTTGATTTTGAACTTCTGGCCTCCAGAATTGCGAGACTATAAATCCCTGATGTTTTAAACCACTAAGTTGGCGGTACTTTGTTGCGGCAGGAAACTAAGACAAACATGGTTCACTGATTTCCAAGCCCGGCTCTCACTCCTCCACACGTCTGGGGCTCCAAGGACTGGACGTGAGAAGGGCAGTAATAGACGTGCGGAGATTCGCTGCACGCCAAGCTCCGTATGTGGTCTCTGTCCTTTAAAGCTCCTGCCATCCTGCAACCTCCAGGTTACTGTTTAACTAAGTTACTTAATTGTCTGTGACACTCACACTAGGCTGTACCCCAATATTTCTCCAACTGTGGCCCAAGCAATATTTTTCTCTAAATTTACTGTGATGCTTTTTTACAAATGCAGGTCTGTGGAATCAGGATTTCTGGGAGTGGAAGCCAGGAAGGTACACGTGTCCCACGTAGGTCTTAAGCCCACAAACAGTTGAGAGCCTCTGCTCACATGGCCTTCTCTGCATCGTGAGAGGGGACCAAGCCCCTCCCGCCTCAGGGCCTTTGCCCGATTAAAAGCCCCCCCCCACTCACCCTTCAGTCTAAGCTTCCTCTTCCTCGGGGAAGTTCTTTTGATTCTTTAGGCAGGGAAAGGCTTTACAGTCTTTTTTGCACAATGGGCTTGGCACAAAGATAATTTACAAAACAATGTGTGAGGTTTTGTTGGCTGCCTCTTTCCTGTGCTCTGTGAGCTGCATGTCCGTTGTGTCCACTGGGCTGTCTGTAGCCCCTAATCCACTGGCATGCAGCCAGGGTTCAACAAGCAGCCAAGTTCACAGAGCCAGCGGGGAACACAGCCAGGCTTCCACCCCACACCCGTCGGACACCAGATCCTGCTTCCAAACCTCCTTGTTAAAATGCCCCAGAAGAGCAAAGACCAGACTGGGCCCGGCTGGAAACCCTAATCATCGCCTCCATTCTGCAGACCCCTCAGCCGCTCTGCTTATATACAACTAGTAGCTCTTTCTTGTTAGATATTGACAGACAGTAACTGAGGGGAAGGTGAGAGCTTGGATCTTCTCCTACCTGGCAGAACTGAGGCCCACGTGCAGACAAAGACTCCAAGCAGGGACGGGCAGACATGCAGGGCTGAGCTCAGCCAAGAGCTCCTTTGGGGTGTTCTGACAACAGCCTGAATGAAACTTCCTCCTGAGTCAAAGGGTCAGCATCAAGGGTCTGCTATGCAGCCAGTCAGGCACACAAGCACTGGCCAAGCCAGGAGCCGCACACAGGGTCGTTAGAAACAAGGCTAGGGGTCCTTTCCTAGGATCACTTTCTTCTCCCAGCCTCCGGCAGGCTAGAAATGGCTCTACCAGGTTCTAACTAACTCATACATCTCCAATGATGACTCACCAATGGGAAGAAAAATCTTTTTCAACATCCATTATACTAATGAACAAAACCTTAGTATCAATCTGAGATAAAGGTAAAGGAAGCTGTGGCTCACAGTTGCTGCCTCTGAAGATGAATTTCCAATTGGTGCAAATGGTCATGCCTAGGGTAGAGATTAAAGCCAACAGATGCACACGTTTTTATCACCTTGTCCATGCTGGAGTATTTTAGAGCCCATGTGACAGCCCTACCAGCAGCAGGAGACAACTCATTCCACATCCTGTAGGACTCTGGGTTTCTGCTCGCCTGTTTGCGCTAGTGCTGCCCTGAGTCCTGGTCTGGCCCACCTGCCATAAACGCCGCAGGAATCTGCACAAAAACGTACTGGTTGTCTGGAGAAGCTCTCTGGGTATGGGCAAGTCAAAAGCCAGAAGTGATCTAGGACAGTGCTTATCAAAGAGGACAAACTGTGAAAAACTGAAATGGAAACAAAAAAGATTACTGGTCATCTTGTCCTGTCCAATGTACCCTTCTGAGATTTGGGTTTTCTCAGCATTTCATTGTCTGAGCTACTTTATAACTCTCTAAGTTGTAGAAAATGGATAGTAATGCAAATGATTCTTGTCCATAGAAATGCAAATTAAGATCAATGCATCTGTGATTGTTAGGCAAATATGTCAACAAGGCCAGGTAATTGTGCCCAGCTGTTTGGTCAAGCAAGCACTGGGCTAATTGTAATACAAGGACATTTTATGGACTTTAGTCACCAGTGAGTTTACTGCATAGATGGCTGATTACATCTACATCAATCAGGGAGTTTGCAGCAATGAGTGACGCCTTATCCAATCTGTTGAATGCCTTGAAAGGGGAAGTGATTTCAGCATTCAGAGAGAATTTCCCAGCTTGTCTTTAGACAGACAGCATCTCCTGGAAACTCATCAAGGACCTTCGTTGGACTTTCATCGGAGCCCCTGGTTTGCAGCCTGCCTGCGGAACCCGGACCTGTGCATTCCCACAGTCACGTGAGACACTCTTATAAAATCTCATATTATTAACAGATATCTCCTGTTGATTCTGTTTCCTGAGAGAACCCTGACTAATACAGCATCTCTCTGTAAATTCATTTTAGATTCCTAATGAACTATAGAGAAACATAGGGTCTACTCTTTGGAGTCTCCTTTGAACTGGTTTTCTCATTGATTGATGGTATAAATAAAATATTTGACTCATGCTTGTTTTATTTTTGTAGGATAGTCATAAGCATGCCTTCTTTAAAAATGATCCTTCCACATGTGCACACAAATCACCTAGAGATCTTGCTAAAGTAGAGACTGATTCAGGAGACCTGGATCTTGGGCCAGGCACATTCCTCTCTCCAGGACTCAGTTTCTTCACCAGCATTACAGGGGCAACAGTATTTAGAGCCAACTTGTAGGAAGGCTGAAAGGTCAGGATGTAGGTGAGCACTGGGGCAGAGTTCCTGCTGCCTACAAGCCCCTTCCCCTTGCATGATGGGCAGGCCTCATCATTTAGGTCTGGGCTCAAACGTTACCTCCTAGAGAGTCCCTCTCTGAGCATCCCCCTGCCCTTGCTTTATTTTTTCATAACATTCATTGCTGAGATTTTTATGTGCTTTTCAAAAAAATGTAATTTTGTTATATAACATAAATTTTACCATTTTAACCATTTCAAGTGTACAATTCAGGGGCATTTGTTACATTTACAATGTTGTGCTACTGCCATCAATACCATCCTTTACCAAAACACTTCAGCACCCCAAACAGAAACCCATACCCATCACCTTCCCCCCAGGCCCACCCTTGGTAACCTGTAATCTCCTTTCTGTCTCTATGAATTTATTCTAGGTATTTCATATAAACGCAACCATACAATATTTGTCCTTTTGTGTCTGGCTTATTTCACCCAACCTGATGTCTTCAAGGTGCACCCAGGCTGTGACATGTATCAGAACTTCATTCCTTTTTACGGCTGAATAGCATTCCGCTGTGTGGATAGACCACATAGTCTTGATCCATCCCTCGGCTGGTGGACATTCGGGACATTTCCACCTCGGGCTGCTGTGAGCAGTGCAGTCAGTGTCATTGGTGTGCAGCTGTCTGCATCCCTGTTTTCCATTCTTGTGGGTTATGGTCCAGTCTCGCCATGCTCTCTCTGCTCCCCTCCCTGAAGGCTGGGACCTAGTCTGTCTGTCCACGCCATGAGCCTGCGCTTGGCCTCAGCAGCCCTCAGTGAGCCACCACTGCGGCCTGACTGAACGTGCCCAGAACGGCGCTGCCACCCAGCAGCCCTCAAAACACATGCATTCTCTGCCCAGGACACTTGGCATGCACAAAGTTTCCTCCGTGTCTTCTCCCCACCTCAAATCTGTCCTCGGGGTGGACTTTAGACTCTTGGCAAAGCCAAATGCACAGAGAAAAACAGTTTCCTTGCCGTTCACGATCATTTCCTATTTGTCCAAGAGGCCTTTGGGGTGGGGGGTGGGGGGGGCATCCTCTCCCTTGCTGCCCTGAGAGCCTCAGAAAACAACTGAGTAAATAGAGATGGAGCTGCCAGCTTCCTGTGGCCACCAAGGGGACCTCTGCCTGCTGGGGGTCCAGGACACATCCAGTTCCATCCAGCACCTGCGCGGCCAGCTGGGTTCATGACCCCGGTCCATTTCACCCTCAAAACCCTGGGAGGTCGCCGTTCTCCCCCAGACTGCAGGCGAGGAGACTGAGGCTATGGTGGGTAAGGGTCTCCCTGGCTCACCGAGCCAGGGGCAACAACAGCAGCGTCCGAGACCAGGTCTGCCTCGCTTCGAGGTCAGGACCCTTGCCCAGCAAGAAACAGAAAGGGTCTGAGGGCAGAAGGGAAGAGGCTGGCGTCAGTGTAAGGCGCTGACCCTAAAGGAGGCGGCTCCTTCTGAGTGAGATTTGACCGAGCTCCCAAACGTCCCCTGAGCCTGGAACAAATCGTTTCTTAGGGGACCCAAGGCCTCTCATAAATGCAAGGCTCCTTCAATAGCTCTCGCTTCTTATGGGATAAAGTCCAAGGTCCTTAGCAGGGCAGCCCTGGGAGATCAAGCCATAGCCTGCCTTTCCAGAATTCTCTTCCCTTGCCACAGGCTACGCTCCAGCTTCTCTAAACATGCCCTGGATTCTCCCACCACCCAGCCTTTGCTCAGGCTGGCCCCCCTACCTGGAATGCTGTCGAGGTTTGATCCACGCTCTAAGGTTCGGCTCAAGTCCTGACCCCAGCGTCCCTTCATTTAATCCTCACGGCAGCCCTCTGAAGCAGGTACTATTACTGTTCCCATGTTACAGATGAGGAAACTGAAGCTAGTGGTTAAGTGTCTTGCTTTGGGTCGCACAGTGAGGTTAACAGATCTGGAGACATCGTGTCTCTCTGTCTCACTCCCTGAGGATGGAAGGGAAGAAGTTGGGGTCTGCTGTCAGGAGAAGGAACTCTCAGAAAGGTGGTTCCTTCTGGGCTGGGGTGCGATGAGACCAACAGGTCCTAAGCCCGAGGTCCGCCGGCTGTGATGAGGCACACCAGGCTGTGCTTTCTGATGGAGAGATCTGATGCATCCTGGCTCCTTTCCCACGGGAGCTGAAGCCTCCCAGTGGGGGGCAGAGCTGCCATTCCTTTGTGTTTATGGGGGTTGGGATGGAAGAGCGCAGGGGAAGGCATTGGGGAAAGCGGTCTAGGGTCAGATTTGACCACCTCTGTTCCTCCAAACCGTCACTTGTTTCCTCAGCAAACCACAGAGTGGACGCAACCTCCTTCCACGGCAGGGCCAGCTTCTTTCAAGGAGGCTCCACTGACCTGAGTGTCCATCCTGCTTCCTGGCTCCTCCCCCGTCCTTTCCTCTTCCTTACTCACTCCTGCCCTCTAAAGGGCTGGGAACTTCCTGTCCCTTGCTGCCTCTCCTCCCCTACTCTCTCACCCCTGCACCTGTCCTCAGCTGACTGAAAGCCTTCTCACCAGGGTAATCCAGTAATCCTTGAAGATCTGCTCCAACCTTGTTTGGACTCCCTCTCTTACCCCCCCCCCCAGTAGATATTTCAGTTTTCTAGGGCAATGCTTAACATGAAGGAATGTGTTGATAATGGTGGAATTTTAGGCATCTAGGAGTCAGATTCATAAGCAGCATCTGGCCTCCCAGGCTCCAGAGGACCAGGAATTTGGCATGTTTAGGAGTCTGTAGAATGTTCTCTGTACCTAGAGGCTAAAGGAAGGCATGTCTTTTTGGCAGCATGCAGGTCTGGCTTCTTCTCAGCTCACGGAAAACTACTGGGACTGAGATTGATGGGGCTGTGGACTGGACCTCAGTGGAGTATGGTGGCTTAGGCTGAGAAGAAAGGTCTCAGACATTTGAAGAGCCACACCTCCTCTCCCCTGGGCTCTCTCCACACTGGCAGTTGGTAGAAAAACAGGCACCTTGGTAACTGGCATCATGTGGCAAACTCACCTGCCTTCAGGGGCAAGGCAAACCCAGGGAGAATGTGAAGCAGGCTGGGGTGAGCAATAGGGAGTGGTGGGGACTGAGATAACTCAAGAGTTCTGAGGTACCTGATGCTCTTCAAATAAAAACAAAAAGTTCTAGCACTCATGCTGACTGTTTGGCAACTTCTGATAATGCATTACCATTTCCAAAGCTCTTTTCCAAATGCTTTCAGTGAACTCTCTTCTCCTTTTCCCTTACAGCAGTATTCCCACTGACAGATGAGGAAACTAAACCTTAACAAAGTTAAGATATTTTCCTGGAATCATTTCAGACAATGATTTATGGGAGGTGACTGGAATATATGCAAAGAAAGTCCTCTGCCTCCCAATTTTTCACTCATTAGATTTGGAGGTTGAAATGCAACCATCTGGGTCAGCCATTAGGATCGTGTGCTGCCCTGACCCGGATCTTCATTTAAAATGGGCATCCCTGCCCTGCCCCCCACACACACACTAATTCCTTTCCACCCATGTGCTCACTCTCCACAGACGGTCTTGGGGTGGGGTAGGGCAGGGATGAGTGCCGTCACTGGTGACAGGAAAAGGCCAAAGGGAGCCTCTGAGGTCTGCATGACCGGATGCTTTGACCACCCCCCTCCCTACCGGCCCCACACGCTGTCCCTCCTTCCCTCACAGGAAAGAGCATTTAGTCATGGAGACACTCCCTTGGGCTGCTGGTTCAGACTTGCCACCCTATGGCCTTCTGAACTCACTGGAACCTAGTTTCTTTCTTCATACAATACAGTGATAAGGAAACAATACTAACTGCTAACACCAGTCATAGTTCTACATGCTTTCTATCTATTAGTTCATTTAATCCTCACCATGTGATCCTCTAATAGTAACAGTAGGTACTGTTACTATTCCCAATTTATAGATGAGGAAATCAAAGCACAGCTCACGTTTGCACAGAAATTGGAAATTAAACAGGACATAAAAGATAAAATTTGCTCCTCAGTTTCCAGCCTGGTAAAACCATCCATCTATTCATTCTACAAACCCTGCCTCCAAGCACCATGCTGGGTGCCTACACGGCAGTAGGGAACACAGGCTTAGAAACCAATTATTATGAACAGTGTGCTAGATGAAACACAAGAAATATGGCCTGTGAGAGGCCAGGGGAGTCTGAGGAAGTTTGGGAAGGCTTCCTGGAGGAGGTGGTTCCAGGCAGAGACGAGACATCCCCCAAAGTGAGAACTGCAGGTGCAAAGATCCAGGGTGGGTGCGAGAATCATGTCACACTGAGAGGCCTCGGGGGTGTAGTGTGGCCAGCAGGGCAGAGCCAGGGCGATGGGGTTAGGTTGGGGATTACGTTACAAGCCAAGGTGAACATTTGAGTTCTAGCCCACGGCAAGAGGGAGACAATGGAAGGTGAGCGAGGGTGGAGTTGGCTGTTTTAAGTTTTTTTATTTGAACCTTTAATAGGCTCGAGATCCAAAAAGCATGAAAGGTGTACAGTGAAGTTTCCTCCCACCCTATCCCTCGCCCTTATATTGTCTGCTTATATAAACTTATCTCTCTCCGTCTCTCTACCTCTCCCCCACCCATCTCATTTTAACTTCACATTTTTAACCCCAAAGGTAGCACACAATTTACGCATCCCTGTACTTTTTTTTTTCACTTTAAGAATAACTCTTGGAGATCTTTTCTATCTGTCCACAAAGAGCTGCCTGACTTTTGCGTGGCTTCGGCATATTGCAAGGTGGAGACAACTTGTATTTTATGTCATCAGTTCCCTGGTCATGGATTTTTTTCCTAAACTTTTGCTCTTATAATATTGCTGTCATAAATAATCTTGTTCATATGTAATATCTTCCATGTGCAAATACATCTATAGAAAAAATTTCTTGGCTTGCAATTTCCAGGCAAAGGATATATGCAATTTTATTTGCATTTTTAAATTTTATTTTTAATTGAAATTTAACTTGCAAAAAGTAAAGTGTACAGTTCAATAAATTTTGCATGTGATACACCTGTGTAACCATCACCCAGTTCATGGTATAGATTAGTATAGAGCATTTGCAGCCCCCCTTTCATGCCTTATCCTGGTCAATACTTACCTCTTAAGGTAAGTTACTGATCCCTCTGTCACCATGGATTTGTTTTGCCTGTTTTCAAATTTCATATAAATGGAATCATAAAGAATGTACTATTTTGTTCACCATAATGTCTGTGAGACTCATCCATGGCCTTGTGTGTCTATAGTTTTCCTTTTCGTTGCTGGTGGGTATATGTATATACCACAATTTATTTACTCATTCAATGGGTTGTTTCCAATTTTAGGCTATTATAAACAAAGCTGCTATAAACATTCTTTTGAGGGATATTAAATCTCATTTCTATTGATTATATACCTAGGAGTGGAATTGGTGCGTGCCTTTTTAATGGTGATGGGTGTTGTTAAATTGCCTTCCTCAGAAGTGGCACCAAGTCGCCCCCAGTGACCTGTAAAGGATGCCTGCACCCTGGTTCTGTGCACACAGTGCTCAGCTTAGCTTGGTGCTCCATGGAACTGCATGACCCCCAGCTCTGGAAGTTAAGGCAAAATGCTTTGTGAGGAAGCAGCTGTGGCTCAATTGGTTGGGCTCCCGTCTACCATATGAGAGGCCCTGGGTTTGATTCCCGGGGCCTCCTGGTGAAGGCGAGCTGGCCCTCGCGGCGCGCCAATGGCCCACGGTGAGCTGGCGCAGCAAGATGACACAACAAAGGGAGACAAGCAGACACGGAGAAATGCACAGCAAGTGGACACAGCGAGCACAAGCGGCAAGGTGGGGGGGATAAATAAATAAACATAAATCTAAAAAAAAAAAAATGCTTTGTGAGCCCTAAAGCCTGATCTCAAGCAAGAGACTGTGATTTTTACCAACATGTCTCACTAGGAGGATCAGGCGAGAATGAGAAGGGACTTGTGACACCCAATTCCAGCCGCAGAGAAAAGCCTTTAAAGAATAATGACGACCCCTTATGTTTATGTAGCCCTTCAGCCTTCCTAAAGCCCTTCGACATGTGCTAGTGGCTCTCAGCCCTGCCTCATGTTAGGATCCTCTGGGGAGCTTTCAAGAAACCCAAATGCCAGGGCCCCACCCCCACAAATCTGAGTTAGCTAGTCTGGGTGGGGTCTGGGCATCTGTGTTTTATAAGCTTGCTGGAAAATTCTACTGTGCAGCCAGGGCAGAGAGCCCCTGGCTACACCACCTTATCCTCACAGCAACTCTCCCCAGAATGGAAGAAACCAATGAGATACTCTAGTCACGTTGGGGAAGGGTTATAAAATAGCATTTATAGTATGACAATAACATTTTACTCTGTACCAGAAATGAGCTAGAGAGTTAAAGTTAGTACTCTATGAGAAAGGCATTACGATTGTCATTCCCATGTTACAAATAAGGACACGGAGGCTGAGACAGTTGAGAGCCTGCCCAGGTCAACTGGCTAGTCAGGGGCAGGGCTGTGCCTGGAGCCCAGGCTGCCTCACTCCTCAAGCCTGCCTCCCAACCCTGACCCCCATTATGCCTAGAAAGAAAGGAAGGAAGGAAATACACCACGATGTTGGTAGTGAGATTATGGGTAATGTTTTCTGTTAAAATTTGTCAGCATTTTCAAGTTTTTATCAGTGAGCATGTACTATGTTTGTAATCACAAACAAATAGAAGTCCTTTCATGTTGTTGGAGTAATAGCATGCCCATTTTCTGGATGAGCAAATTGAGTCCAAGAACATCCAAAGTGAGTCAGTGACAGAATTGGGCCACAAACTGCTTCAGTGCTCATCTCCTCTTAGCAGGCGAGGCAAGTGTGATCTTAGATAAGACCCTGGAAAGGTGTGAGAAAAGGTAGGTTTTGAAAAATACATTCTGATATTTTCCAAAATAAAAATTGCTGCATTGCCTTAAGGTGATTATGTATGCTCATGAATAAGAGCTAAGAAATAAATAAAAATGAAAATAAAGCAAAAAACAAAAGCAAAAGGAAAGCCCAAAATCTTACCACCCAGATGTAAACACTGGGATAATTTAGGGAAATAATCTTTCAGACAAGTCTCTGTCCGTACTTAATTGTATAGACCCAGACAAGCTTAATTTTCCATCAACGGATCACGCTGCAAATACACAAGTTCTGCGACCTTCTTTTTTTAACTCAATAAGATGTCATGAACATGTCAAAGAAAAGAAATACACATCATCCTTTGAAAGAGTGCATAGTATTATATAGAAAATTTAGCCAATCTCCAGTGATGGGCATATAGTTTGATTCCAACCACACCTCGTTTTAAATGTGTTGGAAAATGAACATTCTAGCATCCTGCATGGATGCATGTTTTGTTTTGTGTAATGAGCAGTGGCTGAATTTGGGGTTGTGTATGTATGAATGTCTTTGTGTCAGTGTGGGTCTTCATGGGTTATTTAATTTAAATAATTTAATTTAAAGAGTGTTATCCCTACAGAGAGTTTTATCAAGTCTGTTCTCTCTGTCTCTCTCTTTCTCTTTCACACACAGGGACACAGACCACACACCCCGTTTGCAGGTGTCCTGTGGTTGTAAAACCCTCTTGAGCAGAGCTAGGTAGAGGTACCTGGAGAAGGCTGCGCAGTCCACAAGCCAAGGTCAGGGGTTGTCTGTTGGCTTGGGCTCTGAGCCCACAGCTTGCTCTTAACAAATGTCTATGGGCAGTAACAACACACACACACACACACACACACACACCAGCCAATCTCATTTTCCCTGAACACAAGGTGCTAGGGCAGTAATGGAATCTGAATGTCCAAAGGCAGGCATAATTGAATGGTTTAGGGCATTAAGTCCTTGATTAAACTGGTTGTTCATTTGAAGGGACAATTAACTCAGCTAATATTCCAGGCCAGCCCAGCGGGTCCCTCCCCATCAAAGGACATATTGAGCAGATAATAAAATGGCTGCACCACCTTTATAGAGGAGAGTAGGTCTCCAGGGTTCTTACCCAAGGCTTGCTGCCCAGGTCAAGCTGGGGCCATGGATACTTCAAGGCAAGGAGGCTCCATGTCCAGCCAGCTTGGTGTATGCACTTGAGTTTGTAAATGGAGGAGGGTGTTTCTTCTGGGGAAATTTTCTCTCACAGATGAAATAACCCCTCCTCTACTTGACTTTGTCACACTTTTTTGTGATGCTTGGGGCTTCAGCAACCATCTTGCAACCAGGAGAGTGGGCATGTTCCTGGCTCTGCCCTACCTCTGTGAGTCTTCCTACTGCACAGCTTTCTTATTAAGTCAGTTGGGTTGGGCTTCTGTTTCAAGAAGCAGAAAGAATCCTGTCTGATAAAATGGGTCCTTCACATAGGTTCCTATCACTCACCAGCTTCCTTGGAGAGTGGAAGTGAGAAAAGGAGGAGTCAAGGATGAACTCTCCTCCCCTTTCTCTTCCAATGCCTGATGTCAATCACAAGGAAACCCCTCCCCTAGAGAGCATGTGCTCCCAGTTGCCTGGATCCTACAAAGTTTTTATCTAGTAGCTGTGCTCTTTCCATCCCTCTAGGGTTTGACAGCAGAGGTGACTGTGCTGGGGGGAACAGGAAAGGGAGCCAGTGCTTGGACAGGGCCAGAGTATTGAGAGGTCAGCTGACAAACTTGGCTAGAAATTACAACAGCCTGGCAGAGACCAAAAGTGGGTAAGATTAGAAGTAGGTGGGCAACTCCACCCCTACGGGAATGAATAAGAACAGCTCCCATGATGGAAGCACGGCTCCCTGCAGGTGCTGTCTTCAGGCTTTGCATCAATTGTCAATATCGTCTTCACCACACCTTTGAGGTTGATACCATTGTGCCATTTTACAGATAAGAGAACTGAGGCCCGGAAGGATTATGTGGCTTGCCCAATCACCCACATTTAGGAAAATGGAGGAAGAACTAAAATTAGAGATTGCTGGACTCCAAAGCCCTTAACCACCCTTTGTCAGCTTATGCATCCATCCATCCACCCATCTGTCCATTCATCCATCCAGGTAGCCAGCCAGCCACCTATCCAACCATACCTCCATTCATCCTACAAATATTGTCTGAGCATCTGCCCTATGCCAGGCACTGTTCCATGGGTCAGAAATAGAGGTAAAGCCACAGCCACTGCTTTCTCGGTGCTGATTGGACAATGTGATCCTTGGATAAAGGCCGATGATCACATTCTGGATGAATATCAGTCTTTTTACACCACACAGTCAGAATTTATGAAGAACCTGTCTCAATTCTGAGACCCTTTGGAATGTTCTGAGCTACCTTTGACCTGAGACCACAGACCCTACATGGTCTTGGACCTATACCAAGCTTGCTGCCTATGACCTTGGCCAAGGTGCTCATCTTGCTGGGGAATCAGTTCTCTTATCTGCTGAGTTGGGATAAAAATGTCTTGTGTGCTTTTCACAGGGTGTTGGGAGCATAAAGGGAAAGAATTTTCTTAAAGAGCTGTGTCAACTCCAATGTTCTAGGCAAATGTCAAGCAGTAAATCCACTCATGCCATCTTTGAGGAAATGGTCTTCTTTTGATGAGATGAGCAAGACTCAGATGAGAATAATCTTTAAAAGCTCATTTGTCCTGGCACACATTTGGAACTCATGGGAGCCTCATGTGTGCCTATAGAACAGGTCTCTCTGTCATAAGGAAAGGGGGGCTGAGGCCCAGCAAGTTTAGGCGGCAGGCTGAGGTTGCACAGGGACTCAGACACCTATGCCTGGGCTCCTGTGCAGGCTCTGCCCCAGCACAGAGAGGACCTCCTGGCTGCGCTGGGAGAGGAGCCGAGGCTGGGTCAGATATTCTTCGGGACTCTGCTGCTGCCCTGTTCAGCAGAAGAAGGTCAGAGATTAGTATGTTTTCTTCTAGACAAAAGGGAAAACGAGCATGACTCCCCAGTGCCTCTGCGGTAGTGCAGGGGGACAGGACATTGCCGGGTGGGAGGCAGTGCAGCAAATCTGAGCTTACACTGTTTGACTCATGCCTGTCCCCAGGGCCCTTCACCTCTAGTGAGAGTGCTTTTCTGTTAGCTGCTCTGCCTTGTGAGATGCCCCCGGAGGGGTGACTTTCCAGGAGGCTCTCTCAGGAGGCCTGTGCACCTCTGTGGTACCAAATTTCTCTTTGCCTCGGAGGAGATATTCATAGTGGGCTTTGCAGAAATCAGTAACAGCTTTCAACCCTGCACCAGCTTTGACACTTAAGCCTGACCTGTCTGTGATCAGGCCGTTGCTCAGACTTGGAGCTCCTTGGCCGCTCCTTTCTGAACAGCAAGAGGTGGAAAAGTGCCTCCTCCTGGCTTGTGTCACCTGCCGATGTCACCCCAGGCCCTGGGCTTTGGAGGGTAAAAGGTGGAAACCTCTCCACAGCATCTTGCCTGCTGATTTCCTAGGAAATGAAACAAAGGGGTCAGGGTGGGAGGGGAAAGGAAATGAGAATAGATTGTAATAGATTGTGTGGAAGCTTAGACTTTGGAGTTGAAAATATAGAGCCCAAAATAATTGTTTCCCAACCTTGCTATAAACTAGTACTTCTCCCTTTCCTTCTCCCTTTCTTTCTCCCACCGCCTTCCTCCCTCTGCTTCCCTCTATCCCTCTCTCTGCCATACACACACACACACACCCTTCTATGTTTGTGGGTAGTTAGGAGTCTTGGAGTGTGTGTCCAGCAGGTTTTACACATGTGTGGTAAAAGACCACGTACATGTCTTTGTACACACGTATTTATATTGGTACACATCTCTGTATAAACGCAAGAAGCCAATGTGGACTCGCACATACTCCTGTAAGTTGGGGTGGGTGTGTGTCTACACAGGAGTGTCTGTCAGTGCATGTGAGTGTGTCCCAGTGGGGAAGGGGTTATCTTTAGCTCACGATGCCTAGACAGGGCAGGCGTGGGGGCACACAGAGGACGAGACCCTCATGAGCAGGAAGAGGCCTGCTCAGCTCGAGGGCCCAGCCAGGTGTACAGAGGAGCCTTGTCACCTCAATTGACAGGGAGACTCAAGCCATCGTAAATTCCTGGAAGGGGAGCTTCCTGTTTTTACAGAATCTATAGACTCCTAGACTGACAAACCCCAAATTTAAAGGTTGAAAATACCAAATTCATAGTAAGGTAGAGGCTGGTTTTCATTTATCTCTATTAAAGGCATTTACAAATGATTTATTGACTAAAAGGAACAGAAAGGAAAATAACTCCCCCAAACCTCAAGTCACAATGATTTATCTGATATTAAGGTATAGGATATCTGAGCAAGAATTGTGGTTAAAAAATGCAGAAATAAATTTTTCAATACCAAAGGATCAATAAACTCCACTCAGGTTGAGACACAAAGCAGTATATGGAGAGTCCTCTGGAGGCCAGAGACTGTGGCTTCCGTCCAGCTCGATGTTGAAGGAGCTGTGTGTGAGTGTGTGTGAGTGTGAGTGTGTGACTGTGAGTGTGTGTGGCCCTGGACATGTCGCCACTGTTCCAGGACCTCGGTTCCCGCAGTTGTAAAGTGAGGGCTTAGGACTCAGTGAGCTCGTTTCCCATGGTGCCTGCACGCTAAGCTGTGCTGTTGGGGCTCCCAGGTTTGTCCTTCTCCCTGTCGACCTTCCATCCTCCTGCCCCTAAATCCTGGGGCAGCATTCTGGGCTTCCCGCTGCCCCCACGCTGTTCCCAGCTCTCACAGAAGGCCTGGGCCCTCACCTCCGGCCTGTGCCCAGCCATCTCTCTCTCTTGCACCCATGTGACCTTGGCACAGTCCCTTCTCTTCCATAAAACTTGGGCAGAAGAATGAGGCAGCTCAGAGACTGCCTGGCTTTGACATTTCTGCGTGCAAGAGAATTCTCTGCCCCCAGCAAGTGGTGGGGGGAGCTTTGATCTAGTGGGGAAACCATCTCGCACACACCAAGCTCCCCTCCAGGCTGGACAATCCTTGAGGACACAGACAAGCATCCCAGGGTCCCAGCACCCAGCACAGGTCATAAGACGGGCTGGGTGGTCCAGAAGCATGCACTGAAAGAGTGTGTGCAGGGGGCAAGGCTGAATCCGCTGGGTCAGGACTCTTGGGGCTTCACCTACCCCTGCCCCTACTCCCCCTGCCATGCCCTGGAAATAAGACCACAAAATCACTTGGGAGCTTTGAAAAGTAGTCAGAATCTCTGAGGGTGAGGTCCAGGCAGCCATTGTCAAAGTTCTCCAGAATGTTCTAACGCAGTGAGACTTGAGAAATGCTGCCCTAGAGGTCAGAGACTCTCTGGGCACTCTCCTAGAGACCAAGATAAAGGTATTCAGCCTTCACCCGGCTTCAGAATTTCCTGTGAGCTCATAAAATACAGATTTAGGAATCACCCGAGAGATTCTGATTCCGGAGCTCTGGCCTGGACTTGGAAATTTGCATTTTAAATCAGCTCCGAGGTCCCAGGTTCTGATGCAGGTGGTCCTTGGTCCTTTTTGAACCCAGCACCACTGCTTCAGCAGGAGGCTGAGGCATGATGTGGCCCCACCAGCTGCTTTAAAAGAAACATCATCAGGTCTAGGGAAACCCTCGCATCCCCCTGCCGCCTCCTTCTCAGCTCTCAGGTATGCTTTAGAACCAAATCTGATTCTGGTTCTGTCTTCCCTCCGTGGCTCCCCATTGCTCTGTGGATGGGAACCTTAATCCTAAGGCAGAGTGCGAGGACCTGCGGGCTTGGCCAGGCTGGGGGCCTCCTCCGGAGCCCCCTCTGCTGCGGAGGGACTCGCTCGCACCCATCTCCCCATTTGGCAGGGTTAAAACTCCTGCTCACCTCAGAGCTCTTGTAGCCCAGACCAGTCCAGGAGACCCCTTCCTCCCTCCCTCAGCTCCCAGCGGGAATGCCAATCCCTCCCCAAGCCTCAGCCTCCACAGGAGCAGCAGCCCCCGTGTCCGCTCAGGACCTGCCCTGTTAGAGGCGATTGGTGGATATTTGCAGAATGAATAAATGGCACAACACAACACACACATCTTCAGTCTTGGTGATTATTACCCTGAGTAGGTTTCCCAGCCTCACTGAGCAAGCAGCCAGGGGAACGAGTGATCGAGGATGCTCAGAAAGTTCAGCATGCCAGCCACACCTCGCACGCGTGCGTGCTTGTGTATGTGTGTGTGCTTGTGGTGGGTATAGTTTGAGGCTGTGTTTAGGTTGGACTCAGAGACATCTCGGCCTCTGACCTTTTTCCAACAACCACAGGACGCACCTGGGAGTCTGGGTTTGCTCCCTCCTCCAGCTACCTGCAGGCTGCTGCCCAGAGCCTGAGCTATAGGAAAGGGGCCGAGGCAGCCTCAGGTGTCTGGGGTTTGACCCAGGAGATGGGGGCGGAGAGGAGTAGTGGGAAGAACCTGACTCCTGAGGCAGATGGGGTGGGGTCAAATCTGGGCCCCTTTCCTTACCAGCTTTGTGATCTTGGGCCCATTCCTCATTGTCCTCCTTAGCCCACTGGGAATAATGCCGACGGCCCTCCTAGTTAGGGAGTGTGTAGATTGGCGGGACCATGTGGTGATGCTGTAGCACTTTGCTCTCACCTTCTCAGAGAGAACCTCCTTTCAGGCACCCGGCTACTCAACCTTGATCCCCAGCACTGCCCGGCATAGGGCAAGGTGCCTAGTAAGTGCTTAACAAAATCTTGATGTATTGACTTAGCACTTAGACCAGAGACTGGCACTAGAAGCTACTCAATAAATGTTAGCTCCCATTCCTCCTTGAAACAGTGCTGGCCTGAGACTCAGTGTGCCTGGGTTCACAGCCCAGCTCAGTGCGTGTGTGTGTCCGTCCCTCTGACCTTGAACCAGAGCACGCCTCTTCCTGGTTTCCAAGGAGGGGACTGTGCTGCTTTGCCTGCTTCCATGTTAAGTTTTGCTTTGTTTGCGACAGCTCTGCCTGGGAGTGGTGAGGTCCTGGCTGGGTGGCAACAGGGGGCTGGTGCAGACCGAGGTGCCGGCTGACAGTGCTAGTCTGGCTGCGTCCTGGCCCCCAGGGAAGGGAGCAGCACGTTCATTCCTTACCTGCCAATAATAGAAAGCCGCTCCTTCGATTGAGCTGTTTCCTTCTTTTGCCCTAAGCTATGAGGAGTAGATTGGATGAAAATTATCAAGCTTCCTCGTCTAGAATAAATATTCTTGAAATGGAGCAAGTTATAAATAAGCAAGCAGCAATATCCTGTGTTATGAATATATAATTTCCATCTTTAATAGCTTACTAGGCCCCAGGGACTGTCTGAAAATGGCCTATCTGGCCCTGATATTTTATGTTAAAAAGGGGGGCCCCAAAGTTTGTTTCTTAGTCCTTGGATAGTTAAGTCTCTGGGAAAATAATAGGAGCTGAAAGTCTCAGTGAGCCCATGTGCCAAAAGCAAATGCTTAATTAAAAAAAGAATTCCAGAGGATGCCAAGTTCACATGGAATCAGAGTCAAGGCTGGGATGGGCAGCTGACCTGGGCTTGTCTCACCCCTTCATTTGATGGAATAGAAAGTGGAGGTTCAGAGACAGGAAGTGGCCATCCCAAAGTCACACAGAGATGAAATGTACATTAGAAGCCTGGAACGCACACCTGTCAGCTTCACCAATTCCCCAGAATGTTGGCTGGCTCTCTCCTCCAAGGGGCTGTCCTCAAAGGTGATGCCAGAGCCTGGGGACTCCAGACCCTGTAGTCCACAGAATCTTGCCAGAGTGATTGACAAGGATATTGGCCTCCAATGGGGGCCCAAATCCTGGATGAGGGAGACATCTTGGCTCAGAGGGAAGGCAGTGAGGCCTCCTGAGCTCTGGGGGGCTGACTTTCCCTCATATTGCTCCTGATCAAAGCCTGCATCTCGGCTTGGCATTCAGGAACCTCTGACACCTGTCCTTCCTGCTTCTGCAGCCCCACACCCAATAGGCAGTGTCGATTCTTATCCCTCCTTCTGCCTGGAATGCAGCCTGATACTGTGAAAAGAAAATGGCATGTGCAGACTCACAGATCCCAACTGACCATTGCTGCTTCCTAGCTCAGTCACACTGAACAAGCTGGTGGCTTCCTTTACCCTTGATGTACTCATCTGAAAAATGGGAAAGGGGGTAGCTGGGAGAATTAAATGATATGATATGTGTAAAGCACCCAGCATGGGGCCAGCCAGGTGTCATGAATTCCACCCATCCTTCCTGGGCTGCAAACTCTTGCTTCTCAGCCACAGGACTGCAACTGGGGCTGCCTCCTTGCTATAGGCCAGTCTCTGAACCCCTGGTTTGGACGAGCCCAATCATTTCATATTCACTCATCTCATGTCCCTGGGAGAGCAAACCTTCTCCAGATCCCCACATTCTCCTCCCTGGTCCCCAGCAGGGCCCAGTGTTCAAAACAGGCCCACTGGCTCAATTCATCACACATCAGTTGAGTGCCTACCAAGAGCCAGGCACCAGGTATAGCCAAGGTTACCATTTCCTGGGCGTTGGCCCAGTGTTACGTTGTCAAATGCATTGACTCATTTAACCCTTAGCACAGCTACGAGATGAGCTTTGTTGCCACATTTTAAAGATGAGTAAATGAGACTTGCCAAGTAACTTATCCAAAGACATACAACTAGGCACAGTAGGGCTAAGACCAGCCTAACACAGAGCCTCCTTTCACTCTTCTGCCTTTTTGCAGAATGGCCTGCTTTTCCCAGGATCAGAGTAAAACTGGGAAACGAATGAACACAGCAGCAGGTCCCGTAATGATGGGAGCAGGGACGGGTGGAGAGACATTACTGCCTGTGCAGTGTGCACGTTAAAATGTAAATGTCCTCTCCTGTAAGTCTCGAGGTACACTCACAATTATGAGCCAGCGTCGGAGGTTCTGATTTTGATGGCATTAGCTTTAATGGCTTTATTTTTTAAAGTCGTTTAATTACTAATCAGTGCTGCCTTACCAGCTAATGTGAGATGGGGCTTTTTGCATCTGGCGACAAGAGCCTTCTTCCGTGGGCAGCTGAACAGCCTGCCTGGAGCTGTGTGCTAGGCCAGCTGGCTTTCCTGTCCCCTGAGAGGCACCCCACCCCCGTCTTTTTTTGTTAGTCAACACTAACTTACCTCTGAAATCATGGAATCTCATCACATCTGGATGGAACCTCAGCAATAGGCTAGACTGACCCCTGTGCCTCACCTCGCAAAAGGAGAAACCGAAGCTCCAAGAGGAAATGCGGGTTCCAATGACTAGAAGTTATGGGACTTCTCGTTTGTTTGCTGTTTTCTAGCACCTATACTTATTTGCATACCCAATTTAAATAGTCAAAAATTTTCCAAAGCTAAAACCTCATTTTCTGAAGCTAATTTAGGACCCATTTTCATTAATAGCTCTGCAACAATCATGAGATGGAAATTTTTTCCCCAGTCGAGGAAAGAGCCCTGGCTCAGGAATCAGGGCATCTGGGGGGGCTCCTGCTGCCTGTGTCTGGACAAGTCGAGTCACCTCTCTGGGCTGTGGTTTTCCTCCCCTGTCAAATGAGGGGGTTGAGTTAGCTCGTTGTTTTCCCAAACACTATTCTATAAACTATTCTGCAGAACTGAGTGTACTGGAAGATGTAAATATTTGTTATTCAGGGAAAGAAATAGGGGTGGTAACATGGTCTAATAAAGTTTGGGCAATACTGGGTTCAAGTTAATCAGAGTTGTTGCTGCTTGTTGTGCATGTGCTATGGGCCTTCAACATAACACATAACACAAGAGTGTCTTGTGGCCCCCTAAGAAGGGAAGCTCTTTTATCATGGTGCTCTTGTTAATGTGTTTTAGAGCTCAAGAGTTCCACGGAGCACTGTACGTGAAACACCAGCAAGGCTGGATGTTACGTCTCCTCTGGCCTCACCCTCTGGGATCTGTGGTTGTAGGAGACAAGGAATAAAAGCAGCAGCTCTCAGAGGCATCCTCTTAGCTCCAAGGCCTGGATCATTCGCTTCCTCCAGATGACATCATGTTTTTGTCCAGAGACACCCTCAGGCATGCACCTGGCCTCTGTCTCAGGACCCTGACCGTGACTGGGAAATGTGAGCTGCCGTAGCAACACTCACCAAACTTTGCCTTGCTGCCCCAGCCAACCTTTGCTCCCCTCAGCCCAGCAGACTCTTTCCAGGTGAGTCCTTCTCTTCCCCCACCCTGTACTCATACACACACACTCACACACTCACACTCACACACTCCATTCTCAGTCCTGCTCCCATATGAAGGATTGCTCAGAGGCAGCAGTCTCAGTGTCCTAGAACAAGCCCCAGGAATCAGACTTGTCTTTGCTACTTCCTTGTAGCAAAGGTCTGGACCAATGATTCAACTTTCAGCCTTACTTTCCTAACACAGAGCTGTTGGATAATCATGGTGCTGATGACATAGATTTGGGGTAAAGATTAAATGGGTCTGACACCTTTCCTTAGCCTAAATTTCCCCAGAAAGCAAAATCTGAGGCAAAGGTTTGTGTGTTGCTGCTTTTTTAAGGTGTGCCATCCTAAGGAAGCAGAGGTGCTGGAAATGATCGGCCAAACTAGGAAAGAGGTAAAGCCAATAGAAGGGAATGTTGATCCCTGGTGGTGACCGACTGACTGATCTCACGAGAATGTCTTTCAGAAGGCTATGTAGTGCCTGCATCTTAGGCTAGTCCATCCTCAGGGAGGAAGTGGGAAGGATTTATCCATAGGCTCCTATAGCCCATTGCTCAAAGTGTTGCCCCATGGGGTATTTATCTCTCCGTGCTTCCTCGTTACCTGCATATGGACACTGAATAGGTCTTGTGCATCTCAGGCCTCAACATCAATAGGGAAGGCCCAGAGCAGGAGTGATACATGCGTGGTGCAGGCATGAGAGGAAGTGCTTTGGAGTTCTGCCTATACTAATTTGGTCAGTCACAGAGCATGGGCCACTGAAGCAGAATGTGGGAGGAACAAGTGCAAAGAAGATCTGAAGCAGTGTATAAGCAGTGTCTGCTACAGTCCACCCCTTGAACCAACCATTCTGCTTTCCCATTATACTAGCTCCTATACTACAGTCTAAGGCCTTGGTGCTTAATGGAAACAGGATATGCTCACTTTTTTTCCAACAGAGGGGTACAAATCCAATTAATCACAGTCTCCTTCAAATCTTTGGAACAACTAAACATCAGATTCTGAGGCTACAATAGATATTTATCATATTTCACTTCCATGATTTAATCTACATTTCCCTCATCCTTGGCTAGTACTTTCACTGGTCTGGGTTGTTTAGCAGGCAGGATGACCCAAATCATCATATCTAAGGAGTCTGAGCCCTTGTTGAGCTGTGATGGCTGCAATTGCTCATTTATAAGTCCTTTTCATCAGGCAAGGAGGCACCAAGACATTCCCAGAGAATTCACCTGGGACAGCATTTCTCCTCACAGTAATCAGGATAGCTTACCCTCCTTTCAATTCTTGCTAGTACACTGGCATGAGGAACTTAAAGCGACAGGAGGGAGGCACAGCTTTAAGTGCAGTTAGACCCTTAAAGTTTCATCAGCAAGATGTATTTTTCTCATGATAGAAGTGTCAACTTCATGGAGACCAGAACACCTAACCATGAAGATTCTAAGGTGTATGGGGATAAGAAGTATAAATTCCACCACTAGTAGTGGTGGCAAAAGTGGCTGAACTTTCAGCCCTTGACTCCCATACCAGCATATTCCAGCAATGTGAACGCAACACCATTTATTGCCTGTTGGTTAAGTGCACAGCCCACATCCTAAAGGACAGTTCTCCAACCCCCCTGAGGATTATCTCCAAGCTAGAACCTTAGCTCAGCCTGCAACATGCCATTTAGCCAATGTAATGGGCCAGCTTTTCTGAGTGATTAGCACATGATAAGACCAGAGGATCTCATGGCCATGTGCCCATTGTCAGACATGAAAAGGTCTCTTGATGTGAGTCAATGATGTGTGGAATACTTATGTACACAGACGGGGCATTCTATAAGCTTTCAGATGGTGGTGCTGGTGGAGGCACTGAGAGCAGGTTATGATATGAACTCACATCCAGTAAGGACAAGTCACTGATCTCCTGGAGTTGGAAGAGCTCCACTGTAATCCACCTACCACCAAGTGGTGGCCTGGTCTCCTCTAGGGATGTTTTCATACTGAGGATGTAGAGACAATATTTGCTGTTGGCAGATTGGGCATTTCACAGTGGCAGTGAGATGAACCTGGTGAGAACTATCCCTGGCTTCTATCCTTGCCACCATAGCCAATGAGGTGGCTGAGGATGGAGGTTTGCTGGCATCCACAGGGTGAGTCATCCTGCCCCCTGGTTGTTAAAAGCCTCCTCTGCAGGGGGCATTCATGTGAGACCCTAAGACCCACCTGCTGATGCCTCTTGTCATGAGGCCATCCAGATGCCTTTCCTCAGATATGCTTATCCCTCATCTTCCCTCCCATTTTCTTCCTTCCAGGCCCTTGGCTGATCATCCAAGCTGTTTGCCACTGCCCAGCATCTATGTTCAGCCTTTCCTTGGGTCACTTTTTCTTCCTTATGAGAGCTTGCAGCTCTACCCAGAAAGAGGAGTTCCTTTCACCACTGTCCTTTAGGGCTATCCAGATTGGGACTATAATGAAACGATTGTCTGTTTTCAGCTAATGACATGTCATGCTGACCCATCTGTGACCCAGGCCTGAGGTTTTTCCTCCTCCATCATTTGGTCAAAGAAGATTCCCTCTCTGTGAAATCACTGGTGTGCCTTGGGAGGCACTGGTGCAAAAGCTGGGTCACCTACTCATGTAATTTACTCATGCCTACTGGTCATGCTTGGGATTAATCCAGAATGTATTATTTTCATCATAAATAAATTAACCAACCTTATGACTTTCTGCATCTGATAATACCCAGCTCATGATGCACAAGTCCAGCCCCATAGTCTCTTGGCATCCCATGCCAATTTCAAGTGGTACCCAGGACAGGAGTGCTCTGCCATGAGAATAATGGCCTTGCTTCAGAACCTGGGAGTCTGCACTGTAAGTCCTCTCTGGGTGCATGCCACAGACTCCACTCAGCATTCTTGTCTGCCATGGAGACCTCTAGCACCATCAGACCTGCCGGGTGAGGTGGAACCAGTGGTGGCAGCTTGCACGGCAGCCTGGAAGTGATGCAGAGCCATCTCTTGAATGCAGAATATCACCTTGTCTTAATCATGTCCTAACCTAGGGGGATTTTAAACTTTATGTTTGTTACTATTTTTAATTTGATTTTTAAATAAGTAAAACATTCACATAGTTCTAAGATTAAAAATATAAACAGGTATAGAAAAAGTCTTTTTTCTACCATTGGTTTTCTCTTCAAAAGACAACTACTCTGCCTAGGTTCTTGTGATTTCTTCTAGAGATATTTTATACTTAGATAAGCAAGTACAAATGTGTGTATGTGTGTGCTTCTTCCCAACTCCCACCATTTTTTTTTACACAATTGGAAATATACCATTCTGTTCCTTACTTTTAAAATTCAATAGTTTATCCTAATCATCTTCTCATGGCAACACCTAAAGAGGAACTTACAGAGGCTCCTCATTCTGTTTCCTACTGCCTAGCATTCCATTTAGTAGATATGCTGTAATCTAGTTACTGATCCCCTGTTGTTAGGTTGTTTCCAATCTTTGGTGATTGCATAGAGTTCAGTGAATAACTCACCATACATTGAAGTGAAAGGTCCAGGAGGTATGCATTTGTAATTTTAATGTATATTTTCAAATGGCTCCACTTGGAATTTGTACCAATTCACACTCCCACCAGTAATGTAGGAGTGTGCTAATTTTTCCACACCACTGCCCTCAGTATGTGCTATGAAATATTTTAATCTTGTCAATCTGATAGGTAAAAAATGCTCTTTCAGTATGTTTAATTTGTTTGTAGATAATTTTATTAAACTTTGGTCTTTATGGCCTTGTCTCACCAGTTAGATTTAAAACTACTTGAGATCTTTCAGACTCTGAATCTTTTCTCTTATGTTATCTTTTATAATATCATGACCTATCATCACAAAACTGAGGGGAGCATGAAAGAGGTCTTATATACTTGTTATCTCCCTAGGGCCAAGCACAGTGTCTGGCACTTAGTAGATGCTCAATTTAAATATTTATTTTTCATTTGAATATTTCTTAAATGAGTGGATGGATCAAATGTGATACTGCTCCCAAATATGCAGCAGTATATAGATTAGGTACTTTTCCCCCATAGTTTCAATTCCATCCTCCCACAGTGCAGTGAGAGATACTGGAGAAGATAGTGATTGCCTATTCTGTACAAATCCCTGCTAAGGGTTCATGTTTCGCCCATAGACTCTGCTGAAAGGTCGTGGCCATGTTTCCTACCATGGCATCCTCTGTGTCCCATGCCACATCACCCCTGCTGATTGGACCAAGAGGTAGGCACCAGGTCCAAAGGTGTCTTATTTAAAGGCTGGCCAGAAATCTATGATCCAGGGGAACTGGCTGGAAAAGATGGGCTGACCAATCAAGACTGGAGATGGGGACTCTGGAAGCAGTAGACAGAACTGAAAGGTCAAGGAGGTAGAGTTTGAGCCATGGTGGCTGTTACGGGTCATCTGGAAGCCAGATTTGTGGATTTGTGAGAACTGGGAAGGCTCTGACTGAGCAAAAGAAGCTGGAAAGCTGAGAAGGAAGGCCACAGATTCCCCAGGAAGACAAAGCAAAAGCTGTTACTGGCAGTTTCCATCAAGAGATGGAACCTAATCGTGCCCCCTGAATCCAGGCTGGCCTTTGGTAACGCACATGTAGTCAGTCGAACGTAGCAGAAGCAGTGCTGCCTGGTCTGAGGCTGGGTCATAGGAAACCTTGGGGCTTCTCTTTGTCTCTTGGAGCACTTGCCCTCCAGAGGGCCCCTCTCGGTACTTTCCCCTCCCAGAACCCAGCTGCCTCTGGGGAGGAGCCCCAGCCACCTGGAGAGGCCAGGTGTGGGTGCTCTGATCAACAGGCCAGCTGAGCCCAGACACCAGAGGATTACAGCCCCCAGGACTTCAAGTGTCCCCCAAGCATTCAAATCTTCCCGACTGAGGCACAGACATTGTAAAACAAAGATAAACTGTGCCCTGTCCAAATTCCTGACCCCCAGAATCTATGAGCTTAATTAATAGGATTTTGTTTTACCCCACTAAGCTTCAGGGTGATTTGTTATACAATAGATAACTGGAACAGACTTCCTTTCTCCTAAACCATGACTTTATTTCCTACCATGTCCAGGTAAGGGTGAACAGATGAATTTTAATTCCAAAGGATATGTTTCTAACTTGAGTCCATAAACAATGCCAGAACTTCTCCAAGACCGAACTGGATATAAAAAGAAGGCTCCTTGACTTGATACCCAAGGAAGCTCTGTTCCTTAAACTTTGTGGAAAGGGAGGCTTCCTGATACATAAAGAAATGACATGTTTCTTGGGTTGAACACACATACATGATGCAGCTGGCTTCCTATGCAGACAATGTAGATTCAATTTTCCTGAAAATAGTTATCCAGTTAGGAAATACTCTTTTAGTGAGAGCACTCTGGGCACAAAGTTTGGTGAAGGAGAAAATACAATTTGGGGAATTCTAATGAGTGCCAACTACTCCATAAGCCTCCACATAGAGAGCTGGAAACCACCAAGGAGACCCAAAGCTGATGTGTCCTCCTAAGTAAACCACCAGCTCTTGCCTGTGCAATGCTTTGCACACTTTAAAGAGCTCTCCATGTGCAAGGCTGTTAGCCTGGAGACCAGCTTTCCAAGCGAGTAGGCTTTGGAAGGGGAGGGACTAAGACATCCTGGGGAAAGCAGATGTCCCAGGTATCCTACTATGGCTGAGGGAAGTGACCCAAGCAGCACTCTCTAGTGTGCTCAGCACTTCATAGTTTGCACAAAGATCTCTCTTGCATTCATTTGAGCCCCTCTCCACCAGGATAAGCCTCATCATTTCCCATTGAGTGGGAGAACCAGGGGCTGAGACCTGGGTTCTTGTCTAAGGGCCCTTGTATTGGGCTCGTGAATAGTGCTCCCTGCATTTGCAGAGCACTTTGCCATTGGCAAATACTTCCACGTGCAACTCATCAGTGGCATCAGCAGATCCTGCTTTGTACCTCCATTTTTATAGACGAGGAGCTTGCTGTGAGGTGAATTGCCCATGGTCCTTTGGCTTAGCAGGAGACAATGCCAGGTTCTGAGCTGGGTCCCCTGATTCCAAAGCTGTTACCCCTTTTCTCTCAACTGCCTCTCAACATAGAATGACATTGATGGACTCTCTCTCTCTCCTTTCTCCCTCTGGTTCTTGAAACACATGTGAGCCCAGGAAGGAGAGGTCACTGCCAGCACTCTTTTAGCAGGTAATGTTCCTGTGATTATTTAACATTTATTAAGTGTCCACACATGCAAGGCAATGCCTCAGCCATCATGGCCACTTCTGACATGTTATTAAAATTCAGACTTGACTCGGGTACCAAATGACTCGGGTACCAAATGACTGGGGCACACCAGCACCTGACACCCCATTGTGCATGCTGCCCCATCCCAGGTCCCGGGCTCACCTTCTCCCGCACCCCCAGGTAGGAGGATTTTGAGGTTTTCTCCCAGGTACCAGCCCGGAAGGGACACTGGCCACAGGGGAGCAGAAACCCTCCAGGCTGCGACATGATTAAATTCTCTGTTGTGAGAAAGTGACACTGTGATCTGATTCATACCAGTAAATATGTGATTTACATTTAATTCTGAGTAACCTTTCCGGGCTCGGCGAGGTGTGAAGGAATCTGATGGGGCTGGGTCCGTGGAGGAGGAGGCGATTCATATTCATTAAGACCTCCACATTAGCCGGCAGAAGGGTGACAGTGCCCCCCACCACCCCTCCGGCTTATCCTCCAGGGTCATGGCTCCAGGGAGGCCAACAGTTGTGCTAGCTGTCATGGGGGGTAGGGGGTGGGGGGCAAGCTTAGCAGTGAGGGCTGGAGGCAACAAGAGAAACTGGGAGGAAAATAAACAGCAGATCCACAAGCGACACCATCCAGGCTGACAGCGCCCCAGGTGGCTGCATTAGCTGTATTGATCTCTCAAGGGTGGGGAGGGGATATTGATTGAAGAGGTGGCTGATCGCAGAGGCCCAGCTGATGTCCTTTGTGCACATTTACAAGGCACTGTGGAGCCCTCAGGCCCCGTGCAGAGAGAGAAATGCAGGCGCAGGGAGGGTGGGTTCTCGGGGCCTTGTCCCCAAGGGAGCTGAGAGGAGGGTCGTGCTCCTGGCTCCTTGAGGCATCTGTTCAAGCTTTGATGAACCGAGTCAGGGTCACCCCAGGTGCACATAGCCCACTGAGCTTCGGAGGCCAGAGAAGCGAGCTGAGAAAATGTACTCCCATGAACGGGCAGGCCAGTCACGTTCTTTCAGACCCTCTGCTTACCGGTCCTCCTTTTCTGTTGACGTTTTCTTTTTATTGTGCCCATTGTTTCGTATTGTGTTAAAATATATAAATCATAAAATTTTGCCATTTCAGCCTTTTTAAAAATATATATTCAGCAGCACTGATTACATTCACAATGCTGTGCAGCCATCACCACTATTTCCAAAACTTTTGCATCACCTTAAACAGAAACTCTGTACCCACCCCCCATCCACCCCCACCCCCAGTCTCTGGAAACATCTGGTCTGCTCTTTGTTTCTATGAATTTGCCTATTCTAGATAGTTCATATAAGTGGGATGATACAATATTTATCCTTTTGTGTGTGACTTTTTGCTCAGCATAATGTTTTTAAGGTTTGTCCGTATTGTAGCATGTATCAGAGCTTCATTCCTTTCTACAGCTGAATAATATTCTATTGTATGAATATATCGTATTTGGTTTATCCATTCATCTGTCAGTCCACACTGGGTTGTTTCCACCTTTTGGCTATTGTGAATAATGCTGCTATTCTCGGGGGTATATACCGAGGAGTAGAATTGCTGGGTCATGTGGTAATGCCGTGTTTAGCTTTTTCTGGTTGTCTTCTTAATGGGACTATTGACAACGACGCATAATAATTCTAACAGCTGATGTTTGCTGAATGCTTACCAGGTTCATGTCCTCACTGCGTCTTATAGAGAGCGGACAGCTCCCACTGCCAGTTTGTAGGTGAGGATGCGGAAGCACATCATGCGTGAGTTACACGGAGTTCGCAGCTTGTCTGACTCTGGAGCTTGCTCTCCTGACCATTATACTCTCCAGCCTTTCATTCGTCCAGTCTAGTTTCTTGCTTATTCAAAGCAAAACATGTACTGAGCAGATACAATGCAGATCCCTGAGGTGGAGGGACAAGGAAGACACAGACCTGTTTTCAAAGAGCTCTTTCTGTGGAGGAGAGTAAATAGATGATTATGGTTCAAGATGGCAAGCACCACTTTCTCTAAGGTAGGAGCAGGTTTCTTGGGGTATGCTGGGGAGGGAGAAACCACTATGGTCTGAGGAATTAAGGAAGGCTTCCCAGAAGAAGGCATGTTTGAGAAAGTTTTGAAGGATAGTTAGGAGTTTGTCAGGAGGTCAAAAAGTGAAAGGCATTTCAGAGGGCGCCAGAAGTACTGGATGTGTCTAGAAAATGGTATATTCTGAGGCACAGAGAATGTGTCCAAGGAGGCACAGTGGGAGATGAGACCAGAGAGGTGGAATGGGCTGTGTCAGGAGATAACAGTAGCACAGGCAGAAGGGAAAGGCAGTAGGGAGCCATGAAGGGTGCTACCCAGGGAATGGTGTGGAGAAGGTGTGCTTTAGAATCACAGCTGTAGAGTAAGCAGCAGGGCTGAATTAGAGTGGGGTGATGGGGGTTCATGGACCGTCCAAAGGGACCCTTACTCTGCTAGAAAATGTGCCTCTCATAGACCTTGACATTAAAGGTCTGTAGGGGTTTTTTTGGTTTTGTTTTTGCATGAGACCTAAACATGGCAGGCATTGTATGCTTTGTGTGGTACTGTTCTGGACCCTTCTCAGGGCTAGAAGGAAAGGGAATATGGGACCTTTCAGTGTAGCTGGAGACTAGGCTGACCCAGAGGAAGCCATTATAGAAAAGTAGGTCTGGATTTTCAACCTGCAGATGCAAATTCGGGGGAAGGGGAGGGGGAGGGGAAGGCCCTAATGGTGGGGGTTTTCCAGGCTACTTACTCTGTTAGATGGAGGAGCGGCCTTAGGGCAGGGCTGTGCTCCTATGCACTGCAGCACTTTGCACTGGGGCCCTAACAGCACAAGTGCTCAATCAAGTCTTTTGGAATAAATGGTCCTCAGTGGGTGGTGCCATTGAAAGTAAAGGAAATGGGGAAAGTAGAGAGGGAGGCACATGGGGATTTGGACCTGGGGCCCCTGAGGCGCTCTGTGACTCTGAGCCCGAGGGGAGAACTGGGGGGAGGGGAGGCAGGTCCACAGGAGAGCAGGGGGAGTGTGCACCGCCCCTGCCTGCTCCGCCACTCACTCCATTTGGAGTCCTGAGTAGTACCGGCCGGTGTGTCTGCTCCTTGCCCCTCTGGGTGGCGGTCTCCAACCACTCGCCAGCCTCTGGCAATGAGGCATCAGGCCCCAAGATGTTTGAGGGCCACTTGCTCCCAGAGTTGCATCCTTCAGCACGTTTACGTAGCACCTGCTCTGCCTGGGCACTGGGCCCGTCACTGGGCAAGATGGACAAGGGAAGAGGGCATTCAATCATGCCGGCTGGTGAGGCCGTGAGGGAGTGAGTACACAGGGCTGTGGGAGCACTGAGAGCGGCATGTGGTTTGGTCTGGGGGTCTGGGGCAAGGGAGGATAGGTGCTCCGGGAGGACACCCCGAGGGCAGCGACAGCCAAGCTGGGACCTGAAGGCAGGTGGGGCACCAGCCAGCCAGGCAAAAAGTGGGGACAGAGCATCCCAGTGTCCCAGGGAGTACAGGATATGCATGGGCGGGGCCATGAGAAAGCAAGGGGCCTCCAAGAGATGGACAGTATTTCTGTGTGGCAGGACAATGGAACCATAAGCCTATCCTGGGGACTTTGTAGGGCATGTTCAGAATTTTGGACTTATTCCTGAAGGTGATGGGAAATTACGGCAAGCTTTCAGGTGGAAGAATGTTAGAATCAAGCAGCCATCATTAAAATCTCAGTCCAGCTGTGGCATGGGGAATAGAGACAGGCAACAAGGAGGCAGAGAGGCTGGCAGGGTGCTAGAGCCGTCAATCAAGGGAAGGAGAGGGGGTCCCAACTAGGCAGGTGGCAGTGGGGTGGGAGAAGGAGACAGGCAGGGACAGAAGCAGGATGTGAAGGCAAAAGCAGCATCCAGGACTGTTGTCTAGTTTCTGGTTTTGCCGTTGGGAGGAGGGGAAGTTCATTCCTGGCATAGGGAGGAGAAGAAGAGGAGCAGATTTAGGAGAAAGGGTGGGGTGCTCCATTTGGACCCCCCTGAGTTTTGTGGTGTCTAGTGAGATGCCTGGGGGGCAGGGGGACATACTGATTTGAGGTGCAGGAAAGAGGTCCGGCCTAGCAATCAGGAAGCGGGGGTCACCAGCTTAGAGAAGGCGCTTGGAGATGTGGAAGTGGACGAGGGGGCGAGGGGTGAGCAAGAAGAGAGCCCAGAGTAGGCCTCTAAGCACCACCAGCATGGAGAGGAAGAGGAAGCCACACACAGAGAAGACAGAGCAGCCAGGGGTAGGGGAGGAAGCCAGGAGCCTGCGGTGCCCCAGCAGCCAAGACGACAGTCTCCAGGAGGAGGAAGTGGTCAGCAGCGTGGAGCCTGGTCCACAGGCCACGTGGGGTGTGAACATAAAAGTGTCCATTCGATTTAGCAACAGGGAGGTCAAAGGTGACCCCCCCCCCCCGAGGCCAGCGTCCAGGGCCTGGAGGGCCCAGAGGCAGACCAAGGAGGCGGATGTGAGCAAGTGGAAACCCTTGTGCCAACAACCCCGCCAAGACTTTTGGCTGTGAAGGAAGAGCGTGAGATGGAGCAATAGCTGAAAGGGGCCAGGAGGTCAAGAAAGGGAGGCTTTAAAGAGAGAAGAGGCTTGAGCTAGTTGAAATGCTGATGGCCAGGAGCCAGGAGAGAGGGAGAGAGGTTGAAGATGCAGCAGATAACGGGCTGAAGGATCCACTGGGTTTCCCGGGAGGTGGAGGTCCAGACAGGGGCAAGGAAGCCTCTTTCTGGAGACAGGAAGGAGGGAAGAAGGGGCAGTCACGGACCACCCATCACTCTGCAAGTGCTGGGGGTGACTCGAGGGTCCCTGGAGAAAGGCTATCAGGGATGCTAACCCTGTGGGAGGGGTGTCCTGCCCAGCCTAGGTGGGCCATTGTTGTGCTGTGGTTTTCTTTTCCCTGTCTCACTTTACCCCTCATTCTTCTCCACCTCTCCACTATGGGAGACCACGTGCCCCTGCTCCACTTCCCAGAGAGGAAAGGGAATGTGAAAGCACATCCTCCTCGTGGCTCTTGGCCCCACCAGGCTGTAAGACTGGCAGACAGGAGAGAGGAGATGGCCGTTGCCCAAGAGGAAGAGTCCAGACTGTGGCAGAGGCCGGGGTAGCCTCAGAGCCTGTCATCAGGACCGCTGCTGAGAGCCAGGGTGGGATTCGGTGCAGAGGAGGAGGAAGCCGCAAAAAAGCCCATGTGTCTGTGTGTGTGCATGTGTGGACTCACATTGGGGTGAGGTGCGGGAAAGAGTTGTGCTGTGGAGGCTGGCATGAAAGCACAGGAAAAGGAATTTCCCCATGGATCTGCGGGCCCAAGGCCCCAAGATGGAGCAGGGGTCCTCTGCAGGGAGCCTTTGGCTAGTGGGTGAATAATCAGGGATAATAATAGCAAGCTGGACTGCTTTTTAGTCTGTGCTTGACATCTGCCCTACAAGTGTCACACACCGATGATACGGAGGAACGGGCTCCCAGATGGGTGTTGTCCCGAGCTGGCTGCCATGGGGCACCCAGGGAGTCGCCGATGGGCATTGCCCATCACCCCAGGGCACCAGGCACCCTCCATCTGCCCACCTCCCTTCCCCGTTGCCAGGGATGAGGCCTCTCTCCTCCCACAGGTGCCTCCCTGAAGTGGGGCCCAATGGGACAACACAGATACCCACATACAGGGTGGCAGGACCCAATGGCTGAGTCAGACTCTGGAATCTGGCTGGCAGCTGCCCTTCTGGGTTTAGTTGTTTCCATGTTCACCTCCCAAGGTGGACCTCTTATTCCCCCAGCTGCCAGGTCCCCAACTCCCCACTGCCCCCTCCAAGAAAGAGTTGCTACAATCCATACAAGGCAATCCAATTTATTTCAGTCTTTTTCCTTTCACAACATGTGCTGGGGAGAGGGGGTTGAAGTTGGCAGGGAGGGGAGCCTCATTTAGTTTTCATGAAAGTTCTACCTTCTTGGAGAGCTTTTGGGGTCTTGGCTGGCCTCCAGAAAGATAGAGGCAGGCAGATCTTTGGAGAAGGTTGTACAGTGCACACACTGCACAAAGGAGCCTGGGGGTGGAATGGAGGTGGAGAATTTTCATCTCACTGATCTCTTAGAGGTCAAGGCTAGGACAGGAAGAGGCAGTGTCAAGCAAAGTTGGGAGCACTGGCTGGGGAGTCCAGCAGCCACCTCCTAGCCCAGCTCTGCCACCGACCTCCTAGGAGACTGTTGACAAGTCACTTTCTCTCCCTGTGCCTCAGTTTCCTTATCTGAAAAACCCAGAGGAAGTGAGGGGGGATAGGCCAGAGCAGTGACATGGATTTCAAGTCTCAAGAGACAGAGTTCTAGCTCTGCCACTCACTGGCCTTGTGACACATCTGAACCTCATTTCTTCCTCTGCAAGAGGGCGTCCCCTTGTCCTCAGCCTCCCAGCTGGCCCTGTGCTTGTGTTTCATTTGCCCTCCCTCTGCCCCCTGCCGACCTCCCCTTCCTGAGGAGGGAATATAAAGCTTTATCTGCTTTTGGGGGAGGGGGTTCCGTTTCCATCAGCCCCCAGGGGAGCAAGAGGAACAGGAAAATTACAGTATCAGCATGGAAATTACAATTGGAGGCGTCTGATTCACCAGGGAGGGTGACTCGTTTCTCTTTCTTTATTTTTAGTCGCTATTATGTTGGCAAGGAGGACTGTGCTCATTAACCTGCATTGCCTGGGCAGAGCCACTGTGAAACCGGCTGGTGAAGGAGCCCTGCCTCTGCAGCTCCCGCCCGCCCCCTCGGCTCCCAGCGGTTATTTATAGCCTTCCTTCCCTCTGGTGAATTAATTAACTGGTACTTGTGGCCTCGGACACTTGCTGCTGTGTTTAGTTGGGTGTCCCTGCTGAGGCCGTCCTGGGAAGCAGGTAGAAGGAGCCGGCATCAGCGGGAATGTGGGGGTGCCAGCCATAGCCCAGCCCTGACCGGCGTGTCCCTCTGCAGCTCTGAGCCCAACCTCAGGCTGCCCCCATCTCCAGCCAGGGGGTTCAGCTATGCATCCAGTCCAGGGGCAGTAGAGCCAAAATGAAGGGATTGAGAGGTCTTCTGTACCCAAATTCAAAGGCCTGAGAGTTTGGGGATTAAAAGCCAGCCAATCTGTCCCCATTTGCAGAGTTTGACAGTGTACGAGGCATAGAAAATCCAGCCAAAATACATCCCCTTCTCTCAGCAGGGAAACAAGGGCCCAAGATGCCAGCTAGCTAAGATTCTGTAAGGCTTCAAAATTCTCTGGGCTCAGAACACTACCTGGCTGGGTGCCAAAAGGACAGCAGCAGGGGTGTCTTAGAGGAAAGGGAGGTTTTCAGCAGATGGTGCTGAGGGGAAGGCACTCCCAGAAGGGGACCCTGCGAGCCAAGGTCGGGGAAGGGCTCTGCAGGGGAGCAGGAGGGAATTCCATCAGCGTGGACTTCTAGAGTGTAAGAGATGACACAGTCCTCCTCACTTCACAGATGGGGAAACCAAGGTCCAGAAAGAGGCAGTAGCTTGCTATTCATCCATCCACCCATCCACCCATGCACCCACCCAGCCAGCCAGCCAGGCATTTATTAACTGTCCATCAATAGAGCAGTGCTGGGCTTCTCACTGGCCGTACTGTCTCCTTCATCTCCTGGTCTAAATGTTAGCCAATAAGCAGCTGGGTGGGCAGTGCAAGCAGGTCATGCCCCTTTGTATCACAGTGTCAGCCCCCCAAACCCTGCAGAACGCATGATAAGATTCTATGACTAGGCTATTCCTTGTCTAACATCACTCGAGGCCACAGGGATGACAAAAAGTGCCAACAAAGATCTCCCCCAAACCCCCATCAGCATCCCCAAGCCACACAAACATGCACAAATTGTGAAAATAGCACGCTGGCCTGGTCAAAGCAGCATTGATGTCAGTCCCCAAGGTGCTTCCTCTCCCCTGTCCCCGCAAAGGGATGCTACATCTCCCAGGATCCCCTCTACTACCACAGCCAGAACCCCAGGTTCCTGAGGCCAGTGTGCATGCAGGGGTGGGCTCTTGTCTCCCAAGCACATGGTACCAGACACCCACTGTCCAGACTGACAACCGCTGCTCTCAAAGCAGGCACCAACCAGGAAGTCAGCATCTGCTTTTCAGGACACGTGGAACCCTGCTCCCTGAGTGCCCACAGCCAGCCAGCGCCAGGCTGCCTGGCTCCTGCCCCGGTGCTCCATGCTCCATACTGGAGGTGGCCTCCCAGGGGCAGGCTTGGGGCATAGCCCTCTGAGCCAGGCTGCAAAGGGAGGTCAGGCGCCTGCCCTCTCTCAGCTCCTTGAACAACCTTGCTAAGTATCAATGATTAGTCCTCATCAGCACTGCTGATAATATGAAAATCACTACAATTAAAGCTGGCAGGTTTGCCTTGCTCTGTGCTGGAAATTATGTGAATTGCTTATAGAGAAACTCCCCACCCTCAAGTCCCACCCCCTACCTCCATCCTTCCACCTTGGAACCTTCCCTCTGCTGGGAGAGAGAGGCACACTCCAGACCCTGTTCTCTCTGGCTCTTTGGGCCTTCCCATGGCCCCCAGGGCTGAGGCCGAGCTCTCTGGGCACAGTTTTGTGCCCAAAATTACCTTCTTATGCCTGCAATTTGCCATTTGCACCTTCAAAATAGAGTGCAACTGGCTAATTGCCATGGCAATTAGGTAATTGCAGGTGCAATTAGCATCTCTCTAGCAAAGAAGAGGGAGAGGAAGAGAAGGGAACAGAGAGAAAGAAATCAGAGCGAGGCGATGCAAGGGCGTGCAAGACAGGCCAAGAGACTACGAGAGAGAATGGAGGGGGGCGGCTGAGAGGACATGAGTGGGTGGGTGAGGCGAGGGAGAAGGCTGGCCAGAAAGAGAAAGAATGCATGCAAAGAAAAATGTATAAATCAATAAGCCACGGCCCCTGTCCTGGGGGAGCCAGTGGCCTGGAGGTGGAAATGAGCCCCAGGAAGACCCTGGAGCATCCGTGCCGGCTGGAGGGGTGGGGGGGTGGGGATCCCAGGGAAGGCGGTGTCTGTGCTGAGCCTGGTGTTGGGTTTTCACAGACAAAGGGGGATGGCATAAGCAAAGTTCCAGACATGTGAGGGCCCCCGTCCAGGGAACGAGGGAGGCTAGCATTTTCTGCAATGACAGAAAAGTTCTTCATCGGTTCTATCCACTCCCTTAGCCACCAACTGCTCACGTGGCTCTTGAGAACTTGAAACATGGCCAGTGCCACTGAGGAATGGGAGTGTTTGTCGGCATTTAACTCTGAGCTTGAACCTCAATAGCCATATGTGGCGGCCGCTGTACCAGAAGTCACCAATTGCTAGAGGAACGGGGATGAGGCCCCAACCTCAGGTGAGGTCCCTGGAGCGCCTGCCCTCCTCCCAGCCTGAGGGACTGGTAAGGGCATGCTAGGAACAGGGGTGGGGAGGACAAGAGAGGTGTTGGAGAGGCAGGGGACCACAACGTGGTGCTTCAACTTGGGTGTCGGCGGGTCCCCGTGAGGAGATGTTGAGTTTGGAACTGTAGGCCCTGTCTCCACCGCCTTCCCAACTCCACAATACGCTTGGCTCTGCACAGGGGCCCCCTGGTGCCATGCTCCATGAGAAAGGGGGGCTGTGCATCTGCCTTCTCCTCCAGCCTGGCCCAAACTCCCTTTAGAGCAGAACCAGCTTTCCCAGAGGCCGCAGGGACGATCAGGGCGACATGCTCATGCTTGTGTTGCAGCACACCCACACATACAAGTCCACACGCAGACACAATTGCACATGGGCACACACGCACACACTCCACCTCAGAAACACATGCACCACACACACACACACACACACACACATACACAGTGGGTGCTGTGGGCAGATGATGCTGGTGGCGGCAAAGCAAGAGAGGCTAGGAGGTGTCTGTGCAGACTGACAGAGGGTAAAGATCATTCAGTGCCGGCAGCCCCAGGAAAGTTCCAGAAGGCCTGGGAGAGCAGAACAGAACCCCAGACACTACCCCATGCCCCACACCCCATGTCCGCTGCCCTGCTGCCTCACTGCCCTGCTGCGGGGGTGCATTCTGAAGCCAGCAGTCATTGGGGTCCCTTTCCCTCCCTCATCCTGGTGCTGACAAGGCTGTGGCTGGGCCCAGGTTTTGAAGGACAAGGCTGGATTCGGGGGAGCACAACCCTAATACTGCATCCAGGCGCAGCCAGCCTTGCTCTTGCCTTCTCCTCCTCACCCTCCTTCTCTGCCCTCCCTCCCCTGCTGTGCTCCTTTCTCTGCTGCCTCCACCTGTGTGGGCATCGCGCTTCCCTGCTCCACCTCTCTCCTTCCTCCCTCTTGGGGTCCTTCCCAGTCTCCTCCCCTCCCATCTTCGTGCCTATCTCCTGGGCTGGAATCAAACATCCCCACCTACATCAAGCCCCAACCCAAGGTCTGCTGCATGAGGCCTCTAGAACATTCTTTTTTTGCTGATCCTGGGTCTGCCTGTGAAAGCCCCCCAAGACCCAGGCCTGGGTTTCCCCTCAGTGTTTGCTGCAGGCCTAGGCATGAAGAGGTGGATCAGCCAGGGGAGGCCTGGGGAAGGCCAGAAGCCTTGGGCTTCTGAGCACTGGGTCTTGCTGCACACCCTCATTTTGTGGCCACACACACATGCACACGCACACACACAAGGGCAGCCCTCCACAGTCTCTAATTTGATTTCACCTGGATAAATGCCAGGGCACAAAAAGCACAGCATGGAGCTGTCCTCCAGAAAGCTTTCTGGATTTCCCAAAGGAAATTCTGTTAGTCATTTGGAAATCTAGTCTGTTCAAAGAGAAAAGAAATGTATTAAAGAATTTCAGGTATGTCCCCAAATCAATCTCAGGGACACCAGAGACCCAAACCTGGAGGCTGCATGGCCCAAAAGGAATCAAAAGTCACCCTGCAGGACTGGCCGTGGGTCATCACAGTCCTCTCACCCCGTACACTTGGTACCATGGACACTGGGCATGGGGAGCCCCGCTGAGCCTGCACCTTGGAGGGGGCCCCAACAGTTGGCCCCCTGCCAGAATGGGGGCACACAGCACCTGCTACTACATATCCCTGACTTCAGATTCAAAGTCCTGACAAAGTCACACAACTGTGCTTTAGCTGCAGAAAAGGCGGGAAAATAAGCATGTGGCTGCTCTCTCAGGAGGGATTCCAAAACTGGGGATCCCCAGAGAAAAGATGCTGAGTGACCAGAAAGACTGCAAATATTCTCAACACCCCCGACAGCAGGGCTGCCCTCGCCCCTTCCCCTGGCTCCCAGAGCGCCCGGCCCCGAGGGAGCAGGCCCAGCAGGCCCTGTGCCTCTTGGCCCATGTGCACAGTAGGCTTCTAGGCAAGGCCATCAACAGACCACAGCCTGTGCCTTTCCTGTGACATTTAGCTCTGTCTGGGCTGAGGTCGGCCCGTCACAACACCCCAGGCTCAGGAAACAGATGCCACCAGTCGGCTTCCTGTAAGCAGGGCTTAGAGAGGGCACTCAGACCAGGCCAAAGAGTCCCGGATGGAGCAAGGAGATGCCTGGCTCCTAACCATGCCCTGCTGGGGGCCACTGGCTGCTAATCGTAACAGTCTTTGCAGCTAAATTTACTGAGCACTGACTATGTACAAGGCAGGGACCATGCTAAGCACTTTTGATGCGTTAACTTAAAATCCTTGCAACAACTTTAGGCATTCGGTACTGTTATCTCCACATTACTGGTAAGACAATCAAGGCAAAGAGAGATTAAATAATGTACCCAGGGCCACCCAGCTTTAGGCAGCAGGACCTGGATTTGAAACCCAGGCCATCTGGCTCCAGAGCCCTTAACTACTTTGTTATAAGAGCTCTCAGATTGCTTGTCCTCCCTGCACCTCTGCCTTTAATAGATGACTCCCAAGGGGTCAAGGGATGTGGCATGGTGGAGGACAAACTGACTTACAGCAACACTAAGTTTCTACTCTGGCTCTGCTTCATGTTGGCTGTGTGACCTTGGATGGTTACTTACCTTCTCTGAACCTTAGTTTCCTCACCTGCAATATGGGACAATGAGATCTGCCTTCCAGGGATGCTGTGAGGATCAGTGAAGTGGTGGACACTTGATGCCTGGGGCATGGCAAGCTCAGGATATGGAGGGCTAGATAAACTCAAGCCTGAGACCTTCAGATGGCCCCTGGGGTGATCAAACTCTGCAGCCTTCCCACCCCTACCCCCACTACATTAATGTCCTAGGGCTGCCATAACAAAAGACCATGGACTCAGCAGCTTAAACAACAGAATTTTAATATCACAAGGTTGTCCAACATCAAGTCTTCAGGCCTGTGCTACCTCTGGGGCTCTCGGGAAGAATCCTTCCATGCCTCTTCCTAGCTTCTAGTGTCTCCCAGCAATCCTTGGTACACCATGCCAGTCTCTGCCTCCATCTTCACCTGGCCGTCTTCTCTGTGCCCCTGCTTAAAAGGACAGCAGTCATTGGGTTCAGGGCCCACCCTAAACCTAGGATGATTTCACCTTGAGATCTTTAACTAATTATATCTGTAAGACGGTATTTTCAAAGAATGTCACATTCTGAGGTTCCAGGGTATATCCCACTGACTACACCCACCAACAGTTCAAAAAATCTTAGAAGCTTAGATTTGGAGGTGATGGAGTCCAACCTCCTCTTCCATGAAGATACCCTTGCCAGGCATTATGCTCTTCTGTGGCCCTCACTGAGCCCTCTCATGCCCCTGCACCTCATGTGCCCCGTGCCCACCCATTACCCAAGTGCCTCGTGTTGGAAGCCACGTGCCCTCCTTGCTGTTCCTTGGAGGACAAGAATATGGAAGAAGGCAGTGCTTAGTTTCTCCAGAAGAATGCAGCCTGCCTCTCTCCTGAGGGACTCAAAGGTGCTTAGATGAGGAGGGGGCACTGTGGTTAGGGAGGCCCCCTTGGCATCCAGTTCAGAGAAGAATCTTCCCTCAGGGAGGGCTACAGATTTCGTCTCTTGTGCTAAGCTGTAGTGGCTGCCTGGAACTCTGCATTGAGGATCCTGATTCAGTGGGAAAGAACAGTGGGAGTGATTAGTGAAGTCTGTGCGGACAGTGGATTGAGGACATACAGCATGTGTTTGCCATCCCAGGTCTAAGTGTCTGCCCAAGAAGCCTGAAACCCACTCTCTTCTAGCCCCCTCTCCTCCGCCCCCAAGTTCGCTACAACACTGTGCCAGGGATCTGTCATCTAGGATGTTGACTGTACAAAAGTCTCCCATAGCCTCCAATCATTGTGTGGTTGCTTTGTTTCTCATGCATTCCTCCTTTTCTCCTAAATGATGAGAGTCTAGAGCAATGGCTTTCAATTGGGAGCAATTTTTCCCCCCGGGGGACCATTAGCTGTGTCTGGAGACATTTTTGGTTGTCACAACAGGGAGGCGGTACTACTGGCATCTCGTGGGGGGAGGCCAGGTATGCCACTAAATATCCTACAATACACAGGGCAGACCCCACGGCAGAATTATCCATTCCAAATTGTCAGTTGGACTGAGGGTGAAAAACCCTGGGCTGAATTGTATATTGATTACTTGCCCCTACTAGAATCATCTACTGGGCTCCTGCCCCGGCACTCTAACCATTCAAGCTGGACTCAACCTCTCCCCCCACCCCAATCTCCCCCATCACAGAGTCCAGCCTGCCTGCCAGCATGGCTTAACCCCTTTAGGATTTCCCTCCACCCCAGATCTCATTTTTTTCACCCAAGGGTTTTCACTTGCTATTCCCTCTGTTGCCCCCATCTTTCCATAGAACAAACTTTTATCCATCCTTTAAAACTCGGATTATATGTCACCTTCTCCAGGAAGCCTTCCCTGACCCATCTTCCAAGAGGACATATAGAATCAGTTACCCCTCTATGCTACTTCTGTATCTTGCCACACCCTCTGCTCCTATACCATCAGCCTATATTGTATTTTATTTCTTTAAATGACCATTTTCCTTGTATGACCATCGACTTCCTTTTTCCTAGCCTCACACAGGAAACCTTCTGAGGCATGTTGTGAGGTCTCAGTAAATGTTTCTGGAAGGAAAGGGGAGGGGAAGAGAGAAGAGGCCCTGGGCCTGTGTCAGCCCAGCCTCCTGCATGGCTGCTGGTCCAGCCTGGCCTAGGCCTGACCCCACGGCCAGTCCCAGTTGGATTCCCCACAGTAGAGTGGTTGAGAGGGTAGGTTCAAGTCCAGGCTCTGCTACGTACTAGCTGTGAGTGACCTCGGGTAAGATACTTTACCTCTCCGCATCTTGGTTCCATCTGTAAAATCAGGATAATAATTAAACCTACCACACAGGTGTGATGATTAAATGACAATGTAGGTAAAATGCTTTGAACAGTGTTAGATCTATAGCAGGAACTCAGACAGAGTTACCTCCGACCATTAGCCCTGCCTTGACTGCCGCCCTTTGCCCCATTTCTTCACGCACTGCCATACTACCTCTGGCCTGCCATCTGGGAACCCTGGCTGCCTTCCAACACATCCTGCCTCTATTTCCTCACCCCAGGTGGCCTGGTACCAAATGCGCCCCCTCTGCTGGTCCAGCCTCCTTCGACCTCCCTTCCCCCCCCCGCCCCCATCAAAGCCCCTTTATAAGCCCTGCAGTGCAGAGCAGAGGGCTGGGCCTAACTGCATTTGCTCTGAGGAGCCCTTGCTGGGTGAGCAAATGACTGATGGGACTTGTCAAGTGGGAACCAAGGCCTGCAGGGGAGGGGGAGAAGAGGCTGCAGTGGGGGGAGGCGGGGAGCCAGGCCTCTCCAGAAAGCTCAGGGGCTGTTTCCAGGCCTGTTGATTGGTCTTGACAAGCAGGATTGAGGCTGAGCAGCCCTGTTGTCCTCTGCACTTTAAAAGGCCAGCACCCCTCCCGGAATCTTTCCTTGGAGACCTGCTAAAATAATACATTTAGATCTGCCAAACCCAATCGCTTCCGTCTGTCAGGCTCCCTGCAAATAGCACTTCTTAGCAGAGCTCAGCAAAAATACGATTCCAAACAGCATGGGGGCAATCATATATCAATCGAAGAAAAACATTTTTCCCCTTCCCTTCCACCAGCCCCCATAATTGCATTTTAAAACCGTTCCTGTGTTTCTGGGAGAGACATTATGGTACCTGTTGCTTTTTAACTCAAAGCCGAGCGGTGTGGCAAAATGAGGCTAAACACAGCAAAATTATTTTGATTTATTTCCTAAAGTCAGAATTTGGAGCTTGCTGCAGGGATTCAGCCATGAGAAGACGAGCTGATGAAAATGTATTTTTCCCTGTCGTTACTCTTTTAAATCGACGACTTTTTTTTTTTACTCTTTCTTTTTGCCACTTTGCTGTGCTAGACTAAACTTTATGACACCTGGCATGCCTTCATTTTGCTTTTTAGTGTCAGAAACGGCTGCCCCGTCCCCCGATTCTCTTTCTTCCAGGTCCCAGTGAGCCGCAATACCCCTTTAGGAGGTCTTGCTTTTGGGTTCAGCACTGCCTTCTTTGGGGGCCAGTTTTAAAGTCTAACCCTGGGGGGGGGGGGGGGGGGGTGTGGTTCAAATGGTTGGGTGTCCCTCTCCCATGTGGAGGGACCTGGGTTCAATTCCCGGAACCTCCCGGTAAAAGAAAAAAGAAAAAAAATAAAAAAATAAAGTCTAACCCCTTCTGGAAGTAGGGAAAAATGCCCCTAGGCCCCAGTGGGAACGTTTCGCACTCTTTCCTGGCTCAGAGTCCATTGGAACAAGGGGAGAGGGTTATTAAAGAGCCAAAAGGAAGGGAGGGAGGGAGAAGGTGGATTAGAAGGCAAACGTGGACAGCACCATCATTCTGCCATTGGCCAAATCAAACTGGCCCTTGAGTTTAGAATCAGGGAAACCTGGGTCTGACTCTGGCTCCACTGCTTACCCGCTGGGGGGTGACTTTGGGCAGATCTTCATCTGCTGAGTGGTGCTTCCCTGCCCTGTGAGGTCCAGGCCTGCCCCCCAAACACCACAGCCCAAGGGAGCTCAAAGCTCTCCCCCGCCAAATTCTAGCTATCACCTGGGTGCTCACTGGAGGCTCCATGCTCTAGGCCCCTCTGCCTCATGCGTCCCACCCCCAACCCATGGTAAGGTCAGTCCCTTTGCGGCCACAAATGATGGGGCCTCTGGTTCCTGTCTCCCGGTGGAATGCCTTCTCGCCAGCTCCCTCTTCCCCTCCCTCACTGCTGGGTCCACAGCTCCAGATTCTCCTCCTTCCTACCCCAAATGCTCATGCCCCTAGAGGAATTCTGGGGCCAGCCACTAAGGTTATAAGATGTCTTCCATATTGTCTGAGAATGAAATGAATTCATTAGCGTTTGAAAGGGCCTAGCCTGGAGCCCCACCCTTGTAAGGATTCAGCTCAGGGGAAAGCCAAGCCACAACTATGGAAACCTCTGCTCTGCCTCCCATCTCGCTGCCCCACAGGAAGTATGCCCTGTAGGAGCTGGGAAGAAAAGAGGGTGGGAGCAGGGCCTTCCCCCAGGAAACGCCCGCCCCCTCTGCTCCCCACAGGCTCCCCGAACCTCTGAGTGGCTGCCTGCCTCAGCCCGACTGTGGTCACCTCTGTTCCTGCTGTGTCTCCCTTCCCTCCTTGCAGTCTCCGCCTGCGCTGAAGCCTGTGTTTTAGTCATGGCCCCACATGCTGGCAAGCAGAAGCCATACTTGAGGCCATAATAGCTTCTTGAAGGTGCTGCCTGGGCAGAGCTGCTGGGAAGAGCACTATTCCAGGAGTCAAGCCCAGGGAGGCCGGGGAGCCCCTCTGACCTTCAGTTTCTTCCTCTAGCCAAAGTCTTTGCTGGCATGATCCCAGTGTCTGGGCAAACACTGACCTTCCCTGGTACCTCCGCTCCTCAGACCAGGTCACGCCAGGCCAGTCCAGCATACCCAGCATTTCACAACCCTGTGTCATTGGTGGAGAGGACATTGAGATATCCATTTTGTAGCTGGGGACAGTTGAAGCCCAGAAAGGTTAAGTGGCACCAATTCCCTCAGAGACTGGACGGCAGACGCCGGCCTTCCCAAATCCAGGCTGCCTCCTGCACGTGTGCATGGAGAACGCCATGGCCGTGCAGCAGCAGGGCGGCCTGAGGGAGCTATCTCAAGGGCAGGCCTGGCAGGGTTGCCACGGAGACACTGTTATTAAGGGAGCGGAGACGCTGTTATTAAGGGAGCTCACAGCAGGTGTGTGCGAGCCAGCAGCACGGATGACAGATCCCACAGCAGCCACTGCACATGGGGCTGGGGGGTGGAATCTCCCAGTCAGGAGGCCTCTCCCCAGCCCCTGCCACCACAGTCCAGGGGCTCCCAGATTCTAGAGCCAGTCGGGCCCCAGAAGCCAGGCAATCTGAGAAGGAATCAGAAAACTCCCTCCCGTAAACGCCGTGTGAGCTGGGGCGAGCTACTGAACCTCTTGCTACACATTAGCTCCCCCTCTATGAAGCCTGCCTCTGTCACAGGCCTGGGGTGAGGGTTAAATAAGGGTTTAGAACTGTGCCCTGCTCATAATAAGAACTCAATAAACTCAAGCTATTACTTTCTAGGCCTATTCCCTCGGAGACCCAGAGAGGACATGAATCCAGGGCAAGAGCCACAGGGTCCTGGCTGTCACTTAAGTTCTCTTTTTCTCTGTATCATATATTTAAAATATCTTTGCTTTGCTTTGCTGTTCATAACCCCCTGAAACAACCTTTTCCCCTCCAGTCCCAAAAGGTGCTCTGATGAAAAGCCCAAGCTGGCGGCACAGGAAACCACCCGCAAACCCTCAGACATACACAGACACCTCTTCTCTCTTGACACCTACCGACATTTAACCAGTCTCGTCATTTCTGACTTGTTTCTTGTTGGTTCCTCGTTTTTTTTTTTTTTTTTGGTCTTGACTGAACCTCTCTTCTGAGGCTGTGAGCTTATTGCAAGCAGGGGGTTGGGGGAGGAGTGAGAGTGGGAAGGGTGCTCTATCCTGTTTGCATCCCAGCTCCCTGGCCAGCCAGCCCTCCCTTCCTGCAGCTCCGTGTGCGCTCACTTGAGACTTGGGTTTGATGCCCTCTCTAAACAAGCCTGGAGAGTGAAGCTTATCAGGTCGCAGCTCTAGGCCCCCACTTCTGGCCTGAGAAATGAAGATGAGACACAGCTGCTGATTACGGGAGGCTCAACATGTGCTAAGTCCTGGGATTACTTGTCTCATTCTAGCCTCACAGTCCTATTTCTCAGGTGAGGAAACAGGGACTCAGGGCAGCCCAGTAACTTGCCCAAGTTCACTCAGCAAGTCTCAAAGGGAGATCTTCTAGAACTCGAGCCTGCCTGGCCAACAGCCAGGGCTTTGAGTTGCCATTGCTCACTGGGTTAACCGATGACAGAATAACTCAGTGGCACCAGATGCCCCAGGGCAGGTGCTGTGTCTAGCATCCCACCCAACCCTTTTGCATGGTAATAGATGTTTGATGAAAGAATGATTGAACCGAGGGCAGAATTTACATTGTCGACCTCATGGATGCACTTCAAGGAGAATTAGCAGCTTTCCATACACCAGGCTTCATTTATATTGAGAAGGAAAAACCAAGAGTCAAAACCCAGATGTAAGGGTGCAGCTCTGCCACCGCCACAAGAAGCAAGACAAGAAGCCTCTGCCACAGCTCGCCCAGCCCTGCCCGGGGCTCGTGGGACTTGATTAGAGTGAGGTAGTTTCCTAGCAGAGTAGGAGGCGTTGGGAACCACCCTGAGGGAGGTATGGGCAGCCATTTCTAGCTACCTCCCCTGGGACAAGTTGGAGAGGAGCAGGTGTCCACAGTCCCCACTTTTAAAGTCTTCGGGAAAATAAGGAAGAGGACCTATTTCTCTTGCCTCTGACAGAACATTGGTCCTGAGGAGGGAGCCCCTGGAACTTGGGGAGGCATTTCCCTGCTCCTGCCCTACCCTAGCTCCCTACTCTCTCTCTTCTTTGAGGGAGACGGGAGAAGTGGGCAGAAGTCCTCAGGGGTGTTCTCTGATTAGAGGCTTGTTCCAGCCAACCGGACCCAACTGAGAGGAAAGTGGCCTCCCCAGGGGCTCTAACCTTTAGTTCACTCGTCCCTCAGGGGAGGCCTGCAGGCTGTGGAAATGATGAGAGCTGCTCCCCTCTGACAACATGGCCGCCTTCCACCCAGGGCATCATGGAAGAGCAGCGTCCCATGAGACCTTGGAGACCTCCTAGAACGGAGGCAGAGGGAGGTGGGGTGAGACCCAGAGGGAGGAAAGGCTGTGCATTAGATTACACGGTTAGAGGCTGCTCTGGGTCCGTGCATGAGAACTGGAAAGACCACAAATGCAAGGTGGGAAAGCGGTACAGCACGGAGAGGCTTAGAGGCCTTAAAGAGACATTCGCAGTGCTCGTGTCTGGGGCCAGCAGCCCTGGCCAAGGGGTGATTGTCCATCGGTTTGTGAGAGGTGCGGGAAATTGGATTTCCGTTTTGGGAAAGGACTCAAATGAAGCATGAACAAGGAACCAGAAGTATTACAGGAAAATCCACCTCGAGCTGGGGCCCACAGCTTCTGGTTCCAGTCCTAGTTTGCCTTCTCCTACTGAGTGCCTTTACACCAGTCACAACTCTTCCTTATCTGTCAAGTGCAGAAAATAATCCCACTGCGCCAGCTTCCCTAGGGACGATGGCAGATCAGCACACGAAAACAATCTGACAATCACAAGCTGCCTAAGCAGAGGAGGCTGTGCTCATGCACACCCTGGGCAGGACAAGGCTGGCCACAGGAAGCCACCGCGAGGCCTCCCTGCAAGAATGGGTGTTTTAGGGGGCAGAATGCCTGTTAGCAGCTCGCAGGTCCCGAGCTGTGCCTGGGTGCCAGAATGTGCTGAGGGAGTGGCTTCATTGCCTACAATCTTTATAACAACTCTTCAAGATGGGTTTTAGCACAGCCCCATTCAGATGAGCCATCAGAGACCTGGAGAGGGTCAAGAACTGGCTGACAGCCACCCAGCTGGTGGCAAGTGGAGCCAGAACTTCACCCAGGGCCTGTCTACTAAGGAGACCCTGCCCTACATGAGGCCAAGTCTCCAGGGGTGAGGAGTATATGAAGCAGATGGGAGGACTTGGCTGTCGAGCATTGGGACTGAAAACCAGGCTTTGCCACAGTCCACAGTGGCATTGTAGAGTCACCCACCAGGTGAGCCCCAGTTCCCCACAACAGAGAGGGAACGATGACCTTTGCATGTACTAAAACTGTAAATGGTGCTCATCATTAGAATAACAATAAACTGTCCCTTTAAATGATTTCCATAGCCCAGGCAGGACTGCATGGGGGCCGGCCCAGAGCACTGGGACTCTTGGAGACCACTTCAAGGTCTCAGGGAGGCACCTGCCCTAAGGTAGTTCTCACAGCCTTCATCCTAGGCAGCCAACCTAACTTCCTGGCACTGGGTCTGTGACCTACTGCTACTTTCTCTGGGATTTTGTAATTGGGGTTTACAGTCCAAACCTGCTTCAACCTGGGTGGCCTCAAAGCCGGACCCTTCTGGAAGCCTTTCAAACCCTGTTTCCAGCTACTGTGTCATCCAGGACTGGAGAGTGTGGGCATGGACAGGCCATACTGGGGGGTGGGGTGGAGAAGGCTGCTTGGGGGTTGGGGAGGGGTAGGCAGTCAGAGGAGCCAGACTTTGGGGACAAGGGAAGCTTCTGCCTGGCTTAAAGGAATTCTGGAAGTGTTTACTTGAGCAGATGGCCGAGGAGATAGTGTCAGGGATTCCAGGCAGGAATAATGGCTAGAGCCAAGGTAGGGGAAAGGAAATAAGGCAGGGAGGATAAAGAAACAAGCATGGCCAAAAGGATCAAAGGATGAGGGCAGATCACGAAAGGTCTAGAAACCAAAGCCCAAGTTTAGACTGGCCATGGAAGGAAGTGAGGAGCCTCCTGGGTGGATGAAGAGGGTCCTGGAGGGGAGACAGAGGTTCCTCAGAGCCCATCCTCCCCAGCTCCTTCCCCAGCTTCGCCCAACAGGTGCTGCAGGCCACAGAGCAGCACATGACCCTGCATGCCCCCTCCAGGAACCCTCCGTTTGGCTTTTGTGGTCTGCCCTTCAGCAGAAGCAGAGCTGACCACACACAGTCCCGCCCGAGGTCACCCCACGAGGACACGGAGAGGAGATTGCCTCAGAGCAAGAGGGGATCATGCAAATGAGCATGGAAACAGTGCCGAGGAAACCCAGATGGGAGGATCTCCTCTCCTGGGGCCCCAGAGAGGAGGTGCAGGATGGGCAAGTCTGGAGGTTATTTTAGACATAGCTGAGTTCACCACCACCCCCACCTCAAGCACACGGTGAGGCAAAGGTTCTGTGTCTCCCAGTTCTGTGCCTTCCTCCCTTGCTCCAGATGGACCTGGTTTCCTCGCCTCTAAAAGAGAGGAGGTGCGTTTTACTCATACTTTCCTTGCTGAGCTGGGGAGCACTAACACGTCACTCAGCGCAATGAGCTCTAATGCCCACGTGGCACAGGTCTGCACACAAGGCGTTGAGCAGGGGGCCCCTGACATGGAGACCAAGCTTAAGCAAGGCTGGCTCCGCTGGCTCCCAGAACCCCATGTGGGCCAAACAGAGCACAGTCACATACCAGCCCCTGCTGGCGGAAGCCCCTGCTTTCATCTTTGCGAGGTTGAGATGAAAATCTGACCGGCTTTGGAGAAGCCCTGAACAAACAGGATGATGTCCTCTCCTCTGCTGGCTTCCCCATCTGGCTGGAGCAGACAGGAGCCAGAGGGAAGGACTGTGGGTGTGCACCCCAGCTTCCCACACTGGTAATAGCCTGCTCCTCTGCTCCCCCTGGGCTTCCTCCCCTGCCTTCGCTGGGGCGTTCTCCCAGGCTTCTGGGGTCTTCACCTCCCTGCTGTGCTCTCCTCTCCACACTGCCTGCTTTTAAATTCCAGTTCCTTCTTTCCTAGAGGCATGACATCCAGGTAGTAACCCCTCTGTGCCTCAGCTTCCTCATCTGTGAAATGGGGCAATAAGCATTTCTCCCTCTAGGGCGACTGCAATGAGGAAGGAGTTAATATGTATAAAGCACGCAGTGGGGAACCTAAATGGGACCTGATGGAGCAGTAAGTTGGTTGTTTTCATTCAGACAAGCCCCAGGAAAGGTTGGGCTGTTACTCAGTCCTTAGCACCTCTCAAAGACCTCTGCAGATTAAGTCTGGTGTTTGTCAATGGCAGGGAAAGATTGGTTCCCAATCGAAATAATATAAAAAAGAAGAAGGGCAAGGAAGTGGGTTTTCGTACTGCCCGAGAGAGGTTGCCCCAGTGACCGTTGAACTCACCTGCTCACCTGCTTCTGCAGTAGGAGCAGGACCGACCCTTGGGAAGCTCAGACACCCTCAGAGGCAGGAGCACTGGGGTTCATGAGGAGGCTGCATGGGGCATGAGTCCACAGAAAGATACCTTGGCAGCCCACAGATTCTGCAACAGATTAGAAAACTGAAGCTCGGAGTGGCAAAGGGGCTTGCCCAAAGCCAAGGAGCTGGCTGAGGAGAACAGGTCTGCTGGGTACCTCCCACCATACCAAACAGGCTGAACACTTCTGGGCTCAATTGCCTCATCTGCAGAATGTGCTCCCAGCATCTACCCTGCACCTGGAAAAGGAGCAGGGAAGGGCTGGATTCTAGCCCAAAGTTGAACCAAACAGCCAACTGTCCTCTGTTCTAGAATGAACAGGAAGACAGCACTTCACCTGAGGACACGGCCCGAGCAGGCTTCTCACTTGGCCCTGCCTTCCGGCATCACCTCCTAGCCTGTGAGCTCCTGAGGTCAGTGTCTGTGGTGGGGCCACAGAGCTGTGTTGGGTCAGACACTGAGGACAAGCAATAGCCCTTGAGAGGACTGGAGACCCTCTGCTCTGCCATTCTAAGGGTCTGAGTCTCCCAGGACAGTCCAGAGACAGGGTCTAAGAGGAAACACTTTGCAGATATCCAAAGCTGATCACAGAGCAGGCCTGACCAGGGTGCTGAGATTTAAGCAGAGAGTAGAGTTCATGTTCCCCAGAGGAGGAGGTCAAATGGAACATGGCAAAAGACCACAGGAACTGAAACTCCTCGGGTTCTCACAAATCGTCACCTGTGTGGGCAGGGCCTGGGGATGCTGGATGGAAACCTTTTAGGCCATGAGAATTCACACCCCAGGATGTTGCTGCTGTCCCTTAGCTGCTGTGTCCAAAGGCCATTTGATTCATAAATGAATTCAAGTATGAATATATTTAGAATAGAAAGCACAGGCATGATGTAAAAAGTACAAAAGGATGTGCAGTGACGAGCAAGGCTCCTTTCCCTAGTTCCCTTGCACCCAGTTCCCCGCTGGAGGTCTCTGCTTTTACAAGATTCTTTAAAGCCTTCCAGATATAAGCATTTGCAAAAAGGCCTGTGTGCATATGTGCGTGTATTCTTACCCTCTATTTTCACATAAGTGCCAGTGTATCAATATATCTTGGAGCCCTTTCCTTACTGGAACATAAAGAGACCCTTTGTTCTTTTTGTTTTATTGATCTAAAACAATAATAATTTATTATTCCTTGTGATTCTGTGGGTTGGCTGGGACAGTTGGGAGGTTCTTCTATCTTACGTGGTGTAGGGAAGGTCATCTACGTGGTTGCTATGTTTAAAAGCTGCGTAGAACTCCATTGTGTGAACAGAGCAGCATTTCTTTGATCAGTCCCCTATTGACCGACATTCAGGAGCTTTTTCAACCTTTTGTCTTTATAAATAATGCCACAACGAATGACTTTGTACACATGTTTTAGTTTCCTTGGCTGCTCAAGCAGATACCATGCAATGGATTGGCTTAAACAATGGGAATTTATTTGCTCACGGTTTTGAGGCTGGGAAAAAGTCCAAATCAAGGCATCATCAAGGCAATGCTTTCTTCCCAAAGAATGGCATTCTGGGGCTGGCTGCCAGAGGTCCTTTTTCCTGTTCCTCTGGCATCCATGTGGCAATGTACATGGCCTCTCCCTTCTCTCCTGGACTCCATTGACTCTCAGTCTCTTGCTTCCTGTGGCTTTCTCTCTCTGTGTCTGAATTTCATTCTGCTTATAAAGGACTCCAGTAATAGTCCTGACTGAGTTGGGCTGCACTTTAACTGCAGTAACCTCATCAAAAGGTCCCACTTCCATTGGGTTCACTCCCACAAGGATGAATTAAGTTTAAGAATATGTTTTTCTGGGGTACATACAGCTCCAAACCACCACGGCACACTTCACCCATTTATCTACACAACAAATTCCTAGAATTGGATTTGCTGGGTCAAACAAAAGACTGTAGGTTGTTTCGATGGGTGTTGCCCAATTGTTCCTCCCAGAGGTGGTCCTGATTCCTGTTCCCACCTGTCCCATCTGCTGGTGCCTGTCCCCTGTGCCCTCAGCAGCTAAGTGCAATCACCCTTTTGATCATCACAATGATAGTTGAAAGAGGGTCTCAAACTGAAGTTTTAATTTGCATTTGTCTTATGAATAAGGCAGAGTAACTTTTCAGATATTTAAGAATCAGTTATATATCCTTTTTGAAAACTGTCTTCCTATGCTTTATCCATTTATTGATTTATTGTTATTTTCTTATTGCTGTGTAAGAGCTCTCCATGCACTAAGGAAATTAGTCCTTGCTTTGCAATATGAGTTGTAGTTTAATTTCTCAGTTTGTCATTTGTCATTATACTTCGAGTCATGCATGGCTCATTCCTTGTGTCCTCTTTTAAAGTTCAAAAGTCTTTGGGAGGGGGAACAAGTTCCTAAACCCTCACCCAGTTCCCAGGCTTGTTTCCTCATTGATAGAATGGGGGAGAGGCTTCACAATCTCTGAAATTCCTTATAGTTCCATGGGTCTGAGACTGAAGTCTACAGTTCCAAGTTATCAGAGATGGGACCATGGTACTCTGGGTACTGGGAGACGGTGGTGGAAATGGGCTGGAGCAGGGACAGGTTCAGAAAGAGGAAGTGGGGAAAACCAGAGACAAACTGCTGACTTGGGTGCTTCTGTGGGCTGGGTTGGGGCCATCCCCTCTTCCCAGCAAACAGGGTTCCCCAAAGCATTCCATGCAGCGGTGGCCCAGAGGGCCCCAGGTGAGGCCCAGAGAAGGCAGAATACCATGCTCTAAGGATGGAGGGCTCTGCAAACCCTGAGCAAAAAAGTCTGGCTGGAACTGGAGAAGTGAGCAGTGGCCCTAGCAGCCCCTGCTCCCCGCAGGTGACTTGGGAGCACCCACTCCTGCCTGGTCTGTTCCCCTTGAAGTGTTATATGACCCTCTTCTGGTCCTACTGCCTGCTCTAGGGCCCCAGGTGCCCCAAAGGTTACCCTGGGCCCCAAAGATTACCCTGGGCCTCCAAGGATTAGACCGAGGTCATTTACAAGAGAAGGGTAGCCACAACACATGAATCCAGGGCTCCTGGGTCTCAGTGCACTGCTCTACACCTCGGCTGAGCCCTGGGAAATCTCGAGAAGAAAGCCAGCACACCTGTTAAGAAGAAGAGCTGACCTTTTCAGAGTTCCTCTGTGTGCCCAGCTCTGAGCAAGCACTGGTCAGTCACCAACCCCCCACGCCCACTCATTCTCCCCAGCAACTCCAGGGTGTGGGCCCGATTGCCCTTGCTCTCCGACAGACAGGGATACTGAGGCTGAGGGAGCTCTGCCAGCTGACAAGCCTACTCAGCCAATCCCGGTGGAAGTGGGACAGCCCTGGGAGATAAGCACAGTTGCTGCTCAGCAGGGAAGTCCACTCTGAGTCCAGGGGTTCACGTTAGGGCACTGCCTTGGGGAGCAAGCCTCCTTGTTGGCTGAGGAAGGAATTTCTGCCTCCTTTTCTCTTCCCTCCATAGCTGGCTGGTCCCAGATGCCTCCTGGAATAAGCCCTCTGAGCTCAGTACTGTCTTCTTCATCCCCACCCTGACTTGGGCCAGCCCTGGCTGCTGCTCTGTTACCATTTTCACATGAAGCAGAGCAAAGTTCTCAGGCCCCAGAAGTCATGGAGACGAAGGCACAGCACTGCAGAAAGGGGGAGGTCTACCACGGACTTGCAGGGGCCCGAGGGCAACGCTGTCCCTCTCTGGCCTCAACTGCCCTGAGGAGGGAGTTGGGCCAGATCATCTCTGCAACCTTTGCCACTCAGACCAGTGCCTTGCTCTGGGAAGTGCTGCCCCTGCCCAGACCCGCTCCCAGAGCACCTGACACTCCCTCATCCCACTCCTGGCCACTCCATCGGTGGTCACTCCCCGCAAGGTCCAGGAGGGCAGGGGCCAGGTGAGTCCTGTTTAGCGCCATCTCCCCTTCACCCAGCAGACACTCAGCAAATGTTCATTGAATCAATGAACGAGTGTAAGCGACAACGCTGCTGAAATGACTTGCTGTGACCCAAAATGCCCCCTTGATAACAGATGATAACGGAGGTGGAGGGAGTTTGTGAGAGGGACAGAGCTGTCCAGAGAGGGCAGGAGAGCTCTGGGAGGAAGACAAACTTCACCACTTTGCCATAGGCCATCTCTGAACAGCCATTAAGGAGGCAATTAGTTTTATTGATGCCCTTCCCTGGAGCAAAATCCACCCTGCTCCAGCCACACCAATCCATTCCTTCCTGAGCAGAAGCATCTTCACCTCATACTCCAGAGAGGACGCCAGGCTCCAGGAACTCTGGGATGGTAGGAATGGGGTGGCAGTGGGAGGAGAGTCTTCCAAGCTCAGTAGCTCACAGGCCATACTCCTCTCTCCCCCAGCTCCCAGAGGCTGCTCCTAGTGCCTTTTTCTTGCAGCCTTTTCAATGGCCAGAGTGAGCAGATGCCTTGTGCCTGCAAAACCCCTTTCTACCTGCTTGTGCCCAGAAGATTATCCAGCAGGGCCAGAATTTTCACCTGATTGAGTCATCTGCAAGCTCCTAATTGGAGGAGGTCAGGTGGGCAGGGCTGGCCAGCTGGTTTAGCACCTCGTCTATCCTGAGACCAGCTCCTAAAGGACAATGAAGAAGGAGGTGGCCCTGGGGCCCCCGTACCTGGCCCTGGCTGCTCAGAGCCCCTGTGGTCAGTGGGCATTTCTGGTGGGTTTCCTTCACCACATGGCTGCTAGGGAAGGAGGGCTAGAAGGAGAGAAACGTAGTGGGTTAGGCAGCTGCCTGCGCCAGAGAGCACAAGACACTGGCCTAGAAATCCCATCTCCAGACCAAGACTGCTTTGGGGGAAAGCCCAGCTCTGCTGCTTCTAGGCTGAACAGCCTCAGGCAAGTGATTTAACTTTTTCGTACCTCAGTTTTTCCATCTGTAAAATGGGAATGTCCATAAGAGTTTCCATTTTCTAGGTGAAGCACTTAGAACAGTGCCTGCACATAGGAAGAGCTCGGTGAAGGTGAGCTATTTACATTGGTCCTGGATTTCTCTGAATATCTTCTATCATATTCATGGATCAAGTGTCTACCCTGTGACTGGGCATGGTCACGCCATTTTACATAACTGCCTGTGGTAGGTTGCATTATGTATCCCCCAAAAAATGTTCTTAATTTTAATTCTCTTCTTATGGCTGTGAACCCGTTGTAAGTAGGACCTTTTGAAAATGTTATTTTTAGTCAAGGTGTGGCCAACTAAATCAGGATGGGTTTTAGTCCTAGGACTGGAGGCTTTATAAAACAGAAAGGCACCGGTAGGAGCTAGAAGCTGGAAGTCAACGGAACCCAGAAGAAAAAGAACAGGATATTGCCATGTGATGGAAAAGCCAAGGAACCCAAGGATTTTCAGCCAGTCAGAAGTTACCAACCCTGGGAGGAAGAAAGCTTTCCAGCCTCTGAAACCATAAGCCAATAAATTCCCATTGTTTAGTCAACCCATTATATGGTATTTGTCATAGAAGCTTTGGAAAACTAACACATTACTTCACGGAATCCTCAGCCCAACTCTGTGAGATGGGGCTATGATCCCAGTTTTCCAGTCCAGAAGATTGAGACTCAAAGAAGCTAAGAAATTTGCCCAAAGTCACACAGCTGGTAAAAGGCAGAGATAAAACAGATGCATGTTTTCTGTCCTGGGAGCCCATGCCCTGTCCATGAGAGCATCTGTCCCTGCACCAGACTTCCATGTGACCATGGGTGAATTATTTTGTCTAGATTCACTTTGTTCATCCATGGAATGGCCTAGGGGGTGGCTCTGCCATCCTATGCTAAGCAGCTCTGGTTAGTGGAGTGCCTTGGTTCTGGCTGCCTTGCCTATATCTCCCTGGTTACACGGACATGGCACCCAAGGGAAAGTGAAGGAGGGATTCCTGGGGTTTAGACCCTGATTTTCCCCTCTTGGTATATGGTCATGAGCAAGTTCTTTCCTCAATAATTCAGCATGTATCTAAAGAGGGATGACAGTACAGAGTGGGGTAGGGGTCAGGAAGATAAATAAGACCCAGGGATGCTCTCAAAAAGATCATGGTTTAGCAGAGGGGCTCTCAAATCCCTTATCCTCCCTGGACCCCAACTATCTTCATCTGTAAAATGGGATGACTGCCTCTTGCATTTCAGAAACCGGGAAGCCATTAGAGGTAGATTGGTATTCCAGCTACAGGGCTTGGAGTTGATGGTTGCAGATGGGGGTGGGGCGGGGGCGGGCTTTGGTCTCATTCGGCTTTCTGGAGAAGTAGCCAGAAAGGGGTGGGATCCACTGACTGCTTCCTGTTACCCTGCAAAAGAATGATTATGTTCATTTCTCTAGGCTTTTTGGGTGGAAACTAGCCCATCTTCCTTCCTTAGCGACATGAGCAGTAGGCTGGTTTGTTGAGACCTGGGCAGGCAGTAGGGATGATCTTCACAGCTCTCCCCTCCCCCAGCTCCCTGCTTCCTTTTACCTCCAGGGCAGCAAAGATGGGATATTGGTCATCTTTTAGGAAGAGAGTTCAGTAAAATACCAGTCCTGGCTTCTGTCTGGGGGCTGGCCCACTCTCTTCCTGCTTTAGGAAAGTCCGTTTGCCCCCTGGGCCCAGCCCACCATTTCTAGCCCAATCAGCTCCTGCAAAACCCCTGACCATTTTAGACCCTGAAGCATTGAGGTCTCCCTCTCATTCATTCTACTCAGCACTATAAACTCTCATGGTTTTCTTGGATTAATTTGAAATGACTGAGTTTTGAATTGAATTGACTTGAATCCAAATGAAGCGAGTCGAACTGAATGCCACATGACAGGCTTCATCAGAGCCCAATGAAACTTGGTTTTTCTAAGTGTTAGTCCATAGATCTGAATGCAAATTTTAACTCATTCCTTCCATTTGCTACTTGGGGGGTGAGGCAGGGGGGTGAGGGAAAGGAGGCAAGGGAGGCAGGGCTCAGTTCTGGCTTTCACTGGAAAACAGCAGCTTCCAGCAGTACCCTGCCATTTTCTTTTCAACTCTGAGCTTAAAAATGCCAAAAAGCTGCTGCATTCCCAGAGGCTGAATAGCTGCTGTTTGAAGGTGCTTCCCTTGTTCTGATCACAGGTATCTTAACTGGGGGTAATGCCAGGGTTCTAAGCTCTAGATCAGGTACAAATTGGGACCTGCAGATGAATATCTGGGTGTGATTGGCAAGGAGAAGTTCACTACTACCATGCACGTGAATGCATGAGGCAAAGCCAGGCATTTTCAGCCTCCACTTTCTTGACCACCCAGCAGAATCTGGCAGAGGCAACCACTTCCTCCTGGTAAACTGCTCTTCCTTTGGGTTTGCCTTTCTCTCTCCCTCTCTGGCCCCTTTCTCATCTCCTTTGCAGGTCGGTCCTTCCCCTGAGTGGTAAATGTGGCCTTCCTCCAAGGTCATGTACCTCTTTCCCAGGTTCTACTCCTCCTAGTTGATTCCCTCCACTTCATATTGGGAGTGGGGAGGAAAGGCTCTACATCAATTGCTTCCACCTCCATGGCTTCAGTCACCACCCAAACCAGACAATTCAGGTAGCTGTCGAACTCAGGTCCAGAGAGCACTCACCTCCTTATCTTCCCCGCCTGCACCCCTCAAACGTAAAATTTCCTAAAGTGAGTCAACTGTCTAACTTCTTCCTTCAGCCTCCTCCATCTCAGTAAATGGCTACACCATCCCTTTAGACTCCCAAGCCAGAAACAAGGAGTCGGCCTCAACGACGCCTTCGCTTTTGCTCTCCATAGCCAACCTACCTCCAACTCATGGCAAGTTTATCTCCTAAATATCTCTTAGATCTCATCACTCATCTCTGTCTCTGACACCCGAGTCTGTCTCTTGCCTGAATAAATGCAGTAGCCTCCTAACCACTCTCCCAAAATCCACTTTCACCACTTCCAATCCATTCTCTATGTTGCTACTTCAGTGATATTGCCAAAATGCAAGTCAGATCATATCAACAGCCTTAAAAGCTGACAGTAGTTTCCCATTGCTTCTACATTAAAGGCCAAGTTCATTAACATGGAGGAAAATATCCCACCTACCTTTTCCAAACCCCATCCCCACCCCCAGGCCCCTAGTGCCTGACAGGATCCCTTGTGCCCAGCCCAGGACCTTAGCACATGCCGTCCCCTTTTCCTAGAATGCTCCTCCCTCCCCTCTTCCCAAAGTTAACTCCTATTCATCCTCTTATTCTTGCCTCTAACATCACCTCCTCAGAGAAGTCTGCCTTGACCTCCACAACAAGGTCAGGCCCTACTAGTAAAGGCCTCGTCACATGTGTACTTGTTGCTCACATCACTGGTACCACTGAAATTTTACATTTGTTGACATGGCCATCTGATTAACATCTGTCTCCCTTGCTAGACTGTAGGGAAGGGAAGGTTTCTGCTATGGTTTTCCCTTCTACTGCCAGAAGCCTGCCCTATGCCTTACACAACCAGGGCTCGATGATGAATAAATGAATGGATGAAAGAATGAATGCAAGCAAAGAGGTCTGAACTTGTCTGTTCCTCTCTCCATCACTGTGAGTTCTACATCCAGGCCGACATCCTTACTCCCCCTCAGCGCAACTCCCTCTGTCCCACCTCCCAGCCTTTGCTCAATCATGCTTCCCCCTCCTCAGTCCTGAAAATCCCTTCCCTCTTCCCTGTATCTAGTCAAATTTCACCCCCTCTCAAGGCTCAGTTCATGTTAAATTCCAAGAAACAATCACTAGGAAGATGGCTAAGAGGGAGCATTATGTTTTGAAGCTCTTTTCTAACCATACTGGAAATATACTCAACTCCCCAGGGCCTGGTGGTTCCTGGTGGTCAGGGCCTGAGCAATGCATGGTTTGGTCCTATCTCCAGAGGGTGGGAAATGAGTGGGGGTGAGAGCTAGGAAATCTCCAAATGCTGCCAGCTCCATGAGAATTGTATCTCACTTCACCACAAAGCTCCCAGAAAGTCACCTGGACAGCTCGGCCAGCCAGGCCAGTGAGGCTGGTTCCCGCAGAGGGTGAGGTGACCACAGTGTGACCTGACCTAAGCAAAGCCCTTTAGTTCCCCAGGAGGAGCGGGGAGAGGCCAGGAGGTCCCATCACCTGACCAACACCTCATTTACAAAAGGGACTTTCGGGGCTGAGCTCTGTAGGGGAAGTCAGCAGGCACTGGTTTAGAGGTCATGCACCTCTGAGAGAACCTGCTGAGCTTGGGCAAGATTTAGAGCCCAGATGTGACAGCAAAACGAGAATCGGGACAGTCCCTGCAAAGAGAATAGAAACAACATCAAGCCCCATGTCCTGGCCATCAGTTTATGGGTCTCCTGGGCCCTTGGAACAGTGTTGAAGATCACCAGTGGATCAGTAGAATCCTAGAATGGTGGGGCCAGGAGGGGCTATAGAGCTCACCTAGTCCAAACTCTTATATGACAAATGGAGAAACTGAGTTCAGGAAGGGCAAAGGGCACCTGAAAAACTTGTTAGAAAAATTAGAGCTAGAAACCAGGTCTCCTGGGTCTTTTACTATACAAGCTTCATTTCATTTCATTTGGATCGCCACCAAGCCCATCACCTCTGCCTGCCTGAGGCTTCTGCACATTGATCACTACTGAGGGGAATATGGTGGATAGGTGGGACTGGCCTCTCCTGAGCTGGAAGTTGGCTGAATGAATGCAGGAAAAGGGGAACGAAAAAACCAGTATTGGCTGAATATATATTTGGTGCCAGATATGTGGATTTTTGCAGTTTTTCATTGTGGTAAGTTAAAGAGGACTGCAAATTTTTTCCTGCTCCATCAAAGGTAGAACGTAATTCTTGAATCTGAGCTGGACTTAGTGACATGCTTGATCAGATAATAGACCAATAGAATGTGGTGGAAATGACATCCTGAGCCTTCTGAGACTCAGTCAGAAGAAGCTTGCAGCTTCTGCCTGGGTTCTTAGAACACTTGCTCTAGGTGCTCCCTCTGGGAACCCAATGCTCTGAGAAGCCCAAGCCACATGGAGAAGCCATGTGTTATCACTCAGGTCAACAGCCCCAGGGGAGCTCTCAGCAGACAGCCAACGTTATATGACAGTCATGGAAGTCAGCCATCTTAGCTGTCCAGCCCACCTGAGCCCTCAGATGACAACAGCCCCAGCTGTCACCTGTTGACAATCACATAGAATACGCTCAAGCAAGAACTTCCTGGTGGAGTCCAGTCAATACACAGAACTGTAGAGGAGAATAAATATTTGTTTTAAGTCATGAAAGGTTGTAGTCATTTGTCACACAGCAATAGATAATTTCAACACATTCTTTCCTCTCAGCAACCCCAAGGGATAATTACTATTGTCTATTTCCATTTTGCAAACCAGGAAGCATAGGTACAGAGAAGTCCAGTGACTTGTTCAAGGTCACACAACCAGGTAAATGGCAGGGCAAAGTTTCACCATTCCCCTAACGTCTTTCCTGCTCTGTCCCATACAATTGATAAGAGTCTTGGTTGCAAACAACAGAACCCACTCTGGCTAGTTAAGCAAACAAGGGTGTGTAACGGTTCACAGAATTTCTGGGAAAGCAGAATGCCAGGCTGAAGCAACAAGGCAGAAATGCCCAGTCACTCCTTTGGGGCCTCCATTGAAAATGCCTCTGGCAACTCCCTGGAACACTTGGATAAAAGCTGGGAACGGCTCTCTGCCTAGAGGGACCTGCAACAAATCTTGGTGTGTATGTCCATCATTCTCTCCCATTTCTCAGCAAGCTCTGTTCTTTCCCTCATTTGCCAAACAAATTCTTTTTACTGGCCTAACTAAAAAAAAAAAAAAAAAAAAGCTGGGTACTCTGCCACTGGAGTGCCCTCTCAGCCAAAGAAGTGGACACTTCTGCCACCACAGTGCCCGGATGTCAATTCTTCTACCCCCTGGCATATCTCCCTGGCTCTTACTTCCTAACCCAAGTCTTGCAGGGAACAGGGGAATATAATTAGTGGAATCGGGATTACGTGCCTGAGCCCAAACTGGGGGTGTGAGTTGCCTGGCTCAGCAAATAGGACATACTGTGAGAAAGGGATAAGAAGGTGTCCATTCTTTCATTCAAACACATTTTCTGAGTTTATCGTGGGTAAGACCTCAAGGATCTCATAGTACAGTGTTGGAGACATACAAGTAAATCAATGATTATAAGAGACCACAGGGGGAAGCGGCTGTGGCTCAATCAGTGGGGCTCCCGTTTACCATATGGGAGGCCCCAGGTTCGGTTCCCGGGGCCTCCTGGTGGGGGCAGGCCCACCCGCACGGCGTGGTTGGTTGACCCAGCGAGCGCAAGCAGCAGGGGGGGGATGAATGAATAAATAAATAAATAAATCTTTAAAAAAAAAAGAGAGAGAGACCACAGCAGGGCCTTTGGTAAAATTGTGTGAAGTACACAGGACACCTGGGGAGAGGGAGGAGGGGCCCTCACTTTGCCAGGTGGTAGAGGCTGATCAAGGAAAACTCACAAGGAGGCAACAATGGACTTGAAGAATGAGGAAGAGGTCACCTGATAGAGAAGAGGACTAATGGGATTCTAGGAGAGAATGCCATGTGCAGAGTCATGGAGACAGGGAAGAAAGGATGTAGAGAAATGGCAGCAGCTCCTAAATGTGGGCTCCATGGGGAAGCAGGACTTGTATGTGGGGTTGAAACATTTAGGATTTAACCCCAGAGCAATGGAGAACCATGGAAGTGTTTTGAATGGGGGAATGACATGATTGGTTTTGGACTTTAGACAGACCATGTTGGCCAATGGTCAGTGGTGTACTCGAAGGCACAGCGTGGCCTCGGGGCGCTCAGGTGGGAAGCTGTTGCAATAGAGGATGGAGTTCTAAACTCGGGCAGCAGAACTGAGGATCCTGCAGTCAGGCCCATCTCCCCACGCAAACACATTAACCTCTTCAGCATTTATGCTTAATCCATCCCCAGCCACTGTCACCAGCATCACCAACCTTCCACCACCCCAGTTCTGGATGAAATGTCTCGTCTTCTACAGGTTTTCCTCATGTGCCTCTCCCCTATTCTTTTTCATCATTGTCCCAAGAAGCCAATTTAGGGCTGGCCTTGGTCCTTAATAATTCTCTTAGCCTGGGTTTCCTAGAAAACAGAGCCTGAGACCCAGCATATATGTGCTAAGACTTTCCTGAACAGTGCAATCCCAGGATAGCAAGAGTCAAAAAAAAAACTGGAAATGAGGAAAGGAAAGAGGAAAAGCAAACAGGAGGTGTGGTGTTACTGAGCTTGGAATGAGAGGTGCCTGGCCAGCCTCCAGCCACTCCAGCCCTTGCTCTTCCAGCTCATCACCATCTCACAGTGACCCCACAAAACATCCAGAGCCAGAACCACACAGATAAGCTCTTTCTGAGTTTCTGACCCACAAAATTGTCAGATAAGAAAATAATTGTTGTTGTTTTAAGCCACTAAGTTTGGAGATGGTCTGTTACAAAGCATTGGTAGCTGGGACAGCTAGCAAACCAGCACAGACTCTATCTAGAAAAAAAGGAGTGTCACAGACAGTAATGACATAGAGGTGGGAGATGCACCTCTGGGAACTGAGGTGGTCAGGGGAGGCTTCCCAGAGGAAGAGGAACTTGTGCTGGGCCCTGAAGGATGACAGGAACTGAGAAAGAGGGAAGAAAGTGTGGAAACCTTTAGAATGCCATGGACAAAGTGGTAGAGGTAGAAACATAGATGTCAGCTGCAAGACACAATGAGGAGGTCATTAAACTACTGCAGTGTGTTCAAGCAGGGCTCACGCAGCAGGGAAAGATGAGTGTGGAGAGAGGCAGCTGGGGCCTCATGGAGAGCCTTGGATGTCAGGCTACCAGTCTGAATTTCATGGCCATGGGGAGCCATGAAATAATAATAACATTAGTAATAAAATCAGCTAGCATTGCTCAAGCACGTATTATGTGCCAGGGACTTTGCTAAGACTTCACATTCATTTATTGTGTGCCATGCTTACAAAACCCAGTGAGATTTTGTAACGCCCATATTGCCTATAAAAAACTGAGGCCCAGTACATTTAAATAGTGTGTCCAAGTTCACACAGCTCTAATAAATGTCAGAGCCTAGCTTCAAACCTGGATCTGCCTGGCTTCAAAGTGCACGCCTAAGAGCACACCCTCCTGGAAGAGCATGTCGCCAGCAGGATGTCACAATTGAAGGCAATATCAGAAAGATTACTTTGGCACCATTGTGAGATGGTTTGGGGGACAGCGGTGTGGAAGCTGAGGATGACGTGAAGAAGGCCAGTTAGGAGACTTTGGCAAGTGTCTAGAGAAAAGGGGGTGAGGGTTTCTTCACTAGATTGGAATCACAGGCACAAGGAGCACAGGGCAAGCCTGAAATAAAATTCCCTGCGCCACATGCTTCTCTGAAAGGAGAAGGGAAAGGTGCAGGAGTCAAGTCTTAAAGCTATGGACTCTGGATCTGGGTCCCATCCTGGGGCCTGTTTTTCTTCCTCCGGTGTTGCTTCCAAAGGAGGCTCAGGAAGTCTAGCCCCAGGCCCTCCCTGACCTTCTGAAATTGTAAAATGGAAAAAGAAGAATGCAAATGTAAACACCCTAAATCATGATCTAACTGGATTTTCCCCAGAGCAAATTCAACAGAAGAAATGGCATTGAGACTGGTTTTGACATGTGGTAGGGTCCTCACTGTGACTCTTCTGCTTACAAGTTGTATGGTCTTGGACAAGCGACTTGCCCATCTTGAAAGGCACAACCAGCTCTGTCATTCTGTGTCCCTCTCAGTCTATCCTGGATGCACTCAAGGAAAATATGGACCTGAGGAGTGTGTAGATTCGATTGCACAGATGGCCACAGTCCTTTCCGCCTCCTTGGATCCACGCTCTTTGCAATGTGACTTTGTAGCTCCTCCCATCAAGAAGTAGAGTCTATTACTCCACCCCTTGAATAACTGGCCTTGTGACTTGCTTTAGCCAAAGAATGTGGCAGAAGTGATGGTGCACCAGTTCCAAGTCCAACCCTCAATAGGCCCTATGTGCTTACGTGTTCTCTCTTAGAACCCTGCAACTGCCATGTGACCAGTCTGAGCTGGCCTGCTGGAGGGTGAGAGAGACCGTGTGGAGCAGAACCAAGACGTCCCTCCCTAGACCAGCTTACAACCGGCTGGCCCTGCAAGTGTGAGGAAGCCCAGCCTAGGCCAGCAGAGCCTCTTACCTAACCTGTAGCTGACCATGGAGGAGATGACCTGAACACACACAGACCTGTATATTCTTGAACAGTAGTAATTGGTTGTTGTTTCAAACCATTAATTTGGGGGTGGTTTTTCGCAGCAATGTTCACCCAGTAGAGGTGTCAAAAGGACTTTGGCAGTTCACAACTGCCATTACCTTAGAGCCTCACGTATATCCATGCATTCAGATTTGGTATCTCTACTTCACATTGAGGAAAGTGGGGCTTAGAAAGCAATAACTCTAGAATTGGGAACCAGCCCACGGGAAAGGACACATCCTGTGTTCTTTCCATCACACTCCACTGCCTTCTGACTCTTCCTTCTTGCCTTTGTCTGGCTTCCTGTACTCTCATGTCCCCAGTTATCACATCACGGAGCAGAGGAGAAGACCAGGCCAAGCCTCACCCGCCACACAGTTTTCTTCCTTTTCGTGCACTCTGCCATGATGTGAGTGGGGGACTCACTTGGAAATGTGATCTCAGGAAGTTATGTGGTGTGGAAGGAACTGGTTCCATTTTCAAATCTGAGAAGCTAAGACGATGACCCAGGGGTAGAGGAAATTCTTGCACTCAAGACTTGAGTGCTGGGAAGGGCTCTGAACTGGAAGTGGGATGCATCTTTGACCAAGGCCCTCTCTTCTGAGCCTCTGTTTCCCATCAGCAGAGAAGCCCTTACCACCTTTAGTCTTCTAAATAGCATGATCCTGGAGTTGAAGATCCATAAGTCCCCCAGAACTTATGTGAGGTCTGTGTCGTTGTCAGGTTTTGAGGCTCACAGTATATCAAGAAATGCAAAAATGCCAAGGCAGGGTAACCTTCATTGTTTACATGGAAAGAATTAACCCTTTAAACCCTTCACTTTCACCCAACGCATGAGATTTTGCTGATCACTAGACCACTACGGAAGTCTAAAGTTGAGGCTGTTTGTGCATCCTGTGCCTGAGAGGTAATAGTCCCCCTTCTGTTTGCATCTCAGTGACTAACAGGAACAGGAGGAAGGAGGCTTGACACTCAGGCATGCTGTGGTCTGAAGCCCTTTTTGGCCACGCCTAAGGATGGAGGCCAGCCCATGCTTTCATTGCCCTGGGATGGCCAACTCTGTAAGCAGAGTGAAATGCCTGGTTTGCCTCTGAACCGGAAGTGACTAGTGCCACATAGCAGCAGATACAATAAAACAGATCATGGAAAATTTAATGGCCCATGGTCTGCAATGACTGAATTATTTATGTCATCTATGCCTTCTGAATTCTCAATTGCTCTGCCCCCAGCACTGCAGCCCTGGCCATCTGCAGGCTGGGGAGAGTCAGGGCCTGGAGCCAGAAGCCAAGGGGTTGGAGGTTTCTGGGTAACTTTGGGGGGAAAATTGCTTCCCATCTCTTGGCTTCATTTTCTCATCTGCCAAATTAGGAGGTTCTGTTTGATGAGCTAATAACTTGACTACGTGCCACTCTTTTATATTCATTGATGATTCACACAATTATTGCCCCTTCATCCTCTTCTGATCTCTAGGAGGTAGACAGGACTGACATACTGCCATTCCCATTTTCCAGTTAATAAATTGAGGCTCAGAATTATGAAAGCTTTGGCCAAAGTCAAAAGGACAAAAAACAGTGGGAGAGAGTTTCCCATTTGAGATGGCAGGCTGAGCACTTCTGAGCTCTCCATACCAAAATCATACTAAAAAAAAATGTCAGGAAAGATATAAGAAAATGAATTAATCCATATTAGAAAATAGGAAAGGATGCTTTCAGTGGACCAGAAATTTTGAGAAATTTCTGGAAGGTAGCAGGCAAGTAAGAGCCAATTGATTGAGAATCGAGAGCAGAGAAATCACAACTCAGATAGGCCTAGGAGAGGCTTGTTGCTGAAGCCAGATTCCTGATTCCTTTTTCTCAGCAGAGCCTCAGACAAACTCCAGCAAAAGCAAGGACTCTGGAGGGTAATCAAAATGGCTTGAAGACTAGCTAGGCCAGTTGTCTCGCCCCTTCTTGAATATAGTTGGTCTTAGCACTCACCCCCAGGATAAAATCATGAGAACAACTCTCAGTAATAAAATGGGAGCGCTGCAGGCAGTACTGCAGACTTGCCCTTCCTGACCTCCTCAACAGATTCAACTCAGGAAAAAAAAAGAAAGAAAGGGCTCCACAGAGCTACAAAACCTGGTCTACTCTACAACCGTATGTGTTTCTATCATGTGTGTTAGCTCGTACATGATAGACATGTACGAGCATGTTGGCGGTATAATGTGGAATTCACGTTGGTTTATACATGTTTTGTACCACCAAGTACAGGAGCTAAATGCAAAAAAGGCTGAGTGAACCCAGAGGCACACTACTGGAAACAGTTCCATTGGCTCACATGTGTTCTCCTGGCCCTTTGCTTTGTCTTGGAAGGAATTACTACTTGATTTTCTCCATTCTTGACACATTTTGCCCTCAACTTCATAACTCAGAAGCCTAAACTTACTTCACAGTCTCTTTTGTCAAGCTATTTTCACCTTTTTTTTTAAAAAGGTAAAGCCCTATTAGAAATTTGACTTGTGTTTTTAAAATGCCACCATTTTTTATTTGGATTCTCTTTGGTACTGGTTTGATTACATGACTTTTGAGTACTTTATTCCTGATCCTATTTTTCCCATTAATTCTATTATTTTTAATATGCAATTTTGAATAATTTAAGAATTTGAGGCTCACAAATATCAAAACTGACAGTAAGGCTCTCCACAATCAGGAGAAAGCCTTTTTCCTCCAGTGATGGCGGCAGGCCATGAGCTTGCACTTCTTCTCCTTATAAGCAAGCCTTCCCAGACACCCCCAGACACCCTGACCCATCATGGAGTGAACTCTATTTAGAAATAGACCTGTACAGCTGGACGGGGGGAAGTTCCATGCCAACTGCCTATCCTGATCAATCTAGTCCTTTATTCAAACATTCCTATGAATATCTAGGGATTACCAAATTTTAAGGAAAACAAACCACATAAAAGAGAAGAATTAAGGTGAACAAAGCAACTTGAAAAGGGAAAACAGAGCTGACACAGCAAACAGAAGAGAACTAATGCCATTTCACTGGGAGGATATAGCATCCATAAAACCAAAGTGATTCATTATGAAAAAGGGATCAAGCTGAGAATAAGAAAGTTCTTAGAAATTAAAAACACATTGGCTGAAATGAAGAACTCAGAAAAGGGCTGAATAATAGAATGAAAGACTAAGTTGGAAATCTAGAAGATGAAGTCAGGGAACTGTTTCAGAATATAGATTCAATTGTCAAAGTGATTTTAAAAATGAGGAAAGATTTTTTTAAAAAGAGATGGAGATTAGATCCAAGAAATCCAATATGCATCTAATAGGATTTCCAGGAGGATAGAACAGAAGCCATGAAAGGGAAGGAGAAGTCAAATAATAAAATTAACTTCCCCTTGGCTGATGAAAATACGAATTTTCAGGTTAAAAGCACCTACCATATATCAAGACTCTTTTGGTTATGTTTGATGGAAACCCAACTCCAAGAGCTTAAAGAAAAAGGAATTTATTGGCTGATGTAACTCAGACTCCAAGTGTTGTTCTGGCTTCAGTCTTGCCTGTACCCAGAAGTTCACAAATTAAAAATCAAGAACTTCTTGTTCTTATCTCTCTCTCGTTCTCAGACAGGCTCTCCATGTGTAGTGGCTAAGAAGGCCTCCAGAAGTTCCAGCCTTTCTTCTTCCTTATACCAAACCCTGAGAAAAAAAGCATAGTCTTCTCTCAATAAGAATCTGGATAAGTCCCTAAAAAGTACTTTAATTTGTCTGGCTTGGGTCACATATCTATCCCTGAACCACTCTCCAGGCTGGAAAGATGGAATGCTCTGATTGGCCACCCTGAGACAAGGAAAGAAGGGCCCCTTCCTTAACAGCCCCTCCAAAATCACATGGAATGAGTGAGTTATGGGCAGTTGTGATCTACTATTCTCCACAAATACAAAGCAGGTGTAATGATACTTCACAACATATTGGGAAAGTTTTGGAAGTCCAACAATCAACAGGAAATCTCAAAACTTCTTAAGGAAAAAAATTTAGGATATATAAAAATAACAACAATCAAACTAGCATTAGATTTCTCATATGAAATGGAGCTTGCTAGAAGCCAACAGAGCAGTGTCTACAGCATTCTGAGTGGAAATCATTTGGAATCTCAAGTGCAAGAGCAGACATTTTCAGACATGCAAGGACTCTAATTTAATTATGCCACACCCCCACCCCTGTTATCCACATTTTCTAAAAAAGGTCCTTGAGGATATACTCTGGCAAATGAAAAATGAACCTAAGGTAGAGGAAGACAGATTCAAGAAGCCATAGAACTAACCCAGCAGGAAAATGAAATACCAGTAGGACAGTTGTGCAGCTGGCCTAGTGATCAATTAGCCCCAATTAGAACAAGGTGTTAGAGAACTCCTTGAAGAATACCCTCAAGAAGAAAACAGTATTACCCAAATCCTATGTGTAAGAAGCTTGAATGTTAAGGGCTACCGTGAAATAAAGACATGCAGCATTTCTGAACGATAAAGAAAAGAAAGGTAAACAATGAACGATGCATGAAAATCATGATCCAGATGTAAAGTGAGCTAAATTGTGGCATGATTCTGAGCCATTGATGAATTATCGGAAATTGTGCTTTCTGAAACCATAGTACCAACCTGCCATTGGTCAGGTATGCTCTGAATTCATACCCTGTTTGCATTTGTATTAGGAACAAGTCATAAATAATCCCCCCATGATATGTTCTTTTTTAATATGTTTGGATACTTCTTCAGCAATTTCTCTTATACAATTATCCTAAGAGTAGGCTTAACTTTATATATATCTGTAAATAGATTACTTATTAGCTGCATGCTGCTAATAAAAGCTGTCCCAGCATAGAGATTTAGAGACAAAGTCTTGGGATCATATAGCACCAGGTCTAATCCAGCCCTGATTTTCTTAGCTGAGTTACCTGAGTTGAGTTACTCTTTTACCTGAGGCTCAGTTTCCTCTCTGGTAAAATGGTGGCACTACTATTTCGTCTGAGGTCAGGAGTCCCAGAAGCAGACTCTGAGACCAGGATTCATGTGCAAGGAATTGGCTAAGAAAGAACTCTCAGAGAAGACCATAAGGGAGAAGGGGGAGCAGGGCAGGGAAGGGGAGGAAGCCAAGTGAGGGGGTGATTTCAGACAGCATCCTTCTGAGGGTGGCAGGAGTGGGATCCCTCCTCACAGATACCCAGATCCAAGGCAAGGGGGCTGGGCTTTCAGCCTCTGCCCCTGTGGCACACTGGTCAAGGGCCCCTCCCCAAGGAAAAGGAGGCATAAACTCCCAGGTAATGGCAGCTCAGTAGCTCATAAGTAGTACTCCCATGGCTGGTTTTGGGGCACTGGGGCAAAAAAAAATACCTTACAAAGGGAACTGAAGGACATCATCAATGTCCTTTATACTACCTCATGTTACCCCCAAAAGGAAAAATGAGATAAATTTTGTAAAGGTTTGTCACTGTGTCTGGCACATAGCAAGCAAGAAAAGGTACCTATTATTGTACCAAAAAATATCCTAAATTTACCAAGTGCTTAGTAAATGTAGGCTCTTTATTAGTACCAGACCAGGCTGGCTAGGCTGAGGAAGTATGACCAGTCTCCCAGAAGGCCTGAGACCTACCCTGACTAGGGGTGATGAGCTCTCATCTTATCTGGTGCAACAAAAGGATCAGAATTGTCAGAACCCACTGCCAGCCAAAAAATAAATAAATAAAATAAGCAATTAATTGGGCCCCTGCTTCAGTACTCTGTTCTGTCTGTTTGCCTTCACCAGCTTAGCATCCAATTTTTAGCTGAGAAGGCGGGGCAGCAGGTTTCTGAGATATTTTTTGCTAATGGGCTGAAATATTACACCCATAATTATAGCCTGGCTGCATTTTTTTTTCTTTTGCTCGTTTTGTTCAGCGTAGCAAACATTGTATCTGATTACAACCATTCATGTCTTCTTTATGAAATAGGGCTTATCACACTCCGCAGACGGATCACTGGTGCCAGAGATATTATCTAGGCTAAAAAAAAATCCCTCTAGGGCCTCTGTGGGGGAGGGAGACTCTGCCTGATGCTGCCCCCTTGGATGGGACAAGGTGGATGAAGGATGGAAGGGTGGGATGAAGGGTGAAGACAGCTCTTCCTCCGACCCTCCACCAGCCTTCTCCATTTTCTCCACTGCCCCAACCTGCCGCACCCAGCACCCACCATGCCCACTGCTGCCTCTGGAGTTTCACTCATCCTGCCACCTTCCCTCACCTCCTTCAAGAATGTCCTCTTCCTTTCTGTGCCCTCTGACTCCTTGGGGACTTCTCTTAAATATTCCAAGCCCATATGCTAGTCTCCCCGTATAAATTGCCTCCTCCTTGGGAGCACAGTCTCTTTGCCTCATACCTCTCACAGAATATCCACTTTTGACTTCTAAAAGAATATCTTACAAAGGCCTGGATTTTTACATTTAAAATTTTTTTTTAATTTAAAAAAAAAAAATTAAAGAGCTGGTCCGGGGACAATTCCCAGGAAAAAATGAGATGTTGAAAGCTCCAGTTAGGACCATAGAAAGCCTTAGCGGAAGCCATGCTTACAGCTGGACAGAAGATAACAGGTGGGCAGGAACCAGAGAGCTGCTTTTTGTGCCTGAAAAGGAGACCTCTGTGAAGCGCAAACCCCTCAGGCCTGGGAGGGTGCTTCAGGGTCTCCAGCCTACCTGCTCAGCAGCGTCGGGGCTTTCTGGTGCTGTGCTGAAAATGTAAATTCTCACACCCCTCTCCCGGCTCCCAGTCAGAATCTCAGGGGCAGGCCCAGCAGCCTGGCTCACCAGCCCTCAGGTTGACTCTGGTGCTCACTGAGGTTGAGCATCACTGTCCCTGTGTCACTGCCACCTAAGATTTGAGTCCTCTTCGCCGCACTCTGCCAAGCCATCTTCAAGGCCAGCCTGAACACCTCCAGCCACGGGGAGCTCACTTCCTGACCCTTCCCAAGCAGCTCTCCTCCCACTGAGCTTAGATGTAAAAGCTGGCCACTGCAGGCCAAGAGATGTCAGGGCAGGAAGAGCGGCATGGAAGGAACTGGCATTGATAAGGTGCGTTATGATCACATTGTCCCCAACTGGAAGAACTTGAATCCACCATCCAGCAAGAGGGTTGTATTTGAAATTACCTCTGAGTATAAAATAAATACATTTTGAACCTGCTTACCTACCCACAAAATAAGTACACGGGATAGCTCAGAATTAACCATGGTCAGAATGCCGAGGTGAGGGATGTCTCTAAACATCAGGGGTCGGGCTGCATGCTCTCTATTTAAGGCTTTTATTTATGTCTGCATTCCCAGATCAGAAACAATGACCTGCATGCTTATCGAGTACCCCCTAAGGGCCTGTCACCCTTCTAGGTACTGGATATACAAGGTGCTAAACAGTATAGAAACATTTCCTGCCCTCGTGGAGTTTACTCTTTAAAGGAGAAGACAGACAATCAATGAGTGAACAAATAAAACCATGATCATTTCATGCCATTACATCTCCTATGCTTAAACCAAAAATGACAATAAGTATAAAGCACTATTCCAACGAGGCTCACCCTGACCACTCCCTCAGCACCCGGGATCACCCCTAACTTACTGTATTTCTCCCATAGCGCTTATCACTTCCTAGAATATGCACACTTTATGCATGTCTGTGCTGTCTGTCTCCTTCCACTAGAATGTTCTCTGCAAGGTCTGCCAGGACAGGGCTGAATGGAGGTGCCTGTCCTATTCCCTGGTGCCGACTGAGCTGTTAGAAGAGTGCTCGATTCATAGTCATCAAGTGTGCTCTACCAGGGGCAATTTTGCCCCGGAGGGACATTTAGCAAAGTCTGGTGACATTTTTTGGTTGTCTCCCTTAGGAGGGGGGAGTGCTTCTGGTATCTAGTGGACAGAAGCCAGGAATGCTGCGAACAACCCACAGAGCACAGAATAGTCATCCTCAACACAGAATTATCTGATCCCAAATGTCAATAGTGCTGAGGTGGTGAGGCCTAGTACTCAATACTCAATAAATATTTGTTAGCTGGGTGGATTGAAAGGGAAGAGAATGCCTACTGGAGGAGCTCTATTTCATAGAGTCAACTTGGAGAAGCCTCTCTGAAGGGGGCATTTGACTGCAGATCTGAATGATGACATGGAACAAGCCACATGGAGGTCCAAGGAAGGGTGAAGTCCCCATATCAGGAACAAGCTTGTGATTTTAAAGATGCTACAAGAAGAACAGTGTGGCTGGAGCAAGGCGGAGAGGTCATGATGCATGAGGTGAGGGAGGAGAGAAGGTGGGACCAGCCTGTGTGCACCGTGCATTCTTAGAAAACCATAGGAAGCAGCCTGGATTTCACTTTCAGTGGATGAGAAGCCATGTGGTGGAGTTTGGGTAGGAGGCCAATGTGAACTCATTTATGCTTCTGAAAAGTCACTCTGGCCATGACACAGGGGATAGAGTTTCAGGGCATATAGTGAAAGCAGGAAGACCATTTAAGAGACAACTACTGTGGTTCTAGCAAAAGACATGGGGTCTGCATTTGGGGGGCAGCAGCAGAGGGTGAGAAATGGGCAACTTGGGATATATTTGGAAGATAGAGATATAGAGTTTCCTTATGGATTAGGTGTACAATAGGAAGGACTCAGGTTTGGAGATTGAGGATAAGAGGGAGGGAGGGAGGGAGAGGGGTGGGAAATTAATGGTGCAAGGCTACACAATTAGGTAGGGACAATTGGTACTAAAATCCAGGTGTCTTGGTTCTCAGTCCATGTTCTCCATATTCTATCACATGATTCTTATGGACCAGCTGCCATCCCATCCCCTTCAATTCCTCGGGCACGTATACTGAGAACAATCTGTGTAAAGCCTTAGAAGGCGTATAGAAGAGACTTAGGCCCACCTCCAAGGACTTACATCCTAGGAAAATGGACAGACATATGGACATGGACAAAAAACAGACTATAAATACCCAAACAGAGATTTAAAAATGTGCTATAGAAGCACAAGAAGCCACGGATAAAATCACACTGGGTAACAATTACATAATTTGACTTTGAGTGATATTTAGGATATTCAATGGCCTAATATTTCTGAAACAGGACTCACCTAACTCCTGAGATAGGGAAGAAGTTTCCGATTCCTAATGCCACTGGCAAGATCTGAATGACCTGTGTAACAATGAACCAAATATTTCTGCATTCCACATTTCTCATATCTGGATTACACCAGGGGAGCAAAAACCTAGCAGAGTACAATTCACAGAGTAGGAACTCAGTAAATTATGATTATAACAATGGTAATACATTGATGTGTACGACATCCATTTAATTGGAGTTGTGTATGTGCTTATTTTGATTGTGTTGATGGCACTGTCGATGTTGGTAAACTGAGTATGTTGAGGCTGGTGACAGCACCATTGAAGGGACCAATCATATTGTTGGTGATGCTGGTGATTCTGTACGGGTGGTGAAATCAGTGTTGGCCCTGGTGATTCTGCTGTTTGTAATATCAACTATAACGCTGGTGTGGTCGGGGTTGTTGACAGTGACCATAATATTGCTACTGTTGATTGTGATGATAGTAGTGATGTCAGTCATAGCAGTGACTCTAAAGACAGAATTTTGGTAGTATTGATTATGACATTGGTATGGACTATATTTATAATGGTGACAATGACAATATTGCTTAAGGGTTAATGATGGTGGTGTTTATATTGACAACAACATTGGCAATAATGATATTGGTGATATTGATTCTGATATGGATGATGTTGATACTGGTGATGACATTGGGGATGATTAGAAATGCAGTTGTATGATTTGGTGATATCAACATAAAAATGATTATGTTAACATCGATGAAAGTGTTTGTGATAATGATGTTGATGATGCATAGCACAGTGATTGAAAGCTTCATCTGGAGCCAACAGTCCAAGTACAAATCCAAAGTCTGGCATTTACTATTGTGCAAGTTCAAAAGCGATTACTTAGCCACTTTGTGCCTCAGTTACCTCATCTATTAAATGAGGGTAATTATCATGGAGCCTATGTTCTAGGATAGCTACGAGGATTAAATAACATCCTTCATGTGAACCTGGCATATATATACAAAGAATTCAGTGAAACTAGCAGCATGATGATGATGATGATGATGATGATGATGATAGTGGCCATGGGGGTGAGTGGCTCTGGGAGATAATGCACTGCTGATGCTCTTAATGATGCAATTAAAGATCATTTATTGGTGATACTACCTCAGTGGTTGTGTAAAGCTATTGATAATTTTGGTTACCGTTATGATCAATAGAAATGGCATGGCATAGTGTAAGAATCACTGATCTTTCATCAGACAGCTAAGGTTCAGTTTCCAACCCTGCCTCTCTGCCTCTTACATTCTTTGTAACCTTGGCCATGTCACAGCATGTCAAGGCTAGAAGGCCACTTGCAGCTCATCTAATCCACCTCCTCGTTTGACAAATGAGGCAAATCATGCCCAGAGAGATGAGGCAAGTGGCCCCAGCAGCCCCAGCTGGTTAATGTGGCGGAGTTGGGATGAGAAGCCAGGCCTCCTGGCACCCAGTTCAGTCCCTTTCCCTCCTCGGTACATTCAGTCTCTTTGGAAGAGAGCTTAGATTCCTTTGCCCCGTGTGTGTGTGTGTGTGTGTGTGTGTATGTGTGTACACACGCACATTCTCTGGGCATTTTTCCAGAAGCATCTACCAGCAGAGTAACCACCCCAATTTGCAAAGAGCCATTTTATGAGAAGTCAGGCCCTGGGTGTCCCTCTGTAATCTTTTTCTTCTCTCCAGACAAGCAGAGGCCAAGGATTGCTATGGATTGGCTGTGGCTGGACAAGGAGTTGAAATGGGTAATACTTGCCTAGTTTTTAATGTCTGGTGTCTATAGCTTGCGCTTCCATCATTCTATTATATTGGTGACAGGCAGGCCCAAGCCACAGAGAAGAAAGAAATTACCTAATAAATCAAGGCCCTAGGATATAAAGTGGACAGTATTATTAGACTAGGGGAGAGAGGGATGCTAAGTGATAGGTATGGCTGCCTGTGAAAATGGCCCAAGCAGGGAATCATCTGTCTATTTCTCCATAAATAATTACACACAACTGATATGCATCTGAGACAGAACATGATATGTTATTATTAACTAAACAGTGGGAGGGAGACGATGGCAGGAAGGGAGAGGGAGAGTGTGGTGGGGGAAACACACAGCAACATTTGTGAAATTCATGCTATCAGGCATTGGCAAAGACAAGAGGAGACCTGATGACCTAAGAAACTGCAATTCAAAGGGGCCAACACCCTCGTTCTGGACAGATGTGAGAAGGAAAACAATTTGGAAAGAAGCTGAGAAGAAGGGTGAACGAACTCACATTGAGTTTCTACTGTATTCCAGGGCCCATGGCTCATTCCCACTCATCCACTTCCCTTAATTGTCCCAGCAGTCTTGTGAGAGGCTGTGGAGTACAGTGGTTAAGCCCATAGAGGCTGGAGCCCCAGGGTCTGGGTTCTCCATCCCAGAGCTGTGTCATCCTGGGCCAGTTACTAAACCTTTCTAGGTCTCTGTTTCCCCTGTGTGGGAAGGAGTGTGATCATAACAGTACCTGCCTCACAGGGTTGTTGAGGATCAAACGACTTGTGCCTGACACAGTGTAATGAGATGAGAAGCATGCTTCCAATAGATTAGTATCTCTATTTTACAAACGAAAAGACTGAGGTACAGGAGGGAAGCAACATGTCCGAGGGAATACAGAAATCCAAGGGGCATTCAAATCCATATCTAGACAAATCTTTTAGACTCTGAAACCCACACTCTTGCCCCTACCCAAGGTCTGTAAAAGGCCAGATACTAAATAGTTTAGGCTTTGTGGGCCAGATGTTCTCTGCCGCCACTACTCATCTCTGCTGTTGTGGCTTGAAAGCAGCCATAAATTATACGTAAAAGGATGATTTGGCTGCTTGTCAATAAAACTTTATTTACAAAAACAAGTAGCAAGTAGGATTTGGCCATAGTTTGCTGACTCTATTCTACTATTCTACTCACTTGCCTAAACATTCTCCCTCTCCAAGCCATTTTAAAATAATCTGAAATCTGTACTACAGGAGTAGACATTTTTCTCTCCCCACTCATCCCATACTCCACTGCAGGCAGGGTTCATGAAAGGCCTTGTACCTGTTGGCCCCTGTGAACATCCTGTGGGCTAGGAGGGCAGGGGCGCCCCCAGCCTGCGAGGCAGAGCCCCCCTCACCTGGAGAAGGCTGTGCTTTTAGAGAACAGGGTCTCGAGCCAGGAGGCAGCCTGCTGCACTGCCAAGCCTCTGTGGGCTTCGCCTAGAAGCCCCATGATAATCCTTTGTGGGTTGCTAATAAGCAAGTTGAACCCCATAATCACCCACCACTTAGCTTCCTGACTTTAATTTCCATGGAGGCTGGAGAAAACAGCAGCTAAGGATTTTGCTTCCACACAAAGGCAGCAAACATTTCCCCCGAAGACATCTTGAAGTGGAGCTGGCATGGCCCCACACAGTTAAGACTTTCAGCTCCCACACACCCAGGCGAGGGTCCAGGTGTCCTGGACTTATTGAGGGCTCCACACACTGCCTGGTACCCACCTGCACGCTCTGAGACCCAGGAACAAAAGCAGCTCTGAGAGAGCTTCCAGAGCTTTCTCAGGAAGCCCTCTGGGCAAAGGGCTGAGGGCTCAGCAGCTTCTTCTCTCCCACAACCCACCCCTGACTTTTCTGACACTCCCCTTTGGGAACGAGAGATGGGCCTCCCTGTGACTTCATCTTTTCCCCATCATGGTGGCCCTCCTCCAGGAAAAATAATGAGGACATATTAGGTTTCATTATTTGAGCCAATATTTGCCAGGCAGATAATTTAGTATTTTAGCCATAGCAAAATTTCTTCACCTGTAAAATAGCCTCACAGAATTGTTGAAGGACAAAATGCGTCAATGTATGCTAAGGGCTGTTCTAGTTATCTATTCCTAAGTAACAAAGCACCCCAACACTCAGGAGCTTTAAACAGTTTCTCGGAGTTCTGAGAGTTGATTGGGCTCAGGTGGGGTCTCTCATGCAGTCAGATGGCAGGTGGAGCTGCAGTCATTTGAAGGCCCGACTGAGCTGGGTGTCCAAGATGGCGTCTCCACTCACATGCTTGGCATCTCAGCTGGGATGGCTGGAACAGCCTGGGGCTGGCCAGGGATAGTTCTCTGTGCGCCCTTCCCACATGCCAGCATTGCATGGAGATCTCAGAGTAGACTGGCTTCCTATGTGTCATTGGCTTCCCTCAGAATGAGTGTCCCAAGAGACCCCAGAGGATGCTTCAAAGTTTCTCATGCCTTAGCCTCAGAAGTCAGCTGCAAAGTTTTAGTCACATTGCTTAAGTCAAGTGAGTCCTTAAGACCAGACCAGATTCAAGAGAACGGGGACTTGGAGGGAGGAGTAACAAAGAATTTGGGGCCACATATAACCTACCTCAAGGGCACGGCTCATGAAATGGCAGCTCTAAATTGTACGGCTGCTTCAAGACCGGCGACGTCAGTTCGTCGGGGTTGGAGTCCCAGCTCTGCCACAGTTACTCCACTTCTCTGAGCCTAAATCTTCTCATCCCTAAAACAGGCTGATAGTCCCTGCCTTACCTACTCATATACCAACAATCCTGTAAGGGTCGAAGTGAGATTGGGGGTGAGACAGCACTTAAAAATTTACAGGACAGGGAAGCGGCTGTGGCTCAATCAGTAGGGCTCCCGTTTACCATATGGGAGGCCCCGGGTTCGGTTCCCGGGGCCTCCTGGTGAAGGCAAGCCCGCCCGCACGGCGTGGTTAGCTGACCCAGTGAGCATAAGCAGCAAGGGGGGGGGGGATAAATGAATAAATAAATAAAATCTTTAAAAAAAAAAAAAAAAAAATTTACAGGACAATATGGCAGAATTATAGTTTAGTAGAATAAGCACGGACTTTGGTGTCAGTCAATTGTAGGTTCACATCTTTCACCCCAGCCGGCAACCTTAGGCCAGGCACATGGCCTGCTTGAGCCTCAGACCCCTGTCTACAAACTGAGGTTAAGCGTGTATGTCCCGTCAGGTGGCGGCGATTAGTTTCTTCAGCGGGCAGCGGTCCTGTTGTTGTGGCCACCACCTCCACAGTTCAGGCCTTCAGGGTGGTGGGCTGTTGAGGCTGGGGAAGGACACCCTGCCCCTTCTGGGACGGCTCAAGGACTGGGTCCAGCTGAGCCTACAGATAGGCCTTCAATCACGGTATCAAAGTCAGGGCAAGTAAATGGTTTTACACCATTTACACCAGAGCAAGGAGCACTGAACAGGGAGTCAGAGAACCAGCTTTCCCATGCGGTCTCTTTCTGGCCTTTAATACTCACTAATTCCTCCATCCAGCAATGCTTCCTGGGCATCCAGGATGGTGTCAGGCCCTCAGCCGAGAGCCTGGACTCTGGCCTTAGGTAGACAGGTGCAGACAGGTAGACCAGTGTTTCTGTACCTTGAAGAAGAGTGCTCCAGGGGCATGGAGCGGGGAGGGCTTGGGTGCCAGGGATGAGTAAAGGCCACTGGGCTCATGGCACAGTCCACGCCCCCTCCCTGGGTGTCCACCTCCACACCCACCAGCAAAGCGGAATTGCTGGTGGCAGCCTGACCTGCTTCCCTAGGGAGCTGCCAGCATCAGCAGAGATGACGTTAATGTGATAGATGTAAGCAGGCTGTCATTGTTAGCCAGTAGCCAAATTTGAGAAGCAGACCTCTGTCTGGCCTTCAGACCACTCGCCATCTGGGCACCCACAGTCCTTGTGCCAACCTTGCCCACTCAACGCTCCCAAATTCTGACATACAGGCTCCAAGCTCTGGACTTTTCTTTCACTACCCACCACAGTGTTCAGATTCCACAAATCTGGAATTTCAGCTTTAAAACAAAATCGAAAACTAGATGACAGACATTGAGGCGCCCTAGCCTTATGCTTGGAGAAAGTAGGGTTCCTAGGGGGTGAAGGACTTGTCCAAACTCATTCATCCAATAATCAACATCAGAGAGGAGATTAGAATCTGGGTTTCTGTTCCCTGACACAGGCTGCTTCCAGGGTCCCCTTCTGTCCCAAGCCATCCCCTCCTGCCTCCTTCCTACAATGAATTGAATTGTGTATAATTGATAAATTATGCAAAAGGACGCCTGGCAGTTTGCTGAAATGTTTGGTAGCTTCAAGGTAGCCCCTGGGGACACAGCCTAATTTTATGGAAACCTCACACTCTGTCTGGCCTGTTTTGTGTAAGTCAGATTGATATAACAAGACTCTGGAGAGTTGACTTGATTTCTAATTTTATTCTCTAGGTGAGCTGAATGAGATATAACTGTAATGAGCATGTTGTCTGGGGCGGACAGCGTAACAGCAGCAGAGAAAAATGTCTTTTCATCTGCTTAATGGATCGTTTCCCCAGCTGGACTTCTCTGCATTCAAATCCAACCTCTTCCCCTCTTGGAGGAGGGGCAGTGTTCAAACTGAGGGTAGAGCAGGCCTTGGAAAAGGAGAGTCCACGTCTCTTTATGGAAATAAGCCCAGAGCAGGAGAGACAGCTGGACCAGGGGAGCCGACGCTCCTTCCTTTTGAGGCTGGGCTGAGGCATCTTTTACTTAGAAGGTTCACACTCAAAGAGCACCCACGCCCCTTCCCTCAATTCTCCTTAGCTAGGCTAAGTAACCTATTAGAACGCTCATGGGGATTTACTGAGTATTAAGGCCAAAATGAAAGGCATGTCCCAGTGGCTAACAGCCTGCCTGTCTTCCCAGAACCAGCAGGGCCTGTCCCAGCCCACAAGGGGATGCCTGAGGGAGGTGCGAAGGGAACCATCGTGAGCACCTACTGCGTGTCAGGTCCTGCGCTACCACCGCATAGGAGGTAGGTATAACTGTCACCACTTTACAGGTGAGGGAACTGAGGCCCGTGATGATGAAGTCACTTGCCCAAGGCCCCAGAGCCACTCGGCAGCAGAGTCTAGCATTCAAACTCAGGTGTCTCTTCTGTTCCATCCAGACTCCCTCAGGAAGAGAGGGCAGCGGGCTGCTCAATGCAGTAGGCCCAGGGCCCCTCCGGCTCTTCCTCAGGGCATAGATTTTATAGCTTAAAACAAAAATCTAGTTCAACCCCTTGGGGGGAAACCAAGACCAAGGAGGGTGGGGACATAGATCTCACAGGGGCGGAGCTGGCACTTAGACCCAATGGCTCTGGTCCCAGACCACCCTAGGAGCCGCTCAGCACACAGGGCTGGACTCAGATGGCCAGGCCATCCCCTACCTCATCCCCTACCTCTGAGTCTACAAGAAGGCTTACTTGAGCAAATACAAGGGAGCAGGGTTTCAGGGAAACAATAACCAACCCCAGATGCCTCACAGCTGGGAATCACTGGGAGGGACCAGAGAGCCTGCTTTCAAGCAAGAATTCGGCTCAACAGCCAGTTCCTTAGCACCTCGCCCACAGAGAGGTGACTTTAGGAAGCCTTCCTATTCTGCCCCTGCTGCCTCTTGTTTTACACGCATTTGCACAGTTGGCTCTTCACATCTAGAATCAGCTGTTATCACCAAAGCCAGAGAGCATCCGGTCCACTGTCAATGGAAGGGCCTCCCCTCCTGCCCCATACTCTGATCTTCTGAATCCGCACCTTCTTTGCATGTTTTGTGTGTTGCATTCCACATTTGCCTTCTCCTGGCTTAAGCCTGCTTTTATTTTTTATTTTTTTAACTTTATTTTGTACATTTAATAATTGAAAACATAAACAATTAAAAACTAAAAAGTAAACACAGATGAATAAATATATACATTTCTCAATTAAATGTAATGGATACATGTAAATTTTTTTTTTTTAATCAAACAATATATTACACAATATATTTGGTTCATAGTAGCGTATTCATACAGTATTTGTCCTTTTGTGTCTGGCTTGCTTCACTCAACATAATGTCCTCCAGGTTCATCCATGTTGTCATATGCTTTATGACTTCATTTCTTCTTACAGCTGCGTAATATTCCATTGTGTGAATAGACCACAGTTTGTTCATCCATTCATCTGTTGATGGACACCTGGCTTGTTTCCAACTTTTGGCAATGGTGAATAATGTAAGCCTGCTTTTAGAGTCTAGCCCCCCAAGCTTTCCAGCATCTTGGCCCTCCTGCCCATCCTGGGCAGGGCTCCCCTGCAGCAGCGCCGGCCCTGGCTGAACGTCCCCACGGCCTGGGCACTGTGCTTTCCAGAAGCATGCTGACCCTCGCAGCACAGCGCTCACTCAGACGAGGCAATAGGAGCCCAAACACTTGCTTAAGGTCACACATACCAAGCTCACATTCAGCCGCTGGCCTACTTCCTGGCTCTGCACAGGGCTCTGGGGGTGGGGCAGGCTGATGGCTGTCCCCCAGTGCACCGTCAAGTAAGGGATCTCCTGGCTCGGGCTCCTGACCCACGGAGGTAAAGCTTGGGTCCAGCTGCCCTCAAAGTCCCTGCCTACTTTCCCCCTTGGCTTCTGAGTCTGCATGTGAAGAGTGGAGAATGTGCTTGTCTTGAAGCCCAGCTCCAACAACCCGGGTGGAAAGGAAACCCACATGAGTCAGGGGAAAGTGGAAAGTGTCCACTTCAGGCCAGGCGTCGGCCTGAAGAGCTCCATAAGAGAGCTTCAAGTGGGGGAGCGTGTCCTTGGACGCCCAGCCCATTCGCAGCTGCACGGGAAATGGATCCCACGAAGTCTGAGGCAGAGGCGTGAAAGGTGGCATTCTGGGTGCTTTGCCCAGGATGGTGGAGCATCTGGCCTGGGCAGAGCCCAGAAAGCCTTCAGGGGCCACCCCACGCATGTACTTTATGTGGAGACTGGCCCCATTTCTTCATTAACAATGTGTTAATCTGAGAGACACCGAGAAGCCATTCTCATAAACCAAGCCCTGAGTACTGGGAGAGATCCAGAGGTCATTTCACACGTGACCAAGGAGTCATTTAGGCTTCAACCAACTCCTTCCTTTTAATGGCCACACGGGGCGCATGGGACAGTGAGTCACCAGCTTGGCACAGGGAGCTTTGCTCCCGGAAAGCGCGCTGGGCTGGGCTGGAGCTGGAGGCCGGTTCTCCTCCCAGCCCCTAGCTACCTCCTTGAGTAATCTTGGAAAAACAACCCTCTCTCCCTCCCTGAACCTTAGTCTCTCCATCAATAAAATACGAGGATTGGACTAAATAGCTTCTGAAACCTCTTCCAGATCAGGAAGCACAGGATCTGACCCGCCACCTGAACAACCCAAGAAAAATAAGTGCTCACTCACCTTACTCTAGTCCCAATCCAGCTTTGACCTCACTTTGGCTCTAAAATCAGAAGCTGGGCAAAGACAGGATACCAAGGATAGAGCAGAATCCAGAAGACACAGCCCTGACACGGGCCTGGGCACCATGGGGCACCAAAGCACCTTTAGGGGAATCCTTGGAAATGCTGGTCAAGGCCCTTTCTCCCCCATAGCCTCTGCCACCCCCCTACCAGGCCCACATCCCTCAGTGCCTTCCAGTTCCTCTTGTAATCCACCCTCTCTGCTCCAATCCCTACTGGATATCGATGTCAAGCCATATCCTCCCAAACAGCTGCTTTCATCACGTCTCTCTCCTTGAGAGTTGCCACAACTGCTCAGTGCCTTCTGCATCTGGTCCAAGCTCCTTGGCATCTGAGGACCTTGCCCTCCCTATCTAGTGGGATTTTCCACAGATTTCTGCTATACTGGGCAGCTTTACTGGCTCTCCTCTATCCCCTCTTGGCTCTTGCCCATGTGTTTCCCCACCTTGGGACGCCCTCTTCAAAAATGGCAAGGTGTTGCGGAGGGGTCAATCTTTTTTTGAGCCAAGAGCTCTTTCTTCAAATCAAACAGCTCTGGAAACCTTGTGGACAAAGCAAATCCAAGCAGATCTGCTCCTGCCAGAGCAGGTGAGCACCCTCTTTGTCCCTGTGGCACCAACTACAGAAATGTGAGGCAGCCTGGACAGCTTGGGTATGATAGAAAGAACCTGGGCTCTGGGTCAAATGCCTTGGGCTCAAGCCCTGGACTTCCCACCTGAATGCCTCTAGCATAGCACAAACCCTGCTGCATCAAAATTATACTCTTGTGCATCTGTCATTCCATCTTTAAAAGAAAAATACAAAATCACAAATACAAAATTAGTTACAAGATCTCAGAAGCAACCCAGGCAAGTGAGAAGGAAACCATGAGGCTTAAGCTTCCTTAGTGTCATCCAAAAAATTGCCCTTGACTATATCATTCAGGCTCCTTTGCCATCTGGCTTCCAATTGGTTCAGTCACAGGCAGCAGTAGCAGGAGATCAGAGGGCAGGGAAAGAGAAAGTTTGGGATATTCATTCCTTGGCTCCCTCCAAGCCAGGCTGTGGCTTGGCAGTGGCTGTGTCCCTCTACTGAGGACACAGCTACTGTCAGTGGCCCCTCCTACAGCTACAGCCCTTGTGGGGTTCCAGTTGCACCAGGCAGGTTGCCATCCCTTATTGGGTTTTTTTTGCAAATGGCGCCTTCATTAAACTTTCCTCAGTCACCCTTCTAAGTGAGCCAGGACCCAACTGATGCTCTCACTCTGGCTGCTTTTCTAGAAGCAAACTGAAGGGAAGCTGGGGAAGAGCCAGGAGGTTCCTGCAAGAACCCAAGCAAGAGGGTTGATGGTGACTCACATCAAGATGGTAGCAACAGAGAAAGAAAAGAATCAAGGGTGACTCCAAGATCTTTGATCTGGATGCCTTCTTCTGCACCTGCACCCCCACTCTCCACACACAGCCCAGCAAGCCATGGAAACTCAATAAACTTGTTGCCCAGAGCCCCACTATTTCCTAATATCTGACTTAACCTTTCTAAGTCTCAGATTCCTTGTGGATAAAATGGAAAATGGAGATTTTAAAAAAACATAAAACAACCCTTCCTTGAAGAGTTCTTGGAAGCCCGTAACCTGTGGTAGGCACTCAGTGGGTGCTACCCTTTCAGGCCCCAACCAGTCCCTGTCTCCTCCAGAAGCATCTCCTGGTCAATGCAGCCACACGGAATGAGCAATTGCTTGTGTTACATCCACAATCAGAATCAAACCACTTCAATCTGATGCTTCCTACCATTTTCAGTGATGTTGGTGTTTGTTCTCTCTGGCTTGATTGTAGACTTTTTCAGGACAAGAACATCTCCTGAACGCCCCATGGAGCCCAATACAATAACATTACCACAGCAGCAAGATTTACTGAGCAACCCCACATGCCAGGGACTGTTGTAAACACTCCATATGCATTTTCTTGTTCAGTCCTGACAACAATGCCACAACATAGACACTAATATCATCCCCATATTATAGACAAGGAAACTGAGGTGCACCGTGGTTACATCTCGCCAAGTCACACCTCACCAGTGGGGGGTCAAAGACTCAAACCCAAGTCTGTCTGATTCTATAGCCAGCTTTCTTAATCACTGCACTGTACTGCCATTTTATCCATATAAGCACTCAAGAAATATTTCCTTTTCGGTGGATTCTGAGCATCAGTACTTCGAAGACTGTCTCTTTTTATGTCAGTCTTTTTCCCAAATGCCAACTCTGCTGAACAATATATTGATCATTCCCCATAATAATTTGTCATCTGGTTATTATGATTTACAAACTGCCAATCGCCCAGAAGGAGGATAAGAATTTGGGCTGCTCAAATATCTTTTTCTTAGGAGTGGGTGTTTTTAAATGCCCCCACTGGATCATGCATATATTCCCCTGCTGCTGGGCAAGCGGGGGAGGGGAGTACCCTGCTGTTTGATGGTGGGTGGCCCGAGAGCCTTTGGACCCTGGGATCCTGAGTCTGGCTGCTGGACTTTCCCCCTTCCCTCCCCCACCCCAGAGCCAGCTGGCCCATGGGCATTGAATGGTAACTCAAGATAGACGCCTGTCAAGTGGTTCTCATGTTGTGACAGTAGGCAATTATGACTTATTTCACAAGGAATCAACAATAAACTTAGGCAAAGGGGGAAAAAATGATCATGAAGAAAATTGGCTTCTGTGTTTTTAACTGAGGGGTAATGGGACTATTTTGAAGGAAAAAATATAGAGTACCCCTAGACCTGGACTATCCACCTTCTTCCATCTCTGACAAGCAAGAAATTTCTCTTCTTTTCAAGCTCTGCTGCAGCCTCACTTCCTCCACAAAGCCCTCCCAATCTCTCAGTCCTCTGCGTCCTCACACACCCTTTATCTACCGTTCTCTGAAGGCCCACCCCATTCCCCTACTACCTCGGAGCTCTTGGTGAGCTCACCCCATCTGCTCTGCAGGATGTAGCATCATTCAGAGACCCAGCAATGCACGTGCCTCCGGGCAACAGGCACAGAGCCTCTGAGGCACTCCACACGAAGAACAGTCCAACCAGTCAGACACACGTGTGTACATGCACAAGTGCCCACAAGTGCCCGGATATCGGTACCCGGCATTCCCAGGGTGAGACAGGGTTACACCTCCCCCACCACAGAGGAGGAATATATTTGTCAAGAGGATTCCAGTGGCCACGCTGTGTTCCGTTCCGCATCATTGGTTCAGAAACCTCACCAAGCTGTTGGATCCCTGGCCGTGTGTGCACCCCAGCCTTCCCACTTGTCCTTCCTCTCTGAAACCAATTGTGAACAATTTCAAATTTTGCATGAAAAGTGCTTCGATTGTACCTAGATTTTTGACCCAACTATAAATAGAGTGAAATTTTGTTTTAACAGTAGAAATTAGAGAACCAAAAGCTTTCTAGCATATTAGTAACCATAAGCACAAAAGCAATCTGTGGGGGAAAGAGCCGTTGAAAGCATGGGTTTGAGTCAAACAGACGATTTCAAATTCTAGCTTTTGTATTTCTAAGCTGCGTGGATGTGGGCAAGTCAATCTGCTGCTTCCCCTATAAAACAGGGATAATAAGACCTACTTCTGAGAATTGCGTTAAGGATTAAAGAGACCTTCCTTGTAAAGCAGGAAGCACAGTGTCTACTTCATAGGAAGCATTCAATAATGAAAAAGAAAAACAGGTAGCTGAGGTTACTGTCTTCTGTCTGTCTCCTTGTCTGCTTTGGGCAATTCACTCCCCTTCTCCGGTCCTCAGTTTCTCTACTAACCAAAGTACTGAGTAAGATGGTTACTGATCATTTCTATTACTAAATATCTATGCGTTGACATTCTCTCATTTATTCAGGACTGGGAATATGAAGAATAAAGAGCAAGAGCATCATCTGAAGTCAGGAAATCCAAGTTCAAATCCCAGTTCCACCCCTTCTGGAAGTTTGGCCTTGAGCAAATTGTTTGAATTTTCTTTGTGTTAGCTGCCTCATCTGTAAGTAAAGAGAATAACATTTCTACAACCTTTATAAATCCAGGGGCCCATGAGGTCCAGTCCAATTTAGCAGCCAAAAGTAATGTGGAAGGAATTCCGTTTGCACTAGCAACTCTCGAGTAATCCATGGAAGCACTTTTTTCTAGAAACCCCTTCCTCTTCTCCCCCATCTTCTTACCATCTCCCAGCTGCTCCAGAGGCTGTCACTCAGCATCGCCATGAAATGTTCTCTTTAGTCCAAGCTACACAGGGCTTTTTACTCCCCTTCCCCATCCCCACCTCTCTTCCAATAAAAATCCTTCTATTTTAGGAGAGCATTGGAGGAGGAAAGCACGGGAGGGCAAATGAAGGGTTCTTTTCATCAGGAGCAGGTGGGGCAGGGGAGGCTGCAAATATTCCCAAGTTAATAAGTGTTGTCCTGTCACTCCTAAGTTTCAGGGTGGTTGCAGGGAGGATGAAATCAGATGATTTATATTAAGTAGTCAGCCCAGTGTCTGATGAGTAGGAAGTTCTTGAAATATGAGAGCCATTATTGTTCTCATGAGCCTGCTAGTTCACGCAGCCTTGTCCCGCCACTGCTACCATTGTCCACCCTCCCTTCACCACCTGCTCCGTCTGGCCGGCCCCTCACTCCTCTTGCTGAACTCCGTTCAGGTTGCCAGTCACATCCTCTGCCTAGAACGCCCTCTGTCGCCTCCTCAGTGATTTCCTGGCTCCTCCACCAACTTTTGCTAACTCCAAGGACATGAAGTGCTTCTGGTCCAGGCACTCTGCCTTAAGAACCATAAGGCACACGAGAGCCGTGTCAAGCAGTTAAGGTGTGCAATAGGTGCTGAATGGTATATGATTCACTGAGGGCTTAGGGAGCCAGCCCAGAGCTCATTTAAGACAAAAGAGCTGACGTTTAATTTTGCACCCTCTATTTCATCTATTTTCCCACCTCAGTTCAAGTGGGAACTGAACTGAGTCTCCCTTTCACCTCCTAACAAACCTTAATCTTAGAACTTTAATTTCCCACATGTGGCATAAATGGCCAAGAATCGAGAATGGTGTGACAACCCCTTTCTCCATTCCCAGGGACATGAGTGTTCTAACCAGGACCAAAGCCCTGCAAAATCAATGTGGAGTTAATGGGGACATCACAGGCCTCATCCTGCAGACAGGAAAGGTAGGGGGTGGGGGAGGACAGTGCTCAGACCCAGAAATCCCTCTCTGTTGGAAATTCAACCACTCCACTCTTGGTAAAGCTGGATCTGGTTTGTTGAAGATTTTAATATTGATGGTGGTTGGTAGGAGATAATATTCACTAGGAGGAGATACTTTTAATTCTTTCTGGAAGGAAAAGAAAATCTCAAGAAAGCACCTTTGCAACTGGATTGATGGTCACCACCGATGTTCACATGGAAAATGAGTAGCATGTGAAAATAACTTGCAGGTTTGGGGAACCTGGGGACTCACTGTATCACCGGTGAGATAAGGCATCCAAACCCCAAATGAGGCATAGAAACAGCATTCTCAATGAGGGACAGGGAGCCCCACCCAACTCTGGCTGCTCAGAGTCCCCAGGGAAGTACATACTGAGTCCTGAACTCCACACATCAGGAGGAGCGGGGGCATGACAAGAAGGGTTGGAACTCCTCTTATGGAAGACTCATAGAAGGAATCCAGAGAATTTGTTCAGGAGAAGAAAGGACTGATGGTCTGTGGTGGGGGGATGACACTTGGGGACTGATAATGGAGAGTTTTGTTGAGGAGTTGATAGGAAAGCAAGGTTCAAAGATTTGTGTGCCCCCATATACGCTGATGGGTGGAAGTCAGGGACACGTGACTTAATGAGGACATGGGCATTAACAGGAAGAACTCTCTGCCAGCCAGACCTACCCAAAGAACAGGACGTCTTTCTGAATATCCACTTGGAGAATGCTGTAGAGGGACCTCAAGAAGCAAACTAGAGGATAGGGACTCTGTGGATTGGAGGTGGGGGAGGGAGGTACAGATGCATATATGTATGCATGTGTGTGTATGTGTGCATGGTTTAATAGATGATGGGTGCTTGGGCAAATAGGTATGAGTGGATAGATAGATGAATGAAGTTGCCCATCAATTTTGAGAATCTAACATTACATGACATTACATGATAATTGGTATGAAGAATACCTAGTCTTTCAGATTGCTCTGGTAAAATCTAGAGGATTGACATAAAGTTACCAGCTTTTAATTTTGTCAAGTTAAGAACATTAGTATAGGGAAGTGGCTGTGGCTCAATCAGTAGGGCTCCCGTTTACCATATGGGAGGCCCCGGGTTCGGTTCCTGGGGCCTCCTGGTGAAGGCAAGCCCGCCCGCACAGCATGGTTAGCTGACCCAGCGAGCACAAGCAGCAAGGGGGGGATAAATGAATAAATAAATAAAATCTTTAAAAAAAAAAAAAAAAAGAACATTAGTATAATGCCCATCATCTGGTGCAATTTGATGAGACAGACCAAAATGGAATAAAGGACAACCCTTCCCAAGTGAGGCTCATGGATAACCTCAGTGTCTATATGTATATGTGCATATGACATTAATTTTTATATTATCTTCCCTTTTCTTATTTAATATACCCATATTTGAATATTAGTGATTTATGCATGTCTTATTCCTATTTTCAATGACATTTTCTGGACCACAGATTATGTGACGCTTAAAAAAAGGATCAATTTATACCAGGGGTCAAAAGTTCTATTGCCACTGAGACCAAGAAGGTCACATAAAAGAAGTGAGTGGAGTGGGAAGCATGGGAACTGTGGGGACCGCCAGAGATCCCGGGAATCCTTGCTCTCCTAAGGGAGGCAGGCGCATCCTTACTGTTGCCACGTGGGGGTGCAGACCCAGTGTTGCTAGTAGATGTCTTGATCTGTCACGAGAAGCTGGAAATATGAATGTTATGAGGAATGTCTTGATTTTAAAATATTTACAATGAATTCTTTTAAAAAATACTTGGCCAGTGCTTTGCGCAGGCCTATCAAAGCACGCCTGAGGATCCAACCTGGCCCACGGGCCGTCAGTTTACAACCTCTGGTTTAGATCTTGGAGTTGGGGTGGGAGGTGGTGGAAGAAGGCCCCAAAAAGAACAACCAAAAAGCTTCTCTGATTAATACTGGGGTGGAGAGGGGACACCAAAAGGGGCCCCCAGATTCCTCCTTGGGGTGAATAATTTCTCTGCAGTCTATTTCCGGACGAGCTGTAATTCAGGCTCTGAACAACCTATGATTTACATCCTGCCCGGTGTAAAAGATATTGTGCCGAGTCTTCTGAGTGTGCTCTGTGTGTTTGTATAAATCTCCTTACTCAAAATATCTCCCACAGTTGACTGACAGCCCGTGTAATTTAGCAGAAGGCTAAAAATTAAAATCTTCGAGCCTGCCGAGGGAGCGAAAGAATACAGTAACACTGCAGCACCGCCTCCTCGCCCAGGCCCAGGCTCAGCAGATGCCAGGGCTGTTCATTTTGGAGATGGAACAAAATATTTGTATTTAGATTTATTAAGTCATTATTCCACCATTTGTTCCAATGCACTTTATTAAAACCAGATCTCATCTCTGTTTTGAAAGTATTACCTGATTTACATAAGCCGGTCCCAGCCCTAATTACGGCTTTTCCTTTGGTGTCTTTTCATTCCGAGGGAGGATTGCTCTCCCCCTCCTGTTTTTTGTCGCCTGCCTTTATGGCCCATATGTCTGCCTTGAGATAGCAAGAATCTTCAGCCTATAAATAGACAGTTCAGAGCAGCCCTGCTGCCAGTTATCTGTCCACACATCAACATTACCATAATTGCAACAGTGAATGTGTAATCTCTGTAATCACACGTTCCAGTCGGAAAACTGGATTGGGTTTCATAAATTGTATAATTTGAGGCTTTCCTGAGCTAACCACTGGGCGGGTGGGGTGCTGTGGGTCGTCCAGGGCTTGGCCGTGGCCCCGAGCGTGGCCGGGCCTGCCCAGGGTAGCATTATGACACACACCTAAGGCAGGCTCTTGGCTTCGGATAACGGCAGTGCCACCCTTGCTGCTGAATTGAGACCGCCTGGGGAATAGGAGAAGCACAATTTTTTGAGGCCTATTATGAGCCAGGCACTTGGCACATGCTCTCCCCTTTCAATTTTCATTCCGTTAACCTTGTAGGGGAAATATCATAAATATTTCCATTATGCAGATGAAGAAATCAAGGCTCAGAAAGGTTAAGTGAGTTGCCAAAGGTCACACCGCAAGTAGGTGAGACTCGAACCCAGGTCTGAGATTCCATAGGCTGCGTCTTAACCGCAGCTTTCATCCGCACCACGGCACGGTTGAAGGCTTCTGGGTATTCCATATCTGGTTCCTCCAAAATGCTTTCGTTTCTGGCATTTTGGCTAATCTTCAGGATCAACCGGGAAGATGTCTTTACAGAGAAGAAAACTGAGACCCAGAGAGGTCAAGTACACTGTCCACAGTAAAACAGCATGATAGATAAATAGCATGATAGATAACTGGGATTCAAATCCAGGCTGATTCCCAATCTTGTTTGTGCTCTTCACAAAGCCTCCACAGCCCAGGTGCAGTCCAGGTGTGAAGCTCTTCTCTTGCAGAGCCTTTGTTTTCTTTGCCAGCCTCTCAGGATCCTGTAATTGTGCTGGTGTCAGGAGGTAGAGCCCTGGGAGGAGGAGGGGAGGGAAGAGGGCTGGCCTCTGCCATCTTCCCCCAGAACTCCTTGGAACAATTCTCTCCCAGGTTGGGGCTCAAGAAAATTGCCTCCAAAGACCCCAGGGAGCTGCTGGGGAAAGGGCTCCTTTTGTTTTGCATTTGCAAGCTTCCTCTGGGTGATGTTATTCAAGCTGAAGGTCTCCTGAGTGGCAAGGAGGCTGATGACACCCTGATAGATGGGCTGGTCCCTGCAGACCAAGCATCAGCTCTGGCTGGGCCTAGTAATTGCTCAGCCTTGGAAAGTTTCAGATGTCTATTAGCTGCTTTAAATTGAGCGCTAATCAGATGATGGGATTGTTACCAGGACTCTCCCTTCAGGACTCTCTCTTTCTCTCCCTCTTTCTCTTAGAAGGAATCATCTGCTTGTCTAATCCAACGCTCTTAATTTTTCCAGATGAGGACACCGACACCCAGAAAGGGCAAGAGGTTTTCCCAAGGTCATAACGACCTCATTCTTTTTTATGGTGGTTGTTGAGCTGCACACGTACACACACACACACACATCCGCTCGTGTGCCCAGCTCTAGATTCATTAGCTGGCCTCCTTTCCTCCAGTGCGCAGCACTCCCTGCCAGCAAAGAAGTTGGAGGCCAAAGTTCCTCTCCTCAGCCCTGTCCCTCAAGTGTCCCCACGCCCCCAAAGAGTGAGAAAACGAGCCTCCCATGGCTCGGCCACTGCCCCTGACCCATTAGGTGACCTAGGATCTTCCCTCCATCTCTGGACAGTCGGGCCTGGCCTAGGCCGTGGTGATGTGGACACATGTTCCTCTTCACTTCTGCCACCAAGAGCTCCGAGCACCTAGGACAGACAGGAGGCCCTCTCAGTAGGGCATGGCGCCGGGCATCTCACAGGCGCCAACTAGCTCAGACTGTGGTCCACAGGTGGCAACGGCAGCATCACCTGGGCCCCACCCCAGGTCTCCCGAATCAGACTCTCTGGGGGAAGATGAGCCAAGGAAGCTGGGTTTCCACAGGCCCTTCAGGTAGCTCAGACTCACACCTGAGTTTGAGAATAACAGGGCCAGATTGAGCCCATGCCTGAAGATCCCTTCCTAGTTGGGAAGTCCTTGGGGCTATGGATCCAAGGGGCATGAGGATACCGCCTGGACCCGAGCCTGCTGGGAAAATAGGATTTCTTCCCTCTCTTCAGCTTCACGGCCTCACCCCCAGCACTCCTCGCCATGATTCCTGGGTTCCAGCAGCACCTTCCTCCTCCAGGTTCCCTGAAAACACCACGCACAGCTTCAAGTCTAACTGGTTCCATCTGCCGGGAATGCCTTGCACCCACCCTCCTCAGCACCCCCTCCCCAATGGTTCAGGCCCAACTCAAACATTTACGAACAGCAGAGCATTCTCTGACCTTCCTCAAGCCAAAGTACTTTCTCCCTTCTCAGAACTTCTATAGCGCTTTTAAAATAATGCTCTTGGATCACATATCATATGATTCCATTCACAAAAATATCCAGAACAGGTAAATCTATAAGACAGAATGCGGATTGGTAATTGCCTGGGGCTGGGTGACGGGGAACAATTGCTTAATGGATATGGGTTTCCTTTTGGGGTGATGGAAATGTTTTGTAATTAGTTGTGATGAATGTACAAAATGCCACTGACTTGTTCATTTTCAAATGATTCGTTTATGTTATGTGAATTTCACCTCAATAAAAATAAGAAGAAAATTGCTGCTAGAGTACAAAATGTATTGCCTTATGTGCTACTGGCAGGGCGTTGGTCTCCCCTGCTAGACTCTGAGCTCCTGGAGGCCAAGGATAGGACTGGCTCATCTCTGCAGGCAAAGCCTCATGCACAGTAGGTGCACAGCACATGTGTGTGCACTGAAGTCCTGTCACACTGACCACTGGGAGTGGGATGGGGCAGAACAATCGACCCAATGAAATGATATGGGAAAATCATAAAGAGAGTTCAGTCCTGTCATTCACCTGCTGTGTGACTCCAAGGGTGTCCCTTCCCCATTCTGGGTCTCACATTGTTCATCTCTCAAATGAAGGAGGGATTGGGTTCCTCATTGCTACAGCACCCCCGTCTGATCACGGGAAATAATTCAGTGGTATATGTGTGTGTGATTTTCTCCAAGCACAAAGTGGGCCCATGTAACCAGATTATGCTTCAATCTTCTTTTCTTTAATCCCCAGAGTTGTGACAACAAGCCATCTTCCCTGAGCACCCCCGGGGTGCTGGGGCATCTGCGAAGCCAGCCTGGCCTCCTACAAATAGGTTCCTTCTTCCTCCCACGGTTGGCCAATGCCTAACAACGGTTAGCAAATTATTCCTGTGTCTGAAGGATCACTGGCTCCCTGTCTGCTTCGAGCACAGGAGGAATATCCTCACTAGAAGGTTTGGGAAGCACCCTGCGGTAGATGATGCGTCACTAGGGTGCAAATTTGGAGGCTTAGATGGCAGATAAAAGATCTGTTTGTTTCTTTGGCAACCCCTGCCAGAGGGGTGTCTTGTTACTGTGTCTCTGGGCTGGATTTGGGCACCCCTGGAATGTGAACTCGATGAGTTGCCACATTTCCTGTTGCTACTTGTCCCAGCAAGATGGCCTGCCCGCTTAGCTGCTTCTCAGGTTGCACAATACCCCAGGGCAGGCTGGCTCTCGGCAGGCTGGCGCTGCTGCTGCTGCAGGAGAGGGGACACCTCCATGCCAGTGGGCTAGTGTCCTCCTCTGCCCACCACTGGAGGCCGAAGACAGAGCCACCAGGCACATGTTAAGAGCTTTCCCAAACTTCTTTTCATCTCACCACACACCTGCGGGGAAACAAGAACCCTGAGGCCTCAGGAGATGAAATGACTTGCCCGAGATCAAACAACCTGGATTACAACCCAGGCAAAGTCCAAGACTCTGGCCTCTGGCCCCACGTGCTGCCCGCAGGGCTGGGCGCTGGGCCTGAACTCCCCACAGGCTTGACAACAAGCAAATATGACTCAGCTTGGTAGTGTTAGAGGAGCTGTGAAATCTAGAGCAGAGGGTTTGAAGAGCCCACTGACCTCAGAGCATCCCGGGGCTGAGGCCTCGGCTGGGAGCACTCTCCCACTTTCCAGCCCTCCATGGCAGCTGTGTCCAGCCAGGCAGGTGACTCAGAAGCCCTCATTTTCCACAGATCTGGGAGGGCAGGCGGCTCTCCCTGCCTGTGGGTTTGGCTCCATCAGTCAATCAGGGGGCACCCCCACAGCTAGCCTTCCCACAGCTCCATCACAAAGCTGACCGCCAGCCTGTCCCCCAAGATTGGAGGGCCACTTCCAAATTCCTCAGGCCACCTCAACCCTCCCCTTGCTGAGTGGTGGTGATTTCCTTGGCACCCATCCCAGGCCCCATCCCATCCCAATAAGAAGCACATTTCCCAGAGCAAACAGCTCGCTTGCCAGGACCAAGGGCCACCCCCACTAATTTACAGCAAGTCCTGTGTTCTGCGAAGAGAAGGGATCGGGCCCCACAGGGGCATGAAGGCCAGGGAGGGAAATGGATCTTGGCTGGTCCTTCAACAGGACGGGTGGGAAGGCAAGGTACGGTTGTACAGGTAGGGCATGGACCTCTGGCTCAAAGCCAAGAAAGCTGCCCCACCCCTTGCTATTGCTTTGCCCTTGGGAGACAGCGTGCTGGACTTGGAGGGCTCTGAGAGCCTGGAAGGGGGGGTACGGGGGTGGGGTTGCACCATGCATACAAACCTTTTGACAAAAATGCTGGTGGGAGGTCTGCTCCAAAGTCCTCCAGAGCAGGTTCTCCCTCTGTTCCATGGTGTGAGCCCAACTTGGGGAGCGTCATGGTAGAACATCTTGTATTTGTGCAATCTGTTATCATTCTCATCTCACCTTTGTCATCCTGGGTGCCTGTGGGAAAAGACCTTGAGGCCTCTTGGAAGAGGCACTGTGCACTGAAGTCAGTGGTTGGCTGCTGCTACTAGTCCTCCCAGTGAAGCAAATGTCTACCCCACCCCCACCCCACTTGATCCACTGGCGAGTCCGAGTTTGGAAAAAGAAAGCACCTTGCTCTCAGCCATTCAGCAAGTTCAGAAGACTAACACAACTAACTTTTGATGTGCCACAGCATGTACCAGCCACTGGGGGTGGCACTTGGGAAAACTGAGAGGCACAGACACAGTCCCTGCCAAAAGGACCCATGGAGCTGAAGTGGAGAGGGAGAGAGAGGAATGCAAATGACCTCCATCCAAGACAGGTGGAAAACAGGCTGCACAAGAGGTACAGATGCCAAACTTTTGGAATCTCACTTCAGGGAGCAATTGGTGCAGCTCTGGGGGATCCAGAAAGGTTTAGAGAAGGACAAGCTTTGGACTCCAAAGGATGAGGAGTTTGCAGGGTGGAAAAGGAACCCTTCAAGGAACTGGTTGGGCCAGACAAGACTCACCCCTGGCATATTAGTGAGCGATACTCACCAGCAATTCTCCAGCTGCAGAGGTGGCCCAGAAGGTCTGATGTCACATCACTCCTCAGGTGGCTCCGCCAGCTCCTCACAAAAGCTGACATACACACACACTTTTACACACCATTTCCGTGGCTCAGCGACATCTCCCTACCAGCCCATCTCTACAGAAGAAAACCTAATCTGGTCCAACTCCTGCATTTTGCAGATGAGGAAACTGAGGCAGAGAAAGAAAGGGACTTGCTGGAGGTCCACAGAAAGTCAAGGCAGAACCAGAGGCTTCTGCCAGAGGCTTCTCCCAGAGGCGCCCTGCTCCGCTACTGCTTCTTAGCTGTGTGCGAGCATATGCGTGAGTGCAAGGGCGGGGGTGGGTGGGCATCACTCTGGCCTCTCTCCCAGCCCAATTGTAGTTCTCTGGGTCCTGCCTTCTGATGGGGAGGATCAGCATGCATTTCTCATCATTCCCAGCCACAGTCTGTCCCAGACTGTGACTCCTGTCTCAGTAAAACTGCACCCTCGCAGCCTCTTCCCCCATTGCCCAGTCCTGGTACTTCTCTGCGTCTTGGTCCCCATCCCCGTGAAAGGCCCTCACCTTCTACCTGCTCAGCCAAGCTGCATGGGCGGTGCCTTCCTCCCGTCCTCGCCCTGCTCACCACCCCCAACACCAATGGCCAGTCAGACTCTCTCTCAAATCCAGTCTCTCCTCTTTCTCATCAGGAGTCCAGGCCCTCCCCACCTCCTGCTGGGGCTATTCCCACAGCCAGAAAAATGTTCCTAAAGCCCACAAACATGTCACTTTTCTGGTTAAAATCTCTCAGGGGAGCCCTGTGGCCTTCTGAATTGGGTTTAGCATGTGCTGTAGCCGCCAAAACCCCCCATGACCCGCACCATCTGCCCCGGCTCTCCCCCCTCCTGCCACACGCCCACGCCCATTCTTGGCACCAGCTAGGCAAACGCTCTACACTTCTTCCTGCCGCCAGACCATTTGCTCCCGCTGGACCTTCTATCTAGAGGAATAAGATGTGCTTAGACCAGTTTACTGCACTTTCCTCTCAAGGTGTGCTTGCATGCTGGCTTTTTAAATTCAATTCCCTCTTGACTGAAATTTTCTCAGAGGAGCCATTCCACTTTCCCACTCCTGGACTTTCGTAAACATTCTTTCACAGTGGGTTCCTTACCTGAGCTACATAGCATAACCTCACTTTTTTTTTAACTTTATTTTGTACATTTAAAAATTGAAAATATAAACAATTAAAAACTAGAAAGTAAATACAGAAGAATAAATACATGCATTTCTCAATTAAATGTACTGGATACATATAAAAAATTTTTGAATCAAACAATATGTTACACAATATATTTGGTTTATAGCAACGCATTCATGCAGTATTTGTCCTTTTGTGACTGGCTTGCTTCACTCAACATAATGTCCTCCAGGTTCATCCATGTTGTCATATGCTTTATGACTTCATTTCTTCTTACAGCTGCATAATATTCTATCATGTGACTAGACCACAGTTTATTTATCCATTCATCTGTTTATGGACACCTGGGTTGTTTCCAAATTTTGGCAATGGTGACTAATATTGCTATGAACATCGGTGTGCCGATGTCTGTTCGTGTCACTGCTCTCAGTTCTTCTGGGTATATACCCAGTAGTGGTATTACAGGGTCACGTGGCAAATCTATATTCAACTTCTTTAGGAACTGCCAAACAGTCCTCCATAGTGGCTGTACCATTCTGCATTCCCACCAACAGTGAAGAAGTGTTCCTATCTCTCCACATCCTCTCCAACACTTGTAGTTCTCTGTCTTTTTAATAGTGGCCATTCTGATAGGTGTGAAATGATATCTCATTGTAGTTTTGATTTGCATTTCCCTAATCATGAGTGATGTTGGGCATTTCTTCATGTGTTTTTTTTTGCCATTTGTATTTCTTCTTTGGAGAAATGTCTATTCAAGTCTTTTGCCCGTTTTTTAATTGGGTCGTTTGTCTTTTTATTGTTGAGTTGTAACATCTCTTTTATATCCTGGATATTAAACCCTTATCAGATATGTGATTTCCAAATATTTTTTCCCATTGAGTCGGCTGCCTTTTCACCCTTCCGACAAAGTCCTGTGAGGTGCAAAAGTGTTTAATTTTGAGGAGGTCCCATTTATCTATTTTTTCTTTTGTTGCACATGCTTTGGGTGTAAAGGTCCAAGAAACCACCACCTACTACAAGGTCTTGAAGTTGTTTCCCTACATTTTCTTCTAGTAGTTTTATGGTCCTGGGTTTTATATTTAGATCTTTGATCCATTTTGAGTTGATTCTTGTATAGGGCACAACCTCACTTTTTATGTGTTGGTATTTCTCGGGTCTGAAATGAAAGCCAGGAGAAAGGTTAAATGCAAGTGTCAGTGTCCGGCAGTGTGCCCTGACCCATTTGCTGATGAATAAATAACTTAAGATGTTCAACCCATAAATTAAACAGGAGTGAAGGCTGATATGCAGGGATGGAAGAACAATAAAGAGCCATTCCCTGGCCCCTACCCTGGCTGCACTTGACAGCAGATGTCACAAAACGCAACCCAAACGGCCACATTCCAGCCTCTCATAATTTGATTTTCAGCTCCCTAGAACAGTCCTTCCCCTGTTATGTCAACAGTGTGGAGGATCTGATAAGAGACTTACTTCAAAGTTCAAAAGGGACCAAACTTTGTAAATAGTTTCAAAGAGAAGCCCTATTTACATGGAGGAGGCATTTACTATAGGGGATGAGACGGCTTTTAAGTCAAGCAATATGCCTGGGAATCCCAGCTCCACACCTGCGGGTCTTGGGAAAAATACTTCCTCCCTCTCTGGTTTCCTTATCAGCAAAATAAGGATTATTATAGTACTTATCTCCTTGGGTGGTAGGAAATGATATAATGCAAGTAAAACACTGAGCATATAGTAGTTGCTCACTAAATAGCAGTGGTTGTGGTGATGGTTGGCCCTGCCGATGATGCCAACAGTGAGTGCAGAACAGCTATATGCTTAATCAGTGTGTGCCGAAAATAATTTTTGGCAGAATGAGCTGAGCTGAGCTGTGGAAGTGAATGGTATATAGACACAAAGGTCCCAGAGGACCTGAGCTGCAGCTCAGGAAGGAAGAACAAGATCAGAGCTCAAGTCTGCCAAGGAGTGTAATGGGCTGACTAACTGCCCCCAAGGACAGCAGGTCCTACTCCCAGGAGCCTGAAAACATTACCTTATTTGGAAGAAGGGTCTTTGTGGATGTGATTAAGTTAAGGACCTCAAGATGGGGAGATTATCCTGGGTTATCAGGGTGGGTCTTCTAAATGCCATCACAGGTGTTCTTGGAAGAGACAGGCAGACAGAAGCTTGAGACAGAGCAGGGGGAGGCCATGTGGTCACAGAGGCAGAGACTGGAGTGACAGCGCCGCAAGCCAAGGAACAAAGAGGAGGAGGTGACATGAGGACGGAGCCGAGAGAGATGTGGAGATGCCGCCTTGCCGACAGGAGGGATGCAGCCACGAGCCAAGGAGAGCCAGCAGCCTTCAGGAGCAAAAAGAGGCCAGGAACAGATGCTCCCCCACAGCCTCCGGGGAAGCCCAGTGGTACTGATTTCAGACTTCTGGTCTCCAGAACTGGAAGAGAATATGCATCTGTTGTTTGAAGCCACCACGCTGGTGGTCATTTGTTATAGCGGTCACCAGAAACTCAAATATCAAGAATCATCGATTCCAGGCCATTTAACTAATGAAGAAACATGGGCTCAGACAGCAGCTGTGACTTACCCCAAATCGCACAGCATCTTGGTGCCTTAGCTGAGGCCAGACCTGGATCTCCAGCACTGCCCTACTGCACTTCCTTTTCCACCTGGCCCGCGTGGGGGGCCTGGTTCATCTTTACTGGCCACTTCCCCCAGGTGAGTCTGGCTAGAGCTCAGCCCTGTCCCTGTGGTCACACTGCCCCCAGCCTGGGTGTCCTGGCATCAACTGTGTTGCAGGTCAAGAGCAGACTCTGTGAGTTTGGGGTGCAAGGTGGTGACTAAGGATCTATATCAGTGGAAAGAAGAGAGAGAAATTGGATTGGGCAGAGGGAAAGAGATGTCAAACTGCCATGCCAGCCTGACAAAGCCTCAGCCAACCCTGTGGAAAGTGCTGGAGCAAGCAGCATCCCAGAGAGGTGCCCCGTGTTGGGCTGAAGTAGCCAGGACTCCACAGGGAAGCTCAGCCACCAGATGCAGGCTTCCGTGGGGAGGGCTGAGCTCATGGGAGGCAGCTCCCTGCATCTGGGGCAGTCCCCAAGGAGCTGATGGCTGGAGGCCACCTGCCGACGGCACTCCCTGCAGCTGCACAGTAAGAAAGTCCTTGAGTTGTCCTTGTTGGCCACAGCCCAGCATTACCGCTGTGTTCTGCAAGCCAGGGCCCCATCTTCCATTGAGATCCTCCAGTTCCCGGATGGCTTGCCTCCCCGTGGCTGCAGAGAGGCCCAGCTCCTCCATATGCCAGGTGTGGTCCACGGACAGCAGCATGGCTTTCACCTGGGAACTAGTTAGAAATTCCAGATCTTGGACTGCATATTCCATTCTGAGGAGCAAGTTCTATGCCAGAGGCGTGGATGGCTCCAGGTACCAAATCCCACAGTGGCCTAATTTTGACTTTTGCAAAGAAGAATGTGTGGCAGAAACGGCAGGGCCTGCAAGGTTTGCCGCCCCCTGCTCTAGACAGGCGGGGAGCAGGGGAGACCTTACTTAGTCTGCCGCACTGGCCCTTCTCGCCTTTCATAACCATTGCCTGGCTTGTTTCTGTCTCCTCTTTCCTGCCCTTCTCTTCCCGCTCCCCCTTTCTTCCTCCTTCTGTCTTTCTTTATTTCTTTCTCCCTTCTCTCTGCTCCCTCTCTTCTCTCAAGAGGTGTGTGTGTGTGTGTGTGTGTGTGTGTAGTAACTGCTGCGCCTCAAGCTCTGCCTTGCTCCAACCTCTGGGACCTTTGTGTCTATAAGTCTCTCTCTCTCTTCCTGCCGCCCCCCGCCCCATTCCAGCTACCAACGAGAAACATCCTCAGGCCAGGGTCTTAGTGGGGGGCTCAGGCTGCTGTTTGGAGCAGGCTTGGGTGCCGCAGCCACCCCTGCCTCACCCACACCTGCTCCCTGCACTCCCTCCTCAGCTCTGTCTGCCCCACCGTCTCTCCTTGCCTCCACTTTCCCTTCTCCACAAGGTCTTTAATCTTTACAGCTCCCCCCTCCAACATCCCTGACTCTCTTGTGAAATGTGAATTAATTAGCGTCTAATTACTTACTCTGTGCTGCATCTCTAGCCTTCTCTTGTTAGGTTCCTGTCCAACATCTCTCTCATCAGCTGACGAGAAGTCAGCCCATTAGGAGCAATTCCAGTTCAGAGCAGGCAGGCAGCAGCCAAGAGAAGTCCCTCACCCCTCCCTTCCTGGGCCTCTGTCAGCAACCACCTCATCAGAGGATTCCAGAAACACAGCTCAGACCCAGACAGGGTCATTCCACCTCACTCTAATTATCAGCCTCATCTCTGGAAGTGACTGCATAGGGCTGTGCTGGGCAGAGGAACGGAACCCAGCCTCTGCCCTCCGGGAGGCTGCCGTCAGATCAGGGCCCCTACATGTGTAGCCTTGTGGCACCCGCCAGAGAAGGAGGTAATGAAATGAGAAGCATGCCCGAGGATGAGGCCTCCGCCTTTCAGCTTTTAAATTAGGAGGTAGACAGCAAAGAACCACCTTGAACTCATGGAGAGGTGGCTTGGAACAGGAGAAAGAGTATGGGACTCTAATCCACAACTCTCTGGAAGATTTTGGGCCCTGACCCCTCTGAGCCTCTGTTTCCTTATCTGAGAACTGAAACTAATGGGACCAGCAAGGGGCAAAAAGAGCCTCTGGGGGCAAAGTGCTGGGCACGGCCTGAGCACAGTGTGGGTGTCCAGGGAGCGTTAATTGCATTTTCCTTTGTGTTCCCAAGGCATGGATCCATGATGGATGGAGGCGGAGGTGGGTTTCAGTTCAGTGGGGTGTTCCCCACCTTGGGCCCCACCTCCTCATAGCCAGTTCCTTCCCTGGCCTACAGCCTCCCAGCAGCTCCTGACAGTCCTGACAGAAGTGGAAAAGCCATTCTTCCACCCCACAACTGGAAGGTCACCCTCCGCGGGCCTGAGTTTGGGAGACTCAGGCATGACAGTTGGACTCCTGCAACCCATCATCCCAGGGCTCAGCCTTCAGAGGCATACCCTGGGTGCCCCACATGGCCCCACATTACTGCCTTCCTGAGATCCTTTGGCCTTAGCAGCCTGCCCATGAGGCCTATCCCAGTCCCAGCTCCAGCCAGCTGCAGGGCAGTTTAGCCTCTTCCCTACTCTGGCCACTTCCCATCTAGAAAGAGCCCTATTCTCTGAAACCCCCAACTTTCTAATGCTCATGGGCCATATGAGATCACCAAACTCTTCATTATCTGCTGGTCATTGTTTTCATTTCTTACTGGTCTGAGTGGGTGAGGGTGTGGTCTTGTTTCTCCAGCAGACTGTAAGTGCCTCAAAGGAAAGGTCCATACCAGGCATCCCAACAGTTCCAAGCACAGCAGAGTGTTGGGGGCCTGGAAGCCTGGCCAACACCTGAGTAGGTTTCTTGGGGATCTGACATAGGTCTCATTGTACTCACTAACGCAAATTGGCAAATGTGTTTGGAAGATATTGGGAAGGGTGAGGAGTGAAAAGGAACGAATGTTTATTGAGTATCTACTATGTGCCAGGCACAAATGCTACAAGCAGATTCAAGTATGTGATATTATTTAATGCTCACAATGGCCTTGTAGATTAGGTATTGTTTGCCCCCATTTTATGGGGGAAACTGAGGCTGGAAATTTCAGTAACCACCCCAAGGTCATACAACTGAAGATTAGTGGAGCCTGGTTTGAACCAGATCTGTCAGCCTCCAGGGCTCAAGTCCATTCTGGTTGGCCCAGTTGCCCAGAACTCTCTGACCTCACACCCTGGCCTAGCTTGGCAAATGCAGGCCAGTTAGCCCAAATCATTGCTCTGTTCTTGGCCTCTAGGGCTCTGGTGACCTTTACTCCCTCCTTGGGATTGGAGCTGAAAATCTGCACCACTGGGGAGACCCAGGCCATCTTGGCTCTGAGACACTAATCTGGTGTACAGACCTTGCCACTGGCAAGGTCAGGGCCCAGGGAGGTTGTTACTCTGCCTGGAAAATCCAATGACCATCCCATGGTCTCTCTCCCACCCGGTGCAGCTGGAAGCTGCCATGTTGGGCTTCTCCACTCGAGTGATGTCAGGGCTAGAAGGCCCTTAGAGGCCTCCCAGCTCAACCCCTTCATTCTACTATTGGGGAAACTGAGGCCCAGGGAAGAAATTGATTAGCCCAGGGCTTCAACAAAGCCAGGTTCAGGCACTAGATGTCCTGGTTCTCAGTTTGGCACTTGTCCTATCACCCCCAGCTCAGTTTCACAAACATGCAGAGAGGACAGCAGAAGTGGATTCTCTCCAAGCCACACAAAGAGCAGCATTGTTCCCTATTCCCTTTGGGAAGTTGCACTCTGCGTGGCATCCTAAAAGAGTCAGACCAGACCAAGCAGGTCAGCGTCCAGGCACTGATGGGGAGCACCGCGTGGGCAGGTCAGGGAGGCCCATTGATCTTCCCAGAAAAAAGGTCTAGAAAGTGGGTAAGGCCCACTGAGGAAGCAGGCTTTCCCAGCTGAGGCAGACACACAGGTCAAAGGCCTTGTTGATTCAAGAGAGGGCCCCATGGATGATGTAAACATCCTGGCACCGAGTAGGATGAAGGCTTAGCTGGCCCTTGTCCCTGTGCTCCAGGGAATGCCCCTGGCCTTCTTGGGCCACGATGAACCACGCCAGTGTTTCCCAAGATGGCTGTTGAGAAACAGCCCTGTGCTGCCAGGACAGCCCTGGGAGAGAGCAGCTCTGCCACACCCGGCTCAGCTCCTGCCTGAGGGAACTGCCCACATGCAGGTCCCCTCCCACCATCTGAAAGGGGACCCTGCCGGGAGGCAGCACAGAGCTGGGCAGTGGGCACCATCTGTTTCCTAGCAGTCATCTGGCTTGCCTCCTCTGACCAGTCTTTGGACTGAGAGATTATGGTGCCCAGTGCATTGGACAGGTCTGGAAAATATTAGTTCCATCGCCTACGCTCTGCCTAAATGGTTCCCAACCAGTAGTCCCTGGCCACCTCCTCTCTGCTAGCTCCCTCAGCGAGCCCAGCCCCAGCCCCAGCCTCCATGCACTCACTCTCCGTGAGCACTCGCTGAGCGTTTGTAGGCTGTGTTCTCTGGGGGAGGTGGCGGGACGGGGCAGGGGGCTGACAGTGATAAGGCAGGTCCTAGGAACTTGCAGCTGAATGGAACAGAGAGGTGTGGGAGTAACGAGAAAGTGAGCCCTCTCACCAAGTGTTGGGTGGAAAGGGGAGGCTGCTTCCAGCTGCGAGACCCCAGACAGGCATGAGTTTCAGGGCCACATGAAAGCACGGTGCCTTCAAGAAGGACTAGGCACTTGGCTGTGCTGGGCCCTTGAGGGGCCTGAGGGGTTGGAGATGAGGGAAGCAGGAGGATGAAGGGCCTTGGGCAGTGTGGTGGGAAGGCCGAGAAGGTGTGTGAAGGAGGGAAGTCACAGGACAGATGTTAGGAGGGAAAACATAGTTATGGCTAGAGAGTCAAGAATAGGGGAGTGGGGGAAGCAGATGTGGCTCAAGTGATTGGGCTCCTGTCTATCATATAGGAGGTCCAGGGTTCAATTCCTGGGGCCTCCTGGTGAAAAGCAAGCTGGCCTAAGGGGAGAGCTGGCCCATGCAGAGTGCTGGCCCATGCAGGAGTGCTGGCCTGCGCGGAGAGCTGAAGCAGCAAGATGACACAACAAAAGGAGTCACAGAAGAGAGACAATGAGAGACACAGCAAGTCGGGGAGCTGAGGTGGTGCAAAAGATTGAGCAGCCTCTCTCCACTTCGGAAGGTCCCAGGATTGGTTCCCTGTGCCACCTAAAGAGAAAGACAAGCGGACACAGAAGAACACACAGAGAGCAGACAGCGAGCGCAAAACAATGGTGAGGAGGGGGACGGGGGGGGAAGTAGATGAACAAATAAATCTCAAAAATTAAAATTAAAAAAAAAAAAAAAGAATGGGGAGTAGGGCACAGGATTGGCCCACAGGAGAGGAGGTGACCGTGATGGCCCAGAGGAGAGGCCCACGGTGGTGGTAGGAAGAAAGTGGCTGAGGATGAAGATTTCAGGGATGTTGGGAAGACAGGATGGACAGAACCCGGGGCTGTTTGCATGGCAGGGTCAGGGACAGGACGGGGACATGTGAAAGTCTGGGGTGGGGGCTCCATTTCTGGTTTGGGTGTCTGGATGGTTGGAAGGTCCGGGACCCTGGAGGGGATCATGGGAAAGGAGTAGGTTTGGGGAGCTCAGGACAAAGGTCAGAGCTGGAAAGCGATGGACCCATGAGGTGGAAGGGAGAGCTGAGGGAGGAAATAAGTGGCCCAGAGAGACCAAGGGAGTGACAGGAGAGGCAGCGGGACCCTGGGTGTGGAGAAGGAGGAGCCCACCTTCCCCACCCCAGCACGCTCTCTGCTTCCATGGGTAGCCAGTTCTCGGCCTGTCAAAGCCTCAAGGCTCCCAGGCCTCTGCCTCTCAGTAACTGCCTCTTTCCTTCTGGAACCCCGCGTCCCCTCAGCCACACCCCTCCCCACAGCCCAGTCAATGCCCAGCCTCACTACGGTAACCATGGCAGGCTGGGGCGGGAGACCCTCACCACTGCCCTCAGCCCACTGCCCCTGCCTCATGGACCAGCGTGTCCTCCCTGATCTGCATCTTCTCCCCCCAGCCAGCCTCAGGCTGGTCCCACTGCTGCACCTGAACCTTCCAAGCTCCCCTCTTTACTGCCTCAAACTCTAGAAGCCCCGTCTACACTCATTCATGTTGCCTTTTCCCCCCAAGGAAACGCTGCACACATCTTTTTTAAAAATAAATTTTACTTTTCAGGTTTGTAGAAAAATTGCACAGAAAACAGAGAGCCCCCATATACCTCCTCAGCCCCGCCCCACAGAAGCAGTTTCCCATTCTATTAATATTGCGCATTCCTGTACTTATATTTGTTACAATTGAGGAGCCAACATGGATGCATTACTATTAACTAAAGTCCATAGTTTACATGAAGATTCACTCTGGGGTTGTAGAGTCTATGGGTTTTGAAAAAATGAATCACATCATGTATCTACCATTACAGTATTGTACAGAATACTTTCACTGCCCTAAAAATCCCCCATGTGCTCCATCCATTCATCCCTCTACTCTTCCCCCCAAACCCCTAGCAGCCACTAATCTTTTTAATGTCTATAGTTTTGCCTTTTTCCATAATGTCATAGAGTTGGAATCATCCATACACAGATTTTCAGACTGGCTTCTTTCACTTAGCAGCATGCATGTAAGTTTCTTCCACGTCTTTTTGTGGCTGAACACCTCATTTCTCTTTATCGCTCAACAATACTCCATTACGTGGATGTCCACGGCTTGTTTATGCACTCACCCACTGAAAGGCATTTTGGTTACTTCAAGGTTGGAGCAACTATGAATAAAGCTGTTACATTCATATTGTCATTTAAACCAGGTTTTCCATTTCCTAGCTGGACTGTGAGCTCCTGAGAACTAAAATTGAGCCTGACACCCCTTCGTGTCCCTCAGCTAGTCAAACACCATGCTGGACACACAGGACCCGAGCCGAGAAGCACTGAGGGTGACTAAGCCACATAAAATCCCTGATCCCCGGCCTTCCTTTCCCCACCCTGTCCTGCCTCCACGATCAGACCTGGGGGAGGAAGAGAAAGCCATGACAGAGAGACGGAAAATATTCCTGGCATTGTTCAAAGGCCACAGCCTGTAGCTGTGGAGGGAAGCAAAGGGGAGGTTGGGAGATGGGAGGAGAGGTTAACAAGATTAAAAAAAACCATAATGAGACCACAACACAAACCCTGCAATTATGCTCCCAAATTTAATCAAAACAGCTTCCAGCACTGGGACTGTAACATATCTAACAGGCCCCGGCAGGTCCTGCCTCCATCACTTGATATACCGCAGAGCCCAGCAGTCTCCTTTGCAGAGTGTGGGGGCGGGGCAGCCTGACCTCCACACCACCCACCCCATCCACCCCCAGCCCATCCCGGACAGCTGTCCCAGGCCTCCAGGGTGGCTCTTCCTCCTCTTCCCATCCCCCTTCCTCCAACTAGCCCTCCCCTCTCCTCATCTCTGACACCCACTTCCCCTTCATCCCACCGGGTTCCACTGCCCCCTTCCCTTCACAGCATTGGCCATGAGATGTTGCCCAGACCCCCTGGAACTCCCCTAGAACTGGCAAGAGTTGCTACCCCCATCCTCAATCACACTCCACAAGCAGATCTGGCCCTGCTACAAAATCTGGCTGTGCCCAGATACGGTGACCATCTTGAAAGAAGAGGCTTTTTCTCCAACCGGTGTTTGGTCTCCCCCTGACACACAGTAGGTCAATATCTATAGCAGGTACAGTTCATGCTCATGGATTATCTATATGTTCCTCTGCATTTCCCAGTCTCCCTTGTAAAAGGATTGGGGCCATGTGACTAGTTCTGGCCAATGGATTGTGGTTTCTAGGTCGAAGTTAAAAGCCAGCATTCCTCCTTCATCTCTCCGCCCTGCCCCCATCCAGGTGATCTTGGAGTACATGTATTTCAATTTGTGTATCCACAAGATGAGGAAGGCTACCCAGCCCATATGGAACTTTTCATGAGCAAGAAATCATCCGTTACTGTGTTAAGACACTGAGACATCAGGGCTTACTAGTTACTCTACAACAGCCCAGCCTATCCTGACCAATATATCTGCTGTTGAGAGATTAATGAAAATACCTTCAATGACATCTCAGTCAAATGGAGGAATGTGAGATTGCACATCTGGTCCCAAGTCAGGAAACTTGGGTTCTAGTTCCATCTCTGTGAACTAATTGCTGTGTAATTTGGACAAGTCTGTTAACTTCTCTGGGCCTCAATTTCCTCATTTTCTGGCATGTGGTAGGTAGGGTTGGATGAGATGATGCCTTTCATTAAGACAAGAAATATAAGAGAGGATCAGGCTTCTGAAGTAAGACCTGAGTTCTGTTTGGGATGTGTTGAGTGTGAGGTTGTCTGTGGGAGGTTTTATAAGGATATATACGAGATTCTGGGGCCAGGAAGAAAGTTGGGACAGGAGATGCAGATTGAAGGCCATGGGTAGAGATGATGGTTGAAGCCCTGCTGATGGATCGTGTTGCTGAGGGGAAGGGGGAATACAGAAATATAGGAGAATGCTCTTTGTAAAACTAACCATGAAGAAGCTGAACTCCAGAGAGAAGAAATAACTTGCCCAAAGTTACACAGCAAGTTAGTACCACAGGTGGAGTAAGAACCCACAACTCTTGCCTCTGATTCCAGGCCTCCATACCTTTTCAGCCCAGAGAAGGTATATCTTATTGGGAGCCTGGGGACGTGAGGTAAAGCTATCAGGGGATGCTGGGATATTAATCTGCTGTGTGTCTCTGGCCGCTCATATGGAATTCAGTTTCCCTCTCTGTAAAATAAAAATGTGGTGCTGACTGTTGTTGTATGAGACTTTATGATTTGCAAACCCCTTTCATAGCCATTCCCTCATCTGACTCTTAATGATTTCCCTTTGAGGAATGCAGGTTACACAGGTAGACTAAGGCTCAGAGAAGTGTAATGGTTTACTAGAGGCAAGACCTAACCCAGATCTCCTGGCTCTTTGTGAGGTCCTGGGACAATCTGAAGCTTAGGTGGATCCCAGGAAATCCTGTTCTTAAAGCTAATCCACCTCAAGATGGAGGAATGAACAAACGTCAGGGGGGAATGCAACTATGGACTAAAGTAGACTTATTATTATTCTAGTAATGGAAGAACTTGTATCATTGATATAAAGGCAGAGGTCACCAGAGGTTCTGAGGGGAGGGGGAGGGAAGAATAGGTGTAACATGGGGCATTTGGGGGACATCGGAATTGTTCTGCATGACATTGCAATAACGGATACAGGACATTATACATTGTGTCAAAACCTATAAAATTGTGTGGTGCAAAGTGTAAACCATAATGTAAACTATAGACTATGGTTAGTAGAAATGCTTCACTTATATGTTCATCAATTGTAACAAATGTACCACATTAATGAAAGATGTTGTTAATGGGGGAAAGTGTGGGAGGGGAAGGGGATGGGGTATATGGGAATCACCTATATATATATATATATTTTTTTTTTTTTTTAAAATAGGGGAGAGCGCGAACGCAGTCCCCCACTACCACAAATTATGCAGTCGAGTTTCCCACATTTGGGGAAATCGCAGGGGTCAGCACATCCGGAGTGCAATGGATAAGCCTCGCCCTGGGAAAACCACCTTCATGATCATGGTATCTCCCCTGCCAGGTAAGTATTCACCTATATATATATATATATATATATATATATATATATTTTTTTTTTTTTTTTTTTTTTTACCGGGAGGTCCCGGGTATCGAACCCGGGCCCCTCCATATGGGAGATGGACGCCCAACCATTTGAGCCACATCCGTCCCCCTCACCTATATTTTTGATGTAACATTTATGTAATCTAAAGCTTCTTTAAAAATAGATTAAATTAAATAATTTTTTTAAAAACAATAAAAAAAAAAAAAGTTAATCCATTCCTGTGCATATAAATCTCCTGTAGATGGGACCTTTTAATTAGATTCCATTAAGGGACCTTCCTTTTGATCAGATCACTTCAGTGGGCGTGACCCAGGGTGAGTCTTAGTCCTCTTACTGGAGTCCTTTATAAATGGAGGAATAAAATGCCTCAGAGACACAGAAATAAGCTGCAGAGATAGAGAGACACCACCAAAAGTTGAAATCAATGAACCCAGGAGGGGGAAAAGTCACAGAGGGAGCAGCCCAAAGCTGAAAGCAATGAGGCCCAGAGGAAAGGGGAGAGACCAGAAGACCCTGCCGTGTGCCTGATCACCCACAGCTGCAGCTCAGTGAGAAAGCATCTCTGATGATGCCTTGATTTGGACACTCTCACAGCCACAGAGGTGTAAACTTTTAACTTACTAAATCCCCATTGTAAAAGCCAACTCATTTCTGGTATATTACATTGGCAGCCTTTAGCAAACTAAAACAGGTCCTATCACACTGTGCTGCCGCTTCAAGGACCACGAGCAGGCTCCCCTCTATTCAGACATTACAGCCAAAAGCCCATCCCCGACTGCCAGAAACATGTCCCACCCACCACTCCATCCTGCCAGCCACCCCCTGCTCCTATTCTCGATCTTCCTTTTGCTCCTCTTCACCATCCCCTGGCCCCATTTGTTTCTTGACATAAGGGACTACTGGCACCACAGTCATGAATCACTGGTGCCTCTTGCTTGCTGGAGGGGACCACAGGTTTCCTGGATTTGGCTGATGGTCCTGGGACACTGGAAAGATGGTTGGGGCTGCCTCCAGCAATAAGGTAACAATGAGGCTTCTTAGCTTTCCTGGCAGGGTAAGGGAGTTCTGGGCCAAAAGAAGGGGTTCAGATTCTCAGCAGCTTCTGGGTTCTAGACAGAAAGAGGTGATTGTTCTCTGCAACAGCACCAAGGACTTCTGGAATTTTGTCAGCCAGGGCTTTTCTACAAGAGCTTATCCAGGAAGACAACTCAAAGAGAATTCCCATTGTCCCAACCAGTCCCATCCACTCACCAACTCATCTCAACCCACATTCACTCACCTAACAAATACTGATTAAAGGTCCTTCCTGCCCCTGCCCTCAAGGGCTGACAGGGAGGAGATAGCAGGGAGAGCAGAATGCAGAATATTCCACCTTGAAAACCTGAAATCAAGTCCTGATAGTGAATATTTTCTAGCTGTGCGGTCTTGGGCTAGTTACTTAGCCTCTCTGAGCCCCGTGGACAAAATAGAGCTAATAATACCACCCAACTCCCTATCTCCTAAGGTTGCTTTGAAAATCAGAGGAGACCTTCTTTGACAAAGTGGTTTACAGGTTGTTATCAAGAAGATAAAACAAGCACTTAATTCTTAAGGATACAAGGTAGACAGCCAAAGTGCTGTTTGAGAGGCCCAGATAAGAGGTTATGAGGCTCAGAGGAAAGGGAGAGTGGGGGCAGGGAGGAGGAAGAGAGAGAATGCATTTCCAGTTGGGGTGATGGGGAAAGCTAATTCAAAAGGCATAAATGGCAGAGAAAGTATATTCCAGCAGAGTAATGAGTAGGCAAAAATACAGAGACCAGCAAAAATATGACAAGTTCCCGAACCAGCATAAAATGCCATCAGGAGCTGAAGGTATTTGTAAGGGGCCCATGGGAGATAGAGTTGCAACTGCATTAAAAAAAAAAAAAAATCTGTGGAATCTGGAGCTTGATCGGATTATTCCAAATTTCATCTGAAATAATGAAGAGGCCAGGCAAGCCAATACAATTTGGGGAAATAAGTATAAGGGTGGGACACTTTCTCCAGAAGATAATACATTATAATGCAATGTAATAATAATTATAAAACAACATGGTAGCAGCACACGAATTATTAGATAGGTCAATAGAACAGGGAAAATATAGCCTGAAAGCAGACTCTAACATATAAATATGTTGGGTAGGTAAGTGAAATCAGTAAATGGCAATTCACATCATCAGGGAAAGGAAAAATTACTCATTAACTGCTGCTGAGGCAATTGGTTAACTATTTAGAAAATTAAATAAATTCAGATCTTCACATAATACTTGACACCAAAATAAATTACAGAGGCTTAAAGAGCTAAACATAAAAAACAAAGCCATAAAAGTCTAGAAGAAACAAAGATAAATATCTACCAGCTCTTATAATGGGGAAAAAAAACTCTGGAAGCTTAAAAGACAAGAAAGAAGTAAAAAAGGTAAAGAAAACTTAATAAATTTGCCTAAAGAAAAATTAAAATATTCCATTCTCTCAGAAACATTGTAAACAAAACCAAAAAATCTCATCACCAACTTAAAAACATTTGTAATAAGTAAAACAGAAGGATTTATCTTCTTAATGTACAAAGTCTAAATCAAATTAATAAGAAAACAACTGAAACATCAGTGGAAAATGGGCACAATATAAATAGAAAATTCACAGGAGAAATGTAAATGAATGACCACAAAATATAAATAATTTAAAATGCACTGTAAATAAGTTTTAAATCACAAACAGGGAAGCGGCTGTGGCTCAATCAGTAGGGCTCCCGTTTACCATATGGGAGGCCCCGGGTTCGGTTCCCGGGGCCTCCTGGTGAAGGAAAGCCCGCCCGCACGGCGTGGTTAGCTGACCCAGCGAGCACAAGCAGCAAGGGGAGGGGGGGGGTAAATGAATAAATAAATAAATAAAATCTTTAAAAAAAAAAAGATTTGTCAACAAATGTTAAAAATAAATAAATAAATAAATAAATAAAAATAAATCACAAACAAATTACATAAAAACTTTTTAAAAAATGATTATACTCTATGTGTACATGAATGTAGAGAAATAGCACCTTTATATACTAGATAGCAATTTGGTGCTATATTTTTAAAACCCTAAAAAAGTTCCTTTAACACAACAAATTACCTTCTAGGCATCTAATTCAAGGAAATCATCAGAATCTGTTACAAAAATTTATGTAAAACTGTCACGGTATTATTTATAAGAACAAAATTTTGGAAACCACATAAATGTCCAATAACAGAATGGTTTAATGAACTATATAATACAGTCATACAATGGGGTATTACAAAGTCTTTTAAAAATAATGCTTTTGAAGAATATTTAAAGATATATAAAGAGGAGATATAATTGATAAAATATATGGCAAAAAACTACATTTTTATTACAGTAAGATTCAAATTTTCTAGTATTTAAAGCAAAACAAATACTTTAAGGATTTTGGATTGTTTTCTATTGTCTTTATACCTATCTGTATTGTTCAGATTTTTCACAATAAACTCGTAATAGCTTTATGATTTTTTTTTAAAATGCATCTAAAATTTCACCCTGACTTGAAATCATGCTGTAAGAGATAAGAAGATGCTTTGGTGAGTCAAAAGTCCTGAACAGTCTATGTTGTTATTTTCACTAGACATCTCCTGGTGACATAACAAGTGTCTAGGAGAGTCCCCTCTGGGTTGTCACTCATGTACAATCAATTCTGGCTTCAGGAACATCTTGTAGCTCGTGGACTGGAAACCTCCGTTGCTGCTGAGAGGACAACTGGCTTGACTTGGCTGTTCCTCAATGTCTTCCCTCTGGCCCTGCTCCGTGCTTGTTTGTTCTTCTCTGCAGAGGCCTCCTCACTGCCATTACAACTGCCTTTCCAGGAAGAAACGCAGAGGTCACACACGTGCACACTCGGCCCTCCTCGCTGTCAGTGAGCAGGCAGCCCAGCTGCCTCCCATTTCCTTAATGAGCGAGATGAACCTGGGTGCTAAATAGCCTTCCTTCCTTCCTGCCACCCAGCCCAGCTCCTGCCCTGTCCTGGGATCTGCGAAGTCCCCACCTTGCTTACCCTCCCTTTCACCTGGCCACCACCTCTGTGATTTTCCCCAAAGTGGGGCGGACAGCAGAGGAAAGAGACCAAAGTGTGACCCTGGTTGTCGTCCTCTCAATTCACTGGACAACTGGAGGCAGGTCGCTTCCCCGCTCCAGTCCTCAGAATTCTCATCCGGAAAATTGACAGGTGGACAGAACTACCTTTAGGCCGGCTTCCACACCAGCATGCCAACAGGTAGGCTTCTCAGGGGAGGACAGAGGTGCTGGCCCTCCCTTATCACTGAACAGGGGATCCACAAAGGCACACATCCAAGGACGTCCATCGCAGCGACGTCTGTGGTGCAAGGATGTGTAGAAGGCCTGGGTATCCCTCACTCGGAGAAAGGATGAGGGAAACGCAGTGGGTGCATATTTTAGGACTATAGTGATTAGAAGTAAGCACTAGGTGTACATAGAAAACAACAGCTGGATCTCAAGAGTGTAGCATTTTATGAAAAGGTAACAATGAAACAGCGACATATGTGCCCTGTGGAAGAAGCCAGGGGCTTTCAAGATGCAGGTGACATGGATCTGGAGAGCCTCGGCTTCCTCACCGTGCAATCCAGGCTTGCAAAGTCACTCCCAAAGACACAAATCTGACCCGGGTCTGTACCAAGACTTAACAAGCGGGTCTGGGGTGGCAATAACCATACTGGACAGAAATCTTTTGAGCTTTTCCGCGAATCTAAAGTTGGGTCCTTATCTGACTATATTCCTCTGTGTCAGACCACACTTCTTTTCCTTTTCCTTTTGGAACAGCTTGGCAGTGTACTTCTTGTCCTTTCAGCAGGCTTTCTGCACACATGCCTGACACTTGCCCAGCAGGGCCTCCCTTCTCCACCCCCAGAGATACATCGCACAAGACCAGTCCCCTAAGGTCTTGAGAGCCCTCGGCCGAGGCCTTCAAGGCTCTCATTTGCTGGGACATGGATGAGACTTCAGAAGGAGACTAGGAGAGAGGGTACAGAGCACGGTGGCAGGAGGACACCAAAGGCAAACCTGGCTGATTCCTCCATGAGCACAAGGGCAGCCTGGGGGGTGGAAGGAAAAAGTAGCTGCTGGCATGGTATGGCTTCCAAGACTGTCGGGGTTGCTAGCTCATGTGTTCCTCATGTTAACGGGCTTAAAAGTGCCAGCTTTGCTCATGATTTAATGATCTTTTAAAAGTAGCTTGGACAAGAATAGCAGAAGTGCTTCAAGAAGTCTCTGGATGATGGAGGGGGAAAAAGAGAAGAGTGTTGTTCAAATACTAGGTGGAGCCGTGGGAAAGAAAAATAGTGACTAAAGGAAACATAGGCCATTTGCATATTCCCAGAAGTAGAATTACTAGTTCAAAAGGGATGAGTATCTATAAAGTGTATTTGACATACTGTGTAATTGCTTTCTAAAAAGATGTAGCGATTAATCACACCACCCGCGGTGGTTGAGTATACCAGTTTCACCACTTGCCAGCGTTTGTTGTTATTGTTTTACAATTGTTTTTGCTAGTTTGGTAGACAGGACACCAGTTCTTTTTCCTCCCATTTGATTGCGGTCTCAGGCGCTTGATTTGTCAGGGGAAGTATTGAGATGATTCAGACAGGGTCCTCGCTCCAAATGGGCGTGTGCGTTAGCTGAGGAGACAGAGGGCATGGATGTGAACGGGGCAGGTGACGATGCAAACAAAGTGTCTGGACAAGAACAGGGGCCAGAGGTGGCCCAGGCCAGACTGCTCGTGGGCTCACCTGCCCGGCTTGGGTGCTCCAAGGCTTACGAGAGCTTGCATGAGTTTCCTGCAAGTCCACAGACTTGAATTTCTCCAAAGGGCTTGGCTTCCCAGGCTCCAGCTCAGATAAGGCCTGACAACAGCCCCTAGGAAAGAAACCAGGCCCTCCCTTGGCTCCCTACCCAACTCTGGAGAACCAGCCACAGCTGAGAGAGTTAGTGCTGAGAGCACTGATCTGGGAGCCAGGAAACTGCAGTTCTCTTCTTAGCTCTGCCTCTACCAGTAGCTGGGTGGCCTTGGCCAAGCTCTTCCCTTCTCTGGGCCACAGTTTCTTACAGAGTGGAGATGGGGTGGGGTGTACTTGCAAGCACAGGTCCAGGTCCTGTATTTTGTGCGGTCCCCTTTAGGGGATAAAACCTTGTCTTCTAAGATATCTGGCCAGTAAACTACAGCCCAGCCAGTCCCAGATCCCCAAAGTGATAAACTGTCCACATCTTCTTCCTAAGCCAAGGGAGGTGGTTTCTAGGCGGAAAGATGTCAAAGAGGGCATTTCTAAGAGACATTTGTCTGGGAAGAGCAAGCTGAAGATAAAAGGACCTGGTATTTGACAAGCACAGTGCTATGCCCTAGTTGCTAGTTCCCTATAGGAAGATTTTCCAAGTGTTATCTTTAATCCCACCACAACCCTCTGAGATAGCCATTCTTATCCACATACGCAGATAAGAAAAAGAGGCTCGGAGACTGTCACTTGTCCACAACCCTACAGGCCATAAGTGGCAGATAAGAGGCAGGCCGTGCTCTTTTCTGAGCAAAGAGACCAGGTCACACACTGACCAGGCGGCATCTGACCCACAAGTCTGTGCTGTCTGGCCTGAGTGAGGCTTTAAAAATTGGACATTTTTTACAGAAATCCACCTTCCTTTGAAAAAAATCATAAAATCCAGCAACACAGGGCCCTTGCTCCAAATGGCAATGATGGGCTGGAGCCAAGTGGAAGCTGAGACCTTTGGACAAGACTCTGGTCAGCCACACTCCTTTTTGTAACTGGCCCGCCTGGCTCTTGCATAGGATTGCCACCTGGGCCCCTCTAGGCACTTCACCTGTGACCACTGGCCTGGGAGACTAGCCCAGACTCTGCCTCCAACCGCAGGAAAAGCGAGGGAATGAAGATCTGGGAAGGCCTGTGGCTCTAGCTCCCCAGACTTGTCCCTCCTCCTCTTTCCCCTCCCTCTCCCCCTTCATTCCCTTTGTCTCCCTCCTCCTTCCTCCCTTCCTTCCCTCCTTCTCCTTTCCCTCCTTTTCCTCCCCACTCCTCCCCCTCCTAGCTCACAACTTTTTCATTCATGGGCACACTTTGTGCAGACACACACACACACGCACACACGTACACACACACATCCTTCATTCCCTTTTCCAGGATGTATGTATTTTGGCCTTCTCTGGGAGAGTCCTCCTTGGGGAGGAAGCAGGGGTCCTCCCACCTCTTTGCACTCACAAGACCCAGCACAGCTCTCCCAGAGTGGGAGCACGATGTCTCCCAGGCTGTGGGACAAGCCCTCGTGACCTCTGGTGTCCAGACCAAGGCCCAGCTGGCTGGAGAGGGGAATGGGTGGCAGGAGACTCAGCTTCTATCTAGCTGCCTTGACTCCAACCCCCTCCCCCGACATCGGAGCCTGCGGGGCCCTGCTTTGATATATGAGGTATACCCAGATCCCAGCAGTGCCAGCCAAAAGCCCCGCCTTGTAATCTCATCCCATTTACACCAAGAAGGCCTGGGATTTATTAATGGGGAAAACTTCAGGGACCCCTCGGCTGTGTACATGTGAGCCACTGCAGAGGCTGGGCAGACTGTAGCCAGAAGCCTTTCATTCTTGACATGTGATTATCTGAGACCCCTGGGTCTATTTTCAGGAAAGCCTGGATAGCAAAAGTACTCTCCTCCCACAGGCAGGTAAGCACAGAGCTTTAAAATGGACAGGCCTGGAATTTGGCCAAGGACTTCCATTTACCAGCTGAGTGCTTTAACAGTCACCAACTCTGTTTCTCCATATTTAAGATGGGGTTCAGGAAATGGATAGATAAGATAGAAAGATAGATGATAGCTAGCTAGCTAAATGACAGATTAGATAGATAGATGAGAGAGAGATGAGAGAAAGATGATGGAAGGAAGGAAGGGAGGGAAGGGGAAGGGGAAGGGAAGGGGGGGGAGGAGAGGAGAGGAGAGGAGAAGAGGAAAAAGAAAAGAAAAAAGAAAAGAAACAGCAAATGTGGCAAAATGTTAAAAGTAGGTAGACCTACATATCTGGGCAGGGGATATGCTGGAGTTCTCTGTATGGGGTTTGTATTATTTTTGCAACTGTCCTGTAAGTTTGAAATTATTTCAAAATAAAAAGTTAAAAAATGGGGTTAAGAAGTGTATGATTGTAAATTGGAAAGCGCATTCCCATGTAAAGCCCTAGCACATTCCTAGGCCTCAGGGGGTCTCAGGCTCTTCAATGGTGAAATGAAGAGGGCAGACTAGATGCCCTCTGCTCTCTGGCCTGTGCAATGCATCAGAATCACCTGTGGAGCTTTGTAGAGGCATAAATTCCCAGACCATATTTTTGGAGGGTCTGCCCAAATGGCAGCCTTAAAATCCGGGGTTGGGATGGAAGGCGTTGTAATTTTTCCCATTAAAATTAGTGAAAAGAATTTTTCATTTAATAACTTTTCATTTAGCAGCAGAGTTTTTAGGAACAAATTCAAGTCATTCAGCAAAGGGTGGATATATGCATGGAGTGTGATTCTGCTCTAGGGCCGAGAAGCAAATGAACTGGGCTCGATAACAATCATCACCAACCATGAGTGCCTTAAGGGCCAGGAGCTTTTGCTATATCATCTGTCCTATGAACACAACCTCCCAATACCGTGAAGAGGTAGCCACAGTATACTCATTCTATAGGTGAGGAAACCAAGACACAAAGAAATTCACTATCTCTCGCAAGGTTACCTGGCTAGCCAGTGGCAGAGCTGGGATCTGGAACAGGACTCAAACCAGGAGTCTTTCCTCATCCCTGCTGGTACATTCCTGAGGACCCTTCCAGGACCCTTCCTACCACAGCCTGCCCCCTAAAGACTGACCATCCCACATATGGCCCAAGGACTGGGTTTTCAGGTTCTTTCATTTGGATTTATTGGAAGGAGCCCTCTGAACGAGTGACAACTGGAGACAAAATGAAAAATACACTTGTGTTACTTAGAAGCAAAGAGGTGGCACATACAAAGAGCACAGAGTTGAGGAGGAGAGAAGCTGGTTAAAGGCAGCTCTGCTGTGTGAAGTCATCTTGACTCTCTGGGCCTCAGTTTCACATCTTCAGCTGTGATGTGGGGATGGTAATGTCCAATACACTGGGTTAGTGCATGGATGAAGGGATAGCATGCAAGTTGTGGGTAAATTGGAGAACAAATTGTTCAGAAGGCCAGATTTTCCCAGGCTATTCTAGAGTGTCCAAAGACTATTTATTAAGTTACAAGTTTGCTTTTTATATTTCAAATCTAGGCCTTGACTGGTATTCAACCTGCAACTTGATAGAATTAAGTATATTGCTAATGACATAAACCTGTTTGGTTCAGCGCGTCAACTAAAATTACTCTTCTAGACAGTGCTATGTTTTCCCTGTTGGTAATGCTGATTTATGGGCATGCCTTTAGTCATCAGAATCATAAAGAGCAACTTCCTGGAAAAGATGCAGCATTTATTCACGCATTTGGTGCTAATTTTAAAGGTTAGCTTGGTGTAGTGGCGATAAATTCAGAAAATATTTTCATATTATTCAAGTCAAAGGTGTAAGAAAGTCCTAGCATTGATGAGGAATAATAAAATACATGTATATAAAACATACTTACAACAACCCATCACATCAACTTATTTTACATGAATAATAAAAGTATTCTGAAAAAATGATTAATGGTTAAAATAATGATACTATATAAAAAGTTTATTTTGCATAAATTTTTAACAATCATGAAGCATGTACAAATCTTAAATATTTACCTAAGTGATATTCCTTTAAAAATGGATTTTTAAGGAAATAAAATCAGGTCATCAACATGAAACAATTAATATTCTATAAGGCCATACACTGTGGATCAACCATACAACATAGGTTTTGCAAGTGCTTGTACCCCAATTCATGCTCCTCAGTAGGTTAAATATTTCTCCTGCAATCTTGTGTCCTGGGCAATCAATTAGTAAACCCTTCTCTCTCTGGCTATAGCAACAGCAAACTTCAGTGCTGCCATTCGCAAATGGTCACATTCCATTCCAAATGAGCCAGGTAGACAAACTCATAGTACCACTTTAAAGGTTTAAAAAAGAGAAAGATTAATTACACATAGGCTCTCCTGCATGAGTCCTCTTCTGAATATCAACCAAAAATATGTAGTCTATTATATTTCAGGAAAGGGAGTGGCTTTGGAGGAAAAGAGCCAGGAGAGAGGCCGTAAAATGTCCTTTATCTGGCCCCTGCCTAGCCTTCGGTTCATGTTTGGAAAACCTGCTAATTTGGAAGTGACTTTCCTCAGGAAAGGGAGCATTGACCCCAGAGTCAGGTTCTCTGGTTTCAGATGCTGATTCTGCCTTTCATTAGCTGTGTGACACTGGGCAAGTTGCTTTGCTTCTTTGTACCTCAGTTCCCTCATTGAAGATTGAGGAAACTGAGGTGATAATTTTGTCAGAACTCCAGGTTCATGGGCACTGGTGGGTCTAGGTCAGAGGTTGACAAACTTCTTGTAAGAGCCAATTTAGTAAATCTTTTCAGCATTGAAGGAATTCAGATCTCTGTCACAACTACTCAACTCTGCTGTTGTTGTGAAAAAATAGCCATAGAAAAGATGCAAACAAATGAATATAGTTGTGTTCCTATAAAACTTCATTTATTTAAAAAGGTGGTGAGATGTATTTGGCCTGCAGGCCATTGTTTGGTGACTCCAGGTCAAGAGAGTGCCAAAGAAAGCATGAGGGAAGCGCCAGAGAGAACAGACAGAGCACCTGCCAACAGAGGGATGATCAAAAAAGTTCTGAGCACATGGAAAGAAGACTGAACTGACAAAAAGAACCTGTGGAGTTCAAGACAGCAGAGAGAGAAGCTTTGGGGCTACATTACCTACAGACACATCTTTTTCAAAGCTCCAGAAAACAGTTAAAACCTGATAGTAACAGGACAAATGTGGTAGGACCTCATGGTGCTCTGGCTGGCCCCTCCCCCACCCCTCACCAGCTTGGTGCAGAACCAGTCCATGCTCTCAGTGTGAATCTCGGGCCCTAGTTTTGGAGAAAGCAGAGTAAAACTTGTGCACATACTGGGAGCATGTATGTCTGGCCCAATCTCTCTGGTAGTGGCCTAAGGGACTAAAGCAGGCACTCATCCCAGAACTTGTCCTGGATGTAGAAGGCAGTTCACAGAGCTCTCCTACAGAACTTTGGGGGATAGCAGTCAAGTCATGATTGTCTGGGGCAAGGAATTACTGACTGTAGTACATACAGCACAGTGTCCAGGACCTTGAAGAAACTGTTTCCTAGGGAAGAGGGGACATTCATAGCCTTGTAAATGGGGAAATTCCTAGACCCACATACACATGCCCATATGACAAGATGCAGGCAGGGTAGGGCTTCTATGCTTTGGCCTTGAGCTATTCTCTGCTCAACTTATGGATAAGCTGTGAAGGAAAGCACTCTCCACAAAGGTCAATCTGCAAAGACTGAGAAAGTTGTCCTTTTTTATTTTATTTTATTTTATTTGGTTAGCTCCTTATATTCAAAGAGAACTCTGTCATAGCACTAGCTGGATAAAATCTTAAGGAACAGATGCCTCCGAGTCTAAATTCCAACAATAACACATTAAGATATCAAAATGTCCAGGTTTAAACAAAAGATTATAAAACATACAAAGAAACAGGAAGTTATGGCCCAGGTAAAGGAAAAGATGAAGACATTAGAAACCATCCAGTGAGGAGGACCAAAGTCTGTTTTAAAAAATAGTCTTAAAATGCTCTAAGAGCTAAAGTAGAATGTGGACAAGGAACCAAAGGAAATCAGGAAAATGATATATGAACACAAAGAGAATATCAGTAAAGTGATGGAAATTATGAAAAGGAGCCAAACAGAGCTGAAAACTTCAATAAAAGAAATTAAAAATTCCCTAGAGGTGTTCAACAGCAGATTGTAGCTGGCAGAAGAAAGAATCAGTGAACTTGAAGATAAGGCTATCAAAATCATCCAATCTGAGGAGCAGATTGAAGAAAAGTGAACAGAACCTGAGAAACCTGTGGGATACCATTAGTCTTACCAAGACTTTCCAGAGGGAAAAGAAGGAGAGAAGGGGGCAGAAAGAATATTTAAAGAAATAATAACTAGAAACTTCCCTAATTTAATGAAAGATATACACAACCAAGAAGTTCAACAAAATCCAAACAGGATAAAAGCAAATAGATACACACTATGGCATAGTATAATCAAACTGCTGAATGCCAAAGATAAAGAAAGAATTCTGAAAGCTCCCAGAGAGAAGCAATGTGTCACATACAATGAAGCCTCAATAATATTGTCAAGTTCTCATAAAAAACCATACAGGCAAGAAGACAGTGGGATAACCTATTTAAAGTGCCAAAAGCAAAAAATATATATATAATTGCTAACCAGAAATTCTATATCTAGCATAACTGTCTTTCAAAAATGAGGCAGATAAAGGCTGAGGGAATTTGTTATCACTAGGCCAGTCCTACAAGAGATACTAAAGGGAGTTCTTCAGGTTGAAAGGAAAGAACACTAGACAACAGATCAAAGCTGCATGAAATAATAAAGATCTCCAGTAAAAGTAATACATGGGTTAATATAAATGCCAGTAATACTATTGGATTTTTGGTTTGTAATTCACTTTTTACTTCCAGGATTTAAATGGCAAATGCATAAATGAAATGATAAATCAATAGTTTTGGACTCATAATGTAAAAACATGTACTTTGTGACAAGAACTACAAAAGGGGGAGACAGAGGGGTATAGAAACATAGACTGTGTATACTATTAATTTGAGTTGGTATCTAAGTCAACAATATTGTTAGAGATTTATGATGTTAAATTTAAGCCTTTGGTAACTACAAAGAAAATATTCTAGACTATGCAAACTCACAGAGACAGAAATTTAAGTAAAGGTTGCCAGGGGCAGAGAGCAGAAGGATGGGGAGTTAATACATAATGGGTATAGGGTTTCTATTTGGGGGAAGATGGGCAAATTTTAGTAATGGAAGGTGGTGAGGGTACTACAATATTGTGAATGTGATTAATCCCATTGAATGATATGCTTGGGTGTAGCTGAGATAGGAAAGTTTACATTGTATATATGTTCCCACAATTAAAAAAAAAAAAAAACAGGAAAGAAAGAGCAACTAAAGAGACAATGACAATTAAATGCAATATATCCATCTTAAATTTTTTGAACTTGATAACTGCACTTAAGGTGGACATAAATGAATGTCTTTGTTTTTGATAGATATACTTGGCCATATTGAGGGCTGGAAAGCATGATATGTACACTACACTCAAGTGTTCGGAAAATGGATGGATGGATGGATGGATGGATGGAGTGATGCAGAAAATGTGACAAATATGGCAAAATGTTGGAATTGGTGGATCTGGGCATTTGGGGGCTTTAGGGTATATGGGATTCTCTATATGGGAATTTATAATTTTTGTAACTGTCATGTAAGTTTGAACGTGTTTCAAAAACAAAAGTTTTTTGTTTTGTTTTTTAAATAAGTACTACTGGCATCCTGCCTACCATAATGGTTGCCTGAACTCTTGCTGCCTCCTGACCTAGAATGTCTCCCCTTCTAGCCCATCCTCCAAATCTCAGCACTTAAGGGTCTCCCCCTGTCCATCCATGCCCTTGATGAAGAGAGGGGCCATATCTGCTCCCACCTCTGTATGCCCAGAATAGACTGTGTGCAATGAGTACCAGGATGGACTGCTTGAATGTGAACCATTTGGAAGAAACACCACTGGCCAAGAAGCTAGATGGGGCCAAGGTTCCAGTGACACCACTACCATTAACCTCCACAGTGCCTTATACATCTTGGGTGGGTGCCTGGAGAAAGGGGGCCAGTAAGAGAGCTGAAGCTGCCAGACCTCCCCCGCAGACCTGAGTTTGCCTCTTTGGGTACCACAAGAGCAAGCCTGGGGTCAGGAAGGCTGTGCCTAACCTGTACTGTGATGGGGAGCTAGCCTCCATCCTCCCCCACTGCTGAGCTCCCATTTTCCCCCAGAGCTAAGACACACAACCCACTCACCCCTCCAGCATCCCTTACCCCATCAGCAGCTACTTTCCTTTCCATGCACCATGTCCTCCCAGAGCTGCAAGGGCCTCCAATATCATCCAATTCAACCCCTTGATTTTTAGATGAGGGGATTAAGGCCCAGAGAGCTGAAGGGACTCCCCCAAAGTCTCACAGGTCATTGTCCTGACTGACAGCCTACATTTTACTTGTGTCCCTGCCTGTGCTCTGAGCAAGTCCCACCCCCACCCTCCCATGCCCACTCTGTGGAATATAAACCACAGGACCTCAGCGGGCACAGGCAGGGTCATATCACTGGCCCATACAATTCTTGGTAAGAATTATGAAAAGGCTCCTCTTCCTCCAGGCAAACAGCCCCACACAGAGGCTCACAGTGTGGCAGGCATTTGCAGGACGTCGGTCCCCATCTGCCCCCACAGCTAGGAGCCTTGTGCAATGAGCAACCTGCACAGCCTTACATGGAGGCCCTGGGCCCACACCCAGCAGTGGGAAATGGCATTAACCTGACAAACCTGAGATCACAGCCCCATCTCAAGATGCCAGAGACTATTTAGCTCAGGGCCATCATTGCCTTGTGGGAGCTCACAACCAGTGCTGCTGGAAATGTGGTATTTCCAGAAATGTGAAATCTGCTCTTGGTAAATGTTGGCAACCCATCCAATATTTTTTTTAAACTTCACGCAGGCCAATCCTGTGCTGACCACACAGGACAAGTCTGTAGGCCAACAGATTTTGCCATCTGACTCACTTCAAACCCCTCATAATACAAATGTAGAATGACAGGGAAGTGACTTGCCCAAGGTGACACCTCAAACCGATGACAGCCTGTCTTCCAGGCTTCCCTGCTGCCTGTGACCTGCACCGCGCCTCCATTTCACAAGTCAGCGTGAATTGCACACACACTTCCTGGCCTGGCTCGTTCCCAGCTGATATTTTTACCAAATGTCACAGCAGTTTGCAGGAAGGCCCAGGGTCTGGCTTGAGCCAGTAAATGATGACGGCTTGCCAGAGAGCTGTAAACAGGATTCTGATTAATGAATTCTTTAATGGCTGGGCCCTGTGTACAGATCTTGTCTGAGAGTCACCCCAGGCAGATACACAGGAGGAGTTGGTCGGGCAGTGGGAAGATTTGTGTCACATCAGGGAGCTCCAAACCAAGTGCCTAAATAACCACTCCTCCCTCCTAACCGCGTTCCTGCCTGAGTTCATGCCAGCTGATGTGTGCATACGACCAGGGAAAGAAATGATTGATTCTCGGGTGAAAATAGAATTGGCTGGCTTCCACTGGGATCTCAAGAAACTTGAAAATGTCCTTATCTGAAACCAAACCAAAAACCAAAAAGGCTTCCCTTCCACATTGGTGCTTTGAATACATCTTGCATCTGACCCCCAAGGGTCTGAGCTAAAGCAGAAAGCCCTGGAATCTCCGCTGCTCTTAGTTAGAGGTTGGAAATTCGGGCAGCAAAAGCTGGACACAAACCATTCAGACTCCTGAAGGACTTGGGAAAAGTTGAAATACAGGAAAGTCACTGACAAGGGAAGCCAGAGTTGGGGGGTATTGATCTTGTTGGGTGACCTTGGGCCACTCTGGAACTCTGTGTCTTCCTCTGTGTAATGAAAGACCTAGAGCAGGTTATTTCCTCTTTGCTCAGTGCCATGGCAGAGATGAGGTCAAAGCTAAGGCCAGAACAGGAATGGCAAATAAGTGGGGTGCATGCTGCTACTGCCCCTACCACACTCAGGACAAACATTGCTAATCAATCCTAGCTTTCCTTGCCACTGAGCTGGGACCAAGACCTTACAGCCTTTCTCAGCACAGGACCCCAGGCAGCCACCACCAATCAATTACAGTTGGCAAGTGTGAGAAAATTGATTTGCCATCCCCCAACTCGAATATTTGTCTTTTCTGCTTTAATCTAAGAGTGGCAGCTTGTGTGGTAGAGGGAGCACTGGACTGGAGTCAAGAGACATGAAGAGCTGTGCTCTGCCATGAGCTCCCTTAGGCAGGGCTCCAGACTTCTCTGAGTTTCCTCAACTTTAAAATGAAGGGATTGGAACTGGTGCTTTACAAAATCCCTTCCTTCTCTGAGCTCATAGACTAGTATGAGGAGAATCTATTAACTACAATAACAACTGGCATTTTATGATTCAGGCACTGGGACAAGCACTTTATGGCATTTTCTCAATCATCATAAAGCCTGTCAAGAGCAATGGAAATATTGTTCCATTTTACAAAGGAGAAAATTGAGGTTCAAACAGGTCAAGTAATTTGCCCAGGTTCACAGAATTATTAAGTGCCCAAATTTAGAGTTGAACCCACGTATCTCGTGACATTAAATATGTCCACAATTTTTTGAGACTCCTCTCATCAAGAGGTAGAATCCATTTCCCCACCCTTTGAATCCAGACTTGCTATGACTAAGAGAATGCAGCAGAAGAGATATTGTGTAAGTTCTGCAGCCTGAGCCTCAAAGGTCCTTGCAGCTTCCACTCTTGCCTCTGGGAATGCTGCCCTGAACTTTTGGTCTATCTTACTGGAGGGTGGGAGAACACTTGGAGGAGAACTGAAGCATTCCAGCTGACACACAGAGTTGTACATGTAAGTGGATCCATTTGGACCTTCCAAACCAGCACACTCTCTAGCCAACTCTACAGCTAAACAACCAGGTAAGTGATCCTAGGAGAAACCAGCAGAGAAACTGCCCAGCCAACTCATAGAACTGTGAAAGTCATAAATCATTGTTATTTTAAGCTACTTTGTTTTAGGGTGATTTGTTATGCAGCAATAGCTAACTGATGCACAATCTTACTCCAGAGCCACACTCTGAATATTATGTATGTACTTCACAGGAGGTAATTCAGAGTGGTGTATAAAAGCATGGCCTCTGGAATCAGACAGCCTGGGTTCAAATCCCATCTCTACCCTTTACTAGCTGTGTGACCTCAGGTAAATTACTTTACCTCTTTGTGTCCCAGTTTCCTGCTCTGTAAAATGGGAATGATAATAGTGTTCCTACCTCATTAGGTTCCTGTGGTGACTAAATGAGTTAATATAAATATATATATAAAAGGCCTAGAATAATGTATGGCCCAGAGTGTTCACTAAATGTTCTCTCCAGAGAAATGAAATTCCTAGGCCCTGCTCTTCCTCCAAAGGGTCAGCACCTCATGGGTAGTGAGTATCATTTACCCAGTGAGAGCTCCTAGGATTCCTAGGAATCCTGCCCATCTGCTGCCTCTTACATCCTCAGACCCAGAGAGAGATTGAGATTGAGAATGAGATTGAGATTGAGATTGAGATTGAGATTGAGATTGAGATTGAGATTGAGAGAATCCTCTGGAGTTCTATAATGCACAGCCTCACATGGTAGCCTTGGAGGAAGATGCTATTGGTCCCATTTTTCCCAGATGAGGAAAGAAGAGTATAGCCCTGAGCCAGCCTCCTAGTTCCTAAGCCAGGGCTCATCCCTTCAGCCACCGGGCCTTTTCATTTGGCTGCTGATGCAGTGATGGCCGTCCCGCCTGGGAGCTCCATTCCCCAGCCTCAAGAGTGCAGCAGAGGCAGACTCTCTGGGATTTCAGTTATCCAAAGCCACCCTTCTCTGGGGTGGATGGGGTTTAGCCTCTGTAACAAACAGAAGGAGGGTGGACAAGATTCCAGCAGGATAGCAGAGTCCCAAGGTGCATCTTTAAAAGGTGGCCCCATAGCCATCTCTTCTGTACTCTCTCCTCCTCCCTCTCTCTCTCTCTCCTTGGTCTTTTGGTCCTGGTCACCCAGGACCCTCTTTCCTTTTTCAGTGGAGCAGAGCTCCAGATAGTGAGAAGAAACCCTGAGGTTTACTGAACACCAGCATGTGCCTGGTGCAATATACACATCCTCCTCTTGAACTGACACAACAACCCCACAAGGGAGGCATTGTTACCCTACTGTCACAAACGAGGAACCAGGGCCCCAAGAGGCTGTGTACCCTGCCCAGGAAGACTCATTTAGTATACGTCAGAGCTGGGATTTGAATCCAGACCCTCTGCCTTCAGAGCCGCTCCATCACACCACCTGGCATCCCCCAGGGGCAGCTGAGAGCCTGGTATGGAAACTGCAGTGTGGAAACTGTGGAATGGAAACTGTGTTAATGAAAGGAGAGAGTGAGCAGGCCCGGCCCTGAGGGCTGGTTCCTCATCAGCGAGAGCCCCAGGAGGAACTGGGAAAGATTTTCCCAGCATTCTCAGCAGCTAATTATTGGCTCCACTTTTTTCCTTTCCCTCCTGGATGTCTCCTAATTCAGCCTGCAGAGCAGAACAGTGCCTCAGGAGCCAGCGGGGCGGGGATGCTGAGAAGGAGCCTACAGGGCACACTCACAGCCCACTGCCCTCAGGCAGCTGCCTAGGAGCTGGGAGGCCAGTCTAGGAGGGCCAGGACCTCACAGCTTCACATGTGGCTGAATCAGGAGCCTCAATAAATATTTGTTGAATCTGTTAAGCTGCCTTTTGTCTGTTATTTTATTTTTTGAAGCTGAAATAAAGTTTACTAATTTTGAAGATAAATAAATAGTTGCTAAATAAATAGACTGAGCACCACTATGAGCTAGCTTCTGTATTCTGATGTTCACATCCATTTCTCAAGCAATCACTGCAACCATCACACAAGAACTGAATAGCTGTCAGTAACCCTCACTACATGCCCTCCTGTGCTAAATCCTTCCAGCCTCCCTGACACCCAGGTGTAATATTAAATTAGCAGAGGACTCTGGGCCTCAGTCCAGGTCTAGCCTCAAAGAGCAGCCTCGAGGCCTTGGGACCCATTCCTCTGAGAAGCTCGCCCTTGCCTGCCCCGCACATCTCTGGGCTTGCTGCTCCTGCTCTGGCGAAGTTCCACCCGGAGACAGAACCATAAACAGAACCGGGCCAGGCAGGGGCAGCTCCAGGAGGAAGCCCTGAGCATGTGCCAGCACTGGGAGCAAGATGGCAGGTTATTTTTAGAGCCCAAGAAGCAGCCTGGTGGGGTTGCCGTCTGTCCCACTGCACGGATGGGTGGAGATGCCTTCGGGAGGAGAGGAGCTTGCAGGCCAACACTCAGCCTCTCCTGGCCTCTTCAGAGTCTGGGCAGAGCCATCTCCTCTCGGGTTTCTTCCCTGGTTCCTACAAGCAACCAAAGACTCCCTTACTCTCAATTTTGTGGGCAAGGAATTAGGGGAGGGCAAGGAAGGGAAGTTACTAATGCATCTTAAATGGTTTCTTCGTGACATGTACCTTACGCACATTCTTTCATTTAATGCTCCCAGAAATCCTGAGTAGTGGTGTTACTCTCATTTTAGAGAAGAGAAAACAGAAACCCAGAGAAGGTAAGTAACTTGCCCAAGGTCACACAGCTTGTGGATGGCAAAGCTAGGATCTGAACCCAGGTCTGTCTGGTGCCAAACCCTACCCTCTTTCCACTCCAAGGTGGCTTTTAGAAACATGTGAGCCCCTCCCAATCTCTGGATGAGTGTCCCGAGGCCTTCTGGCTGCTCTCCTCCTTCATTCCTCCCTATGACCTTCCATGAAGCCTTGCAGACTTCTGAGTGAGTCATCCCTGGCACATGGCTCTCACAGTGGCTAATGAGCACTTGTTGAGCATCTACTATATACCAGGTACTAGGCTCTGTTATCATGAAGTAGGAATAATGTATTGGGACAGAACCCCCAACCTCTCTGCTCTGAGCTTTATATCTTCTCTTCTATTTAATCCTCACAATGACCCTGTGCTTTAAGAGTTATTGTAGCCATTTTGCAGATAAGGAAAATAAGTGCCAGAGAGATAAGCCCTTACATGCCCAGAGCTTTGAGGTCCTTTTGGTTTAGGGTCCCATTACATTTGCATTGGGCAGTTAAACATTTCATTCATTCCTTCACTGGCTTGTCCTTATCAAGTGCCTCCTGTCTACAGGAATGCAGAAGACCTGCAGGGATCTTAGAGGCCTCCTCTGCTCCTTTTCCCTTATCTTAGAGATTATCGAACCTGAGGCAGGTCATTGTCATATTTACTGTTCACTTTGCAGATAAGAAAGCCAAAGGCCAAAGAGAGGACAGTGGGACAGTGTTGCCCAGTGACAGAAACAGGCCTGAGAGCCTGCATCCTCCCTCCAGCCTGTCTGCCCGCAACTTCAGTTGGAGACCCTTGCCCCTGAGGCTAAGCAGGCCAGGATCCATTCGCAGGGTGGGGACTCCCCTGTACGCTTGATCTCACGGGAAACCCAGGGAGAGGTTTAAAAGCTCAAGCATCAGGAAAGGAAATGCATGGAAGTGCAGCATTTCATCAGGAACCTAGCAGAAGGCCCTGGGAAGGGACCAGGGAAAGGAGAGCTGGGCCTGGGAGCCAGGAGCCCAGGGGTCTGCCTCCCACTCTCTCTGGGGCCTTGGGGGAGAAGCAGGAGGTTCCTTGGCGTCTCTGGGCCTCATGTCCCCCTGTCAAGTGGGGAATGGGAGACCACGTGGTCTCTCGAGTTGTCACTCAGTCCTGACAAAGTGTATAAGACCTGAAAGTAGTGGGTAAGGACCTGCCATCCCGTTGACATGTCAGAGGGGAACCAATGACAAGGCAGCCCGTGTTGGAATGCAGGAGGAAACTGGTCAGCGGTCCACAGCATCCAGAGGGGAGGAGAGCACTTAAGGGCAGCAGGGACAAGTGGGAGCACCTGCTTCAGCACGGGAGGCTTCCTGGAGAAAAGTACCCTTTTGGGTCACTGTTGGGAAAATAAGTAGGACTCCTGATTGTTGACAGGCAAAGAAGACTTCCTCCGGGCCTGCGCAGATGGCTGCCATGGACAGGCTGCAGGAGACAGGTGTGGGAGGCAGAGGTAGTAGGGTCCTGTGGCGGCCGTAACAAAGTACCATGAACGTGGGGGTTTAAAACAATTCTGGAGGGCAGAGCTGAAACCAAGGTGTCACAGGGCTGTGCTGCCTCTGAAGCCCTGGGAAGAATCCTGCCTTGCTTCCTCCAGCTCCTGGTGACCCCAGTTCCTTGGCTTGTGGCTGCATTGCTCTAGTCTCTGCCCCCCTGGTCAGGGGCCTCCTCCTCTTCTGTCCCAAATCTCCCTCTGCCTTTCTTCTACAAGGGCAATTGTCCTGGGATTTATGGCCTACCAGGACAGTCCAGGATGTTCTCTTTATCTCAAGATTCTTAACCTAATTTCATCTGCAAAGACCCTTTTTGCAAATAAGGTAATGTTCTCAGGTTCCGGGAATTAGGATGAGATGATCTTTTGGGGGTCCACCATTCAATCTACTATGGCAAGATCTGGGTGGGCCCAGGGCTGAGGCTCCACGCTTACAGACTCTTGGCATCTAAGAGGCCTCTGGCAGCTCAACCCAGGTGGGTCAGGAGCCCCAAGTGAGCTGCAGCCCATTTCCTGCCTGCCCTGCTCTGCCCAGCCTTAGGCAAAAGCCTTAGAGCAGTGATCTCCTGAGGGAGAGGAAGGCCTTTCTGCAAAGGTGCCTCCAGAGCCAGGGCGACAGAAGCCAACTGCAAGCCAGCCCGTCTCCCAGCTCAGAGGCAAGTGAGCCAGCTAATTCAACACCACCGACTGCATGACCAAGTCTGAAGGGGACTTGGGGCAATTAAGCTATGTCATTTTACACAGAGGATAGGGAGGGCACAGCTCAGTGAGCCAGATGGGAGGCCAAGGAGTGGAATTTCAGGCACCGTAGGACATGTGGAGGAATGTCCTTAACCTCACTCCAGTGGGCACCCACCTTTTCTTCTCAGCCCAAGCACAGACCTCTGGGGTTTGCCCAGGTTTGGCAGGGCTGTCCCAGTTCGGGGCATTGTGTCCCATTATCCAAGCCCTTGCCGAGCGTGCCTTCGGATCAGGGGTGCTAAAAACACGAGTCAACACCTTCGGCCCTTCTGCTCCAAATCATCAGAGGAGAACTTTCCATCAGATTAGTAGGGCGTCGTGCTAGTGGTCAGGGAGCTGGCAGACCGAGCAGAAACTGTGCACACAAAGAGAAGTTACAGATTGTGGCCTGGAGGATGGGGCTCAGGAGACAGTGGCAGGGCCAAGAAAGCTAGTATATTCATTGTAACAAATTATCACAAAGTCAGTGGCTTGAAGCAACAGATAATCTTTCTCTTACAGTTCTGGAGACACAAGAGAGGCAGCACTGGGGCTAAAGAGAAAAGGATCCGGGGCAGATGTGGCTCAAATGGTTGGGCGTCCATCTCCCATATGGAGGGACCTGAGTTCGATCCCTGGGACCTCCCGGTAATAATTTTTAAAAAAAGAAAAAAGAAAAATATAGGAGGCGCATGGGCCACTAGGCCCCGCAAGCGGGTGAGCCCCCCATGCCCTGTGCGCCGATGTGCCATCAGGCCCTGTGAGCCACGCAGCAAGATGATGACATAACAGGAGAGTGACACAAGGGAGAGACAAGACAAGACACACCAAAAAAACAGGAACTAAAGTGGTGCAGGCAGTAGGACACCTCTCTCCCACATTGGAGTTTCTGAGGATTGAATCCCAGTGGATTCAGGAGGAAAAGGATGAGAAGAAAGGACAGGAAACGGACACAGAAAGTTGCCCAGTGAATGGACACAAAAACAGCAAAAATGGGGGGGAGGGGGTGGTGAAAAATGGATAAAAGTAAATAAATAAATAAATCCTTAAAAAAAAAAAAAAGAGGGAAGGATGTAAGAGAGGGGAGGGAAGGGAGGAAAAACAAACTTGTTGAACATCCCCTCTGTGCCAGACCCACTTCCCTCTGCCCCACATCCACCATCCCATTTCATCTCCTCAGCCCCCACTACAATGGGGCGTTGTCCAAAAATGCAACACATTGTCAAAAAAAAAAAAAAAAAATTATAGAAGGGTCTTTTGCAATAGGAAAAAGAGAGACTACAGAATGAAAAAAAATGAGCTCACAACAAAGGTATTTTCTCTGTAGTCATTTCAGTAATTAAAATGTGTGATAACCAAACTTGTGCTTGCAAAATAAAAATGACAGAATGGCATTTTTTCCATGTGTGGTGCAATTTCCCACCGTGATTATGCCACCGCCAAGAGCAGTCCCTGAGATAGGTGTCATATTCCCTAATTAATGGAAGTTATGGAAATGTGTGCATGGAGAAATAGCCATGCTGATTATCCCCATTTTACAGATGGAGTTCACTGATAGGAACTCACTTGGTTTAGGTGTGAACCCAGTCTGCCTGGTAGGGGGTCCTTTCCACTCCACGTCCACGAAGGAAGAATGGTGGGACTTGCAGAAGCCCATGGACAGCCCAGAGGGAAGGGCCAGTTCCTGGAATCTGAGCCTCCCAGAGCAGGCAGCCAAGGGAAAGCAATCCCTCTCCTGCTTGGCTAGGCTGCCCCTCCCACCACCGGGAGTCCTAATTGAGTGCGGCACTTTCAGAGCAGTGAAGGATGAAAATGGGAAAGGAGGAGAATGAGCAGACAGGGAAGAAGGGAGGGCGGGAGGGAGCATCTCACCCAGAGAGAAGACAGCACCCTATTTAGGCCAGACTGAGGGCAGCTCTGCCCAGCTATCACGGCGCTACCTTTTAGCACTTTAATCAAATGCCTTGCGAATGGGTTCGCCCGGATGTCAAAAATCCAATCGGATACATTTATTGGCCTGACAACCAATTTTCTCCGATATATCATCAGGGACTGATGGTCTGTTCCCGGCAGCAGGGGAGTTGGCGATAATGGAGCTTGGAGAGCTATTGTGTGCCCTCAATATTGTTTCAGGCTGTCACGGGATAGGAAGGGAGCCTGGGCCTGTGGGGGCAGACAGACAGATGGATAGAGTGTGCCTGGAGCCTCAGATCCCCACACTGTGGGGGTGTTCTGGCCAGAGGGGAGAGATCGGGCGGCCTCTGGCTGGCCATTCACAGTCCACATTGCCTGGGCCACCGCCCCGCCTAACCTGGTCCTGGGAGAATGGACAGCAAGACCCGCGGAGCGGAGGGGACTCAGACCTCATCTGCTCGCCATCTCTGGCAGGGCAGGGAGCCAGGGAGCTGGTTAGGACACAGCCCCTGTCCTGGGGAGCTTCCAGGAGACAGGACATGACCGACTAGGAGGAGGCGGAGAGCACCACAAATGCCCTCCCCTCTCATGTCTCTCCAGCGGGAGCCCAGGAGCTCTTGGAGTCTCCAGAAGCCCCCTCGAGAGATACCAAAAAGCTGAGGACCAGGCCCCTGCTTCAACCATAGCAGCTCCACTGTCTCTTTTATGCATTTGATTTCTTGGGCTTCTGTGTAAGACCACCTTTGAATGAAGGGTTTCATTCCTTTAAAAAAGAAAAGTTTGAAAAGCACTGATTTCAATCCTCTCATATGACTAACAGGAAAACTGAGATCCCAAGTGGCAAAGGGACTCCCAGGCAGGCTGGGGGGGGATTGCTGCTTGGAGGAGGTGACATCTGCTCTAAGCCCTGAAGAATAAGCCGAATTGAGAAGCAACAAGAGGAGGAAGAAAAAGCTCTGGGGCCCCATACCCACTCCCACCTCTAGGCCTTTGCTAGAGATCCAATCGCTCAGAGAGCCCTATCACCCTTTCCCCTGTGTCTCATTTGCTGCGACTTTTCTCATCTTTCGATGATGATCGGCTCTTACCACCTCCTGCCTAAAGTCTCCCCTTACAGAATGAATGGTTTCAGCAACCTGGCTCTTATAAGAGATTATTTGTAGGATGATTTAGCTCTTCCATAGTCTGCCTCAGCCCTGGGGCTGAGGTTGGTGGTGCCAATGCCCCCCAGTCAAAGAACACCAGAAACTCACCTGTCTTTGAACAAAGTTGGACTTATTTCTTGTTTCAATAAGGGAGAACACATACCATGGGGGAACCAAGGGGTGTTGCAGCCAGAGGGTCCTAGAAATGACTTACTATAGGATTTGGGCTTAAGCAATGTGGGGGAGGACTCAAGGAAGCAGGGCTTTGTTTTGGATTGAAGCTGTCTGGAAATGGGGGTCCCTTTAAGGTTGGGTATCTTAATGAATCTTATCTAGAAGGAGGGAAGAATAGAACAAAGCTAAAGCTGTGATCAGTAAAGACTCAGCGGTCATTCAGATTAGCCAGGATAGGGGGATGTTTGGTCATCAAGTATGGACAATGTACTTGTTTTTGTCTGTGTTTGAGCATGATCATAGAGTGGTCTCGTTTTGGTCTTGCTTGCAGACTTCTCTGATGTGTATTCTCTGATGTGAAATTGTTTATGTCCAACAGAAGCACCCTGTGCCTGGCTGTCTGTCCGGGCCAGTGCCAGCTGTCGGGAGCTGTCCTTGCCGACCAGGGCAGGGACTGACTCTTGCCCTTTCCCACCTTTCTGGTGCCAGGCCCAGGTCTGGCATGGAGTAAGCACTTAGCATGTGTGCCCTGTTTGGTGCCAGAAGCCAGGCAGTGCAGGACGAGTATGGGTATCAGCCTGGCTGAAACCAAGGGCATGAGGGCGCAGCTGGGGGTCAGGAGTTGGTCTCAGATGCCAACTAATCAAACGAGATAACTGAGGTGACTGCACTCTGGAAGATATAAAGTATGGGTGGATAGTGAAGGATTAGTCTTATCTCCTGCTCCTTCCTCCCTGGACATTGGCCGGGAGGTGTACAAGCTGTTCAGCCATCTCATCAGCCTTATGAAACAGGAAAGGAGAGAAAGCACAGCTCAGCAGAAGTCCGAGGAGCCCATCCAGGGTGGGCAGGCCAGAAAGGAATGCTATTTATCCCAAGGACGGCCCTGACCTTTCCCCACAAACACCAACAGGCCCACGGAGCCTGGCTGCATCCTTCTCCTTTAAAACAAGAAATGGAAGCATTACTCACCAAGCCCGGCCATTTATCATGGTCTGGGGACATTAATTTGACAGTGTGTCATTTTCTATTTGGTTTGGGCCCGATGGAGGCTGCCCTCGAAACACCTTCAATTAAATGCAGCTAATAACACAGAGCTGTTCTGAGGAAGGAGGCCTCTCCGCCTGCCCCCACAGCTCTGGGGTGTGTGTGTCCTAGAGAAGGGGGTTACTGTAGGGAGGCTGCAATTCAGGATGATCCCAGGGATGTTGCTGTTTCCCACAGATCTAGGCCCTGCACCAGCTGCAGGCCGATGAAGTGCAGACAGCATGGGGAAAACGGGGAGAATGGCTACTTCATCCCCAGGGTTAGAAGATTCTAGCAACCAGACAGACGATGGCCCTTGCCACGGGACAACAGAAGCAGACTTGGAGGCAGATCTTAGCTGTTCTGCCTCCTGCTGTATGACTTTAGGCAAGCCGCACAACCTCTCTGAGCCTCACTTTCCTTATCTGTAAAATGGTGGCGAGTTCCTCTTTCATGGGGTAATATGAAGATTCATAAGATAGTGTGTTATGAACTCAAACAAACATTAGATAATGTGAGGCTTATTAATCCATTAGGGAGAACTCAGAATAAACTTCTTTATTTTCCTAATTTAAAACTTGGGGAGAGACCATTAAGTCCCCAATACCTAAGGCTCGCTCTTCAGTGGGATTCTGAAAGTGACAGAGTGCTGCAAGGGGGAAAACAAGTGGTCTCCAGCGTTAGAAACAGCTGAGTTTCAATCCACCAACCAGCTGTGCCTCAGTTTCTTCACCATGCCAACCCTCTTTGGGATTATTGAGAGGATAAAATGACATGACATACAACGTGCCTAGCAAATAGTAGATGCTCACTACCCGTTAGTTTTCTTATTCTTCCTTGCTTAAGTCCTGAGTCTGGAAAATAAGCATCAACATTAGTGGTTACTACAGTTTAGATATTTGCTAATGGTTGGATATGAATCATCTCATTTCATCCTCAAAATGCTGTAAGGAAGGTACTATTAGTAGACCAAACAGTATGAAATTTGTCATTTTTGTAAGTCAAAACAGTTGAATGTCAGTCATTGCCTATGTTCAACCTAACATCTTCCATTTTACTGCTGCAGCAGCCTGGCCTGCTCAGGCCACGTGCATCAGCCAATGGCAGAGCCCGGATATGTGTGCAGTTGACCCTGGAGCCAGTTGGCTCAGTCAGGCTTGATGGGGTAGCCCATGAGGAGTCCCTGGGATGTGGGGAATAAACCACCACCAGTCCCATTTTTTCAGGATGTTCCCCAATTCCCTGCTGGCACCAGAAACACTTGGTCAAACCTGGTTAAAGGTCTGGAAAGACCCAAGGTAAGAGTCAAAGGAGGCTGTGCAGGGAAGGGCTTAGAGCTGTGCTCAAGGCTCTCACGGCAACTCTTGAGGGTCTTTAGGAATAAGCCCACCCTCCCCACTCCAAGAGCCAGCCTTACAGGCCACCACCCTCCCCATAGGAAGGCCCCCGGCAGCCAGAAATGCCAAGAGCCACAATCCACCGCTCGACCACAGGCTTCCTGCAAAGTGCAATATTGATTTGGCTGCTACTGCCGCGGCTCCTCCAGGTCGCTGTGCTGGGGAAAAGCCCGTGGCTCCCCCTGTGCCACTGCTTGGACCCTATTAATCACAGACAAGATGCTGACAAATGCCGGCCACGGTCCAGGCAGCAACCCAATTCAGAGGGAACCGTCTTAGTCTGGGTGGAACCAAGAGCACGGAGCTCTGGCTCAGGCTCTGCTGCTGGCTTTCTGGGAAGCCATGCACCGCCCCTTCCCCTCTCTGGGCTCTGTCTCCTCATCTGTCAAAGGGGCCCTCAGTTAAATGACCTCACCAGTCCCTCCAGCACTGAGGTCTGCTGCAAGTCTTTATAAGCAGATTTCAGAAGCTGACCCAGCTGGTATATTAAATCCCTCTGACTTGCTCCTGGAGGAAAAAGGCCAAGTAGTAAGAGTCTCCTGTTCACAGTCCCTAACCATCCAGGTTGGTTTCAACCCTCTTCCTATACTTTTCCCCTCCCCCAAACCAAAATAAGACTAAGAAAGAGAATGAGGACCCCTACATTCCTTTCCTCCTCATCAGCATTGTTTGTAAACTGGTCTGGACAAGCAAGTGGATACTTCTTAGCGAAAACGAATGCCTTTGTCAGTTTCCACAGATTCACCAGAACTTGGTGTTGCGGCAAACCGTGGGAGACGGGTAGCTTTGAACATGATATGCATAGCCACGGAAGACCAGGCCAAGCAGTTACAACAGCCTGCCCCTTTCTCTTACACACAAGAAAAAATAGGTACAAACATTCTAGAAAGGAGTCAGCAAAATATATCAAGATCTTAAAAAGGTTCATATCCTTTGCAAACATATCCTAAGAAAGCAATCCTAAGTATGGGAAGAGTAATATGCATAAAGATGTTCATTATGTTGAAAAACATGAAGCAAATCAAACATCTAGCAATAAGGGATTGGTTAAGTAAACCATTCCCCATTTTGTTGGCGGAATATAAAATATTATGCAAGTTTTTAAAAGAAGTCCATAAAACTTACAATAACCCTGGAAAATTCATATGCTTTAACAGTGGAGTGAAAATCAGGATTCTAATCCAATTCAACATGGTGGATTAAATACACCTTGACCTTCTCTCAATCTCAACATTTCACTAAATTGAGAGAAAAGGGGGAAATGTATAAAAGGCAAGCCCAAAGTGATTTGTGATATCAGGAGATGAATTTTAATAAAATACCTGGAATTTGGAAAGCAGAGGGATGAGTGGTAATGACTCAGCAGAGTGGATGTATAAAGCTACCAACTAAAGCACTTGCAGAAGGGAGACCAAGGAGAAGCAAATTGATTTGTCTCCAAGAATCCCTGAGAGGCTCGGTGCCTGAAGGTTTCAAGTCTGCAAGATGCATGGCGATGTGCAGAGCTGAAGGCAGTGCAGTTGGCTGAAAATCTCCACATGAAGCAGTTGCACTCCCAGGTCCTCCCCACCTTCTTTTCGGTACAGCAGCAGCCTAGCATCAGACCTCAACTGCAACATGAGGAGGGATCGGACAATGGAATCTCAGCCACAAAATGCAAAGAGGAACATTATTTCTATGCCTGGCCTGAAGATAAATCAAGTGTGATGGTAGAATAAATACATCGTCAGACATGCAAAACGTTGACCTCCCTTACATCTTTTCTTAGGAAATTACTGTAGGATGTGCTTCAGCCAGACAAGAGAATGAACCAAGAAATAGGAATCCATGGGATATAGGAAATAGGAGATCTCACCTAAGAAACTGCCCAAATTTCAAATGACTGCTGTGCAGTGGGCCCAGAGAGGCCCAGAGAGCAACCAGTCGAAATGGGGGCTTGGGTGGGGAAAGGGGAGGAGGGTGGAGATGGAGATGAAATTTGTATATTATCTGGTACATTGTTTCAAACTTTAGAAAATAATATTGATCAGCATTTGACGGCTCTGTTGGAGCACAGAGAACTGAGCAAAGGAAAAAGCTAAAGGATTATTATTCATCCCAAGAAAAACCAAAAGAAGTATAAGAAGGAGACTGTAGGCGTAGTACCTGACTTGGCTCATAGGGGATCAGTATTTTCATAGCCAGAATAATGTGAACACAGAACAAAACATGCTGTATTATAATAGGATAATGAAAGAAGGAGAAATGGGGGAGGAGAGCGGGCTTGTGAAGGACATAAATCCTCAACTACCAACACAAGAAGTTAAGAGATAATGGGTTGAAAAGGCAGCATAACGAATTATTTAGAAGTATATGGAGATAGAGCATTGAAGTAGCAACTAACGGACCAGAATTGTTTTCCCTGGGGGTTAGGGAGGGATGAGGACCAGTGGGGCAGGAGACAGCTGCTGTGCACGTGAAGCCCTTCAGTATTAATTGATTTCTTAGACTTATGTGCATATATTACATTGAAAGGAGTGAAAATTAATATTTAAAAAACTCTATACCCAGTTTGATCATAACTGTCAGCTCCATTTATGGTTCTGGAAGCAAGCTGAACCTGCCCCATGTCATGCTTCATGCAGTTTCTAAAAGCAAGTAACAAACACCATGCATAATTTCTGGCAATTTCCAAGATATGACTCCCTGCTTGCTCCCAACCTGATTATCTCACTCTACTGTTCCTCACCCCTGGCTCACAGCTCCATATAGGACACCTGTGTTTTTGCCTCTGACTTTCTGGGTTTCAAAAATGCTCTTGATTTCTTAGGCTCAGCACTTCAGTTATGGTTTCCCTTACTTTCCACCTCAGTTCCCCATTGCTTAGGGTGAGGGCTTCCCACCCCAGCCCCAAGCCCAGCAACCATATTTACCCTTTGTGGCCCTGTCCCATTGGCCACAGTTGCTTGGAACAAGGGTGACTACCTGACCCAAGCAGAGCCAATCCGATTTTCCCTCTGGGATATTCATAATTGAGACTGACACAGCCAGACAGCTGGACTGCCTTCTTGAATAGTGGAACGTAAGAGCTGTGGGCTGGAAGATTTCCATCTCCAGGACCTGAAGATCAGGGACAGCAGGTCTGGGGAGAAAGGAAAAGACTCAGACAAGCTGGGGGAAGCAGAGACAAGGGACCATGAGGCCTCAGGTAGAAACACAGACCAAGAGAGAAGCTGGGTCCTGGAATTGCTCTTTCTGAGGCCTTGAATTCTTTGAGCAGCTCCATTTCCTTATGAGAAAGTTCTCTTTACTGACTAAGCTAGCTTGAGTAGGTTTCTGTCACTTACAGCCAAAAGAATCTTACATAAAAACCAATCCAATCCAGCTCTCTAAACCCTTTGAATGGGGAGACAAGGTGAGAAGTAGACACGACACTTTTGGGACCCCAGCATGTGTTCCTCTCTCCCAAGAGCCCCCAATTTCCTTTGGGTCTAAGTATCTCCTCCTCACAATCTCTGTTTATAGTAAACTCAGGAGGCCTGTGTTTCACCAGAAAGGTCAAAGAGGGCCCCAGAGGCTTCTTCTGCCAGAATCTTCCTATCTCTGCCTTGATTTGGCCAGGACACACACACATAACCAATGAGACTTTCTCTCGGGACTCTGAATCTTGAGCAGATGAAAGGAAAGAGGTAGGGTTGGCGTTTGTTTAGTCCAGCTGGAGTGAACAGCCAGGGAGACCAAGAGTTTCTGCTCCTGAGATGCTCTGGAGTCACCCTGCTATTGTCAATCTGCAGCTTGGTTTTCACCTTTCTTTCCATCCTGTGGCTTCCCCCTCATTCCTCCATGAAGCCTTCCTTTTCGTTTGTGTTAGCCAAACTTGATTTCTGTTGCATGCAACCCAAGAACCCAAACTAAGCCTAGGAGGAGGGTCCAAGAGAAGGTTGAACCCAAACTAAGGTTAGTTCCAGGTCCCCAGGGCTCAGAGGCCACACCCATCCTTGGGAACCACTGGAGATGGTGCCTTATTTTTTTAAGAGCCATTACTCTTTTTTTTTTAAGATTTATTTTATTTTATTTATTTATTCTCCCCGCCCCCCACCTCGTTTGAGGTCACTGTTTGCTCTCTGTGTCCATTTGCCATGTGTCTCTCTGTGTCTGCTCGTCTTCTCTTTAGGAGGCACCAGGAACCGAACTCAGGACCTCCCATGTGGTAGAGAGATGCTCAGTCACCTGAGCCACCTCAGCTCCCTGGTTTGTTGTGTCTCTCGTTGTCTTTCCTCTTTGTGTCTCTTTTGTTGCATCATCTTGTTGCATCAGCTCATTGCGCCTGCCTACCGCCCAGCTGCACAGGGAACCAAATCTGGGACCTCCCATGCGGTAGGCGGAAGCCCAATTGCTTGTGCCACATCCACTTCCTAGATGGCACCCTTTTACTCAAAGTGGCAGTGACGAGGGAGTCCTGTTTGGTTTGGAAGGCAATGGAAGCTTTCTAAGTAGAGAAAGAAAATGACAGTTAGCACATATCAGCTGGACAGGTCGACTCCCCAGGGTGATTATGGGAACTTTAAAAGCAGGGCTACAGGTCTGGTCACTCTGCTAGTGGGCCGTGGAATTTGGAGTTTGTTGTAGACTGTGTGTCTGTCACCTCATTTTACCATTGGGCTGGTGTGGCCTGTGAAGCATGGATTATATATAGCTAGGAAGTTGGCTATAGGAAGACCGTATAGTAAAAAAAGATTGGCAGGAAATGAAGTGGTCTTTGTTTTCTCCCTTTCTTCTTAGACTTCACTCTCCTTCTTATCCCATACTCCCATCACGGTGCCCATACCCTCTCCCATCCAGGACACAACTTCATGCATGTCCTTCCATGTTTTTTGCATACTCTCATAATCCTATGCAGACCTATATCTATCTACATACACATAAATACATGCAACACAAGGCAGGAAATTTTTGTTATTGTTATGCACACCTTTCTGCATCTCACTTTGCCTCTTAACATCCCCCGCCCACCCTAGAGTCAACTGGTACAGCACGAATTCATTCTTTTTTTATGGCTGTATGATAGTCCGTGGACTATCATAGTCCGTGACATGCTTATGCTGCACACATAAGCACGTCACTCAGACAGTGCTGTCATAAACCGCCTTGTACTTACATTTTTGCATAATAGGGTTTTTATTTCTGTGGACTAGCTTCCCAGGAGTGATATTGCTGGTCCGAAAGGGATGTGCCTTTTTCTTTTTTTAATAGATGCTGCTAGATTGCTTTCCACGTAAGCTATAATACTTCCCATTTCCCCCCAAATCTAAGAGGGTACACTTTTTACATAGACCCAAGACTTGAAGGGAATATTTCAACATATTAACAGTAGTAGTATTTGGATGCTGGAATTATGGGTGCTTTGCCCCTCTCTGTTTCCTTCTAATTTTATTTGCAATTTTTTTCCCTTTTAAAAAGAGGCAGGTTGCAATATACTCTATTTTAACCAGCCTTGTTCTCATCCTCAGACAAGGATTCAACGCAGGTTGCAAGTCTGGGGCTCACTGTGCAGCCCGTCCCCAAGCACTGGGCTTCTGAGCACCAGCTGCCCCTGGCCCCTCATGGGCCTGTCATCTCCTCCCAGCAAGTGGGGGACCCCAGAGGCTCAGCACAGTATTCACACATCTCAGCTTTCCAGGCTGGTTCACTGAGTTTGCCCATGTGGAAGGCACACAGTGCTCTGGTAGAAAAACTTCTAGACTCAGAAGTAGACAGATCTATGTTGAATCATATTTACTAGCTGGGGTTTTACCAAGTTGTTTAGCATCTCTGAACCTCAGCTTCCTTGTCTATAAGATGGGAATAATAAAGCAACTACATCGCATCAAGGTTGTTAAGGGGAAATTACTGAATATTGATAACTGTCTAGCACACAATATAAGCTGTAACAGTTTGTTGAATAAAATATGCCTGCTCCCTAACATTACTGGGAAACCTCATGCGTCAAGGTGCTTCTCTCAATATGCAGTTGAGGATCTGCCAATGAGTGGGGTAGGCCTCTGAGCAAAGCACTCTGGGGGTTCCGTGCCCCTCTCTGTGCTCCCTTAGCCCAGAGCCCACAGCTGCCACTGTGCTCAGATGCCACTGCAGCCAGGTCTGGTTTAGTTGTTTTCCTTTCTGCTCTTCTAGTGCCTAGTACAGACCAGCTTCATGGGCTGCTCTCAGAAAGGACCTGCGCTTGGTTGGATGCTCTGCTGTTACCATCCTGAGCTCCTTGAACAAGGAAGCCCTGCTTTTCCATTTTGCCCCAGCCCTGTAAATTCTGTAGCCAGTCTAACCTCACACAATGTCTAGCATTAAGTGAGCCACAGGGCAGCATTCACAAATCAACGATCCAGGAGGTCCCCCGAGATGACACCAAGCCCCAGTCTCCCATACTTATCTCCTGGGACCATATATCTCCCCAGTCTCAGAGACCAATCAAGGCCCTTTCCCATCTTCTTCACTTTCCTTCCTCCATCCTGGAGAGAGGCCTCTCTTCCCCAGGGCTCCAGAGGCACAAGTCATCAGGGTGGGAGGGGTGAAGTTGATGGCACTGGATCCACAGCTGCCAACTTGAGTTGAGTCTTGCAGAAAGCAGGGGGATCCCCAAGTAATTTCCAACATTTCAAAACCCCTAGTGAGAATCACACATTGACTTAAACTTGGACCTCACAGTGAGACTCACTAGAACTTCAAAGACTGAGCTTTGGGTAAAACCAATTGATTCCATAGGCAGCCAAAGGCTTGTGAACTGCTCAGGATGCCTGAACCAGACTTTAGAGAGATTACTGACTTAAAAAAAGATGGGAAAATGAATTCATTTCTTCAATGTAGTTTGGGGAACGCAACCTTTCACATCAGAGGATCCATGGTAGTTAAAAATAATAATAAAAGGGGCCCTTGCTGATGAATAACTTGGGATAGGTTGGCCTGAGAAACCTCGCTAAGAATTTAGGGTTCCGGGAAGCGGCTGTGGCTCAATCAGTAGGGTTCCCGTTTACCATATGGGAGGCCCCGGGTTCGGTTCCCGGGGCCTCCTGGTGAAGGAAAGCCCGCCAGCGTGGTGTGGTTAGCTGACCCAGCGAGCACAAGCAGCAAGGGGGGGGATAAATGAATAAATAAATAAAATCTTTAAAAAAAAAAAAAGAATTTAGGGTTCCCTCGTGCCTTCTGTATTGTGTCCCACCCACCTCCCACCGAGCCCCACAATCACCACCTCCCTGCATCTCTATCTTCACCTCTTCTCCCTGAATGCTACCCGAGGCAGGCCCTCTTACCTCAGAGCCAGAGCTTCCTCGGATCTCCCCCTAGGAAAGGTGAGATTCTATCCATGGGCTGCCTAAAAGTTGCACCTGCCCTGCACCCTCATGTATCTTCCCACAGGGTTGTCCTGAGGACAAGCATTTCACTAAATCAAGGGAGAGCAAGGCACATCCCAGATATCAATGAAATTTATGAGACATGGATATCACAGGATGCTGTTTTCATTTGACTTCATTCACCATTTCCTTTCTTCATATTAATTTCTCCCAACAGCCCACTTATCTTCCCTCTTGGAGCCCTGCCTACCATTACATTCCCTGATATGGTGGTATCTCTAACAGGCTAAAGCACTCAATGCTGTGATTTCTTTAGAGTTTGCTCACTAAAGCACTCACAGCTTACTCTCTGTGGCTAATCAAATGTCAAAACAACCTTCCCCCAGAGATTTGGAGGAGCTTGGTGACAGGAAGACATTGGCCACCGAGCCATCGGAATAGGCCACGCTTGTTTGGTGGCAGGCAGCGAGACCGAATTCTGACGAGTTGCATTCTTGGTGGCAGTGAGCAGTTTGCTTTTCCTGAGAAGCAACTGCTCTGTGGTTGCTGGGGTTTGGAATTTTTTTCTTTCTTTTCTTTTGAAGGCCAAGAGATGGTCTGTGCCAATGGTTAGTGGGTAGTGGTTAAATTTTTTCTGTAACAAAATGTTGCAAGGCCTGTGAATCATAGCAGCAGCAAAAGTGGTCAAAGGGGAGAGACTGCATCTAGGAACTGGTCCCCCTCTGCCTCAAGAGAACTTTGGACAAATCATAGCCACTCTGAACTTCTGTTTCCTCTTCTGGAATATGAAATAATTGGGTCAAATGAACCAGGAGGTGATTCGACTTTATACCACACTTTATAGTTTAAATAACACTTCCACACTTCTTTCTTCATTTGATATTCACAATAACCCCATGAGTGAGCCAGAAGAGGGATTACTATCTCCATTTTATAGAAGTGAAGTGACTTGATCATGGTTACAATCCCGCATGTGATGGAGCTGAGCTTCCTTCATGGGCTGGTCTCCTCCTCGTGGCCCAGGCTTGCCTCACCTCCTCATTACGGACAGGGCAGCCTCCATGATCTAAATCAACTTCCCCCTTCATCTCCACATGGGAGCTTCTGTACAAGTCAGAATTCAGGTTCCGTCCCATCCACCTCATTTTCTACTGAACACAAACAAAAAATAAATAAATAAATATAAAAACTGAGCCCCAGAGAGGGAAGTGAAAGAGACTCCCCAAGATCACACTGACAAGGGCCTCAGAGTCTCCTGAACTGCCCCCACAGGAGTGAGGACACCTATGACTCGTGCCTGTGCTGCGGATGCGTTTGAGTCACCACCACTATGTCACCACTCCCCACTCCCCACTCATGACACCTTGAGAAATTGTCACTGGGGCCTTCTTAGGGGCTGACATGCCAAGAGAGGTTATGATGGATAATCGGGGCCCTGCTCCTGTCCCTAAGCTTTCAGGACGGCCCCAGCACAGTGCCTCCTCTGGGTGCCTCCAAGTTCTCCGATGTCCACAGAAGCCCGGCCCCACCTATTCTGTCCCTCCCCTTGCTCCATTGCCCGCCCCCGCACCCCACCCCATGCTCCCCCTGCGGATCCAGCTGCCGCAGGTCCTGGAAAGCCCTCTCTCTCCGTCCACCTGGCAAATGCCAACTCTTTTCTCAAGACTTAGCTTGGTTGTCCCCTCTTCCCGACACCTCTGCTGCACAGGTGCATTCTTCCTTTTCCTACTCCCATGACAGCCTATGTGTTCTCATATGGAGATCATCTGTCTACAGGGGCTCTCCCCTTTAACTGGGAGCTCTGTGAAGGCAGGGGCTGTGTTTCACTACTCTGTGTCTCTTCAGTGCTGGGACCATGATCGGACTCAGTGAGGTAGGGAAGGAGGAAGGAAGGAAGGGAGGAAGGAGGGAGGGAAGGAGGGCGGGCAAGTGCCCTCTAGTGATGAAGAGCGCGCAGGCCTTAGCATCAGGCCCACCTGCACTGAAACCCACCCCACCATTTACCAAGGTGTCATCAGAACCACTCTGAGCCTCAGTTTTCTCATCTACACAATTGGGTGATGGGACCACCTGCCTCATTGGGATCCTGTGAGGATTAAAGGGGATACATCATGGAAAGAGCTTGACACATGGCAGTCAGTAACCAGCACTCATTATTATTGGGGATTTCCCCAGGAGGTTCCTTTGTGAGCTCACAAGAAAGCCCCAAGGTCTCCCCACAGTGTGCAGGAAGTGCCCAGAGGAACTGGCAGCCGCCTTCCTGGCCCTCCTGTCTTCTCCAACCCCAGCCGGAAACCCCTTTGTCAGGTCGTCCCAGACACAATGAAGCTGTTTTCCTTTCCCTTGTTTACACAGGGAAGACTTGGAGCCTTGGGCTGGGCCTCCTACTCTTTTAAGTGCAAACACTGGGCTGTGTATTTTGGGCCCCTCTGAAGGGCTGATTCTGGTGAAATACCAGGTTTTCAAATACTTCAGTCGTTGTTTGCATTCGGAAGCCCACACAGCTGAGGTCTCTCAAGGCCTGTGCCCAGGGGCTGGAGGCCTGCTGTGGGAATGCAGCAGCCCTTGTTCCCTGCGTTGGACCTGGAGGGGCTGCCCAGGTGGCAGAGGGGACCCCCGCCCTCGCTGGGGAGAGCAGACGGGGCGCGTGGAGCAGCTCCGAGGTGATGAAAGCCAAGTGCAGCAGACAGCCCAGCCAGGGGCCGAGGAGGAAAACGAGCTGCCCGTGGTCTGAGCTGCACAAACACTGGTCCCCAGAGCTTCTTCCAGCACCTGCCCCCCTCTGTGTGCCCCCCACCCACCCACCCACGCATACCACTTCTCCACCCGGGAGCCTATGTAAACTTCTTGTCCTGCCAAGAGTCAGGTTGAGCGGATCAGACAGAGGTTTATTTGAGCTGCACCCTCTAAGGAGGAGCTGTCTAGCCAAGCATGGAGGCAGAGCCGGAGGGACCAGAGGGGGAGGCAGGGCTGACGAGGCGGGTTCGTGGGTTTGGTGGCGAGGGCCTGGATCTGATCCTCCAGGTGAAGAAGCCACCACTCCTGCCCCAGATGGCCACTTATGCTGGGTCCTGGCCCAGGTGCCTCACACGCCCTGTTTACCTTTAGCCTTGCAACAGCCTCCTGAGGCGGGTGGTTTCGGGCTCATTCCACAGATGAAGAAAATGATGCCGGATCAGGTTGGGCTCCTTGCCCTTGCTGGACACTCCTTGAGGACAGGGCCTGGCATGGCCTCCATTGTAGATGGAGGCTCTTGGGACGTGCTGAATGAAGAGGGTCGGGGCTTACAGAGAAGGGAGCATGGAGGACGTGGCTACACAAGTTTCCTAGGACTGCTGCAACAACTTAGACACATTGCATGGCTCGCCACAGACATCTAGTCTCTCACAGCTCTGTAGGCTGGAAGTCCAAAGCCAAGGCGAGGGCAGGGCCGTGCTCACTCCAAAGTCTCCACGGGGAGAATTCTTCCTCGCCTCTTCCAGCTTTTAGTAGCCCGGCATTCCTTGGCTCAGGGCAGCATCACTCCAGTCTCGGCCTCCGTCTCCACGTGAGCTGCTCCTCTCTGTGTCTGTGTCCAAATCTGCCTCTCTTTCCTCCTAGGAAGGCTGCAGTCATTGGATGCAGGGTCCACCTTAAATCCAGGATGATCTCATCTCAAGAGCCTTAACTAATTACACTGGCAAAGACCCTATATCCAAGTAAGATCACCTTCTGAGGTTTTGGGGGCACAGTATTCAACCCACTACCCTGGCACAAAAGCATCAAGATAAGGATATTTGGGTCAAGTTCAAGGCTGGTGAGAAGCCCAGTTTGGCCTGAGAAGAAGGAGATGGGGGAGAGGAGGACAGAAAGGCGGCAGGAGCCTCCCATCAAGTCCCCCCTCACCTCCTCCCTCTGTCTTGGTGGTGCTGTGCCCAGGGAACATCTGAGGAATACACACTCAACAAAGAAGCTGGCAGCTTCCAGCTTCTGTGTAACTGGGGCCAAGGGAGGACCTGGGGGTTGAGAGACGACCTCCGCCCTCGGGGAGCACGTACAGGTCTAGCGGCCAGGCAGAGGCCTGGATGGATTTATTTCATACCATCTCAAAGGTTCTATGCCATGAAAACAGATTTCCAGAGCTTATGCCCCAAAGCTCACATGCATGTCCCCAAAAGGCCATCTTTTCAGGCCTCCACTCAGAACATGTTTAATCTCAGTTTGCAGAGAGTCGCAAAAGACTGAGGCACCTGTATTCTTAGCCCGGGGACACTGGTAGCTCTGGCTGGAGGGGGGCAGGGCACAGTCAGAGGCTGACACAGAGATACAAGGGAGAAGGTGTTGCTGAGACCAGCTGTGAAGAAAGAGATGGAACAACCAAAATAAAGAAGATGAAAGTGCTCCAAATGTCTTTAGCTGGAGCTGTCTCATAAAGGAGGGCTCTGGGACCAGGCAGCTGGGAACCCTGGCTCTGCCATTGTCTGGCTAAATGAGGGTGGGTAAGTCCCTGTTACCCAGCGGCTCAGTTTCCCCATTTGAAAGGAGGGTCTGAGACCACTAGATAGTGGCAAGAATTAAAGGAGATGAGATCTGTGAGCCACCAGCAGAGCATGGGACAGCGGCAGGCATTGGATGGTGAGTGTAGTTCTTGACGTTATTTTTGTTATTGGGGAAACAACTCAACACACCGGAGAACAGTAGTTCTCAAACTTCTCTCCCCATTAGAATTGCCCGAGGAGCTTTAAGAAAAGCACTTGGGTCTACTCCAGAGGTTCTGAATTAAACGGCCAAGGATTTTTTCAAGCTCTCCAGTTGATTTTAACGTGCAGCCAGAACTGAGAACCACTGCCCCAGAAGCAATTGTACTCTAGAACCAATCCAGAAGCAAATGTTGGGATCCTAATCACCAGAATTACAGAGAAAGGGCTAAATCTCTAGCTGGGTACCCAGGATCTGAAAGAAAACCGTCTGTCAAAGTGGTTAATTTTTTTAAGCTTTGGCTCTTTAGGGAATAAAATTCAATTATCTGGAAAACCCACTTATGTGGAACTCCTCATTCCCTGGTTAAATGAGGTGTTACAATTATATAGATTCTCAAATTAGAGTCTTTGTGATTCTTCACCCAGAAAAAAAAAAAAGAAAGAAATTATCCAGAGGCATGGATTTGAAGCACACACCGGCTGCCCCAACGCCTTAGACAGCCTTGCCCTAGTTAGAGTTTGACCTGGGAAAGGGCCCCCCGAATGGGGAGAATTTTGCTTCGAGCTTTGGCCGGCTAAGGTTACATGCCACACTCATCCCTATGTCGTCTTGGGTCCTGGGGGCCACTGAGTCCCTTTATGCCCGAAACAGCAAGCCCCCTCTTCTCCCACATCACATAACCACATCCTGATACACTGGGGAAATCACCTTCACCATCCATTTTGCAGAGCGTCTAGCTCCATGTGAGTATTTTAAATGGTTTCTTTCATAAAGAATAAAAATAAAGGGTTTGTTTCTTTTTTTTTTGAGTCCATTTTGCACCAGAAGGGTGGGAAGAAGAAAACAAAAGATCATGATGATGATGATTATTAAAATCTCATTTTGTCATTAAGGAATCCACACAAGCAAAACCCACATATGGAACATTTATCAATGAATAGTTGTAACTCAAATAAGGAAAAAAAGGCCATTTCCCAGGAAACTTTGCAGCTGTCATCATAAGCTATTTGTTTGTTGCCTGTCCTCACCGCACCCCCCCACCCCACCCCGGGACAGAAGGAACTGTGTCTGATTTTGTTTATTGCTTTATCTCCTGGGGCGCAGAAGAATGCTTGGCCAATAGTAGGCAAGCAATAAACATTTGTAAATAAAAAGGATCCTTGAATTGTTAGTTTTGAATCAAAGTTCTAAGATACACTGGTTACCTGCTGATTAACATTAATTAACTTAATTAAAACCACGTATTACAACATGTATCAGGCACCTCCTGTCTGCTAGGTACTTTGTTAGACACCAAGAGGCTAAAAAGATGATCAAAAATGGGCCGCTTGAAATGAGCCATGGTGAGAAGATGGATGCCACAGAAATCAGCAAACATCACGAATCAGGATAGAAATCAGTTCAACTCCCTCAAAGAGCTGGTGGTTAAACATTTACCAGTACCCTCTGTCTTCAGGTTTGGCTGCCAGCTAGGCAGAATCCACGAGCTGAGACAAGCTGTGTGGAAGCCAGCCAGATTGCAGAGGCTCCCACTGGCAACAGCAAAGGGGGCTCAGAGCCTGGGACCAGGATTTGTCATTCAAGGTCAGAGTTTTCATCCATGCCACTTCCCTTCCAAGATCAGCTCCATCCCAAAGGCCTCTTAATTTCCAGGCTAGAAATGTGTTTCCCATGCCCTGAACCACAGGCCTTTGCTCCCCTCCATCCAAGAGATTTTCCTGCCTGTGGTCCCCAGCTGCCCACCACATGTCATCTTGGCTCCTGGGGGCTACTGAGTCCCTATCTATGAAGTTGGCCCCTGCTCCGTGCTGGGCCCTAGAGGGACCATAGTGCCTCTAAAACCTGGCCTCAGCCCTCAAGGACCCTGTCTCACTAGAGAGGCAAAACGCACAACGGGAAAAGTTAAATGATCATGGAAGATATGGGTGACAGAGTAAGTGAGAAAGGAGAGAACATCACAACCAGAACTGTCCAACAGGTGTGCCACCACAGGATGGGAGCTGGTAGGACCCTGCCCCTTGGGCTGAAAGTTAGGGAAGCCATTGTTTGAATTTCCCAGAAGCTAAAACAAATACCATATAATGAGATGGCTAAACAACAGGAATTTATTGGCTTAAGGTTTCCGAGGTTAAAAGGCTAGCTTCCTCCCAAAGTTGGCATCTCTTGGCTAGGCAATCTTCGGGGTTCCTTGGCTTTTCTATCACATGGCAATGCACATAGCAATGTCTTCTTCCTACTCCAGGTTCTGTTGACTTAGGCTTCTAGCTGCTCCCAGTGGCTTCTCTTTCCCTGCCCAATTTCCTTTGCTTTTAAGGTCTTCCATATTGGATTAAGGCCCATCCTCATTCAGTTTGGACACACCTTAACTAATGACATTGTCAAAGGTCCTGTTTACAAATGGGTTCACACCCACGGGACGGGTGTGAACATGTCTTTTATGGGGCAGATGATACAATCCCCAGCAGCCCTGAAGAAGGGGTGGGGCTTAGCCAAGGAGCAAGTTAGCCTTGCATAGGAAGAAGGTGTCAGCTGCTCAGTCAACATGGTTGTCTCACCAGGGGAGGACTGGGCGCCACAATTTTTGAATTCCCAAAGACATTTCTATGTTGATTTATTCTTAAAAATAAGAAAGTCTTTCAATTAATTCAGTTATATTTTCAAACTCCAAACACTTGCTGCCGGTAAATGGTACTACTTCTCCTCTGAGTTTTTTATGCATTTCCCCTGCTAGGAGTCCCTTCTAGACCTTCTGGGACATGGTCTAGCAAAAAGCCAGTGTTCTAGTTTCCTTGGCTGCTCAAGCAAACACCATGCAATGGGTTGGCTTAGACAATGGGAATTTATTAGTTCATGGTTTTGAGGCTAGGAAAAAGTCCAAATCAAGGCATCACCAAGGCAATGCTTTCTTCTCGGACTAGCATGCTGGGGCTGGCTACTGATGATCCTTGATCCCGGGGTCGTCTGTCACACAGCAATGCACATGGCAGCCTCTCCTGGCCTCTCCCTCTCTTCCGGGTTCCATTGACCTTCAGCTTCTTGCTTCTGGTGGCCTTCTCTCTCTGTGTCTGTCTGAATTTTATTCTGCTTATAAAGGACACCAGTAATGGGACTAAGCCCCATCCTGATTGGGTTGGGCCTCACTTTAACTGAAGTATCCTCATGAAAAAGACCTACTTCCAATAGGTTCATACTCACAGGGATGGGTTAAGTTTAAGAAAATGTTTATCTGGGGTACACACAGTTTCAAACCACCACAACCAACCTCCTTGAAGAGCATCTGCAAAATCCCCACCCAGCCCTACCCAAATCCACCTATTTCCCATGTACATTTAGCTTTCAACAGCAATTCTATTTCCTTACAAACTCCTGCCTGGACAATGACTCCAGCTGACTTCCAAACAGGTCCATTTGAACACTTGCATAGGAAATGTAATGATTGGCACCATTTTTTAGGGCAGGAATTGATAACTTGGAGTGGTTCCTAGAGCAGGTGATTAGCTATACCCCAAAGCCAGGTCACGGGAGAGACAGCAGAGGCTTGGGGACTGGGCAGTCCGTGTTTGGTGATGAGATTCTGACCCCATGAGCATACTTTGGAACTGGCAGAGCCACCGCATGGGCATGGAATCTGTTTTCTGTGTGGAAATAGAGGGCAGAGCTTGGCCAAAGAGGAGAGTATACACCAGGCAGACAGAACTCAATTCCAGAGGATGCTCTGGCTTTTTGACCTGTCCAGCCTGCAGCCTGCAGAGGCCTCTGGAGAAAGTAAAAGCAAAGATCACACTGGTCCCCACTGACCCTTCAAAGAATACCTTTTAAAATCACCACCAACTACACACGGGGCAGTGCCACCCATATCCCTCGCCACTCCTCTCCCAGTGACCAGCCAGGGCAAGAGGCTCCAGGAGGAAGTCAAAGGTGGCACTTTCTATGTGTTTATTTGACTTTCCCTGATGTTAGAACCTGGCTGCACTTCTTCCTCTGGCTCTGAGATTCAAGACATCTCTGAAGCATGGTCTCAAAAAAGATCATACTGAGACATAAATGGCCAATAACTGTGAGGCTCAGCATCTAGGGCTGGGAGTGAATTTTAACCTGGACCCATGCCTTATTAAGCTAAAGAAAAAAAAACATACTAGGTGCAATATCAGGCAATGCCAAGCTAGATGGAGAAACTAATATCGATCTCAAGGCCAGGTCCTGTGCTGGGGGCTCTACTTTTGCTTTCTTAGTTAATATTCCTTCTCAGAGGGCTACTAGTTCCCATAAATGTACCTGGAGGCAGGGTAGGGCCCAGTGTGGGACAAGGCAATAATCTGTTTAAATATATATTTCACTACTCTCCCCTCCATGGAGTAGTATTTTCCATTATTAAACAGAATGCCACACCTGAGCAGATCTTGCAGCCAGATAAAATAGAGGGTGAGCTCATTCCCATCACCAAAGGAGCCCTGGTGTTGCAAAAATATCAGGGCTCCTTTAGGTAGCATCTTCTCAAGTGTTTGTTTTCAGATCATTAAATACTTAACAGAGGGAGAGACTAAAAGCTGAAGTGTTCCAAGCCACTGCTGATTAAGTATCAACCAGAAATTAAGACAGAGTAAGGCTGAAATGATAATGATTCTTTTTCAGGACAGTTTCGTGTTCATTTAATTCTTTTTTTTTTTTTAATCTGCATGACAGGAAATGAAGCAACTAAAGCATATGGTTAAATACAGGACACCTGAGGACCTTGTCTGTCCGATGGATATCGCACTCCTCATTTTACAGGCAAAGACCCTAAGGCTCTCAGAAAGGATGTGTATCCCAAAGTCACACGGCTACTAAATGTGTGCATGCAGAGGGCCAGGCTTTGATCCCAGATCAACTGACTCCAAGCGGTAAGCACTCCCCCCACCCCCACCCCCGTGGCCCCCAATATGCACTATCATGCCTCATCAATGCACGACATCAGTGGAGGGATCTTTGGAGGTATGACCAATGGCCACACTTTACCATGCAGTCAAATCCCACTCCACTCAGGTACCTGGTAGAGAACTAGAGGGCTGGTGGATTGTGGGGCCCAGCCAATTGCAGCTCACACTTAGTGAGCATTTACGGTGGTGTGCCCAGCAGGGTTGTAAGTCTACACTGCTCTCCTCTACATGTATCATTTAATTGGCACAACAACCAAGCGAAGTAGATACCATCATGACCCCACTTCATTGACGAGAAAACTGGGACCCAGAGTGGTAAAGTAACTTGTCCAAGACACCTGGGTAGTAAGTGCTGGACCCAGCTTACAAACCCTATTTGATTACAGAATCCACATGCTTGATCTCTGCCCCCACCATTCCAGCTGTGGGGGCGGAGGGCCAGATTGCTCTCCTTGCTGCAGTCGGAACTCGGCCCTCTCTTTGGGTTTCCAGATCCCACTCTGAAGACTGAAGATGAAAAGACAACATTTGGTACCAGCCCTCTCTGACGGGCTCCAAATGGAATCAGTTTTCCTTTGTGGCCCAGGAGTCAAAGGGTTAACTTTCACTTTATTCCCCTTTCAGAGGAAATGAAGCAGAGGCCCTATTTGGGAGCAGGTCCTATGCCTGAGTCACTTTGGCACTTAATTGCTTATTATTTAATTGCTGTATTGGGGAGCACAAAGTGATCTACTGCAAAGTTATTAGCAAATTCCAGTTTTAAGGAAATAATTACTGAATTCTCCCTCCCTGGGTTGAGTAATTCTTTCCAAGATGCTCAATGACATTAAGAATTTTCACTAGGGCCACTAGAAACTCTGCAATATGCAAATAAAGTAACTCTGTAATTACCAATAAAATGCTTACTGAAGTGACAAATTTTTACTCAGCAGTGAGTTGGGGAAAAAATGGCATCATTTGTTTCTTAAGGATCCTTTAACCTTTTTAGTTGGCATTCATTCCCATGCTATTTTATGGTCATTTAAAAAGACAACAGTGCCAAAGGGCCTCCCTGGCAGGGGAAAAGGCCACCCTGAGAATTACCTCTTCCAACCAGCCTTGCTCATTCTGTGGAGGCATGGGCGGTCCACTCGGGGTGCTGGGGAATTATGGACACATGGCAGACTTGTCCTGGAAGTCTCTGCGAGTATGGAAGTTTGGCTCCCATTTGGGCTCAAGGCTGATCTTTCCAGAAGGACAAATAGAGAGTGAGTGACCTCTCAGCCAGAAGTAGCTGCCAGAATGATCCTTCTGAAACCTAGGTATGACTGTGTTGTTCCCCTATTTTCAAACACTTTACCTGTTCTCCAGAGTTAATAGCATAAAGTCCTGTCCTTTGCCTGGCCCTAGAGGACTTTCATAGTCAGTCAGGACATGAGCACAAGGGCTCCAGCCACCTCTTCTCCAGGTCTGTCCATGCCTTCCCATGCAATCTTTGCTTCTTCATCTATAAAAGGGTGTATCAGTCAGTTCAGGCTAGGTTGTAAACAGTAACAAGCAAGTCCAAAATCTCGTGTTTTAAAACAATTTAAAAACTTAATTTTTACTCATTGTACACATCCATCATGGGTCAGCAGAGGAGTTCTGCTGATTGTACTCACTTAGTGAAGCAGGCTGAAGAAGCAGTCCACTTCTCAAACATTGCTGGACTGTCACTATGCTGGAGGGGGGAAAATGCTCTCCAACCTGGAATGACCTGTTACTTTGTCTCTCAACTCATTGGTGAGAACTATTCGCTTGGCCCACCCAACCACAAGAGGGTCAGGAAGTGAAATTCTGCTTTGTACTCAGAAGGAGAACCAGAAATACCTGAGAACAGTGTGAATGACTACCGCAAATGCAGATTTTAAAAATCATGTAAGCATTATCTCCCTCAGAGGACTGCTGTGAGGGCTGGGTAAGAAGGCTCTTAGAGTGTAGCATGACCCCTGGTGCATGGCAAGTGGCCAGCAAATGTTAGCTCCCAATAGGTGCTCAATGCATGCTTACTGGGTGAGGTCACAGCGTAACCCTCTGGAGCCATATAGAGCCAGTCTCTCCTCACTTCCTCTTTCTCTCCCTCTCTCCCCTTCTTCCTCTCTCCCTATTAAGTTGTAGAGATGAGAGAAAGCCTTCAGAGAAAGGGCAACAAGTGTACTTAGTTTTGGGGAACCTGTAGTGTCAGGAGATGGCACTCCAGAAGGAGAAAAGACTTGAGCAAAGCCAGTGAGACCAGAAAGTAAGACGTGCATGGAGAATACTGAGGAATGGACTTCACTGGAGAACATTTTATCAGGGATAACCCTAAATTCAATAAAGGTGTTTCCTCAAAGAATAATAAAAGGAGCTTCATTCTGAAGCCCAAGTTAACAGAAACAATTCACAATTCAGGAAAAGTCCTTGGACATGCCGTGCATCTAGTTCTTGGCTTGGAAAATGTCACTGAGAAAGGAGGTTGGAGTTAGATTATCAGAAACCTTGATCTGAAACCCAGATTCCAACTAAGAACGTGGGCCTCCTGGCTCCAGCTCCAGAGGCCTCTCCACAGCCCCAGGGAAATCTGCATGCAGTGGCTGACCTGTTTCGTTTTGTTTCCCCTTCTTCTTGTTGCCAAAGGCTCCATTTCTGTGTGACCATAGTTGCCCCTGGGATAAGTCTTTCTCTTATAGTTACACTGGTAACTGCTCAAAGTCCCACCGAGGCCTTGGAAACATGCCACCCAGATCCTCTCACACTGGCCCAATTGTTCGTGGCCAATGCTTCCCTTTTGAACTCTGGACCTTCTAGAGGAAACGGTTTCAATAGGAATAACGCCAAACTCTCTGTGCCTTGCAAGCTGGGCATCTGGAATGGGGCTTCCAGGATATATGGCTCTTTTGGAGGAAACAAATGCAATCAGTGATTTGTTCCCATTTAATATACCTGAGAAGTGGCTTTGTACTCTTGCCAGTACATTTTTTTTTTCATTGAACAAACACATTGATTTCCTACTGTGAATTAGGCACTGGGTTGGGTGCTGGGATGGGAAGGTGAGGAGAATGGATACTTAGTGACTTTTATTTATCTATTTTTTTTTTTAAGATTTATTTTTATTTATTAATTTATCCCCGCCTTGCTGCTTGTGCCTGCTGTGTCCATTTGCTGTGTGTTTTTCTGTGTCTGCTTGTCTCCCTTTGTTGGGTCATCTTGCTGCACCAACTCACCGCACCGCACGGGGGCTTGCCTTTACCAGGAGGCCCCGGGAATCGAACCCGAGACCTCCCATATGGTAAACAGGAGCCCAACCAACTGAGCCACAGCCACTTCCCCTTAGTGACTTTTAAAGACTGTGCACATCTCTTAGCCTTCAGCGCTAGCCCTTGTTCCAGTGCATGGAGCAGATGGAGCAGGTGACCAGTTGGCTGCAGGCAGCCTCACTCACCCTCCCGTATGACCATGGAGCCAGCAGTACCTTTCATGCTTCCTGCCCCAGGTTCCTACACTGTTGGCTATGACTTTGGCTGCCATTTTTCCAGACATCAAGCTGCTTTGTACTTACACACAACCCCAGAATCTCACTAAAACCATTCTGAGAGGTCTTTGCTTTAGCTTGTATGTGTTTTCCAGGTGAGTGGAAGAGCAGAGATTTGGATGCAAGTCCAGGAGACCATGAAGTTGGGGCCACTGCATCAGTTGCCTGGCTGGAGCCTCCCCATAGTCCAGCAGGTAGACTGAGCAGATGGGCCTGGCCTCATCTGACTCCTCCTAGGTGGAGCTCTCCGTTGTTGGAAAAATAGAGTGTATCACCACCTGCCAGTGGATGCCAGGAGTCCACAAATGTGGACAAAATCCATTCCCTCTCTGATCAGCCCTGCAATACCGTGGATTGTGGCTGCCCTCTGGGCAGTACCCCTGACCTTAGAGTTAAGGATAAGGAGGCACAAAGGAAGAAATAGAGTCCCTACATTCAGTCCAGGCTCCAGGACTTATCTCTTTCCAACCCATTAAATATCCTTCTATAGCAGCTCATTCATTTATAGCCGTCCTGGTGAGCACCATTCTGTGCCAGACACTTACCTTACTGGGGCATTAATGACTCTAGGAAGGCTGCATTATTATACCCATTTTAGAGAGAAGAAAACAGAAGCACAGAAGGCTTGATTATCCAAGGTCATGCAATAGGTAGGGGCTGGGATTCCAACTTAGGGCTGAAGCCTCTTGGAGCCACATTCCTGCCCCTGGGCTCTGTCCCCTCCTGCCACAAGTATGCAGCTATCATACCATGGGAGGAGAAGCCCAGGAGCTTGGTATCCCTCAAGAGACATTTCCAGAATTCAGGTCTCCTCCTTTTCCTCTTCAGACCTTTGCTCAGCCCCCCGCCCCTCAGGGAAGTCCCTCAGCCACCCCTCAGGTCTCCTTCCCAGCCCAAACACACTTACCTCCATCACCAGCACTGTGTAAGAGAGGACTAATTAGCAGGCTGCGAGGGCTCTAAAAATGAAAAGCATCCTTCAAGTGGCAACTGTTATCCCTACGCTTCACCCATGAAATAATGAAATTCTAGGTTCCAAATGGAGAGTCAAACCTTTTAACAAGGTGGTAAAGGGAGGCAGGCGAGGTGGAGGGTGGCTGGCTCTCACCTTGTGTGTGCAGACCCCAATGGTTGGGCTGAAAGCCTCTGACCAGGCTCAGCCCAGGCTGAGGGGCCTCATCAGCCACTGCTGTCCCTGCCAGCAACCTAAGCCCCCCAGGAGAGGGAGAGCCAGACCTCACTCCTAGCGTGGGGAGGGGGCTTCTGTGAGGGTCCTGAGGCAGGCTGCAGAGTTAGAAGGGGGGTTGGGAATGAGGAGCCCTGGTTTCTGGTTCTGGCTCTGCGGCTCATTCCATTCTTGACCCTGGATGGGTCTCTGCCCTCTCTGGGCTCAGTTAACTCTCCTGTACTGCAATGGAATCGAACGATGGCCCCGGCCACACACATGGAGGAAGGGGAGTCTGCCTTGCTCCCACTGTATCCCCAGCATCAAGTGCCAAGCCTGGCACAGACCAGGCAATCAACACCTATTTGCTGACTGACCAGATGATTCTAAGATCCCTACTGGTGCTGATTTTCTGGGGTACCAGGACTTGAGGTATTCCGTTGGTCTCAGATTACCACAGTATCTCCTGAACCCTCAAAGAGTTTCCCAGCTGTCTGGAAAGCTGCAATTCTCTTTTTCTCCCTAAGCTGGAATGGCCCTCCTCTCTTCTCCCCCTCCTCCCCTCCCCTTCTCCCTCTTTCTATTTCTTTCTCTCTCATACACACACACTGTTATTCCCCTTCATAGATGAGGACACTGAGGCACAGAGAGCAAGTGAGTTGTCTACAGTGACCCAGCTGGGTGGGGGCAGAGTGCAGACTTGAACATAGATGAACAATCATTTGTGCAGTTGAAAAGTGTGTATTAAGTACCAACATGGAGGCACCAAGGATATAAGAGTGGAGAAGACACACATGTTCCCTGCCCTCCTAGAGCTAATCTTCTTGTAGACAGGCAACAAACCAGAAAAAGGCAAAGGAACAAATAAAAATCACCGTGTGTGATCAAAACTATGATGAAAATAAAGAAGGTTCTATGATCAAAACTAAAGAGGAGAATGTTCAGGAAAAACTTCTCTGCAGAGGTGATGTTTAAGTTAAGCACCAAAGAAGAAAGAGGAAAGGAAGTTGGTGCCTTTCCATTGCTCTTGGCTGCCTCACCAGCAATCCTCACTCAGATGTAAATGACCAACTGCAGGTCTGAACCTAGAGGCAGGGTTTGTAAGTGGAAAGGAAGGGGGAATCAGAGGGCAGTGAAGAGGCCCTAAGGGAAGAGGAGAGAAATGGCACAAGGGAGGGCAAGAGCTTGGAAAGGCCAGGGAGCCTTGCAGAGGCAAGAAATGGAAAGCCAGGCGTGGAGGCCTGGGGAGAGTCTCTCATCAGTGAAAAGGAAGAATGTGTGCCTGAGTCTTTCCAGAGACAGGCGGCGATTTGAGGCTATCAAGGCGGAAAATGAAAATCATCTGTCCCCGTGAGGGGGGATGCAGGAAGAAGACATCATTCCTAACCAGAGCAGACGGAGGAAGCAATACACGACAGGTCCCTCGAGAAGGGCATCTACCACTGCTTCCCTTCTCACAGCTGCTGTGCCTTAGCGGGTCCCACATCCTCTCCGAGCCCCTGCTATGCTCCCCATGCGCTACTTGGCTCTGAGGAGGGACAAGAGAAATGAGCCACACAGCAGGTGTGGACAGGCCTGGGGACGTAAAGAAGGCCTCTCTGAGGAAGCACCACTTGAACCGAGACCTGAGGTAAAAAGTGAGGGGCATGTGTCCCCTGCAAAAGAAATAGTCTGCAAAATTGTCCCAAATTTAGAAGCCAGTGTTCTATGATATAATTGTGTATTTTTTTAAAAAGCAGCCAGAACTCATCTAGGTAAGATTCCAGTTCCTATGTATAACTCATAAAAGGGACTGAGAGATTTATAGACTTTTTCCTCATTGTCTTTTCTTTTTCCTAACATAAAACATAAAAAATTATGTACGAAATCTATGCATTGTATTTTATATTGTACAGAATTTAAAAAATCCATCTTTAATTAAAAAAAAAAAAAAAAGAAATAGTCTGCACAGTGGTATGCTGTAAATTTCTGATAACTGGAAAGGGGGATTGGTTGGTAGAGTTTGTCAGTTTCCATGGTGTAGATACTCTCACATGGCACGACGTCACAGAAAGGAGCACTCACAAGTCTGTGAGAGCCAGCTGCAGCCCGTTGCTGGATGTAAGGCCTGAGGCAGGCACTTGGCTGGTGGGAAGACAGGGGGGCAGCCACTGCCGCTGGAGCCCAGTGAGGGCATCTGAGGAGGTTGCTGAGGTGGGAGAGGCATGTGTACATTGTGCCTGCAGGTCTCTGTTTCACCTTTCTATTCCCCTCGGAGCTCTGCAAGGTTACATCCTAGGCCTAGAGTCCCTGGTGTTAAATAACAAGGAGAGAATTAATTCATCAGATCCTCTCTGGAGCAATTGCGGCTTTTCATCTGGTGAGTGAGGGGCAGGCGCTATGTAACCATGGATGAGATACCCCTCGGTGTGCCTCTGTCTCTCTCTTCACAGATGAGGACACTGTTCTTCCACCATCACTCCCTGCCTGGGGAGGTCCAGCTCCCCCCAGAGCTTGTGAGGGTGTGGCTGGGAATGGAGAGGTACAGATCCCACCCTGTGTCCTCCTAAGGTCTGGTCTTGAATGCTCTCAGATTCTGTCTGTGCCTGTGGGGCATCTCTCCTGTCTCATTTTAGAGAGAGCTAGAGCATGGTGGAGGTGGACCAGGTGATAAGAGGTAGAGAGCCATCCCCAGAGCCAAGCACCTAGGAGGATCAGCCATTCATAGGGAGGAAGAGGAGGCTAGAACAGCAGGACTATCCAGGAGCAGTGGGGCCTTGGAGGACAGGGCACCTTCTCTCCCCCACCACCACCCCCAGGCCCAGACCTGCCATCCTGTATCTAGGCCATCCTAGTCCTCACCAGTCTGAACTTGACAGTTCACTTTGGGAGATGGGGAAGGGGTGCAGAGAAGGGTGAGGGCCACTGGGGAGCCCTGCCCCAGGAGTCAGGAATCTTAGTCCAGGCAAACTGCTTCGCAGCTGCAAGTTCTCATCAGTACAACAAAGGGGTTGGGCAATGATCTAGTAAGTTCCTTTACCTTTAGCCCACTTAGATTCCAAGAAAGTTATGCCCCAGTGAAAATCCTCCAATTGGTACAGTTCCCCTTCTCCCTCTTCTGTAAAGATGGTTCCAGACCAGAGCTGGGGAAACAGAATCTCTAAGTTCTTCCCATCTCCAAGATTCTGAATCTATGATTTTCCTCTGCACTTGGTTTCCTGGTGTGCGTGTGTTTGTTAATTCCAAGTTAATTTTTCATTATAAAAGTTATAAAACTTTTTGTACATAAATCATATTGATAGTGGAGATGAAAATATTCCTAATGCTATTACCCTAAGGATGTTAACAAAAATGGTGATAGTCACACCATCCTCATCTGTGCTGGTTTGAAGCTGTATGTACCCCGGAAAGACATGTTCTTAAAGTTGATCCTTGATCCATTCCTGTGGGTGTGGACCCATTGTCAGTAGGACCTTTTGACTAGGCTATTTCATTAAGGTGTGACACACCTCATTCAGGATGGGTCTTAACCCTCTTACTGGAGTCCTTTATAAACTGGATGGAGAGAGAGAGAGAGAGAGAGAGAGAGAGAGAGTATGAGAGAGAGAACAGAAGCAAGAAGCTGAAAGCAACGAAACCCGGAAGAGAAGGGAGAGACCAGCAGATGCCACCATGTGCCTTGCTGTGTGGCAGAGGAGCCAAGGATCGCAGGCAGCCGGTCTTTGGGAAGAAAGCATTGCCTTGAGTATGCCTTGATTTGGACATTTTCTTGGCCTCAAACTATAAGCGAATAAATTCCCATTGTTTAAGCCAAGCCATTAAACGGTATCTGCTCTAAGCAGCCTCGGACACTAAAACACCATCTGTGAAGAACTTGCTATGTTCAGGGTGCTTGTCAATCATCTCAAGTACCCCACCACAGAACCTTGGTGGGAGGAAATTAGATATTACCCCCAACTTACAGATGCTAAAAGTGAGGCTCAGAGGAATTAAATGGTTGGAGCAAGATTGTACACTAATGAGTAGCAGAGCCAGTAGGCAAACTCAGCCCTTCAGTCCCAGAGTCCTTGTTTCAAACTATGCTGTTTAAGACTCTGCCATTGTCATCTTCAGTCTCCCCAGTCAGTTAATGTCCTCCTGCCCCTGTACCCTTCCTGCCTCCCCTCAAACCCAGGCCCTCTAGGATTTCTATCATTGCATTTCCTCCTCCTGATCTCCCTGGGACGTAAGTGTGATAGGCACCCTTACAGAGGAGAAGTTAAGACTCTGAGAGGTTAAGTGACTTGCCCAAAGTCATGTAGTCTGTCAGTGTGTGGCCCCAGATGAGCTGCTTTCGATGGATCCACACCCTATGCTGCCAGACCCTGCAGTCCAGCTCTAGTCACTACGTGAGTGGTCCCAGAAAAAAACATCCCAGCCACCTGGCACCTTGCTTCCCCTGCCCCCCACACTTCCCAGCCCATTCTCCCTCAGGCTACTGGAGGGGACATTCTAAAGTGCCAATCCAATCACGTCCTTCCCCACTGACAACCATCCTGTGGCTTCCACCTGCCCTCAAGATGAACCCAAACTCCCTGGTGTGGTGTACCAGACCACCAGCACCGGGTCCCTCCTGCCCCTGCCACCTGGGCTCCCAGCCCTCCTGCTCACACACCCATCTCAGATGCGCCAAGCTACCTGCGTCAGCTCTTTCTGGAGGCTCCACGACTCTGCCCATATTATTCACACCCTGGCACACCACTCTCCTTCTTCACCCGCCTACTCAACCTGAGCCCCGTAAGAGGTCGGGCCTCCCCCTCTCCTCCAGCAACACAATGAAGAGCTGGCTCTTACAGAGCTTTGACTTTGCATCGGGGCAGTGCCAAGTACTTCATTGGCTTTTTATTAAAATCTCATAACAGTCAGATGGTAAGCATCATTAGCCCCATTTCACAGAACAGTAAGCTGATGCTCAAGACATGTTAAGGAACTTGGCTGAGGCCACACGTGAGTAAGTGACAGAGATGGGTTTTCAGACTCAGTTTATTGAACTCCATGTGTGGGGGTCGTGATGGCTCCCTAACACCTCTGCATGGCTCTGTACCTCCTAGTGTTCTTTTACACAACACCCCAACCCACTCCCAACTCCAACGGAAGGCAAAGAATGTCTCTTGTACATCTTTGTCCCCAAGACTTACACATAATATGTCCTCAATTAGTATCTGTAGAAATGAAAAATTCAAATAGATGATCATGTATCTCAGATTTTCCAGGGCACCTTAAATTTCACATCATTTTATTCTTTGCAACAAAGGTGACTTAAGAAGAACACAATCAAATGAAGCATGAAAGTCTTTGGAAAGTCTATGGAAGTCTTTGTAAAGCTTTCCATATTGAAACATCTCACAAACTCATTTAAAAAAAAAAAAAAGTCCTTAACCAGATACTGACTCCTGCTTTGTGATTTCAAATACACAGTCGCTGGAAGTATGGTGAGAGGGATGTGGACAGGCTATCGGTCCCTGTCTCTCTGTGAGATCTTGGCAAAGTCCAAAGTGTTTCCTCTGCAAAACAAATACCAGGGGGTGGACTAACTGATCTCTATGTTCCTTCAAGCAAGGCTGTTCTCGGGTTCCACATGGGATGGAGCCACCCACCCACCACAACCTGGGTGAGGAGTCAGTGGTGCAGGAACAAGGCCAGGTCTCTGCCAGCTGAGGTTCCACCCACAGAACAGGCCCCAGGCCCCAGACATGAGAAGGAAGACAGTAGGAGCACCCTTTGTACCCTTTGCACCTTCTATCTTTCTAGGCTGCTCATTTTAACATCAATAATAAAAATGTTCAAGAGCTTCTCTCTGCCTGTCTAGCTGCTCCCATGACACAACAAGACTTAGATGCGAGGGTAGACATATTTTTTACTCTTCTGAACTTAAACCTTTACAACAGTTTGAATGTTCTTTCCCACATGCATCAGTTCAAAGGCTTTGTTAATTTTGTCAAAAGATAGATTTTGAGTCACAAGTTCATCAACTTTTATCTTTTTAGACATATATTTGGACACCAGCTTTGAGGTACTTTCTACACTCTAATTGAAGTGGTCTTAATAGATTGGTTTAATTCCTACCCAGCTTGATGATTTAGGGACTATTAGCATCCATATTTTATAGCATCAGTTCCATCCAGAAATATTTATAGAGTGTATACCACAAGCCAAGACACTTTTAGGCACTTGGACCTAAACAATAAGACAGTCTCTGGTCTCATGGAGCTGACATTCCAGGGCAGAGGATAGATAAGAAGTCACATAAGTGAGTCCTATGGTCTGTTGGAAGGAGGAAAAGTGCTAGGGAGGAAAGCAAAAGTAGAGCAGGGAGGGGACTCTGGAGTGCTGGAGGGGCAGAGTGGGGGCAGACCCCAGTATTAAATAGGGCAGCCAGCACTGACCTTATTGAGAAGGTGAGGTTCTTAAGAGTTGAGGGAGGATAGAGAGTTAGCCAGGTGGAATTCTGGGAAGAGTTAAGGCAGAGGGGAAAGCCAGAGGGAAGGTCCAGAGGGGAGAGTGTGTCTGGAGTGGAGGGGAGAGCAAGGCAGAGGGGAAAGGGGACGGATCACTGAGGGCCTGGGGTGGGTTGCTGTAAGGGCTTAGGCTGTTCTTGAAGAAAAATGGGGAGCCAGGGCAGGGGTTTGAGCAGAGCGGTGACCTGGTGGGAGTAATGGAGAGGGCGAGAAGTGGGATTTGGGATCTGCTTGGAAGGTACAGCCATTCTAATTTCCTGAGGAAACTGGTATTCACTTTAAAGGTTTGGGGTGGAAGCCCTCACTCCATTCCTGTCCTCAGGGTGGCCCATGGGGCATGGGTGATACTAAAGCTGCCTCTTTTCCAGGTAAACTGGTGTTGCTGGAGCCATCCAGAGGTGGAAAGCACCCCAACTGCCCCAGTCCTAGTTCTACTTGGTGTTCCAATGATGGCACAATAATGGTAACTTCCTACTGTGTGCCCTAGAAGCTGACCTCCCAGTCACCTGGCCCAGCATTCCAGTTAAAGAGGAAGTGGGCAGAACTGGAAGTCCAACTCCTGCCCAAGCATCCCCATCCCCTACCAGGAGCTGGGTGGGGGTGGGGAGAGAGACCAGGGGAAGGGGTTCCTCTTGGCATTATTGAATGCCATTAGACATTAGCCAAGCTACCCACTCCCTGATACATTTCAAAATCTCTGCTTTAGCTACATTTAACGCAGACTTTACTGAGCTCCTGTCATGTGCCTACACACTGAGCCATGTGGTGTTTGCATGTAAGATCCTAAGGCCACATCCCTGTCTTTGCTGGAAACAACTGTAGCTTTTCCATCTGAGATCTGGGCCCTGGAGTCCTGCCTCTGCAGGTTCTTGGCTCCCTGACCATGGGCACTCCAGGGAACCCACCAGGGTCTCTACTGTTTCATCTTTAAAATGAGGACAGTGACCTCTATCCAAGAGGATAAAGGAGTGTAAATGTGAAAACTACTTTATAAACTGTAAAGTGCTGCAGGAAGGTCAAATGAGCACTCACAGTCTAGGAGGAGAAAACCCACAGGAACCCAGCTAACCAGAGGGCAGTACACCCTGCAGTGAGGGCGTCAGACACAAGTAAGGATGTCACGGGAGCACCCAGGGAAAAGTGACTCATTCTAACTGCTGGAGACAGTGAAGCCTTCACAGAAGAAAAGGGCCTTGAAGAATGTATAGAATTTCATTAGCTCAAGAAAAGAAGAAAGGGCATTGGGATAGAGGGAACAGGGGAGCAAGGACCTGGGGGTGTGAAAGCACACAGCAGATGGCTAGAGGGAGCTATGGAAGGGTTGTGAGCAGGGGAGCAACAGAACCAGGTCTGCCTGGGATCACTACTGGCTAGGGATGGAGTAGAATTGCTACGGTTCAGCTGAACAATGCTAGGCTTCAGCCAGCTGTACTCTGCAGTGGAGAGGTTCCCCCACAGTCCGGGTTTGCACTGGGAAAGGCAGATGGAAGTGGGAAGCTGGTGAGGGTGGGAGTCTGGGCCAGGCTGAGCCAGCTGGCTGCCCATTCCCCCTCCCCGCAGAAGTCCCTCTGTCCCACCCCGCCCCCAGCCCCTGGGAGCCTGGAGATCTGTTTGTTTTCCTTGTAAAGAGGGGAGCCCTGCCCTTTGTGAAATTTCTGCTTGGGAAGGAGCGAAATGTCTACTTGCACTGCTGCCTGGATTTCCAGCTATTGACACAGACTCTGACAATGAAAGCAAAGGCCAAGAGAGACAGAGACAAGGTGGCTGATTAAAATGTTCTTCCCCAGGGTTGTTCAGCCCTGCCCTGGAAAGGCTGGCTGGAAAACCCGGGGTGGAACCTTCTTCTCCAGAGCTGCAGGCCCAGTTAGAGGTGATGCTTTGAAAATGGTGATTTATCAGACCCTAACTTCTTCCAGGCTGTTTCCTGTCTCTAAAATGGGGCCAATATCGTGCCCACTTCATGGGGTTTGTTATAAGTCAGGTTCCCCAAAGAACAGACTCTGAGAAAGAGCAGGTTTACCCAAGTGATATATTGGAAAAACAGTTAAATTTGAATTTCAGATAAATAGCAAATCATTTTTCAATGTAAGTATGTCCCATATATAACAGGGTATCCTTTATTTTAACTTGCTGAATTTGGCCACCCTAAGGTTGAGAATGTTCACGTGTAGGAGGTTTGTTGAGAAATGTGCTCAGGGTCCACCCCTCTCTTGGAGTGAAGGAAGGAGGATGGGGCAGAGGGGGAAGTTGGGCTGTGATGTAGTTGCAACAAAGGCCTCCATCGATCCCATGGGGAGCTCTGGAGCTGGGATGGCCCCAAATTAGGACAAGGACACCAGGTCTTTATACCTCCACATCCCACGGGTCATTGTACATCAGCTTTCCCTGGGACGGGGCAGGACCTTGGGCAAGGTGGCTCTCCTCCACTGAGGGCAGTTCTAAAAGGAGGATTCAGTTTGGTGCTGGTGGCTCCCAATTCTCTCTGCTGCTGAGGAATGGGACTTCAATCCTGAGGGGGGTCTGGGCAAAAGCACTGCACAGCAACCTGTCAGGCAGTTTGATTAGACAATAGTGTAAATGGTTTAGCACATGCCTGACACCTAGTAGTCAGTGATTTGGGTAACTCCAAAATAAAAGACAGTTCATTTAGTCTGGCTCTCAAGGCCACCAACCATCCATGTTCAAGTTATCTGCATGGCTCATCTCCCTCAGCTTCATTTGGGGAGCCATTTTTAAAAGCAGGCATGTTGATATCTCATCTGGAGAGAGGCCATGCTCACGCTTCCCCTTGTGTATTGGTGACCAATCTGTTGCAGCCTTCCACTCTGTTGATCCTGACCAACCAGCAAGGATAAGTCTGAGTCGCAAGTCCAGACCCCTAGACACAGTCATGGGGTTGGCTCTTCTTGTCTGTATCTGGCCTCATTCCCCTCCTAGTTGGGAAGCTGCAGTTAATTAGGTTGCAGAGGGCATACTCCTCATGGGCAAAGAGGGGAACCCTGCTTGCCAGGTGTAGGGGCAGCCAATTCTGGTTTCCAGCATCTCTATGGGTTTGGTATCCACAAAGAGGAAGGCTGTGGCCAGGTGTTTGGCCCTTGTTGGCTCTGGATGAGCAAGTCCCTTCCCCCCCCAAAAAAAAAAACCACACAGATGGAAAACCCACCCATCCCTGCCTCATCCTTTTGTAAGGACTCCAAGGGCCTTCTGATTAATGCTGACTTCCAGCTTTCAGGCCCCAGCTTCCTTTTTTCCTATGTGCCCCATTAATGTGCAACATATTTAAGTGCTGGAAACAGAGAATCGCTGGCTCTGGGTAGAAAAGCATCTGAGTTTGGATTTAGATAAAGAGGCTGAGTAGTCTGAACACACGGATACAAAGCAATTGAGGTGCCCTCATTCACTCAGAACCACTAATGGTCGCTGAAGGTTGCTGTGTATGCAGAATATCCACTTAATTCTTACAACAACCCTATAAGAAGGCACTATATTATCAACATTTTACAGATGAGGAAACTGAGGCTTAGCAAAAACAAGTGTCTTGACCAAGGTCCCATAGCAAAAAAGCAGGAGAGTCAGGGTTCCAACCCACATTTGTCTACCAACAGTGCTTTGCAGTGTGCCCTTTGCTAGGCTGCAGGTTCATCCATAGATGCACTCACCTGATGGCCGTGAGTCATTGCTATTTTCAACATCACCATTCTTATGAAACAGGTAAACAGCAATGAAACACAATACACCCAAATGCCCAAATCTGGCAGAGATTGGTACATCAGGAGGTTTGCTGGAAGGAGGAGTGCATCTGTTAGGGTTCAGGTGCAGGAAACAAGAACAAGTCTAGCTATTTCAAATAGACAAAATTTAATAGAAAGCATTAATACCTCAGACACCGTTGGCAGGGTTTGAGGAGCCTGCTGGAGGCTGCACCTCCTGAAACCACCCCTAGAACTCCACAGAACTCATCTGCCATGGGGCCGCCTCTTCTGGCAAAGATAGGATGATGGGGGGACAGAAAGACACATCTAGGGCTGCTGACTTCAAGAACACTTGTCTGTCACCGAAATTCAGAGATCGGGGAACTGCTAACACCCCTCCCCTACCATGTGTGCATGTACACACACACACACACACACACACAACTTACTGTTGATACTTATGAAGTTAGTGACAAGACCCTGGAACACTGGTGCAGAAAATCCCACTATCTCCACAAACATGCCCACCAGCCAGAAATGGCCACATTAGCCAGAAGATGGTCTCTGCCTTACTGCTCCTTTCCAGTCTTGCTCAAGGGCATCTAATTGTGGAGCTGCATTCTCATCCAGAATCCTAGCAGCAAGGGAGTTTGGGGACAGAGTACTTAGCTGTCCAGGTGCTGCAGTACAGGAAGATGCCCAGAAAGGAGGTTGGAATGGATGATGAGTGCTGGTAGGGCAAGGTAATAAATTATATGATGTATCACAAAAAGCCAGGCCCCTGCCTAGCAGAGAGCAGGGCATTTTCTCACTAGGACCTTCCAAGCACAAAGGAATGATGGATTGGTGAGGTAGAGTAGTGTTGGGTCGGGTAGTGCCATGGGTATGTGCATGGATTCTGCAGATGGACAAGGCTGGTATGGAATCCCAGATCCACATCGCAGGAGCTAAGTGCCCTTAGGCAGGTCGCTCCATTCCTCTGGGTCTCCATCTCTTCCTCTGTAAAAGGGGGCTGGCCTGTGATACCTTCCAGCTCTCCCCTTCTGGACTGCCCAGCCATTTCTCACCCAGATATCAGTTCTCATGTCAGGAGACCTGAGTTTGAGTCTGTTGTCCCCATCAACCAGTTCTGAGGATATGAGTGAGGCATTCAAACTCTCCAGTTTCTCTTTCTTCTTAGACCACTTCTGCCTCACATGAGCAAATGAGGTGCTGAATTAGAGCCAAAGGACTTCCTAAGTATGAAATCAACTAAGTCCTTCAGATAAAAGACATCATCACATGGAACTTCTGCAGCCTTTCTCTCTAAGCAGGAGAGAATCCTAGAGTCACAGCTGAGAAGTGTAATTTGGTGATTTTTAAAACTTCTTTTTTAGCCCGAGAACACCCAACCTCTTTCCCCCAAACAAAATATGTTGTAGAACCTAATCTATAAAATAGATAAAAATCAGAGTTGTTCTACTTCAAGTGATCTCTGGAGCTACTCTCTCTGCTTTCCCTTCTCTGCCCTACACCATTAGCTTCTGAAGATTCCAGGATTCCCTTAAAGCATAATTTGAATACCAGACTGGTTTATGGAAAGAGTTCTTCTAATTTCAAAAGACCTAATTCTGGTCAGAACTCGCTGGTTATCAACTTGTGTGACTGGGGACAAGCCACGTAACTCTCTCTGGTCTTCAGTTTCTACGTCTATCAAATGGAGATACTTTCCTGTCTCTGCTTGTTGTGTCTTGACTATGAGTCCATAGATATGACAAGGGCTTTAAGCTGTAAACACAAGATAGAAGTAAGGTGGTGCTTATTTGCTAGTACCTGGCTTCATTCTGCAGATGATCTGCATTGGGTTAGTAGTCAAATGATAAGTTGGACCTTTAGCCTTCAAAATGAGTCTTTTTTGTATTCTCCTCCAACATCAAAATCTGTAGTGGCCCATATGCCTTATTTTCTCCTTTCTTACCACTAGAGTCCCCCCACCCCTTCTTCTGCCCCCACCCCCACCCCCAATCAACCCTCGTATTGACCTGCAGTCTAAACCTCAGAGTCTTAGTCAACCTCTCCTCTCTGCCTCCTAACTGTTCCAGCTCACACTTCCCTGGCTGGACCAATTACTAGCCCATCCTCCTCCCCCAAAAAACTCCATGACAACTTTATTCTGTTTAGCCTTCTACCTTTCAGAGCAGGGCCAAAGGCTGCTTTTGTGACTATTTTCCAGTGTAATGCACACTCCTGCATGGAGGAGCTGTCAGGGAGCCCAGGACCTTGTCTAAAGGCAGCCCGCCATAGACAGGCTTTCTGTGGATGACTAATTAACTTCTAATTTGTAGGGCAACCTTGGAAATGGCTTCAACTCTACACAAGGTAGGATCTCAGAACTGGTGGATTTTCATTTCTTTCTAATAGAGAGGGAGCCGAGGACAGGGAAAGGAGACAGAGGTCTGGGTTCAACAACCAGCTCCTTCCCTCCTGTCCACACACCACTTTCCTTCTTGTAGTTTCCTGCTCATATTTCAGTTTCCTCATCTGTGAAAGAGGGACATGGAAACCAAACCTACTTGTGAAGATTAGATGAGATAATTTATCTAAGTGTTCCTTAACTTCAACAGAAGTGACATTTTGGGCCAGATAATTCTTTGCTGTGGGGGCTGTCCTGTGCATAGCAGGATGTTAAGCAGCTTCCCTGGTCTCTACCCATGAGATGCCAGTAGCCTTCCCAGCCCCACCCCACCCACCATCCCCAGTTGTGAAAACCAAAAATGTCTCCAGATATTGTCCAATGTTCCCTTGGGTTCAAAATCACCCCCAACTGAGAGCCACTGGTAACATACTTGATAAACAATCAAACTATTCACTATTATTGCATGTATGTGAGAAATGCACCTTTATAAATTCATTGACTGAAAAGACATGAAGCTGAGAGAAGATTTGGAAGTAAGAAACAAAAGCTGTAAAGCAAGTACCCCCTCCCTTCCCCTCCCCCTCAGACCCAGAACCACAATCTAAGACCAAGTGTGCTTGGCCTGAGTCCTGCCTTAATCAGCCAGCTGACACAGAGTGCACCCCTGTGCTGGCCTAGATAATTCCTGCAGTGTGGGCCTCCACCCCTGTGAAGTTAGATGTATTAATACCACCAAAATATTTCTTAATCTCCTAAGCCTCAGCTTTGAATCCTTAAAAACGAAAGAAAGAACCTGCACAAATCTCTTAATTAGGACGCCCAATTACTTCGATAAATATTTACCCAGTTCAGGCATGAGGCATGGAAACCCTGCACCATTAGTCAATAGAGGTCAGCAAAGTGCATCTTGGGAACAGCAGGATGCATTTCAGTGTGGCTTTGGAGGGGTGTCGGGAGAATGTCTCCAGTTTCATGCTTCTGCTAAAGGCAGGTGAACAAACACATTCCCTGACTTCTCCTTGTACATCTGCCACCCACAAAGTCCCAGGTGGACTTGAGGGGCTCATTGTAAATTATTGCCCGGTGGTCTGGCTTTCCATGGAGAGACAGGGTTGCTTTTGCAGCCAGTTGGGCCACCAGGGAAACCAAACTACCCCCAGCAATCTCTCGAGCCTCGTGCTGGACACTTTTACCACTATCTGGAGGTGCCCTCCTTCCTCTCTGCTCAGCCACATCAAGAGACACTCTCTACAGGCAGCTTCTCTGATTCATCTCCCCTGCCATCCCTTCTTTTCAGTTCTTAGGGCCTATGCACAGCCTGAAATTGTTGGCTCTCTGGCCTTGTGTGTGTCCTGAAGGCAAGAGCGTCCCTTACATTTTAGTACTTCCAAAGGGGCCTTGCATAGAGCAGGCTTTCAGTAAACTCTTTCAGATAAGCAATCAGGTTCTGTTATCCCCATTATACAGATGTGGAAACCGAGAGCCCAAGAGAATCGGGATCTAGCCCAGTATCTTGCAGACCGTCAGGCCTCCTGATGCCCAGGCTGGTGCTGCCTCATAGCATGACAAATGGATCCCTCTGGCCTGAACTTCTCCGTTCAGGGAAGTGACCTTCAGAGGCATCCCTTATAAGGAGACTGAAATAGGAGTAAGGGTAAGGGCAGGGGTCTTGGGGAAGTAAGCTCTTAGCAACCTTCATCAGGAAGCAAAAGAGAATTTGGCAGATGGCAAAACAAAGAAATGATCCAAGGAAACAGAAAGCATCCTAGCGCAGGCTGAGGGGAAAGAGGGTTTAGTTACCCTCTCTGCCCACTGGAACTTTTATCCATCCTTCTGGGTTTAGCCCAAGCTCCACTCTTCTAAGAAGTTCTCTGAACCCCCCTTCTCACAACTCCTGTTCTCCCTCAGAATTGGACTACTCTATATACTCCTTATATATAAAGTCTTTCTGGTCTTCTCAGAAATGCTGTGACCTCCAGCAAGTCAGGTTTGGGATCAGATTATCTCTCTGCCTGCACTTACTTCCACATCCCCCAGGGTTTAGCTTTGAATTGACTACCTCTCCTGCCCTTTCTTCCTCCACTCCACCCCACTCCACCCCCAGGACAGTAGGGATGTCCAAGGTCACCTGCGGATGATAATAAAGAATGGGAATTCCAGTGATGGAGGGAAAAGCCAGGAGACCCCCTCGAAGGCCTTCCAGGGAGCTCAGGGTCGGCTTGCTGTGTATTCCCACCTGGGCCTGGCTCAAGCTTGGCTACATATATTTATTCTAATTAATATATGTAGACTGTAGCCTGGCTGATTCCCCTTTAGGGCCGGAACATTAGACCTGCCTTGCCTCTGCAGGCGCCCAGAAAATGTGCGAGGAGTTGAATTACCTGGATGGTACACAGCGACGCCATGGCTGGCACGGTTAACTGCTATTGATCACTTAATGTGTTAACTACTGTACTAAGCCATGCGCATTATCTCCACAGAGCCTCACAACAATCCTCTGAGGTAAACAGGACTGTTATCTCCACTTTACAGGTGAGGAAATAGAGGCTTAGTGAGATTAAATACCCGCCTCTCCACCCCATGGTCACAGAGCTTGAACCCAGCGAGAAAACTAGAAGGGGAGTTGGGAGACCCCAAGAAGTCCCTCAACCTCCCAGAGCCTTAGTCCCCTTCCCTTTGTGGGCTCTGTCTGAGATTTCCTGGGACCCTCTAGATTCCTGTGGTCTGTACCAGTGTACAGTCTAGCTGTCTGCTACGTTCCAAGGAAAGCCAAGCTGGTGGAGGCAGCAGGGTGTGCTGGCTAAGAGCACGGAATTTAGGGCCCAAGTGCCCGAGTTCAAGTCTCTCAACAGCCACTGAAGTGACCTTAGGGGATTCAGGGTACCACTGTGTACCAGTTGCCCCACTGTAAAGTTGGGGTGATACTAATAGTACCTGCTTCATTCACTGGATGAGGATGAAATATGCTAGTTTTGACAAGTACTTAGAATGCTGTCTGGCCACAGGGTAAGCACTTTGCAAGAGTTTGTTAAATAAAATCCTGCTTCCTCTTGCTCTGTGGTGAGGTGCTTGCTTGTGGAGAAAGGCCAGGGAGGGGGGGAGGGGATGGTGAGTAGAGGGAGTAGGGGATGAAAGGGGGACCAAATTGTCCTTGCAATGGTGACAAAGCCCAACATCAGAGGGATTTTTCAGAATCAACCCAAGCAGGTGGGTGGGTGAAGGAGATTTTTCTCCTTTTTGGGCAGTCCCAGCAAGAGGAAATCAAAGTCAGTGGAGGCTCTGGGGAGGGGATGATAGGGAGAGATTCTCAACCCCAACCAAGTTACTGATCACTTCCTCAAATAGGAGACCACAGCCTGGTAACCGGACTGAGTCAGACCCCTTTAATTCCTGAGAAAGGGAGAAAAACCATATATTAACACCCTGTCTGATGCGTCAGACAACCATTTTTAAAGAACCAGAGGAGCGGTTCTTGGGGCAGGCAGACAACTGTCCAACCACCAGGCCACCCAAATGAGATAGGCTGAGGGACCTCCCCTCCGAAGATCCCAGCCGGGCTTTCTATCTCACCCGGGTGACTTTTTCTTTTTTTCTTTTTTTTTTTTTTTTAATGTGCCAGGAATTCCTCTCCCACGTGGGGTGGACTCCGAGGTACTCAATTAAGCAGCCAATGAAAAGTCAGCTCTCCGGTAGCAAATGACCCTGACACTTCTTGTAACATAAACAGTTGAAACGTTTCCAATTAGAACTGGAGACAGAGACGTTTGAACTCTTTCTCTCCACTCCCCCCACCCCTTCTTTAAAAATAATTGTCAAGCCCCGCTTTGGACAGGGTGTTGTATATATGTTTTGTTGCGTTTTTTCCCCCTTTCTTTTCTCTTTTTCGAGCATAAAAGAGATTTATTTTGCTCCTTGTTTTTCCTAATTTGTGGGATGGCATGGGGGGTGGGAGGCAAAGAGGCGGAGAGCTTAAAGCGGTGCTGGCCTGGTTACTTGCCTCCCGCCTCCTTTCCTGCTCAGGGCTCAGGCAGCCCGGGAGAGCAGGCAGTGATGCTGGATGCAGAGCGAGTCGGGGGGAGCTGGGCCTGTGACCCCAAAGCCAGACCTCCGACAGGGCTAGCAATGAATGAATGAATAAGTGAATGAATGAATGAGTGAATGAATGAATACCTTTCCTTTAGCAAATGCTCCCAAGGGAACCAGTTAAGCTAGGCTGTCGAGCCAGCTGCCCTGGATTCGAATCCTAACCCTTTGTCCAGCTCGGGGCACATTACTGAGCTTTCTCATCCTCTCTTTGTCACTCTATAAAATGTGGCCACCAGCCTGGCCGCTTCCCTCCTGAGTAGGAATGCCTTCCTTGCCTTGTACCTAGTAAGCGCTCGAATTCTCTCTTCGGGCTGCGTGGCGTGCAGCTCCAGCCGGGCCCTGCGGAGGGGGCGGTGCTCGACAAAAGCACGTCCCTCACGCACGGCCGTTCAGTTGTCAAACAGTCCCAGGCTCCTCCCGGGTGGCACGCCTGGCGCTGGGGCTCACAAATAAGCTCGACATGGGTCTGCTCTGAAAGAGCAGTAGGGTTCGTGGGGTCGGAGGGGAGACACAAACGTCCCCAGAAGCGCAGACGTCAAAGCAGGAGAAACTCAGACCCGGAGACAGCCGCAAGGCTTTTCTGCCCACACTCTGCGTAGACCGGGTCTGGGGGCCTCGAGGCTCCTCTGCAGCCAGCGGGCGGGCGCTAGGGGAGCCTGGACCCAGAGGCAGAGAGCGAGGGACCGGACGAGGCGCCGCGCCCCTGGCATCTTGAAGGCATTGTGTTTAATAAATCCGGGCGACACCCACACCGGCTCTCCCCCCTCCTCCTCGGCTCCCAAATCGAGACCTGCTGTGGACCCCCAGTTTACAGGGTCTTAAAACCCCCTTCACTTTGATTAGCAGCTTCAAAGAGCTCCCTTTAAAGTTCGCTCTTACACCCCCCCCCTCAGACCACCCCTCCCCCATCACTTCTAGACTCCTGGACGACAACAAAACACTAAATGCAAGTTTAAAGAGGAAAAAAAAATCTTCAGGCTTCCTTCTGAACGCGGGCTGTAGGCCGTAGAAATTACCTGTTTCAGGCTTGCGCTGGAGTCGAAGGACCATGGAGTTTGGGTTTTTTCTTTTTTTCCCCTTTCATTTTTTCTCTTTACTTTTTTTTTGGGGGGGGGTTGTGTGTGTGTTTTTACCTTTTATTATTTAAATTGATACGTTTCATTACTAGGGAGAAAAATAAAATATTCCTTTGATACACAAAATCAAATTGATATTTAGCCTCTGCTTACTTTTTTATGCATGGCTCCTTTATACCACATGGTAGTGACAGATTGTTTGAGCTGGAAGGAAAAGCCATTCAAAGCTAATTAAGCAGCCATTCCAAGCACTATTTGCAAGCGGGAGGCTCAGAAGCCTCGGCATTTGTCAGCGCTCCCCCACCCCGCGTGGTTTTGACTGACAGCTCTGGCCTCGGACTGACAGCTCCTGACGGCTCCGCCAATCAGTGGCGAGGAGGACCCTCGGCAGCCTGTGATTGGGCCCTCTAGACCGTCTTCGGGGGCGGGGTTGACGGCCTCCACGTGGGGTCAGGAGAGAGAAAGGGGCGGGGCGGGTAGGAAGCCGTTGCGCCCACCCGTGACGTAAGGGGGAGGGCAGAGAACGGGGAGGGGAAAAGGAAGCTCCAAAGAGGAGCCATTTTGTGTCTAATGAATGCTGTGGCCAGATGCTCGCATCTGTCGAGCCGGGCCCCCTCTCTACCCCCCTCTTCGATATGCGCCGCACACGATTTATGTTTTTATTTAGGAGAATAAATAAATGAATAGAGGAGCGCGGTTCGGGGCTGGCGGCCGGAGCGGGCGCGGGGAGGTTCCGCTCCGAGGCGAGTGCTCACGTGTAACTCCCTGCGCACCGGCCTCCGAGCGCCCGTTGCTCTCAGCTCCTCATTAAGATGCAAAGGCGAACCTCCGCCTCCTAATGAGGGGAAATATAGATCCGGGGGCGCGCGTCCGGCTCGCGCGCGCCCGGTACCGCCTCCAGGGCGCGGGGCCCTTGGCCTGCGACGCCCGCGCCCGCCGCTGGCCCCGGGGTCCCGGCTGGTTCGCACAGACGCTGCGGAGTACCCGCGGGGGTCTGGGGCGCGGCTGCTTCCCCCTCGCCTGTCCGGCCTGACGTAACCCCGAGCGCAGGAGACAGAGGCTCTCAGTAACCCCCGACTCGAGTGGCCTGTAGGACAGCGTGGGGAGTCCCGGAGACGCGGCGGCTGGGGTGGGCCAGGGGCGCGCGACAGGTCGGGGAGCGTCTGTGTCTCCCGGGGCGCCGGGGCTGGTGACGGGGGATGCCCACACGCTCCTCCACCAGCTTCAGCCAACGCTGTAGCACGGACCCGAGCAGGCCGAGTCAACCGGGTCGGAACTCGGAGCTCTCCGGCCCCGGCGGTGCAGGGCCCGACCCCAATCCCGGACTCTGCTCCCGGGACCCGGCGCGCAGCGAGGAGCCCTCCCAGCAAGGCTGTGGAGAGAGTGTCACTGTCCCCACGGCGGCCCTCGCTTCGCCGGGGTAGAAATCTCCCAGTGGGGCAAGCTGAGTAGGTTGTCCGCGGGCAGCTGGGCCCTTCCATCTGCGCTGCTCGCCAAGCAAAAGTTCCTCAGACTTCTCCTCGCGGGCAGCCGCAGCACATCAAAGACGCTGTTTATTTGGCTTTCTGAAAAGGGTGAAGAACACAGAAAAGGAGAGCGGGGTGGGGGTGGGGTGGGGGCAATGGGAGTTAGAGAAGGAGCTAAAAAGGGACACCGCCAGTTCCTAGCAAATCTTTAAGGGAGTGGGGGAAGAGCCAACTTTGGGAGCCACCATTTTATCGGTCCTAAATCTTGTGAAGTGAAAACATTGAAGTGACAAATTGATTCTGTTTGTTTTATAGTATCTAATTGTGCTGCTTTGCAGACCTAATGAGATTAGAGGGAGGAATCGTTTGCCGCCACTGCAGAATAAACTGATACATTACTACCAGCCACAGGTTTTCAGGATTGTACAGCTTGTCTTTTTTTCTTTTGTTGTTGTTTCTCTGTCTTCTCCCTTACCCCCTCCCGCCAAATAATTATTTAATAGATCGTGGGGAAAAAAAAAAGGAGGGACAAAAACTCCAGCAGCCCAGGACTATAATATATCTATATATTTATTATATGTCTTTCGGTTAATTCCTGATCTGAGGAGCGCTGTTTTCCACTCCCAAGCGAAAGTCACCAGCGGGTTGGGCCTGATTGCTACTTTTCATGCATAGTTTTAGACACAAGAGGGCATTGTGACGTCGCGCCCAGCGGCGCCCAGTCGCAGGCCGAGTCCCGCAGCCCCACGTGGGAGTTCCGCGCTCCCATTGGCCAGCGCCGAGCGAAGCTGCCACATTATTTTGTTACTTTTCAGTCCCTATTTGGAACTGCTCTCGCGGCAGTTCAGACCTCGTGCTCGTCCCCCTCGCTTGTCTGTGTGTGGTATCCGCAAGGTCCGGGCGACTTTTTTTTTTTTGGGGGTGTGTGTGTGTGTGTGTGTGTGTGTGTTGGGGGTGTGTGTCGGGGTGTTGTGTTTTGGGGGTTTGTCGGGGCGCGGAGAGGAAAGTCGGCCGAGGGGACGAAAGGAAGCCGCAGAGCTCCTGGATCTCTGGCTGCGTCTCCCCTCCAGCGCTCTCCTGTCTGCACACCCCGAGGCAGCGGTGGCGCCGAGCGCTCCTCGCTGGGGACCCGGCACTCGAGCTGGGAGCAGCAAGGACCCCTTTGCGGAGGCTTCGCAAGGACCCCTTTGCGGAGGCTTCCCAAGCACGCTGGAGTTAGAATGCCAGAGCAGTTGATTTGCACCTACTGAGCCCGGAGTTTCCTCCCCGGCCCTGGGAAGAGCTTGCAGCGGCGGCGGCGGCAGTAGCAGACGGAACAGCAGGCTCCCTCTCCGTTGGGGGGCGTCGAAGCGCCGGTGCGGGGCTCCCGCCCTCACCCTCCGGCGCTCTCGCGGCCCCAAGCCGCCACCTCGGTGCCTGCCTCCTTCCTCTTCCTCCTTGCCGGGAGCCCGGGACGCCGCCGCCTCGGGGATCGGACCCGCGCGCCCCCGGATGCTCGAGCTGCCCTGTCGCGCCCCACTCCTGGCGCGACGGGCTAAGTGATCTGGAGGGGGCTAGCGCTCGCCCCAGGAGGTACCCCCGGCCTCAGGACCTCGCGCTGGACCCGCTGGGGAGAAGACGATGTCAGCGCAGCCCGGGGTTCTGACGCTCTCAACGCAGCAAGGGGAAGGCGGCCGGCTGAAGCCCACCGAGCCCTAGGCGCACAAAGCCCGCGTCCTCCGCGCGGCCTCGGCGCCCGCAGACGACTTTGCCGCCTGCTCCGCGGCTCTTTGTCTCCACTTGGGGCGGGCGCCCGACTCTGGGATTTCGCTGCGAGAGCGGGCTGGGGGGGCCGGGGGCGAGCTCTCGGATTCCCGGCCGCCCCCCGCTCGGGCTCGGCTCCCCCCTCCCCCGCACCTCCCCGGCCCGGGCTCTCCGCGCTTTCAAGCTCTCGGAATCACGACCCCTCCCTGCCATGTATCCGCAAGGCAGACATCCGGTGAGTAATTGCAACTCGGTTTATTTAAGCATCTATCATGGCAGGGTAAACGAGGCAGTTTATCTGGCACCTCCATTTTGCTCGTTGTTACCTTTATGGTGTGTGTGTTTGCGTGTATGTATGTTTTCTCACACAAAGGGGATGGGGGGTGCCGTTGAGAGAAGAGGTTAATTCCGCCCGAGTGGCGTGGGGGGCTGCCTGTGTTAGAGCGCGAGCTCTTTTTACACTCCCCTCCCTCGCCCTCTTTCCCGAGTCTCCCAACTCAACCGGCGTACCCACCTCCCCGCCCCCGTCTTTCTTGGGAATGGGAGCCCCTTAGCGAAAGGAATAGGAGTCCCGCGGCCGAGAAGGTAGGACTGGACCCGTCCCTCTTCCCTACCCGCGGTCGTGGAGATAAGTAACTTGCAGGGAAGGTTCCGGGTTGTGAGGGGGCTTCTCTAGTTGGGAGCAGGCGGGGAGGAGGTCGAGCGAAGCCGCGGAGGGGCCGGGGCAGCTTGAATTCGGTCTCATGTCCCCGCCCCCCTCCCGTCTTGTCCTCCTGTCTTGTCCTCCCCGGCTCCAGGCTCCGCATCAACCGGGGCAGCCGGGATTTAAATTCACGGTGGCTGAGTCTTGTGACAGGATCAAAGACGAGTTCCAGTTCCTGCAAGCTCAATATCACAGGTAAGGCCGGTGGGGACCGCCTCAGGGCTGCCGTTGAGGGGGCGTCCCCGCCTCGGCTCCAGCCACCGACCCCGGGACCGCCTTGTTTCCCCTCTCCCAGCGCGGCGCCTTAACCCTTTGCAGCCCGCAGCCTCCCAGCGCGGCTCGCAGGGGCCCCCGGGGTGAGGGTCGGGGTCGCGGGCGGGCCGGCTCCATTTACTGGAGGTCGCGGTCTAGCGTCAGGGTCCCGCCGATGTCCTCCCACTCCCTGCCCCCAGCCCTGGTAATTCTATTCTCTGGGCCTCGGGAAGTTTCAAGTTGTTTCAACCCCCTCCCGGTGGCGGGGACCCAAATCCTCCTCCTCCCCGAGGCTGCGGGATAATGGGGTAACCTGGGAGGGTGTTAGGAAAGTGGAAAAGTGGCCCTCAGAGGCCCTTGGGCTGGGGCCTCCGAGGAGGCTGTGCAGGCGCCAGGCCTGAGCCGGCTCCTTCTGCCCTCGCAGCCTCAAAGTGGAGTACGACAAGCTGGCGAACGAGAAGACAGAGATGCAGCGCCATTATGTGATGGTGAGAGGCGGCCTAGGGTCTGGGAGGGCAATCCCGACGGGGGATTGAGGGCGGGATCTGAGTAGACGCCTCAGGGAAGTGCCTGGGAACCCGGTGTAATCCGAGCGCCCTCGGCCCGGGCTTTTCCTTAGCCCCGTATGCTTGGAGTGGGGTGGGTGAGATCGGAGCTCTGGCAGAAAGAGAAACCCAGATTCCACGCTGGGGACCTCGGCACTACTTTTGAGTTGCTTTAATTTGTGTTTCCAAGGCTTCCCAGAGGGCTGGTTGCGTTGTCTTGGCTGGTAAGATAGGACTGGTTCAGCCTATCTCAGAGCCGGATAAAAATTGTAGAGACCTCCTGGGGGTGTTTGAAAACTTTTCTGCTTTGCAGCTCTGGAATCTAGCCAGAGTAGAACAAGAAGCCTTCTCTGCCCACCCCTTTCTTCTCCAGAGGTTGTCTGAGGAGTGGAGGAGGCTTTTAAAAGCCTTCTCCCTGCACTCTCTTCTTCAGGGGATCCCCACCCCCCACCCCATCTGTTCAGCCCTGAAGCTGTAGGTAGACTATCTGCCCTTTTCCCAGCGTCTCTCCCAGCTACTTTAAACCGTTTGTGAGAGGGCATGGAAGGCACTTAAGCGCCACTCCCTGCACTGCTTTCCACAGAAGAGGCTTTCGACACAGTGCTAAATAACTCTCAGAGGACAAGAGGGTCCCACTGTACACACTAGTCTCTGTGAACGTGAACCTTGACTAAACAGGATATATGGCACAGGCGGTACTTGTTGGAGGGAGGGCTCGATCTCTTACTATTGTATATATATTATTCTGTTGAGATGAGAGAGGAACACTTCCCTGTTGTCTGCTCTTAAAACCCTCTCAAGCTGGCTTTTGGGTTTCATTTAAAACTTCTCTAGCAAAGGTATCATAAAAGTAGGATTTGGCTAAAACTCCGTAGAAAAACCTGAATTTGAAAAGTGAACAGATTTTTGGTTGTCAGTTAATGGCAATTCTGTTTACTTTTAGTACTATGAGATGTCCTATGGCTTGAACATTGAAATGCACAAGCAGGTAAGCTCTTTTCTCTTTAAAAATATATTTAATTAAAAAAAAAAAAAAAAAAAAAACTTTGGTCTGTAGAGTTCTTATGTCCCCTCCTGTTTGGAAATTGAGCCTAGACTTGCAGCTCCCACTTCTTGACAGTGAATGGACCCATTCTTTGAAATGCAAGATCTGAGGCTTTATTTCTTGGTCATATTGAGCTTTTAGCATTGGAGCCTGTGAAATTAGCCCTGGTCTTGGATCTTAGTGGAGAATAAAGGACCGAAGGGAAAGTTGTCCCTCCAGAATCTGGCTAAAAACAGACTCCTGAAAGCCCAGAGGTGGTTGGCTGCTTTTATCTGTTTTAATATAAAATTCTCAAGAGGAAATGCAGGAGGGTTTTGGATTTTTTTTTTTTTTTTGCAAAAATTTGATGTTCTGTCTTGATAAGATTAAACTTCAAGAGCCTTAAAAGCCAAGCTGAGCTGTTGAAATTTAAAGGAGCAGAGCCACCAACTGCCTAAAAATATAAAGCCAGAATGAAATACAACTCTAATGACTTACATTTATGAGGCAGCTTTCTCATCCCTAACTTAATTTAAAGACAGCCGCGTTCCCATTTTACAGAGAAGGAAGCTGAAGCTGAGAGGTGAAGTAACTTGCCTAGGGGCCTCCTTGCCAGGACTTTTGAGATGGCTGGAAGTTGAACTCAGCTTTGAAATCCTGAAGTCAAACCAGTTTTGCTAGTCGTTTTGTCCTTTGATGGATATGTAAACTACCTCATATTGTCTCTATTCTAATAACAGTATACCTCAAACCTAGCAAAATACAAACACCCTTTATCTCGGTGCATATCAGTCACTAGTCCCAGTGAGGGCTGGACTATGGGTGAGGCCTGTTTGTGTATTTGTGTTAGGAGGAGAGGTTGCCTATAATTTGGCTTGGCCTGCCAAAGTGTTGAGTTGACTTGGCAAGTATAAATGGCGCAGTCTGGTTGTTCTTTTTAACAATTGGTGTTCTTGAAATCTCAGAAGGCTGTTGACTCATTCTGGCCTTTGGTGACCGTGACTTGAATGGATTTTCTGCTCTAAATTAACAGTCATTTACAAGGTTTAAATTTTTGTTCTTTAAAGGGGCAGGACCCAGGGCAGGTGACCCCTGGAGCACTTGCAGATTCCTGCCTGCTCCAGTGCCTTGGTTCAGAGGCGTTTTAATCTGTACTTTCCTTTACCCTCTTGTAGGGAGCCCCAGGGTTGGGTGAAGGGCAGCCAGAAAGGGGCCTGAATTTATTGAGCAATGTGGGAATCCAACTTGTGGCTTTTTGAGGGATTATTAATTCCATAGGAAGGCACATAAGGCTACTATGTTTTTTACTTCTTGATCCACAGACAATAATAAATAGACACCGCTTTGTATATAAAGATGTGTGTCCTCACCAGAATGGACTAGGCAGAACTGACCAGTGGAACCTGGGGTCCCAGGTGTTCAAGGAACCTGGGGCTATTATACAAGGTGCCATCTCCTCTCTCTCTCCACCCCCTCTATTCTTTTGTTTCTTCCCTGAGAGCATTTAGTATCTTGGGTGTGTTTAAAGAGGGTAATTGCACCCAGGTTTAAAATTTATAGCAGCAGTTATCCTAAGAGCTCTGTAATTAAGGTGTAATATGTCGTTGCATGTTGAGGTCTGCATGGGTGGTGTTCCCCATGTCTGTAAGTGGATGGTTCTTTGGCATAAGGACTCAACCTTGGCAGGCAGAGCAGAGCTGTTCTCAAAGTCCTGGGGACACTCCGAGCCAAGGAAGAGTTAAACATCTTAAACGCATTTGGCGGTTGGGTTTGTATAAAGAGCTGCTGTGTGCATCTGGGACTTCTGGCCGTTCCCCAAACAAGGCTCTTAGGGGGAGAATGCCTGAGGTTTGGCTTCATCTTCTCATTTAATTCTCTCAGCTGCCAGTGGTGGACAGAGGGATTCTTTGCCCCACTGCCCCCTCCCCCTTTTTTAGGAAGTACCAGGGATTGAACCCAGGACCTCCTACATGGGAAGCAGGTGCTCAACCACTGAGCTACATCCGCTGTCCAATGAAAGTTGGTTTTTTCGTTTGTTTGTTTGTTTGTTTGTTTGTTTTTAGGAGGTATTGGGGATCAGACCCTGGACCTCATATACAGGAAGCAGGCACTCAACCACTTGAGCTACTTCCATTCCCCTGCCCTTTTTATCCATGAGGAAACTGAGGCTTCAGGGACTGGCAGGGAGCCAAGCTGGAACTCCCATCCCGGCCTCTGGATTCCTGCTTGCCACTCACCTTTGCCTTCCTGCCTCTGAGGCTGTTGTACCCATTTGCTTCCCAGCATGAACATGTGAGCTGTGATTGCTCTGACTGCGGGTTTATGGCAATCTCTGAGTTGGGTGAAGTTGCCCTGTGGCTGTGTAGGAACAAAGAGGTGAGGTGGCGAAGAAACCTGGCGCTGAAAAATGCAACCCTGACCTAATGGGGCTAGCCACGCCCCAGGCTTGCCCGGGCTCTGCTGTAGAAACCCTGCCACTAATTGTAGTGTGGGTCTTGGGTGCATTTGGTGGATGGTGGTTAGGCCTGAGCAAACAAGTTTATCAGCTGACCTGTTTAGCGGTTGACTGGTGTTTTATCTGCACACACAATCAAGTGACTGGAGTGCTTGAATTATTCATGCAGTGTCCTGCCCTCTAGACTTGACTGTTCGTGTGATTACATCTGCCTGGAACAAACAGGCTGGATTCTTCATCTTTACACTCAGGGGTGGGGGTGGGGACCGGCTGTACTTTTATATAACAGACAATCTACAGAGCTAGCACCTTGAGGAGTGTGGCGGTCCTCAGCCTGCTCTCTCACACACAGGCACGTTTTTTTAAAAGCTCTTATTTTTTTGGTTCTGTAAGAAATGCCACTTAGCTGGGAACCTCGGGTTCTACCAGATGGGCCCGAATATCGACAGAGGTTGCCTGATGAGGCGCATATAGCCCATTTTTATTTTACCAAAAGGTTGAGCTCACTGTGGCTGGCTCCTTCTCTGGCTGTTTCTCTCTCTTTTTCCAAGCTGTCAAATCCCTGAGAAGCAATAGATGGTTTCTCCTCCTACTCGTCTGCCTCCCTCCCTAATTATGGTAAAGCAAAGATTACAGAGTCAGGGGCTGGCCCGGGACTTCGAGTGGTCACCTCCACCCAGCCCCTGCATCCAGGCAGAATGGCAAGGGTGATTCAGCGCAGCTGTGATGACTGACCAGCTCACCAGTTCCCATCTTGCTCTTAGAGAGGCTTTCCAATGTCAACCAGGAATAACAAAGCCAGCTCAGAAACAAGGGCTCCAGAACAACTGTTGTATGTTGGCTTTGAGGCACGGGGGCTGTGAGAAACTGGGCCGGGCTGTCTTTTTGCCATACGTCCATGGATGCTGATGTTTTAAAGGTGGACTTGAGGAGTTTTGATTTGGGGACAGTGTCATGTGCCAACATCATACTCCACTTGGTTCTGTAAACTGAGCAGCCCTTCCCAGAATTGGAAGAGCTCTTTGGCTTCTGATCCAAACCTTTCAGGTTACAGATGAGGAAACTGAGGCCCTGAGAGGGGAGCTGGTGTATCCAGAGTCACACAGTCCCACGTTAATAATAGCAGAGCTGCTTCCATAGCCTTCCCTCCCAACCCCAGCTCTCTTTTTTACAAAACTCAAGAAATGAAAAGTGCCCCTTGGCTAACTGATAGGATTCTCTATCTGTAATTGTTATTGCTTCTTTCTGCATTATCATCTGAAGAGATAGACCAAAGTCCAAAGTACCCAGTTTCAGGTTATATAACCATATCAGCTGAACCCTCTTTGCCCACAGTCCTGTTCCAATTTGGATCACCAGCTATTTGCACAACTAATGATTGATGTGTGTAGTAATAAGTCAGAATGCATTACTAGCCATCTCAGAGGTAAGGTTCATGGGTGAGGTAAAGGTGGTGAACCGTATGAACATTTTACCTGAGAATGCAGGAAGCCCTGGGGGGTAGCCATGAGTACAGGGCTGAAGTGTGTGAGTTGGGGAAATCTCCATTTGTCACTCACCTCCCCTCTCTGGGTCTTCTCTGCTGAGTGTTAAGGAGCTGGGCTGAAAGACTTCTCGGTCACACATGGCTGGGTGTGCTGTGATCACCGTGAAGGTGTGGGTGGCCAGAGGGAGCCACCAGGCAGTGAGGTTACAGGGGCCCTGCCAACGAGTTGAGTCTGTGTCTTGGTAGGGAGACAACTTTGTGTGTCAGAGTTGAAGGGAGCATGGGTCCTTATACCAGGATAGTGCCTATTTGTGTGGCACCTGGGTTGAACATAGTAGTAGAAGTTCCTTTGAGTATCATTTTTCTGGCTAGAGAGCTAGTGTCCAAGAACCTTGCTACAACCTGGTTTCCCTCTAACCTTTCCTGCTTTGTCGCTCTTGCCCCACACAGACTGTCCCCTTCGGACACACAGGTCTTCCCACTCAGCCTCACTCAGCTTTGGGGTCTGCTGTGCCATAGCTCCCCTCATCCTGTATTGTCCACCTCAACCCTACCCTCCACCCTAGCCTTCTTTGGAACCCTTTTCCGTAGTTGCTGATGGAATTGAAGAGAGTTGTATGCTTCTCTGACCTTGTCCTTCTCATTCTTTTGACCATCAAAATGACGCTGGGAGATGGACAAATGGTCTCTTTATCCTTATTTTACAGGTTAAGGAAACTGAGCCTGATGAGAACCTGGCTTCTAGTTCAAGGCTCTTGCCTTGAACTCTCCTGGGTCAGAAGCCCCTGGAGGGCCCAGGGTTCCTCCCTTAGCTCTCCCCCCACCTAGTGTAGGAAGGGTCTAGTTTATGTCAGAGGCTGGTTTCCATTGTGGCTAAGGAGCAAGTCAAGAAAGAGTTCCTTTCTGTTGGTGGCAGAGACTGGGGAGTAGGGAGGAGGACTGGAGTTGGGGTCAATCTAGTGGCAGAAGTATAAGCACAGGGTGTGCCTGTGCAGGAAAATGTTTTTTTCTATATCCCATTGTTTGTACAAACTATAGGGACACGGGGGGGGGGGGGGGGGGCGGACACGGGACACAGCACAACAAGGCCATCCAAGGCCAAATCCCAGCAGGGTTTCCCCTGACAGGTGGTGGCTGCTGGTGTGAGGTCCTTTCTCACACCTCCTTATCTCATTTTTGTAGCTATGGAGGAAGTCCCTGGGTAGTCTGGAGCACTTAGCACTTAATAGGTGGTCAGCAAACATGTTGGTTTTTCTTTACCCAGAATTACTTAGATTATCTGAGGGTGGAGTTCTGAGCCTGGGATAGGAAGTGGGATTTTAATTGTGGGCTGACCTCTGGCACTGGAGGCTTTCTCCTATAGCTGAACGTCCAGTTTCTCCAGTAAAATGAGTGCTTGGATTCATTCCCAAAACAGTTTTAGGGGCCGGATGTGCACTGGGGTTGGTTACACAGACAAATAAGACACCATTCCCCAACCACAGTGTCAGGCATTTAAATAAATAATTGCAATGCAGTGAGGTAAGTGCTAACATGGATGAGTGTTATGGGAGCACCTGGGACAGAACAGCTTATTCTTCCTGGGAAAGGGGAGTCAGATCAGAGGGGACTTTGCAGAATGGCTGTTACTTGAGCCCAGCCTTCAAGGGAGGTCCAAGTTATTAGGCAGAAGCAGGCAGTGGGAGCTCCTCCAGGAGTGGCAATAGCCCGTGGAAAGGCAGTGAAGTGTGTTCCGGAAACCTCAAGTCCGCAAGTCTTTGGAATAGGGGGAGGTGCTGCATTTGGGAAGTCAGTTGAAGTGTTGACATTATGCAGAAAAGCCATGTCCAAGTTCCTCTGCCCTCACAACTGTGGCTCCCCCGCACCAGGCCTCTGTTCCCATAAGGCTTTTCCAGGGCTGGCCCGAGTCCATCCACCACAGGGATGGGAGGGGGCCCCGGAGGGGGTGTGGGCAAGGCTGCTCTGCGGCCTCCCCTGCCTGCTTCCCCACCATAATAGACCAGTTTGAACTTTATTCCCTAAAGTGGCATTGTCTCCTTTTCTCCTGTTGGTAATTCTGTAATGACTGGTTATGACCTGCCCCCTCCCCCATATTTAATTCTCATCAGCCCAGCTCTTCACTTTGCTATTAACGATAGCAGCCAGCAAAATAGCTTTCAACATGCCATTGACAGTCTGGTTTAAGAGAGCACTTGAAGTAGTGCTAGACAGCTGAAAGCACCCATAATTGTGTACCAGAGTGAGAACTGTGTGCTCAAGGGCCTTGTTTTTATATGCTTAAAGGGACAATATCTTGTTTTCAACAAATGCTCTCTGAGACTCACATTCAAGATGCCTTCTTTTTTCTCCCTTTCTTCTCCCTTGGCTTTTTCTTTTCTTTCTCTTGCCTTAGAAGTTCGGGCTAAGGAGAAACTTGGGAAAAGGGGACTTTCCTGTGGCCTCTTAAGTAAGGAGCATTGAGGGGGGGTGTTTCTTCGAGACATCATCCATTCCAGACAGCAGTCAGGGCCAGTGTCTCCCCACTGAGGGCTGTTAGAACCTCACATTTCTCAAGGAGGCCTGGGAGAGTGCCAGTTCTCATCTACATTGATTTTGAGTTCTTCTCTTTGCTCGGGAGGTTGCACAGTCAGCCAGTCCCTCTGAATGTTTGGGCAGAGGCCTCCTTTGGTGGGGGGGGGGCTGCCCGATGGTCCACTCAGGGACTTCCAAGTCCCTTCTGAGTCAGATTCCAGGAGTCCATTCATTCTGCAGGGTTCATGGGCCCAAGAGGTCCTTCTAGAGAAACCACGGGGGTGGGTAGCAGGGCGATTTGTGTTCAGAAATGGAGGTTTGTCTGGGAACAAAAACTCTGGTTCGCCCCTTCACTCCAGACAATTCCCCTGACCCTATCATTGCTTTGAAGAGGTAGCACAGCCCTTTGGGAAAATGTTCCCTTCACCCTGCTGACACCAAAGCTTTACTTTACAGGCTGTGTCCTGTGAAAGGTGAATAAAGAGCCAAGTTTCCAGGGGTGGAGCATGAGAGGCCAAGGAAATCCCATAGGGTCTGGAGGGTTTGGCTCGTGTGTCCAGAAGGTCCCTTCCATTCACCCATGTGAACCACCCAGCCGGAGTCTGGAGTCCTTTGGGTGCCGCCACCACCACCAAATAATCCCAGTTGTCAAGAGGACAAAGCCTTTGAAAACTTCATCTCCCAAATAATATAGATCATAATAATATAGCCCCTTCATATTTCTATAGTACTTGATTGCTTGCAAAGATTAGATGTTTTCCTCTTAGCTGATTACAATAATGGGCATTTGGGTCCAGGAAAAACGGACACCAGGGTGAAAGCATTAGAGCATGGCATGAAAGGCCTGAAGTGCGAAGATGACCTGTATACATCCAGGGCACTGGAAATCTGGCAAGGATTTCTCAAATTTGGGCAGTGGGAAAGGTGGAATCATGACGCTATGAGTGCCCCGAGGGTCCTGAGCCCCACATGGTGCTTGGCCATACTGGGTGACCGTGTGCATTATTTTATGGGAAACTCAAGGAGGGTTAGGTTCTGGGTTAGAGACTATAACTTTCTGAACACCCTGGGAAGGATACAAGGCTTTCTGGATTTCTGAGAGAGGCGTGGGGACTACAGAAGCTGTAATTGTAGAACGAGGTGAAAAGGTGTCATAAACTTTTATTTTAAAATGTCTTTCATGTATCTTAAAACATTTTTTCATCTGTCCCTGTGAACAGTGTAGATATGAAAGGAGAATAAAGAAGGAGGAAGGACAGCAATAAGTGGGAGGGACAGATAATAAAGCAGAGATGAGGAAATAAGGAGTGGGGAAAATTCAGGTAAAACATGCTGATTTTGTCTAAGGAGGAACTAAGTAGCAGGAAGAGAGGGTCAATGGCTTGGAGATAAATTAGTCAACTATGCTTGTCCCTCCTTATTTATCTGTTTTGCATGTAGTTCTGAGTGCTGGCCTTATCTCATTATCCTTTTAAATCCTTGATAGTCATTGTTCATAGCTCAACTGGTTTTTCTCATTTTTCTGCTGAGAGTTGAATGGGCAGTGAGAAAGGTGGCTCAGTGCAGACTAGTAGGCAAGGGGCAAGAGTAAATCCTAGCTCCCAGATAGAGGATGGGTACAGGGACTGTCAGACTTCTTGGCCTCTGCCCAGGAAAAAGGAGGGCAGACTTGGTGGCCCTGTTGAAACAGCAGGTGACACCAACTATTTGGAGCGAGAATGGCTGGGTGGAAATAGTCAGGGTAAGAACAGGGAGATGAAGGAGGTGAGCCAGTCAGGACTGCTGGGTCAGTGGGTGGTTTAGCTTGGCCTCAAACCCTTACCTGCTTCTTTTGCTAGAAGGAGTCCTTTCCTCTCTCCCTCTCCAGTGGAGAGGGCTATAGTCTGTTTCTTTCTTCTTTTTAAGATTTATTTATTTATTTCTCCCCACCCCCTCGTTGTTTACACTTGCTATGTCTGTTGTCTTCCTTGTTTGTTTTGGAGGCACTGGGAACTGAACCAGGGACCTCCAATGTGGGAGGGAGGCACCTAATCCCTTGAACCACCTCCACTCCCTGCTTTGTTGTTTCTCATTATGTTTTTTCTTCTTGTGTCTCACTGTGTCAGCTTGCCACACCTGCCCGTCACTCCAGCTCGCTGTCTTCTTTAGGAGGCACCGGGAGCTGAACCGCGGACCTTCCATGTGGTAGACGGGAGCTTAGTGGTTTGAGCCACATCTGCTTCCCTATACTCTGTTTCTTACCTTTCTTTTCCTGAGAGTGGAAGAGCTAGGGAGCAACTCCAAAGGAACTTGGGTCAATGGATAGTACTGCTTTGTCTCCCACTCCTCAATCTTTAGGACCTCACACTTCATCCCAGAGAAACGGAGGTCTCCATGAGACCAGACTTGAAATGGGGAGAAGCAGCTTGGATTGGAGACCCCAAAGAGCTGGCTTGATATTGGCCTCTATGTCACTTGGTATTTATGTGTGGCACCAAGGAATCCAGCCTACAGGGACTTCTTAAAGAAGGATCTCTAGAAATTCCTTCCTCTAAGTCCTTTTGGGTTTTCTCTATTCTCTCACCCATTAGCCTGCTTCTTCAGAGACCTTTATGTGACTCTTCCTCACTATCTACTTGACTAACCGCCTTTCTTAAACTCCCATCAGGCTGAAGGAACACAGAGCACAGGTCCAGCAGTGGTGGGTGGGGTGGATCCCTGATAAGCCAGTTCTTATTGGCACCTTTGTGCCTATGGATTCAGAGTTTTTCTGTCAGAAGTCAACCAGTTCTCAGAGGGAGATGCGAGGAATTTGGGTTGCAGAGATCCATAGCACCAGGAGCTGGAAGGTGGTATGTCCTGATGGCTAAGATACAGGCTTTGGGATCAGTACTAATTGGCTGTGTTACTTTGGGCAGATTATTTGACCTCTGTGAACTTCAGTTGCCTCGTCTGTGTAATGGGGATAATACCTAAGCTGCTAGAGCAGAGCTGTCTAATTGAATTCTCTGCAATAATGGAAATATTGTATATCTGTGCTGTCCAATATGGTAGCCACCAGCCACATGTGACTCTTGAGCATATGAGAAGGTGGCCATTGTGACTGAGGAACTGAGTTTTAAATTTAATTTTAATTAAATTTAAATAGCCATATGTGGCAGGTGGCTTCATATATTGGACAGTGCAGTTACAGGGAGTGTTATGAAGATTATATGCGATGATGTATATCAACTGCTTAGTACAGTACCTGGCGTGTAGAAAGACTTCAGCAAGGTATTCTCAGAAAGGGACAGCGTCCCAAAGGTTGTCAAGACCCTAAAGAGTAAGGACAAGATCCTTGGTGTTGCCATAAGTAATTTATTTGCTCCGCGTGCCAATTCTGCAGTATAGGCATCATGAAGCCCACTTAACAGAAAGGAACACTGAGGTGTGAGGACTTGCTTGTGGTTTAAAGGTGGACTGGGGTGGTTCTGAACCAGAAGTCAATGATCTTTTCATTACAGACCTTTCGTGGTCTTCCCACGTATCCACTCCCAGGCCCAGCTGTACTTCAGGGCTTTGGTTCCAGTGCTGGGAAGCCCCCAGGCAGAGCCATTAGAATTCAGCAGGACTCCAGTGCAGCCATGTGTGGGGTCAGGGTTTCTCACCTTTGGCACTATTGACATTTTGGGCTGAATAATTCTTTGCTGTGAGCGCCTGCCCTGTGCATTGTAGGATGTTTAGCAACATCACTGGTTTCTACCCCCTAGTCATCAGTAGCACTGCCCGAGCTGTGACAACCAAAAATGTCTCCAGACATGCCAAGTGTCACCTGATGGACCAAATGGCCCCGGGGTTGAGAACCCTTAGTGTAGGGGCCAGAATACTGGCTTTAGAGCTGGGGGTACTCAGTTGTGCCACTGACTTACTCTGTGACAGCCCTTTGCCCTTTCTGGCCCTCATTTTCCTTATCTGTAAAATGAGGGGTTAAACTAACTTACTTGGGGCTCTTTAGCCCTTGAATTCTTGTGGAGGTGGGGGGTGCTTTAGGAGGAGGTCAGTTGGAGAGGGAGCAAATCATATATGTTTCTAAATAACTGATCTTGATTTTTATGTCCTATGCAAGTCTTATGCAAATGCCACCACTCCTGCAGCCCTTGTCTGGAAAAAGAGGTGGCATGGACCCTTTAAATTTAACCTGCAGTTCACTTTTTGGTTGTGAACTCCGTGGTGGGGTAGATAGAATGGAGCTCTGTCTCTGTCCACAGTCTGTTCGGTTTTCCCCCCTGCCCCACGTCCCACCTCATTTTCTCTTCCTGCCACCTGGGTGTTACCCTGTCCTTAAAAAGTCAGAGCCAGTGTTTCATTTGTAGCACTAATCTTATGGAGGACCCCCAAACTTTAGTGAGCTGCCTCTGCATATATAATATGATTTTTACAGCCTGTTGAGGGGCAAGGGGAGATTTACATAATGTTCCAAGGGGGATTAGGTGGCTGGGGGTTGCCATAGCAACCCCACAGGAATGAATGGAGAATTTTTCCTCTGGTGGGAGTTGGCAGGGAAGGTGGGGGAGGGAAGAAGGGGTTATCCTAGGGGAGGGAGGGAGGGAGGGAGGGAGAGAGGGATAGGGGTGGCTCCCAGAGTGAATGGGCTGTGTTGGGGGAAGGTGTAATCTGAAAAAGCTCTCCCTGTTCTGTCTATACAAGAAAGCTCTTTGAGGGCCATCCCCCGGAGTCAGGGTGGGAGGCGAGCAGAGTTTAATGTGTTTGGGAATCGAGAAATTAAAGTGAACAAATATTTAAAGATTTTTGGATCTTGTTAACAGGAAGCCCGGTGGATAGAAACCGAGAGTTTGAGAAATGAAAGTCTTAGAGTCTTAGAGCTGAAAAGGGACATGGGCTGTCATTTAGGCCAGTTCCCTCCTGGGGAGATGTGTCTTCTCCCATGGCCCTGTTGAGTCATCATTGAATGCTCTGAGGACAGGGAGCTCACCCACACGCAGAACCAACTTCATTTTTGAGAGATCTGAGCATTCTACTTGCTCCAAATAGGCCCCCTTCCTGCCACAGAAACTGAGACGTGCAGGACAGCCCGGGGGCTGGAATGCAGGTTACTTATTATTTTTCATAAAATAAACTTTTTTTTTTTTTTTAAAGTTTTGGTTACAGAAAATTACATCGAAAGTATAGGGGATTCCCATATACCTCACCCCGTCCCCTCACATTTTCCCTATTAATAACATCTTACATTAGCATGGTACATTTGTTACATTTAATGAACAGATATTGAAGCATTGCTACTAGCCAAAGTCTGTAGTTTACATTATGGTTTTCTCTTTGCACCATACAGTTTTATAGGTTTTGACAAAGTGTATAATGGCCTGCATCCATCATTGCAATATCATACAGAACAATTCCAATGCCCTAAAAATGCCCAATGTTCTACCTAGTCTTTCCTCCTCCTCCTCTCAGAACCTCTGGTAACCACTATTTCTATATCAATGTTACAGGTTCTTCTGTTACTACAATAATAAGTCTGTTACGACAATAATAATTTTACTTTGGTCTGTGGTTGCATTCTCCCCTTATGTTTGTTCATTCTTCAATCTTGAGGATTTGGGGATGGTGATGCCCACTCTGCTTCAGATTGAGAGGGGGTTTAGATCTTATGGGGCAAATGGAGGGAGTTGTTTTGCTTGCAGTTATAGTTACTCTTTGTTTTTTGGGGGATGGGGATTGTCCATCATCATCATTTTGTTAGTTGTCCTAGGCAAGTCCAATGAACTGGAGAGTAGGTGTTGGCGGCAGTTCTGCTGAGAATCAGAGCTCAACCAGCATATGAACAGACTGAAAATTTAAGTCTCTGGAACATATCTTTAACAGTTATAGTGCTAATTATAAGTTCAAATAAAAGGGGTAGAAGAGTCATGTGTAAGGAAATTATACATGGGAAAATAGATTATTGTATATTCAAAGGTAAAGCCACCAACAGGGAGCTGATTTCATGGGGTTGTGTGCCTTGCCTATAGTGTCCAGATGTCTGTCTCTCTTTTTTTTTTTTTTAACCGGGAGGTCCTGGGGATTGAACCTAGGCCCCTCCATATGGGAGACAGACTCCTAACCACTTGAGCCACATCCGTCCCCCCAGATGTCTCTAGAACCCCCAGGAGCATCACTGTTTGAGGCTTTGTTTTCTGTGGCAGTTTGTGAAATCTGCCTGAGACATGAATAAGAATAAACTCTGGAATGACCTCCTGACTCACTTTGAAGTCTCTTAGACATAAAAACTCTTTTGTATTTAATATTTTCCCCTTTTGGTCAAGGTCTTTTTCCAATTGCATCGCTGGTTGGTCCTTGGTATTAATCCTTTGGTGCCAGGGAGGCTGATCCCCAGGAGTCACGTCCCACACCAGGGGCAGGGGGGAGGAGAAATTAGTGAGTTTATTTGCTGAGTTTGGTTTAAAGAGAGGCCACATTTGAGTAACAAGGAGGTTTTCAGAAGGTAACTCTTGAGCAATAGATATTATTAGGCTGTTTCAATTTTACAAGAATAAGGTTCATAAGTACAAGTATTAATATTGAGAACTTGGCATATTGGTCTATTTTCTTTTATTAGGCACTGCCTATGTACTCTAGAGATTCTTTCCACTCTATTTTAGAAGGTAGCAGGACTCCCCAGGATGGGAATTAAATATTTTGTTAGTTATTGCATGAGTCTCCACCCACTGAGATAATACCCTATGACCACCTGAACACATTCATATTCCATAGAGGCATGCCCCAGGTGCACCCTTCCCCATATCCCCCCACCACCGACACCCTACACCAGTGATCCTTCCCTGCCATAGTTGCTAAAAGAACACTTCCACAATTGTATTCTTAAACCACAGTCTTCATCCTCCCCAGAGTTCACCTCTTCCTTCCTCCAGCCCTCCCCCTGCTCTAAGGATAGCCCAACCCATCGCCCCAGCCCTGCTCACACTCCAGCACTGTTGACCCATTCACATCACTGTGCTATCATCACCCCTATCAACTGCCAAGCCACCCCCATCCACCTTATCATAGTTATTCCCAGATCGAGTATCGAGTATCGGCTCACCACTCTCTATTCCCTTTCTATCTCCTGGTAACCTATCTGTCACAGACTCTTTCTCTCTGAGTATGCTCAATATCCTTAGTTCATATCAGCAGGATCGTGCAATATTTGTCCTTTAGTGACTGGCTTAGTTCACTCAACATAAGGTCTTCGAGATTCATCTGTGTTGCTGTGTGTTTCAATACTTCATTCCTTCTTACAGTTGAGTAATATTCCATTGTATGTATATAGCCCGTTTTGTTTATCCATTCATCCATCGATGGGCACTTGGGTTGCTTCCAACTTTTGGCAATTGTGAAAAATGCCACAATGAACATTGGTGTGCCTGTATCTGTTCGTGTCCCTGCTTTCAGTTCTTCTGGGTATATACTTAGTAGTGGGATTGCCAGATCATATGGCATGTCTATGCTTAGTTTCCTGAGGAACCACCAAAGCGCCCTGCACAATGACTGCACCATTCTACATTCCCACCAGAAGTGGATGAGTGTTCCTAATCCTCCACATCCTCGCCAACACTTGTGGTTTTCTGTTGTTGTTTTTTAATAGCAGCCAGTCTAATAGGTGTAAGATGATATCTCATTGTAGTTTTGATTTGCATTTCCCTACTAGCTAGTGATATTAAGTATCTTTTCTTGTGCTTTTTAGCCATTTGTATTTCCTCTTTGGAAAAATGTCTATTCAAATCTCTTAAATGGGTTCTTTTTATTCTTGAAATATAAGATTTCTTTATATATGCTAGATATTAGGCCCTTACCAGGTAAATGTTTCCCAAATATTTTCACCCACTGAGTAGGCTGCCTTTTCACTTTCTTGACAAACTCCTTTGAAGTGCAAAATTTTTAATTTTGAAGAGGTCCTATTTGTCTTTTTTTTTTTTTTTTTCTTTCTTTCTTTCATTGCTCGTGCTTTGGGTGTAAAGTTTATGAAACCATTTCCTACTGAAAGATTTCATAGATGCTTCCTTACATTATCTTCTAGGAGCTTTATGATCTTGGCTCTTAAACTTAGGTCTTTGATCCATCTTGAGTTAATTTTTGTATAGGGCATGAGATGGTGATCCTTTCGTTCTTTTGGATATGGATATCCAGTTCTCCAGGCACCATTTGTTGAAGAGGATATTCTGTCCCAGTTGAGTGGGCTTGGTGGTCTTGTTGGCTGTGTATTCACAGGTCTGTATCTGAATTCTTTTTTTTCTTTTTTTTTTTTTTTTTTAAGATTTTATTTATTTATTCATTTACCCCCCCCTTGCTGCTTGTGCTCGCTGGGTCAGCTAACCACGCCGTGCGGGCGGGCTTGCCTTCACCAGGAGGCCCCGGGAACCAAACCCAGGGCCTCCCATATGGTAAACGGGAGCCCTACTGATTGAGCCACAGCCGCTTCTGTATCTGAATTCTTAATTGAGTTCAGTTGGTCAGTATGTCTACCCTTGTGCCAATACCATGCAGTTTTAACCACTGTAGCTTTTTAGTATGCTTTAAAGTCAGGTAGTATGATTCCTCCAATTTTGTTTTTCTTTTTCAAGATGTTTTTGGCGATTCTGGGCCCCTTACCCTTCCAAATAAATTTCATAAATAGCTTTTCCAGTTCAGAAAAAAATGCTATTAGAAATTTTACTGGGATTGGGTTGAATCTGTAAGTCAGTTTGGGTTGGATAGACATCTTAATGATATTTAGTCTTCTATTCCGTGAACATGGAATATTCTTCCATTTATTTAAACCTTCTTTGATTTCCTTTAGCAATGTTGTGTAGTTTTCTGTCTATAAGACCCTTATATCCTTGGTTAAGTTTATTCCTAGATATTTGATAAATGGAATTTTTTCTTGCTTTCCTCCTCAGATTGCTCATTATTATTGTACAGAAACACTACTGATTTTTTACATGTTCATCTTATTTCCCACCACTTTACAGAACTTGTTTATCAGCTCTAGAAGCTTTGCTATAGATTTTTCAGGATTTTCTATGTATAGGATCATGTCATTTGTAAATGGTGAAAGTTTTACTTCCTTCTTTTCAGTTTGGATGCCTTTTATTTCTTTTTCTTCCCTAAGTAATGCAGGTCTCTTGATTCCACGTGGCCACCTCATTCCAGGGTCAGAGGCATATCTGCTTCCTCTCCCCTCAGCTTCCTCACTCAGCCTCATTGTTTCCAAGTTCCCTTACAGCATGGACTCTTGGAAGAAAATGTCTGAGATTTCTGGTGGACAGAGAAAGGGAATGCAGAACTCCTTTCAGTGACATGCGTAGAAGAGTGGCGACCCTACCCCAGAACCTGCAGACTCCCTTGCTTTCCATTTGTCCGGGCTGGAGGACAGACGCAGCCCTGCATCCTTGTCATCCTCACCATTATCCTTCCCCTAGCGTGAAGGGCACAGGAACCAGTGGCCAGTGTCCATCACAGGCCAGGCAGGCCTGCATCCCACTCCCTCCCCTGAGAGACGGATGCTCAGGGTCATGCTGAGGGCTGGGCCTTTCTTGTCATGCCCCCCCCCCCAGCATAAAGAATTCAGCAGGCTTCCTCGGAAGGCATAAATATTTGATGGCATTGTAGTTATATATAATTTGATCAATATGTCAGTGCTAAAAGGGCCTTTAAGGAGGCTCACCCATCATTGAGTAATCTATGATGTAAACCTTCGCCAGCCCAAGAGTAGCAGGGGTCATTATCTCCCATGGCTGCTAAGTGGATCATTTATTCACCCCCTGCTTACCTATGGTGCTGCTTTTCCCTGAGCCCATGGAGAGGATGGAATGGGGCCTGGGAACCCCACCCCAGCTTTTGTTGTAGGTCTCCAGATCTCCCTTCCTCTGAAATAATGCACGTGCTTGCTTTGTTTCAGTATTCTCCAAGCTCAGCCAGGAGAAAGTGCCTGGCAAGGAATGTCATTTTGCAGTCAAGTAATTGAGGGACTATCAATTTAGGATTGCCTAGGAAATGCAATGGGATATTCTAAATTAAAATGCCCAGAACACATTGTTCCCAATCTTCCAGTTGTTGGTTGCTGGGTGACTGCGGCACGAGGCTGCTGGGAACATTGGGGCTGGAGCCTCTGCCTCTTTTACACATTCCCCCACCCACAATTCCTCCCTGTGCCCTTGTGATTTTAACTCAAGATGAAGCAATTCACTTTGAACTCCCCAGGAGTCAGACAGAGCCAAGTAAAACCTGATTAAAATTCAAGAACCCCAGGGCTGCCCAAGATCCCATCCCCAAAACCCATTTCTAAAGGAATAACGTGAGGCCCAGAAACCAGGGCTTGTCTTTGCAAAGGTCACATAGCTTGCTACACACAGAGCTGGCATGGAAACCCATCATTTCCACGTGGGTCTGGAGTATAAGTCATGTATCAAAATAGGCAGGTGTCCTTTTCCTCATTTCATTTTTCTCACACATGTCCACAAACAGGTCCACTGACTGTTCTTTCCACGATACTGCCCCAATTCTCTGAGGAAGAAATCCTTGTTTTAGAAGTGTAACCAGCCTCCTAGCAGCATTAGACAGCCCCTCATCTCTCTCTCTCTCTTTTTTTTTTCCTATCTATTTGTGTCATCGTCTTTTGGTGTGTCGCTTCGCTGCACAGGGGCCTCCATGCAGGTCTGGGATGCCTTTTTTCTTTTTGTTTACCAGGAGGTCCCGGCGAGCTAACCCAGGTCCTCCATAAAATGGGAGCTCAATTGCTTGAGCCACAGCCACTTCCCCCTCATCTCTCTTAACACACGGAATTGCAATTACTTCCCCCTAAAAAAAAATGTCTCGAAGAATCCTTGCCAAACTGTCTCAGGCTCACTAATCAGTCTTAGCTTATGAATCACAGAATCTGGACAGTAGATGCTAGACAGTCACAGAACTAACATCACTGCCCTTGCTTGGAGGCCCTGTGACAGAACCGTACTTTTGCAGATGAATAAATGGTTTATGCTGTGGAGATTGTTCTTGGGAACGAGCCCCAGCCTAGCCTTCCACCCAGTGTAGCCCCCTCCCCTGCCCAGTGTCCATCCACATCTAGAGGTGGCTTGACTTTCTTCTACTTGTCCTTTAAACTCAAGTGATGTTATGTTTTACGAACTTTATGGAGGAAATGATATGTCACAGAACAATTCAGGATTGCTTAGCTTTCTAAAACTAAATTATGGCTCCTAGATCTTAAAAGTTCACTGGATGGCCTCTTTGTTTTGCACATAACAAAATTAAAGTTCAGAGGAGGGGAGTGATTTGCCCAAAGCCACACAGCGAGGTGGCAGCCAAGTTGGGAGTAGAAGCTGGACCATTTCTTTATGGCTTAGGAGGTTTGCCTGTTCTTTCAGGTGGCTGGTTTCTCCCTCTTCTTGGTTTTATTTGGCTGAGGTTAAAAAGTGAAGTGTGCATTCTCTGAGGCACAGATGACCAGACAGTTAAATAGCTGGGAGACTGTCTCCTGGAAGTGGCTGCCAACTGTCAGCTAAATAAAATTTTTTTTAAAAGGCAAAGGACTGGCTGGGTGCCGAAGACCCAGGAGTGAGAGGTTTGCCAGGGAAGGCTCAGGAACAGGCTTCATCTCCCTGATTCAGTGTCATGGCCAAAGGCAAAGGATGTTCTGAGGTAGTGGCAGATACAAATGCTAGCCTGTTTTTAGAGAAATCTACTTTTAGAATGCACGGGGACCTCAGTTTACAGCAAAATGCTTCGAGGTCCTGCTTTAATGATCATGCAAATAGGAGCTACTAAAGTACATTGAACAGATTGCTCTTTAGGAAATTACTCTTGCCCCCCACTATCTTGTTTTCTGCTATTTATTTGTCTAACAATCTCGACAGAGATGCAGGGCAGATGTTACTCCCAGCGCCCAGTTGGTAGCACAGATTCTGAATTTCACAGGCCCTCTGTACCCGTTGCCCTGAACTTGTCCTCCCGTCTGTGTCGGGTAGATTAGTTCCTTCTGAGGAACAATGTTCTTCCACCAGCAAACCTGCCTTCTTTGAACTAACTTGAAAAGAAGCTTTCAAAGGCAGCCCCAGCCTCCCCAAACACCTTGTTCCAAAGTGCTTTCCAAAGGAAGACGTCCTCCGTCTCCCAGCTCACCGCCCCTCAGGCTCACCACCCCTCAGGACTTGCATGAAAGGCGGCAGCTTTGTGGGACCAAGATGGAGGGAGGGTAGCGGTGGGTCTCAGACCACGGCTGGCTGCCTTATTGATAACAGATTGTGCTGAATCGCCAAAAGGATTGTTCCAATGTATGATCTGGTTCCAGCTGGTGAGTTGTGTGACCTGTCCTGATTGTTGAAGTCGTGTGTCTTGGTTTTTATTTTTTCTCCCTTTTTTGGAACTGGTGTTTAGAGCTTGTTTGAGTTGGATTAAAGACTGTTTTAACAGCTGTTGTAATCGGAAATGCTGTCAATTATTAACCATGGCAGTAGTTTTTCTTTCAAAAGTATTTCTCTAAGCTCTCAAAAATGTCAAAATATGGCTTCTTGGTAGGAAAAGGGAGGACATCAAATACTGAAGTTGCTTAATTGCTGAGCATCAGCTTCTCCATCTGAAAAAATGGGACTCTTAATACAGCCGTCCGTCTTGTTAAGAGTGGTTCCGTCTGGCCAACTTTCCATTTTCAGGAGCTTCCCCTCCCCCACTCGCCACCCTCAAAAAAGTTCTCCGCGTGTATGACCACCCGCTTGGCTCTGCCCACCCCCAGCCCTGTGCAGTCCTGTCTAGTTGTGCTTCGAAGGCCCTTCCTGCTGAGTTGGGGCCCCAGGGAGGACTGTCTGCATGCTGATACCCCAGGCCTCGGGAGTGTTCTGCATCTGTGTGGAGTTGCCCCAACCACCCTTGGCTGATGCTGGTTTGTAGTGGTGGGGTGTGGGTGAGGGAGTCAGGAGCTGCTGTCACGCGGTAGAAGGGTGAGACTGAGCAAGCTGGCCATGATCACACGGTGGCCGGCGTGCCAGGCCTTGAGCTGGGCACAGCGCCATGAAATCCTAGCAGGTCCCTTCTTCTCAGAACCAGAGGATGCTGGGCTCAGGACCAGCCCCTGCAGGAAGATGCTGTCTGTGGGAAGCCTGTGGCCATGGCCTCCCACAATTCTATTTGCTAAAGGCAATGGGAAAGGGGAAGATTAGTCACTTAAAATTTTTTTACTTCAACTGCGAAGACCTTGACCCTTGACCTGCTTGCCAGAGAAAGTAGGCAACAGCCAGTAACAATTTTATCCCCCTGGGAGAGCGACAGGGGGAGGTTCCTAGCCTACCCCACTGCCTTCCTGGCTGTGGGCGGGAGCTGCAGCCAGAGACCCACTGAGTGTCTTGCTGTGGTCTAGCTCAACGGCGCTGCCACACCCTGCTGGTGAGGGCCTGGGCAGCTGCCCACCCCTTCTCAATTGCATGTCAGCTCTCTGTCCTCCGCGGCCCCTCCCGCAGAGGCTGTTCACCTTGCCAGAGGGGCGGTGCAACATAACTGAAAAATAAATGTTGGGGGGGGAGGGCTATAATATTCTTTTGGCCAAAACATTTTTTTTTCTAGAATATAAAATATATTTTAATGTATACATGTGAATTGTCCAAAACATTTATCGAGCTCTACCATGTGGCGGGCACTGCTGCTCTGGCCATTTGAGACAAGAGGGCCTGGACCAATGAGCTTCCTAAGCGACAAGTCTGGCTTATTTGGTTTGTTTTTTTTTTTGTTTGTTTGTTTGTTTTTAAATATATCTTTCTATTCTTAATTCTCGGCACATAACAAATGCCTAGTAGACATTTGTCAAATGAGCGAGGGCTTTGCCCTCTGTCGATTTGGGCTTGAGATCCATATTAGCAGACAGGTACTAGGTGAACTGTCATATACAGTGCCAGACTCTGTTTACATTCCATCCCTCTTCCCCCCCTGGCAGCTGATTTGGAAGAGGAAAACAATTGAGAACTGACCTGTTTCAGAGTAGAACTCTTCCCACTTAACTACATTAACAATTTATACAGTGATTCCTTCATAATCTTCCCAGGTTCCTTACAATATGAATGACAGACATTTATGTGTTAATGCATATATAGTTTGCTTCCTTCTAAAAATATTTGAGGCAGCTTAATGATTTAAAAGTTAGAAAATAAGAAAAAAGCAAAGGTAAGATTCATCCCTAAATCCATGATAAATGGCAGTGGTGCTCATACAGGGAGGGGGGATTTTGCCCCCCAGAGACATTTGGCAATATCTGGAAAATTTTTTGGTTGCCCTGATAGGTGATGCTTCTGGCACCTGGTGGGTGGAAGCCTGGGATACTGCTAAAAAATCTTACAATGCCCAAGACAGCTTCTCCACAGAGAATTATCTCACCCAAAATGTCAGCAATGCCAAGGGCAGGAAGCCCTGGCTCGAGTCTCCTTCAAATGTGGCTCTAAGTCCCAGTGGTTCTCAGCTGGGGGTGTTCCTCCTCCTTCCCCAGGAGGTTTGGAAGTAGGGGTCATTACTGTCACACAGGGATCATTGGTCTGTCACCTGAGGGACAATCTTTACAACAAAGACTTGTTCCACCCAAAATGCTACCAGTGGACCTGCTGGGAAATGCTGGGTCTGTTCCAGGCAGAGACCTGACACGGGGGTCCCCGGTCCTCACCCAGGACCCCTGATGTCCCGGGAAGGCTCCACGTTTGGGCACCCTGCCCACTGGAGCCGGCAGCCCCAGGACTTAGGGCTGCAAAAGTCCAGCAGGCTCTGTGGTGAACGACAGCTGTCTCCTCACAAACTAGAGAGTGTCCTCATGGGGCAGGGGGTACAGCCCCAGGAATCTGAATCCCCCCAAGGACCTCAGACAGCACTGTTTCTTTACTTTGCATGCACTGGATTTCTCATCCAGTCACATTTGACATGCAGATGATCCAAGATACTTAAAGGTGGTGGTGATGGTTCTGTCTCTAGAAGATTGCTACGTGCTAATGAGAGATCTGAAGTCAGCTCTGGGGCCCCAGTCCTGGCAGCTCAGGACTCAGAATGAGAAGTGAAAAGCTGTTCTGAGAGTTGGCTGTCAGTGGTGCTAGGCCTTCCTGTCTGGACCCAGTTAACCATTTAGCACCACTCATGATCTGACTGTGGGGACCAGCCTGGGGTTCACAAAGGACACTGGTGGAGAACAGCTGATGGTCTTTTGGGGTGTTAGGGGTAGAGGGAAAGAATTGAAGTGCCTTTCTAAGATAATCTCTATGAGCGGTTAGGGAGCTAATACGTTAACCTCTAGAAGTTTCTTAGAGAAGGGAATACTTTGCCCTAAAAAATGGTGGGAGAGAGTGGTGTGGGGTGGAGAGTGGTGTGGGGTGGGGAGACCCATTAAGTCACATATCACTGCATGTGAGCTTGGCCCCAGGGAACCCTTTGTCACATGCCACCCAGGAGCATCACCTCCATCTCCCGATTTGTCTGAGAGCCTGGAGTCTGTCTCATTGCTGCTCTGGGCACCATGAGGCAGGAAGCCGCCTCCCTCACCACACTGCAGTTCACTCTTGTAATGGGTTTTGCTGGGATTTGGGGGTGGAGGGGGGTCATCTTGGTTTTACTTTACTTTGTTTCAGAGCTTCCATCCAGAGGATGAAAACTATATTCTGAACCAAACATACAGACCACCTCTGATAGGAAATTGAAACTCCCCAAAATGTAGGCAGGGCAATCAGAAGAGAGTTCTCCATGCTGTGGATTTAGGGAGGGCCTCCTGACAAGAGGTGGACTGAGGGCGGAAGGGATGGAGCCGGTCATTAGGGCCTGTGGTTTTGGGGGAAGTTTGCACTTCCACTTGCTGGGGACATTTTAGTAACTTGATTTATTTGCCCGAGTGTCATGTGGTCCCTTTTCCTTTGCAGACAGAGATTGCCAAGAGACTGAACACAATTTTAGCACAGATCATGCCTTTCCTGTCACAAGAGGTAAGACCTTCTTTTATGGCCTCCTCTTCTTCCCAGATCAGCCCAGTGCCTGGCTGGGTCTCACCATGGGCCCAGCCCCCTGTCCATTCAAACTTTGGCAACAGAACTGACTGAAGTTGACAACCTGGGGATTTACAGAGCCCTCTGCAGTGGGTTCCGGAGTAGGGGGTCATATCAAAGGCACCATTGTTGTTCTGGTGGAAATGGTTCTCTGCCACCCACCCACCTGAGGCTGGAGAGGAGGGTCCTGGCAGGTGTCTGGGCAGTGGGTAAGCACTGGGCCCCCCGTGTCCCATCCAAACCAGCATTTCTGGCCTTTGCTTCCCATGGCCCAAATTCCAACACCTGGAAACTTCTGAAAGCGAGGAAGGCTGGCCACTTAGTGATGAAGACACACCCAGTAAAGTGGAACCAGTACCCAAAGGGGACCCCAGCCCTAGGCACAGTGTTCTCACCAGAGGTGTGACTGGTTCATCACATCACCTTTTGAGCACACTTTCCAAGGGACCCCCACTTGACGGTAGTGGCTGGGCTTGCAGGCGATTTGAGGGAAGCTCTCTGAGGAGGCTCCGTGGTACAGGAGGACCTCAGGGGGGCCCTGTTCCCATCCAGGCCTCGTGCTCTCCAGCCTGGGCATCAGAGCCGGATGCCTTCCCACTCCCTCTAGACCCAGCCCCTTCCTCTTGTCCTGGGTCTCTGAGGCAGAGGAGTCATGAAACAATGCTTGCATTTACCTAAGAATGGAATATGGCCATGTCCTAGAACTTGGAGCCCCCTGGGGACAGGGCTGTGGACAAGGCAGGCACCACCTCCAGGTGCAGGGAATGCACTAAACTTTAACACTTTTGTTATTTCTATGGGAAGGGGGGTGGTTAGAGGGGAAAAAATGGCCACTTTTTCTCTTTCTTCCTAGACAGTTTTTGTTTTTGTTTTGCTTCTTCTCTCTCTAAATAGATGCATATGTTTTTTTCCCCTGAACTCTTTGAGTGTAAGTTGCAGTCATCCTGGCAATTCACTACTAACTACGCTGGCTGCATGTCCTAAGAATAGGACATTCTCCTGCATGATTACAATGTCGTAAACACATTTAGGAAATTAGTAATCGTACAGTAGTATCTTCTACTATCCAGCTCATTCAAAGTCATAAGAAAAAGGTATTTTGTATGTATGGTTGAGGGAGGTGGTCGATTAATGGTCATCTTTTGGAGCTTATCCATGTTTTAGAACTTTAAAAAATATTAAAAGAAACTTTGATTTCAAAAGTAAAAAAAAAAAAAAAAAAAGTAAACATGCTCATTGAAGAATTTTAACAAAAGTACAGATCCCCCTCACCCATATCCCATGGCCTGGAGGGCCATGTTTGCTGATGAGCCCCCCCACCCCCACCCCGTGCGCCTCAGGCCCCGCCCCTCTCATCTAGAGAGGTGGCCTCTAACCCACGCCTTGTTCCCTCCAGCACCAGCAGCAGGTGGCACAGGCGGTGGAGCGCGCCAAGCAGGTCACCATGACGGAGCTGAACGCCATCATCGGGGTACGTGGACTCCCCAGTCTGCCTCTCACCGTGTGTATAGCCCTTTTATTCCTCTCATTTACCATAACCAGAGATCGACCCTGACCTTAGCTGGCCTCAAAGAAAGGCGGCCCCAGAGCTCCGGCTTCCCCAAGCATCTCACGGGCTTGGACCCACTTGGGGTTCCCTCCCCATGGGGTCCCCAGTTGCCTCCCAGTCCCTGAATTAGAGAGGTGCTGGCTTACCTCAAATCCGGCATATTCCAAAATTCATTAGCCCCCTCCTTCCCTGGCTTTTGGTGACCCCGCTCTTGGCGCTGGGGTCAGGAGCCTGGCATTACCTTTGCAGCCAGGTTGACTGACCAGGGTAGCTGGCTGCCTCCTCATGCCTCCCCTAGGGCCTGTCTGCCCTGCTGCCTCCTGTGGCAAAGGTCTGCCCTTCTTTGGCCACCTGGGATCAGAACCGTCTCTGCTGTACTGTTGATGTGAAATGTGCTGTGGAATTTGGACTGGCGCCTTGCTGCCCCGTGCACTGCCCTGCGTGGCTGAGGTTAATCGTGTCCTTGTGAATTTCAGCCAGGGCACCTAGAAGGCCCTTTCTGACCTTCTAGAGATCCCATCTCACCTGGGGAAAAAAGCCGAGAGTGCTTTGTTGTAAGGCCCACTTCTGCTCTGTGAAAAGGGAAGCCAAACTCCCTTTTAGTGCCCTTTCCTGGCCTGCATCATTAGTGGATTTCTTGGGTTCAAACAGCATCTTTCTCCTGCTTTGCTACTTTGGTGCAAGGCTAAGGATGGTCCACCTGGGGGACGGGTGGGGGGAATTATTTTTCAGTGTGACTTTGGGCATGGCTCTTACCCTCGGGGTCTACCTTTTATTCCTAAAATGAAGGGGGGTGGGCGAGATTTCTGCTTCCCAGTCCCCAGAGCAGCTGGGTCAAGAGTCCCCTGGGGAGCTTCTGTACAGTACAGCACCCAAGGTACTTGCCCCAAAGTTCTTTTCTGTAGATCTGAGGGTGGGACTGGGGATCTATGTTCCTGAAATTTTCAAGATCATTATGAAGCATAGTCAGGCTTGGGAAACAGTGGTCTGGTTGGCTGAGGTCCCTTCGGCCCTTTCCTTCCAGGACCCTGGTTCATCTCTGTTCTCCCTTTGTTCTTATGTGAGGTCACTATTTTAAGGGGGAACTGAAGGCCACAGGAGGTCCTTCTGCTTGGTGGCCTAACTTTTCAGCCCGGAGCAGAAGCCTGGAGACGTGTGTTCGTCACGGTTCTTCCCTGTGTGACCCTGGGCAGGTTCTTCTCTTCCTCAGGCCTCAGTGTCCTTACCTGGAAAAGGAGGGGTTGGACCAGCTCCCTTCTCTGGGCCTTCCCGAATCCCACTAGGAATGCTGGGATGCAGGGTCAGAGTGACAGAGTGATGCTTCGGGATACCATGGGTCATGCCATCGGGGCTCATGATGGAGCAGACCCCTGTACCTACTGTGGGGAGGGGCAGAGAGGAGTCTGGAAACAGGAATACTGGACGAGTTCAGTCTTGAGCCATTGAGCTGGAACTCACATCCAGGATGGGGAATCATAGTGTTTTAAAGTTTGAAGGATCTTTAGAGATAATCCAGCCTAGGGTTTTTCAACCTCAGCACTATTGACATTTTGGGCTGGGTAATTTTTTGTCTAGAGGACTGTCCCGTACACTGCAGGATTTTTAGCAACATCTCTGGCTCTATCCACTTGAGGCCAGTGGCACCACCCCCATCCCCAGTTGTGACAACCAAAAATGTCTCCAGATATCCACGTGGGACAGATTGAGAAAATCTGCTCCTGCCCAATGCCCTGGTTTTACAGAGAAGGTCAGAGAAGGCAAGTGATTTATGAACAGTTGCAAAGCTAGAGGGCTGAATCCCAGCCCAGAACTCTTCCCCACTCAGCTGAGACCCTGTGTGGCCTGCATCCTCAGCTCAGTGACCAGACGTGGTGTGAGGGTTGTGCTGACGTTGCTAGAAGGGAGTGCAGGGTGAGCTCTGCTCTCTGGGATTGCTCCTCTTCTGGTCCTCCTCTCCAGCCTCTTCCAGGAGTCTCCTTAAGGCTTCCAGGCCAAGCCCTCCCATCCCTGCAGAAGCTTCAGTGGGCTTCCCTTACCTCCTCTCCTCCCTCTTTGGAGTTAGAATCCTCTTTTGGAAAAAAAGATTTTTAACATTTTAAGGAAAGAGTAAAATTGGGGAAGAAGCGTTGCTTGGATTAGCTCCACTTCCTTTAAGTAGTATTTAGGAAGCTACAAGTTAGGTCAAGGCAACTCGAGGCAGATATTGGAATTCAATTAAAGCCAACGAGTGGGGCCTGTGACCCCCATTTTCAAGGTAATTGCTTCCCAGGCTCTGAGTGAATGCAGCCAGCGCCCTGTCATTAAGCAGGCAGCCGTCTAATCGCTGCGCCTGACAGAGCCTCACAAGGCAGGAATTACGGACAGCTGAGGCATGCTTGCACTGGGGAGCTGTGCTTGACTGCACTCCAACGTAGGCGAGCTAATCTAGTCAGGGTGTTCTTTATCTTCTCCTGAGGAGAGAGGAGGTGGAGCTTGCTGGTGAGTGAGCTGCCTGGGGAGAGGGAAGGGGAGAACGCTGGCAGGGGCCGGGGTGGGCCAGGGGCTAAAGGGAAAAGGGCCCCTCAGTGCAGTAGAGTAGATTCTGGGGGGTTCTTCGTGGCAACTAGTGGATACCCCTGTGGTGAGGTTGGATTTGCCACTCTGGAAGGAGAAGCAGCTTGGAACCTTGGTCTGGGAAATAGGAGGGCTTTGGGCACGTGGCTTCTTTCCCCTGGGCCTCAGTCTCCCCATTTGTGAAGAGGCCAAGGCTCGGCTAGGCACGTGGTGTATTGCACACCTGCTCCAGTCAGCTGACTGTGGCATGGAGTTGAAGGATTCCGAGGCCGGGTCTCAGTTTAGCTAAGAGTGGTCAGTTAGTTATACCTGGCATGGGCTTGGGTGCAGCTAGTAGAGTGTTTATCACTTGGATTAGCGTATTTCTAGGGTCTCCCTTCCTGGTGAGAAAAGTCAGCATCCAAGGCCAGGTTAGATTGTGAGGAGAAGGGAAGCAGGGGCAGACAGGGGAGGCCAGCCTTGCTGGCCAAGCCCCCACTTCTCTGCTGGTTGCAGGGAACTCAAGTACCCACCTAGGGAAAAAAGGCTGGAAAATTGTCTTCTAGCTAGGGCCTGGCAGGACCCGGTTACTGTAGGCTGCACACACCCTTCCTTCTTGGATCCAAGTTATAGGGAGATCCTTAGAGTGACAAGATGCCTGAGCATGAAAAGGGAAATTCTGGCCATTGGTCACCGACTTGAAGAATATGTATCCTTCCCTGGTAAAGACCCCATGTGCTGATGTATCAACCATTTGCAGAACGCACTTTTTACATTGCTCTGTGCTGGGTCCACAGTCTTTGGATGGAAGTGGGGAAGTGGGCTCTCACTTCACTTGCTCACCAATAATTTGGTCTGTATTCCCTTGGGAATTATTAGTGAATGAGATAGTTGCAAGGCATGACTTGATTTTTTTTTTTTTTTTTTTTAAACGGGTGGGAGGGGGGCTGCGGCAGCTTGTCACAAACTACAAAGGGTATTTTGAACCCCTTCCTAAGCTTCTCGCATTCACTCCAGGATGGTGATGAGCGAGATCCACCAGTTGATTGAATTTCACATGTGGGAGAAGGATGGCAAGGAAAGTGTGTTTAGGAGCCATCAGTTTCTCTCAGTGAGGCCGCTGTGCTGGAGAGGAGAGTGGTGCTCATCCTGAGTCCTGCTTCTGGCTGCGCCTGGCTTAGTGGAGTCACTTAGCCTCACTCAGAAATGGGGGTAACAAGGATGTTGTGAGCATTAAAAGCTGTTGTTGAGCACGAAAGCTCAACTCATCGTGGAGTTGTAGGGAAATAGAAAGGAGCAAGCGTAGGCCAGGGGCTGGCTCTCTCTTTCCTGGAAGGGCAGTTAGGGCCCTGCCTGTGTTTCCTGGTGGGTGCCCTCCAGGGGTCTTGACCCTGGAAATGCTTACACAGCTTCACTCAGTGGAGGGCCTAAGAAGTAAAGCATTAAATCAGCTAGCAAAGGCATAGAGTATGATGTCATAGACCAGTTATACTTCCTCTGCAAGCCAGGTCCTCCCTGGTGGCTTCCTTTGGAAGTGGAGGCATCTTCTGAGCTCAGGCCCCAGGAGCTTGGCGTTCACATGGAGGACGGGGTGCATGTGTATCCCACCTTCCTGAGGACACCTTTCTCAGACACGCCTGTGTCCTGACACAAAATGTTGGAGGAGGGAGAAGGGAGCACTTGTGGGTGGGCTTGAGTGCAGGCAACTAGCCTTCCCTTGGGGTTGGAGGAGAGACAATTGTCAATTTCCTTTCATATCACTGATGGAGAAGTCCTGGGACTGGAAGGAATAGTAGAAACTAGAGACAGGCGGCTGCAAAGCAGTGAGTTTGGGGCCCTCCTCAGGCTGTAGAATTGATTTCATTTCTCCACCACGGGGAAGGCTTCCCACTTGAAAACGCTGTCACCCTCCCACTCAGATGTCACTCAGCACATCGTCCTCTGAAGCCAGGGGACATGATGCAGACATGGTAGCTATTCTGGACGGCTGACAAGAAAGGAGCTCGACTTCCCAGGGAGTAGAAATGCAGCCTGAGGAGGCAATGCTCCTAGCCGATCCCCCTGCCCCTTCAGGGAGAAAACTTTGTTTCACTTTTTCTTGCAACTAAGAATGTTGTGCACAGAGCTTCCACCCAGTAAGTCCTGGCATCTGCTCTCTCCCTGAGAAGCCTTGCACGTTGGCTCTTGGGTACCCACTTCCCAGAGCTTGCCTGGCCAGTCCTGACTGTGTCTTCCACCAAAAGGGGGCCTTGCGGGGAGCTTCTGCCTCTCATACTTGAAGATGAGAAACTTCACCTTTGCGTGGAAGATGCCTTTCCTCTGTTGCAAAGAAGATATTCCTGCCTGACAGGCTAAGGCAGGAAAGCCACCCTCTTATTCTTGGAAGCACAACAGCTTTGAAAGCCATTGTTCTCCAAAGAGCTGCTGCCATGTTCTAGGTTTTTGATGCTGGATCACTGGTTTGTGTCTCAGGGAAGCTGGACATCACATGGGTGCTCCTTACCCAGTTAACTGTTCGGCTGCATCTACTAGGTCAGAAACACCTCTGGTTCCTGGACCTTACGAAGATCGGGAAGGTGGACAGTTACCTTTGACAGAGCCACATTGCTGACTCATTTCCCAGCCTCTCCGTATATACCTTTTGCAACATTCTCACTTATTTACCCAGCAGATGTGTACTAAACCAAATGTAGCAGGCACTGTTCAAGGTGCTGGGATGGATAAGACAAGGTCCCTGTCTTCCTGGAGCTCTGTGGTTACCAGGGTCTGATACCTAAGTTGCCAAGTATCACTTAACTATGAAAAAAATGAGGATTATATTTGTAGCCCACTTATACTATCTGCTGATGTTAGTTGAGCACTTACTTTGCCATCACATGGAATATAAGGCATGTGATCCTCACACAACCCTAAGAGATGGGCTCTGTTCTTATTCCCATTTTGCAGATGAGGAAACTGAGGCTCAGAGAGCATGAGGACAGGTGATTTTTCTAGTCTCATAGCTGATAAGGGATAGAGCTGGAATTCTACCCTTGGTTCTCTGGCTCCAGAGACTGTGCTGATAGAATTCGTAGAAGGGTGCGTCCACTTCGTACCAGGAAGATGGGGAGGGCTTCCCAGAGGGGCTAGAGTTTGAACTGGGCAGGGTTTTGAGCCTGGAAGGCTGGGTGAGAGAGAAGACCTGACCCACGAAGGGTAAGGATCGGGGTGTTTGAAGCTTTGCTATGACATCTGTCCATGGGTACAAATCTTCAATCAGCTTTTTCTCTAGAAACAAAATTGTCCATAGAAGGAGTTAGCTGTGTGCCCAGACTGCAAAGGGTTCGGTACAAGCCATTTCTGTGGTGTCTTTGAAACCATCCTCTCCCTCCTCCTGTATCTCCTCTCCTCCTCAAGATTCCTTACTAGCTGCATACTTTAAAAAGTGAGTAAAATACCCCAATCCTTGCTTTCTGGGATTTTACTAAGTAGTTACCACTGACAGGATAAAAGGACCAGCAATAACTTGTCTAAAACCAAAGAGCTCTGCTGGAGCTCCTTTTAAAACTGGGTGTCTGGATAAAGCTGTTATGGTCCTGTCATAGCAGGGAAACTGCCCAGCCATTTAAAAAGATGAGTCAATCTCTCTGCTGGTTCAGAACACTATTAAATTAAAGTCAAGATGTATAACTGCCTGTTCGTGTAGATAGACATGCATTTATAAATTTGTGGACTTCTATAAAGGAAATTCTAGACAGATTAACAGTTGCTTCCTCTAGGGAGTAGGATTGAAGAGTGATTTCTTTTAACTTTTTAATCTATACTTTTGTTTTTTAAAAAACAATGAGCATGTATTGCTTTTGTAATAAGATATGAAAAAATGACATTTTCTTTGAAAAGTAAAGCTGGTGGGCCTCAGTTGGAAGCTCCCACCCTTGAGGTGCCTGAGTCCCTTGGCTGGGAGGGGTTGGGTTTCTGCCTACAATGCCTGCTCCTGGGCCTCCTTGGGGCAGAGCTAAGCTCAGATCATGCTGGGACCAGGGCCCACCATCACGTCCATCCAACGACAGACATCCCAGAGTCACCACTGATGGTCTTGAGTGAGATCCTGGGGCTGTGGGTGCCAGCCTCTCAACCAGAACCAAGAAACAGAGCCCTCCAGTGCCGGAAGTGCACTGGTGGCTGTGGCACTTTGGATGGGATTAGGTTGGCAGTTTGCAGGTTAGTGAGGGGAGAGTGGAGGCCTTTAACCCTTGACTCCAAATACTTAATGACTCTTGGAACCTCACCTCCAACCAGAATTTGGGCCTTCAGTGTTCTGTGGTCTGTGAGCAGTTGCTGGAAGGCCGTTTCACATCGACAGGCAAGCCTCCTTAGGAATAAAAAGTCTTGAAGTTCTTCAGATCTTTGCTCTGTGTCACCCCCACTGTTCTTGCTTTGGGGTCTCCTTAGGAAGTCTTTCGATGAGGTTGGGTGATTGACAGATCTGAGTCCAAATCCTACTCACTAGTGATGGGCCTTGGCCAGCTACTGGCTGCCCACTCCAGTTTCCGAAGCATCTATAAGATGGGCAGAAGCTCACCCTTGACAGGAGGTTGGACAAGTTAGAGATAAGTGTTTGGAAAGTGCCCGGGCATTCTGCATTCTCTTGGGCACTGAGAAAATGTTGGTTATCTTGTGCTGGTTGAGAACAGGCAGATACTAGCATAGTCACAGCCTTAAGAATTATTTTGAGCCTAAGAAATTTGGCTGCTGTGTTGCCTGCCCTGTGATGCCTGTGGGTCATGGCACAGCATTAGCAGTGATAGAAGGCCTCCTGCCCTGACTGTTGGGAAGAGAGCCGAGGCTGCCTGGCCAGTTACTTGGGTGTGGGAAGGGGAGGGGGGCAAAAGCTCCCAAGGTTAGTATTGGGAGACAGGGCAGCGAGTCCTTGGTTTGGGGTGGAGAGGAGACAGGAGGATTGTTAACTGATGATAATACCAAGCTAATGCATGTGAAGTTTTTAGAACAGTGAGGACCCTTTGTAAGTCATGAGTAAATGTTAGTTACCATCACAGTCACTTAATGAGCAGTCACCTGTGCTAGGTGCTGTTCCTTCTATTACCTTACAGTAATCCTCTGAGGTAGGTGCTACTTTCCCCCTTTTATAGAGAAGGAAATTTGAAGGAGTGGAAGGAACCTGCCCAAGGTCACACAGCCAGTAAGTGCCAGAGCTGGGGTTTGAACCCTGGTCTGCATAGCTCCAGGCCTCCACTCTTTCCATTACTCCATTCTCCATTGTGATGTCCAGTGCTAGAGCTCTCATTCTACTGGCCCCAGCTCTTCTTATTCTCAGGACTTCTCTGCTACAGCCTGTGTTGGCTTTCTGAGCCAGGCATGGAGTTTCCCAGAACTGGGGAGTCTTCCCTAGCATAGAGCCTCAGGGTGGGAGATGCTGGCTGCTAGCATTGAAGGCCTGTGAGCTTGAGCAAACCCAGTGAGTGCCGTGAGCATAAACGTGGATTCCCTTGGCCAGAGAGGGAGCCCTTGATAACTGTGTGGTTTCTAAATGCATGCATTATTTGTCTCAGTCTTGGAAACATACATTGAGAAATCCTGTCCTCAAACTGGGGGGTAGTATGTTTGCAGACATAAACCTTGTATCACAATTGTGGTCCACTAACAGACTGTTCCTTCAGTGAGACAAGCATGTGGACTGAGCTGGGGGCAAAGTTTCTGGGAGTGTTTTCCACCCGTTGCCCCATGAAAGAGCCAGAGGATGGCAAGAGCCCCTCCCTCACAGGCGGCCTGCTTGCTTCTCCCTCCCCTCTCCTGCTCAGCTGTGCTCACCGCCCACTTCATTGCAGCAACAGCAGCTCCAGGCACAGCACCTCTCCCACGCCACGCATGGCCCCCCAGTCCAGTTGCCGCCCCACCCATCGGGCCTCCAGCCTCCAGGGATTCCCCCGGTGACGGGGAGCAGCTCGGGGCTGCTGGCGCTTGGTGCTCTGGGCAGCCAGGCCCACCTGACAGTGAAGGACGAGAAGAACCACCATGAACTAGACCACAGAGGTGCGGCCTGGGCCTGGGAGCAGGGAGGGGTTTGGGGGGAAGCTGGGCATGGGGCCTTGGCCACACAGGGGGCCTTTTTCAAATTCCCATCAGAGTTGAAGGTCAAGATCCTAAGACTGGGCCTTTTGTTGCTGTCCAAGTATGTCCTGTCCCTGGGGAATGTTTTGTCGTCACCAAGACCATTTGTTCTCTGGGTGTTTTCCTTAGCACATGTGTCTCACCAGCCCAGGAGCTTTTGGAAAAGGTACATAGTTGGTGGTCAAGTAGTCTTGTTAGTTGACTACATTTAATTGGAGGGAGCAGAGCACAGACCAGCAGGGAGATGACAGGGAAGCCTGGAGGGCAGAACTTGCACTTCCCCCACCCCTTACTCGGGCCCTCACCACAAGGACCTGGAAGCCGGCATTGAGTAGGGACTGGGAGGGCGTCAGCTGGATCAGGAAAAGAAAGGGCCTGGGTCCTTGACAGACCTCTTTTTAAAAGGTGTCACCTTGCATTCTTTGCCATCAGAGAGTGAATGCCAGAACACATGGCCTGAGGAGCACACTGTGGGGTGCCAGGAGCCCTGAGTATCCCACCCTGCCCTGGCCTGGCAGTAGAAATCGTGGGAATGTGAGCACAAGATTTTTGTCCCAATGGCAGGATGGTCCTCGTGACAGAGGCAGGAGACAAGAGAACTGAGGAGCTTGTACGTTGCTGGGTGAATAATCAGAGGCTTTAGTTCCAGGGGCTTCTTGGTGAAGCAGAGAACAGCTTTAAGACCGAATGAAACAAAAACAACACTCCCAAATTCCTTTTTTTTTTTTTAAAACCATAGTTTTCTTATTTTTCCCAGATCCTACAGGTACGCTATTCCTCCCAAGCTTGAGGCTTTAAAATCCTGAGTCTACAAAACAGGAACTTTGGTGCCCTTCTTGGTTGGCATGTCAGGGAGAGCTAGGGCAAAGACCTCCCCTACTCCCCAGGCCTGGCAGGGCAGGGGAAGCATTTGGAAGAAATAATTTCCAAACTGAGAAACTAGACTTGACTTCCCTGCCTGGGCTGACCCACAGCAGCTCGGAGAGCGAGGCCTGCTGCCTGTTGTAAAACCAGTGAACTAGCAAAACACAAAGGACTGAGACTGACCTTTTTCCTTTCTTCTTTTTTGTCCTTTCGTCTTGGGGGCCCTGACCCTCCTCCTGACCTGGTCTTCCTTCCCCAAAGAGAGAGAATCGAGCGCGGTAAGTGCTGGAACTCTGGGCCTCCCTGTGATGAGTCTGGGTGCTGGGAGGAGGGGCTGTGCAGGCTCGTGGCCTGGAGGTCGCTCCCAGAACTGCACACCTGCCTTCTGGGTTCTCTGTTCTGCTCTGCGGGTTGAAGCCGGGAGGTTTTGTTGTGTTTAACTTGTGCCCAAACCTAGGAGACCTGGCTTCAGTGCTGATGGATTGGTGAAGATGTTTTAATCCCAGATGGGGGAATGGGGTGTATCGTCGTGAAATAGGGAGGGCCGACCTATATTGAGTGACCTTGGGTCTCTTTCCAGGCATTAGGCCCGTCAGTTTTCAGATGAAGAGCTTGGGCTAAATAAGCGCTAACTCCCTTTTACTTGATGGGTGATTAACCAGAGAGACCACCTGGCCAGCCTTGGGTCCTTCCAGGCAGTTTGTGAAGGTATCTTAGGCTGGGGGTTTACTCCACCCCCAGGTATTGTCCTCAATTCCTCTGAATGTATGCGGTCCCCCCCTCCTGCTTTGGGCTTTAACTCAGCTTAAGAAAGTGCTAGCAAGCAAGCATTAAGGCCAGGCTGCCTGCATGGCTGCCAGCTCTGAGATTTGTTGTAAATCTTTCTGGATCACACTGAGGCTCAGAGGTTCTGTTTCAAATGAATAAGCCTTCTGAATACGCGCAGTGGAGTCTGGATAAAAAAAATCCTAGGGTGATTAGCAAAGCTATTTTATTCCTCATGGCCGTCCTTGTATCTTGGGCCATATAATCTGTTAGGATGGCTTTGGTTATTACCTCGTATTTAGTAGGACTTGGAAGGTCAGACAGTTAACTAACTGTCAAAACAGCTTCCTAGGGTGGCTCCCCTCCACCCCAACCTGCCTTCCCTTCCCAGCCTTCTACCCACACTTAGTTTTAAACCCCCCATTAGCTATTCTCATGTCTCCCCTCGACTTGCTTATATTCTCAGAAATCCAGGTTCACGTTTGAGCCCAGGAATGGAATAATTGAAGCTGAAAATCCATTTGAATGCTTTAGGGTTGAACCTCAAGTGGTGGCATTTTGGTTTGCTCAGATAGAAGGAGCACTGGATTGGACCTCAAGGCTTTTGTCCCCACTTTGGTGAGATATTGGATATTTCACTTGGCCTCTCTAAGCCTCTTTCTTTAATCCAGGGATAATTCCTGCCCGGCCAGCCTCTCAGCTTCATTAGGAAGATCACTTAGAACAGGACACAAACCCTGGAAGAGAACTGGCTAACAGTGACCTACTGCAAAGTGAAAGGGATGTTTGAGGCCTGACATGCTCCCTTGTCTTCACACCATCCTTATCATCATTCCTATGGGCTTTTGGCTTTGTGCCCCCCATCCATGAAAGCTTCCTGCTAAAAGAAACCCATGGCGAGCCCCAAGACCCAAGATCTCTATTCTGCAACACTCCCTGGCATCCATGCACATCAGACTGATAAGAGCAGAGGGGGCACCTGCAGGCCACTGGGGGATCACATGGGAATGAATCAAGAGTCCATCCTGAGGTGGGGGTGGGGGGTGAGCAGGAAGGGTAGGCTGGATGCTCAGAGGCCAGGTTCCGGGATCGTGTGCGTGTGGCAGTGGTGTCCAGGCGGGTTTAGACAGAAGTAATCAACCTTTTGGAAACTGGGCTGTTGACAGATGAGGCCTATGGCAGGAAGGACGGGGCTGTGTCAGAGTGGGAGAGGAACGGGTGGAAGGACTGGAAGCTGTCCCAGAGGGGTTAGCCTGGAGTCCAATTAGAGGTAGCTTCATTCATATTTCCTTGCCTAGCCAAAGCAATAAAAAATACTTAGTTTTTTGGCCGACTGCCAGCCAGAGGCGGGCTGGATCGATGCCGCTAAATGCCTGACATGACTCTCCGGTAGCGGTGAGGGTTTTCAGCCTGACTTCATGAGAAGAAAGAGCTCGCTGTTCTCTAGAGCAGTGCACCGGGTCACAGGGAGAAACCCAAGCAGCAGCACGCCCCCCTCTCCTCCACTCCTGAGAGGGGCAGCACGAGGGGCTGGAAGCATTTCTGCTTAGCACAGGGTGGCCGCCACTGTCCGAGGAAATGAAATGAAATGACGGTGATTTTTCTGCCGGCACTTGCAGCAGCTAATTGAATTGCGGCTGGGCGCGCATCGCCACTGCTCCTGCTGGCTGTGGGGAAGGTTGAGCTGCAGTTCCATTATAACTTCCATTTTTTCCTTCAAGGCTGATAACTCTGCCATTTTAATTTGCTCCAGGCAGAAAGTTGGCAGGGAAGGGCAGCCTAGAAACCAGCTTAGGAAAGGAAATTAAGTTCTGGGGCTGGTTCTGGCACCATTCCCTCAGAGCCCCGCCCGCCGGCTGTCCAGCCCCATTCCCTCCCCATGACCTTTGCCTCTGAGCCAACATTGGCCCCCAGGAAAATGGGGAGACGCGTAGGTTCATCCAAGTTACCTTTGACACCCTTCTTTTCTGAGTCTCTGTTTGCCCTCATCATGCCATTGCCCATGCTGCATGGAGATCGTTGATGCACTGCCTATTCCTTCCCTAAAGCTAGACTGAAAGCTCCTGGAGGGCAGAGACTGTGTCTTTCCCCTTCCTCACCCCTGCCTTCCAACACCAGGCCTGGCTCAGAGCAGGTGGGTAAGTGGGTGTGCAGAGGTCTAGTTTACAAAGAAGCAGATTTCAGCAACCTCCTCGAGGCCATTGTTTCTGATATTATCTGACTGCCAGCAGCTCCCCCCTCTCTGCTCCCCACCGCACGTAACGTGTGCTGTCCTGGGGCCACCAGTACCTCCACGAGTGGGGTCTTCCTCTTGCAGGTACCCCCACCCCTTCTCGGACAGCTCTGTTCCCTGGCCCGCCTGCAAGTGCGTCTCTTGCCTCGGCCCTTTGCCCATCTTCCCAGGCCTCTAGATCCAAACCATTTTCGTCCAAATTTGCTTTACAGTCGAAGGGAAAACTCATTAGGCTCTTCCAGGCCTGAAAAACTTGGGTTTCTCTGCTGTAGGACCTAGGTTCTACTTTCCAGCCTCTCAGGGCACCTACCAAGGGGCTAATTCCACCCGCCTTTATGCCTTTCCCCGACTTGCAGAGAGGCTTCGCAGTCACATTTTGTTTCTTTATAACCCTGATGTTTCTCTGGAATTGGTGAAGGCCACACAGGAGAATAGGGTGAGCATGCAGAATGCTGATCCGCACTCAGGAAGGCCTGTTGGCCTGGTGCTCCTTCCTTACCAATTTCTTGGGTGCTCTTGGGTGCAGCAGATGAAATATTGCTCATGGCCCCAGTTTGTAAAGTCAGATCCATCTTTTTTACATCAAATTGGCCAACGGTTACACCTAATTAAAAAAAAAAAAAAAAAGATCCATCTTTTGAGACTCAGTGCAAATTCCACTTATCCCTTCTTTGAGCAAACGTATGTGGTGGGTACCGTTGATGGTGAGCACAACAGACGTGACCCTGCCGTCGTGAGCCCACAGTCTCATAGGCCAGCCACCGACGTGGCAAGATTCTTTATTAACGGCAGCATTGCTGCAGAAGAGAATTGGGGGTGCTCCGAGGGCATCTCCTGGGAGTTGGGGAAGGCTTCCCTGGAGAGGCTATTCTGAGCCAAGATCTGCACGACATGTGTGTCCCCCTTTGTCCTCCGCACTTAGCGGCGTCTCTCTGTGAAATGTTATACTCTGCCAAAGGTGGCTGACCCGAATCCCTTTCTTGCTTCCAGAATAACTCGGTGTCACCCTCAGAAAGTCTCCGGGCCAGTGAGAAGCACCGGGGCTCCGCAGACTACAGCCTGGAAGCCAAGAAGCGGAAAGCAGAGGAGAAGGACAGCCTGAGCCGATACGTACGTCAGAGGGCATGTTGGGTCAGGCAGGGGGCTGCAGGGTCCAGCTATGGCCTGAATACCCTTGGGGTTGGGCAGTGAATCAGAGAGACACAGTAGGGGTAAGAGAAGCAGCCCCACCAAGGAGGGCTGGGCAGGGTCCTGGGGGAGGCCACACACCACTGGGAGCACGTGAATTACAGCATGGGCAGGGGAGGGAGTGGATGGGGAAGTCGTCTGCACTTCTACGGGGACCCTCCCTGAATCCCAGTCTGCTCAGGGGGGCATCCCTGGTACCCCATGCTCTGCCTCTGTGGCCCTGACAGTCTGTCCCCTGCATGCACACACCCAGCCACTCAGGTCCCACTGCCACAGTTTTCCATTGCCTTGTCACGTATATAGTGACGCTCCCTTGTACATGAGGCTCCAGTGGCAGCGCTGGCCCCGAGTCTGCTCTGTGCCAGGCTGTGGAGCATGAGAGCTGGGATAGAGGGAAGGGACCATGTGGTACCGGGGGGAAGCAGCCGGCCATGGGCTCTGGGCTTTCGCCAAGCCCTGTTCAGCTACTTGGCTGCTCCGTGGTTTTGGGCATGTTGCCCATGTGAGGCCTCAGCTGCATTTCTGTGAGACGAGGCCAATCACCCATCTCACAGAGTGGTGGAAAGGACTAGAAGAGACTAGCACACTCACTCGTAAACAGTGGCAAATGTAGAGTGAACTGGAAAAAAGTTTCTGGCTTCAGAGAGACAAGTTAAAGGCAGATGATGTGAGGGGGTGGGGATGGGACACTTAGATACCTAATGGAGCAGGTTTCAACAAGGCTGCCAAGTAGCTGTGGGAGCTGGGGAGGTGGGCGAGGAGACACCCCCTGGAGGAGGGCTGCCATTGAGCTGGAGTGGTGCTTGTGGGAGGGCAGAGGGGTGGAATCGAAAGAACATGGACTTTGGGGTTTGGCCATGGTCCACAGTTCACATACTGGCTTTACTACTCACTGGCTGGTGGAGGATGGCTGGGGCTCTGTCTGGGCTGGGCAGGGTGTGGCCTCTCATTGGCCAGTTGGCTTCTCTCTTGGTTGCAGGACAGTGATGGGGATAAGAGTGACGACCTGGTGGTGGATGTTTCCAATGAGGTAAGGGCAGGTCCCTGTTGCAGGGAGACTCCTGGTTTGGGGTGGTTTAGGACAGCTCCTCCCCAGGGTGGGAGCTGCTGTGTCTCAGCTGTATCCATGCATTACTGGCCACCTGAGCTGGGTTATGCAGCCTCTGGTCTGGGGGCATCAGGAGAAGCAGGGCAGGGCTTTGCTGCTGGTGGCAGGGTACCCTTAGGCACCAAGGATTTGCTAGAATGCCTTTCCAGAGAGAGACCCCAGACCCTGTTAGGTCCCACGGTGGGGCCAGCTCTGTTCCCCAGGGACCTCTATGGCAGTTCTGTTCTCTCTGTCTCCTGGGATCTTGGGGTGAGGCCTGTGAGTTAACAGAGGATCAGCCTCAAGGAAGAGGAGCTGGAGAGAATCTACACTAGGATGAGGGCCAGCAGCCTAGATTTGAGTCCTGAGTTGCCCCACCCCAGGCCCCAGCTTCCCCATCTGTAGAGTGAAAGGGTCAGACTAGATCCTTAGAGCCAGTTGTCCCCCCACTGGGGCCCCCAGTCTTTCAGCCAAGCCCCTTCTCCCCACCCCGCACCTTCTCTTCCCATCCTCAGAGCAGGGAAGCTTCTAGTTGGTGCTCTCAGTGCGTCTCTGCATCACTTGTGTTTTCAGGACCCAGCGACGCCCCGGGTCAGCCCAGCACACTCCCCTCCTGAAAATGGGCTGGACAAGGCCCGTGGCCTAAAAAAGGACGCCCCCACCAGCCCTGCCTCGGTGGCCTCGTCCAGCAGCACGCCTTCCTCCAAGACCAAAGACCTTGGTCATGTACGTGGGGCCTGCCCCTGGAGCAGCAGAGGCCAGGGAGGGTGGAACAGAGAGACTTTTCCTTTCCTTCCCAGAAAAGTGCCTCAAGACCTTGTTAGTAGTTGGGGCAGGGGCTAAGACGGGTGGGGTGGGGTGGGGTGGAAGGGAACTTTGTGCAGGGGCTGGAGATGGGGAGTACTGCTTCTTGGAGGACAGAAGGGTTGGGTGGAGAGAACATGGACTTGGAGTTTGGCCCGGTTCAAATCCTGGCTTTACCTCTCACTGGCTGGGCCCTGTGCTGGTTAATTAACATTTCAGAGCCTTGGCTCCTGCATCAGTCAAATGCGAGTGATCATGGGGAGTGATTGAGTGGCTGGTGACAGAAAGTTCCTAACAGGGGCTGGCTGAGCTTCATGTGGTGATGGGCACAGGGCATCACCCAGCTCTGAGTGCCCAGCTCTTGGCAGGAAAGAATCTTCACGGCCTTGGTGTCTGTATCTTCCTTTTCAGAATGACAAATCCTCCACCCCTGGGCTCAAGTCCAACACACCCACTCCAAGGAATGATGCCCCAACTCCAGGCACCAGCACCACCCCAGGGCTCCGGTCAATGCCGGGCAAACCTCAGGGCATGGACCCGATAGGTATAATGGGTAGGCATGATAGAGCTGGACCGGGGGGAAGCGGGGGTCTGCTGGGCCGGAACTCCAGGGAGTGAGTACATCTAAGTCGGGGCTCCCCCAGGGCCTGCCATTGGGTGCTTGCAGTCAGGCAGGAGGAGATGGTACCTGGGCACTGCTCACAGGGACCACTGCTGGGGCAGGCAACTGGAAGGAGCATGGGCCAGGTCAGAACACCGAGCTCTGGGATGCCCTGAACAGGCAGAGCCCTTCCTGGGCTTCCATGGCCTGCCATGAAAAAGAGATGGACACATCTCCCAGCTCTCACTTTCTTGGGCTCTAAAGCCAGGGATCCCAGTTGGGTGGGTCCAATCCAAGAGGACTTCCCGGAGCAGGCAGCTTTGGAAAGCTGGGAGGAGTGCTGTGGGTGGGGAGCGACCAGGCCCACTCTCCGCTGACACCCATCTCCTCGCAGCCTCTGCCCTGCGCACGCCCATCTCCATCACCAGCTCCTACGCGGCGCCCTTTGCCATGATGAGCCACCATGAGATGAACGGCTCGCTCACCAGCCCTGGCGCCTACGCTGGCCTCCACAACATCCCTCCCCAGATGAGCGCCGCCGCCGCCGCCGCTGCTGCTGCCTATGGCCGATCGCCAATGGTGAGCTTTGGAGCTGTACGTAGACCTTTTGGCTCCTTTTTCTGGGGGCTGGGCAGTGAGTGGGGAGTGGATTGGGGCTGGGGTGGCACTCCCTCCACATGGAAGGGGGTCTCACGACCAGCCAGCTGCCTTGTGGAGAAAACGTTTATTCAGAACTAGTGAGACTTTGCTGAAAGGGCAGGCACTTTGGGGTCAGACAGACCTGGGTTCCACCCCCAACTCCCCCTTCCAGCCTGGGCAGTGGCCTGAGACTTGTTTTCATGGGAATGGGAAACCCCAGATGAGTTAAGTGACTTCCACTAACAAATGTTAGGTCAGTGGGGTGGGTTGGAAAACAATAGTTTTTTACAATTACTGATGAACAATTAATATTTGGGTTGGCAGAGAGAGAAGGGTCTTTTTTCAGGAGACAGTTTCTCTCTGTATCTCCTTTACCTGCTATAGCCTCATCTCTACATGACAGTCCCACTGGGACACCTGGAGAGGGAAAGAAACAGGGCAGGGGCAGCTCTGCCTGAAAGATCAGGGAGAAGGGGATTGGGGGTGGAGGATGCCAGTTCAGAGTTGACCCCAGCGCTTTCACTATCCTGGGCAAGGCACGTGGCCCTCCTGGGCCCCTGTTTACTCTGAAGCAGTGAGCCCTGCTCTGCTGTCTTCTGGTTCTGAAGAGGCGTAGCTCTGCGGGCCAGGGGTGGGGGAGTATGGCAGCATCCCTGAGTGAGGACTGGCGTTGTCTTAATTTACAGGTTGGTTTTGACCCCCACCCTCCCATGCGGGCCACGGGCCTGCCCTCAAGCCTCGCCTCCATTCCTGGTGGAAAACCGTAAGCTCTGATTATGCTTATTGCATGCTTCATGGGGAGGGCAAGAGAGACCGCTGCACCCCTCCCTTCCTGGCCTTGGGTTTGCCTTGCTGAACTTCACCTTTGGGGGAACATGTCTTGCCCCTCTGGAGGCACTAAGAGGTCTGGTTTCAACCTCAGGAAGTAGCTGCCTAGCCACACTCCTGACCAGCCCCAGGGGTCCCCCTAAAAGGAGGACCATAGGCGGTGTTGAAGTTATGACCTTGAAGTCCAAATGTGGGCTCCAGGAGAGCTCCGGCACTTTAGACGTCGGGGCCTCATCTGCTTCTCTGGCTTTGGTTTTCCCTGCACGAGATACCCCCAGCACTACCCTCGAGCACCGTATCTAATTTATCCCTTCCCTGGAGAACATGCTCCCTGTCTTGCCCTCCACCTCCCTGGGTTACTGTGTGGATTAAAAGACGGGAACACCTACAATGCTGAGAACAGTTTCCTAATACTTAACACGATGATACATTGTCATATTGAGACTCTTGACATCAATTGAGGGGGTATCCACAGGAGCCCAAAGCAGCCACTCACCCCTGGCTCTGATGGGAACTCCACGATTCATTTGAGGGGGCTAGGTGCAAGCAGGTTTCCCCCCTAATACTGCTGGCTTCTGATGGTATCAGTGAGATGGCATCTCCAGACCCTCATGGGGAAGGTGGTTCTAGAGGGAGGCAGGCACAGGCAATGAGTCAGTGCCAACATACGGTGCCTCCAGGGCTGCTGGCAGGTGGGGGATATGGCTCGCCTTCCTGACCACCATAGTAATGGAAGGTTTTCTCAACTGCTTTTGTGCCCAGGGCCTCTCATGGGCTTCCGGGGTGGGTGAAGGATGGGTCAGCCATGGCACCCACCCCAGAAAGGCCGTGGGCCTGCAGGGAAATGGCTCTAACACGAGGCTGTAGGAGATGAACCTGTTAGAACGGAAGTGCCTAGTTGGCAGGTGGAGTCCCTACTAACACTTAGGACACATGAGACACAGTCCCCAACCTTCCCCGCCTCGCCCTGAGGCCCAGGGTCAGGCACCTGCTCTGTTGTTTTCCTTACACTAACACTTCTCTTCCCCTCATCTATCAAAAGCAGGAAAGCCAAGGCCTGTGCACTCATTTCCCTGACCTGGCAGGCCCCTAATTTGAACTTGCCACTCTCTATGCCAAAAAGTCAGAGTAAAACCTACAGAATTTAGACCTGACCCCTCTGTAGGATACTCCAAGTTGGGCTAGGAGGGCAGGCTTCAAGGAGGAAGTGGCATTTAAGCTGGGCCTTTTTCAGAGTCAGCCTAGTAGGGAGTCTGTAGATTGCAGGAAGGGGTATTCCAGGAGCACGTGTGGGCTGGTGGCTGCCTTGGAGCAAGGGTATAGAAATGGGAGCGAAAGGCAGGGTGAGAATCCGCCCGTCCCACCCAGTGGAGCCAGGGCAGGGGGCTTGGGATTCATGGCTGGACGCTAAAGAGCCACTAGTACCCAGGGTAGGAGCCAACTTGCTCAGAGCTGTGCTTTCCTAAGATTTCGGGAGATGTGAGCATGGAGGCAGGAGGCCAGTTTAGGGGGCGGTGTGGGTTGAACTGGGCGGGACCTGTGGGAACTGAGAAGGCCAGGGATGGCAGAAGTGACGGTTCTCGCCTTTTCAGAGCATACTCTTTCCACGTGAGCGCAGATGGGCAGATGCAGCCCGTGCCCTTCCCCCATGATGCCCTGGCAGGCCCCGGCATCCCCAGGCACGCCCGCCAGATCAACACGCTCAGCCACGGCGAGGTGGTATGCGCCGTGACCATCAGCAACCCCACGCGGCACGTCTACACCGGTGGCAAGGGCTGCGTGAAGATCTGGGACATCAGCCAGCCCGGCAGCAAGAGCCCCATCTCCCAGCTGGACTGCTTGGTGAGAAGCCCAGGGGGCCTCTACACAGCTGGCATCGGGAGTGGGGCTGTCTGGGCCAGGGGGAGGGTCCCGTAGACCTGGCCTGCTTTAGCCTTGGATCAGCCAAGCAACTTGGCCAGCAGGGTAACTTCCCTGAGCCTCAGCTTTGCCACCTGTAAGTGGGGATGATACTGACTTCCTGAGCTTTGTGAAGAAACGTGTGAATGATTAGAGGGCTGTGAATGACAGATGGGGAAGTTCTGTCAGCCGCTGCGTCCAGAGTGAAGGCTGTGAGCACAGCTAGCAGGGTGCTCAGTGTCTCTCCTGGACTCCAGGAGGGAGGGTGGGCCGTGCTCAACAGGGCCCCTTCTCTCCACAGAACAGGGACAACTACATCCGCTCCTGCAAGCTGCTCCCCGACGGGCGCACGCTCATTGTGGGCGGCGAGGCCAGCACGCTCACCATCTGGGACCTGGCCTCGCCCACGCCCCGCATCAAGGCAGAGCTGACATCCTCGGCGCCCGCCTGCTACGCCCTGGCTATCAGCCCCGATGCCAAAGTCTGCTTCTCCTGCTGCAGCGATGGGAACATTGCCGTCTGGGACCTGCACAACCAGACCTTGGTCAGGTGAGGCGAGCCAGAGGGAGCGTCAGTCTTTGGAAGTTTGCACTGGTTCTCAGATAGGTACCAACCCTGCCTGGCATTATTTGCTGGGACCTTGACCCTGTCTGAGGTTCTGTGGGGTGTCCAGAAAAGTGTGGCTGAGGGGGCCCAGGGGAAAAGACAGCTCAGCCTACCTTGGGTAGAGGGACAGCTGTGTGCCAGATGCTTGATGTGAGCTTGAGTTGCTTTCCTGGAGCTCACTTCTCCTTCCTGCTTGGCCTGCATAGGCAGTTCCAGGGCCACACAGATGGGGCCAGCTGCATCGACATCTCCCACGATGGCACCAAGCTGTGGACAGGGGGCCTAGACAACACTGTACGCTCCTGGGACCTGCGGGAAGGCCGGCAGCTGCAGCAGCATGACTTCACCTCCCAGGTGTGTGGCCCAGAGCAGCATGCTTTCTGTCCCTCCCAGGCCCCAGGGAGCCCTCATGGGGGTGGGGTGGGGGGGTTGCAAAGGGATGTGGGACCCACCAGAGCAGTCAGGGAAGCCTTCCTGGAGGAAGCTGCAATGAAACACAGTAGACAAGGCTTTGGAGTCTGCCCCTGACCCAACTGCCTGGATTGGATTCCTGGCTCCACTGCTCTGGAGCCCACTGGCCTCGCTGTCCTCATTCTTATGAACACCTGAGGCAATCACTCTAAAAGCCTTCGCCAAAAACCTGTCTCAGAGAAATCGTTACATATTATTATTCTTTGTCATTATTTCTATTGCTTACTTTAATATTTAATATTGTATTTATTATTTACTTTCTTTTTTCCTATAAATAATAAAATGGGCATTAAAAATAGCATCCCATTCCCCTGGATTATAAAGCCGGGTGAGGGGTGCCTTGTTTTGCAAAGGGGGAGGTGATTGGGAGGAATGGGGAGGGACTCTGAGCCCCTGAATAACCTGAGCAGCCTCTGGAGGGCCACCCGCTCTCCAGGGCAGAGGGTGCTGACTGGGCCTTTGTCCTTCCTGCTCCTCCCACCCCCCAGATCTTCTCCCTGGGCTACTGCCCCACGGGTGAGTGGCTGGCTGTGGGCATGGAGAGCAGCAACGTGGAGGTCCTGCACCATACCAAGCCTGACAAGTACCAGCTGCACCTGCATGAGAGCTGCGTGCTCTCCCTCAAGTTCGCCTACTGCGGTGAGGGGCTGGGTCGGAGATGGGGTGAAGCCAGACACAGCCTGGCTGGATGGGTCAGCTCCCTCCCTTTGTGCAGAAGAAGGGACCAGAGCATACAGAAGGGGGCAGAGCCTCACAGTGAGTTGGGAACCAGGCATCCCGACTGCCCAGCCAGTGACTTCCACACCTTTTGGGGCTCCCATCCCCTGACCCTTGTCCCTCGGGTGCACATAGGGTGCTGAGCGCTCATGGCACCAAGGTCAGAAGCCAGTCCTTGCTGGCTTGGGGCAAAGGAGTGGCTCTTGCAGCAGTGCAGGCATTGCCTCCAGTGGTGGAAACCAAGGTTTTGACAGCAGATGGCCCCGGGCTCCTGTATCCGCTCCTTCTCTGACCAGCTGTGCCACCTCAGGCCAAGCTCATCCTCGCTCAGCCTCAGTATAATTTTCTCTGTATACAGGAAATAGCACCTGCCATGTGGCTGTGGGGAGCTTGAGCGAGTTCACTCATGTTGAGCCATGGCAGAGTCCCTGCCCAGAGGGAGAGTCCTGTAAACTCTTTTTGAGCTGGGTGCCCAGGTTCTCAGGGCTTGGCTATTTCTACTCTCCTACCATGTTCTGATAGTGGAGTTTGTAATAGTCAGTTGACCTTGATGGCTTTAAAAACAATCTTTTGGGAATATAAGTGCTGCAGTTAACTCTCAGTCCTCTTTTCCCATCCCAACCTCTTCTTTCCCTCTCCCTTGATTACAGAGAAAGCCATTCTCTGGGTGTCCACCTGCCTGTGTCTCGTTTGCAAAATGCCTCTTGCAGGTGGAGATTCATGCTAAACACTGGTTAGGAGCTCACACCGCGTTTCCATGGCAGCCTGTCACATCTGGGGCAGCTGCGGGAGTGCAGGCTGGGGCAGGTCTTATTTTAGAGGGTAGCTGTTCACATGCTGAGGATTCCTTTCCCTTTACCTGCAGGCAAGTGGTTTGTGAGCACTGGGAAAGATAACCTCCTCAACGCCTGGAGAACCCCTTATGGAGCCAGCATATTCCAGGTACCACCCACGCCCCCTTCCCCCTTGGTTCTACCCAGAGTCAGGGCTAGGCGTTGGTGCTGGGGTGAGCCTGCTGGGAGGAAGGCAAGGTAGAAGGAGCTGGGGTCAGGCCTACCTAGGGGCCTTCCTAGCCCCACCTGATTGTGTTCTGGGGAGAGGATTGGATTCTCCAAGGGAGAGGACTTGGGATATCAGTAAGACACTCTGCTGCTCTTGGCTTTGAAGCAGGAGCTACTGTAAAATTTACAGAGCACAGGGGAGTAAAAATGTGCTCTTAGCTCTGGCCTGTGCCCTGAACCCTCACAGGAGGTAGTCTGGGTAGGCAAGCAGCTTTTTGTTCAGTACAGCGTTAGCTATTCAAGAAAGTTAGTATCCCCATGTCAATTCAGTATAAGGAGAGGGGTGGCAGCAGAAAGGTCCAGAGAAAGACAGGAGTCAAGGAAGAGGCATTTTATAGTTTTTCAAAATCTGGGCCTAACATATTATACTCTCAGAGTCTCACATACACACTGCCACACATGCTCACACACTTTTACACTCGTACACCCTCGTTCACACACACACTGTTTCTACCGCCCTGCATACACTCTTATACTCACACACCCTTTCTCACACACACACTTCACACTATTTCACATATATACACCCGTCACACACACACAATCACACACTCCCTCCTAGACTCACATATCCTCTCACACACACATATATACAGAGCCAGCAAACTACTTTCCTACATTCATGCTAGAAGTGACTTGTGTCCAAAGTGTCACACGTATAACTTTCAGAGTCTTTCTCATTACACTGGATGCGTCCGGAATCAGAGTACAAATCCTTTTACTAAATCATCAGGCTTATGATCTGGCCTGCTGACTCCTACTCTCAGCTCAGAAATGCTTCCTATTTTTAAACTCGGAGGAGAAGCTCATCTATAGTGTTATATTTTGAACTTAATAACTTACTTTAAAGATCACATCGGACCCTGTTAATGAGCCTTTCTTTATGGAAATGTGGGAGCAAGGGGGTCTCTAACAGAAAATGCTTCTGTGCGATGAGTTTTTAAATCTCCTGGCCTTGACTCTGCTGTGGCGTGTTCAAGGCTGAAGCTTCAGAAGGAGGGAGAGATCATTTCATTCAGATAGTATTGAAATGGTGGTGTTGAGTGCTGAGAAAATGAATGCCTGTCTTTTTTCTCCCCCCATCGCCCACCTTGGCCTCCTGCTTCTCCTCATTTTCCTTCTCCAGTCTAAAGAATCCTCGTCTGTCTTGAGTTGTGACATTTCAGCGGATGACAAATATATTGTAACAGGCTCTGGTGACAAGAAGGCCACGGTTTATGAGGTCATCTACTAAACAAGGACTCTAACAGGGCTGTCAAACTCGGGGAGAAACACTCGGCTCTGACAGTGAGACCCCGGGCCCGGAGCCCCGGTGGATGGCGGAGAATGGGGCGCGGGCGGCCATGCGTTCCGAGGCTGCACTCCAGCAGGCTGAGAGGGGTTGCCCCGTCACGGATTGGACTCCTGGGCATGGATTGATGTGTCTCACAGACTCGGATGGATTTTTCCTTTCCTCCTCCTCAACAATCCTGGCAGATGCTACAAATAGATGGATTGGGAGGCTCACGACTCCGGCCCCCCGAAGACACCCTCATGAATCTGTTTTCTCCCCCCCCCCCCGCCTTGGGTGGGGGACGCTGGAGTGGACCACACTTTTGTGCAGGGGGAGGAGGGTTCTCTTTGTCCCGATTGTGCAGTGCGCAAGATTTGTGAAAAATGTAAATAACAGACTCCTAACTTGGACTTGGTCAGTGGGGGAGGAGGCCCCTTCCCACCGGAAACCCTAGCCGTGTATTTCGCCTGCTGTATTTGTAATCCACTCGTGGTGGTGGCTTTTTTTTTTTTTTTTTTTTTTAAACAGAAGTTCCCATCTGGGAAGGGGAGCAAAATGGGGAGGGAGTGGAATGGGGGGAAAATCTTGGGTGGGGAGGGAACAGCAGCTGGTCACTAGACTGACCACTAGACTGACCACCAGACAACCCCTGGAATGCCTGCACCTCTGCAGGGGGTGGGGAATTGTCCGACGCGTGTCAGGATTGTCAGGACAGACGGACAGTGCTTGGGACAAGTGCCAGCCTGGGCAGAATGTTACCAGAAACAGTCAGATTCTTCTACTGTCTCCTGTGCACTGCCTGCCTCCTGCCCTCTCTTGGGTCTCCCTCTTTCTCAGGTGTCTGTCTGTCACTTGCTTCTTTCTGTCTCTCCCATGCTCATTCTCTCTCCTCAGCCTCAGTCTCTCTCTTTGGTGCACACTTGGCTACTGTAAAGAGAAATGGAAATTCAAAGGGACTCCCTCTCCAGCCCTTCTTAATCTTCGGACACAGCCTAAAACGGACAAAAGTTAGAGGAAAGCATAGCAACTCAGCTCAGGGAGCTACCAGAGAAAAATAGTGACTGATGTGGGTGCTTTTTTTTTTTTTTAATTTGAATAAAAATAATTAGAAGTGATATCCTTTTATAAAATGCCTTCTCCCCACTTTCCTGCCCATGACCCCTTTCTCTCCCCCTAGAGGGGGGAAAGTGTATTGACCTACAGGGTTGCAAGTCTGAAAGGATCATACCCCCCCACACCTGGGGGGGAGGGGGAGGCATGGGTCCTGGCACACTGGCGATTTCTTTCAGTCTCTCTTATGGGCCCAAACAGGTTACAGTTAGAATATCGTCTCCCACAGGTACCACATTTTGGTACCAAAATGTTCTGAGGTGTTAGGGTTGTTTTTGTTTGTTTTTCCCCTTTTGGTCTTTTTTTCTTCTTTTAAAGAAAAGCTAAAGGCTGTCATGAGTCCTGGTGGTGGGCTCTCCATGGGTGTAGCATATGGAAGATAATTTTTATACTGCATTTTTATGGTTATTTTATAATGTGTGATTCTGTCTGGTGAGAAGGAAGGAGGGGCTTTGATGGAACTACCTGTCCTTCAGTGACCTTGCTCCACGGCCGAGGAGCCCCTCTGACATGGTGTGGAGGGCAGTGGCACCCTATACCTTTCTGAGGTGGGGGGGGGTCATCTAGGGTCTCTGAGTATCAGATGTTCATCTACCAGCTCTTGGTAAGGCTTTAGCCACCAGAGAGGGCGAAGGTAGAAGAAAGTTAATTCTTGAAGAAAATAAGAAAATGAAAAGTCATTGTAATGAGCTGTTTTTATATTTTTAAAAGTTACTATTTAAAGGTTGGTTTGATTGTTGTGTTTTAATTACCTCTCTCCCCAGTTTGTCAGTCCTCCCCAATAACAAAAGCCAGGATCACTGTTAGCATCCCATTCTGGAGCCTGGGTGATGTCCTTTGTCACAATGAGATTCCCACATCCCTGGACATGAGCTATTCTCTTTTACAATCCCACCCCTAAATGGTCAGACAGTGCGGGACAGTTAGAAGGAATGTTTTACATGATCTCACCTACGTGGCCATCCTAGTCTAAGCACCGGAGAGCTGTGGGGTTGGGAGCAGGGGTTGCCTCTGGACAGATGGACAGGACAAAGCCCACCAAGGAGAGGTACACAGGTGAACACAAAAGTACCTGTTCAGTTAATGCAAAACATTTTGGAAAAAAATTAGATATAATGAGCTTCAGGTGAAACATCTAAATGACTATGAAACATCTAGACCCTAAAACCTGCATCAGTTTTTCTTTTTTAAATCTAACAGATTCAGGTGCACACCCGTGTGTTCCTGAATGACTAGGAATGAGGGATTTGCAGATGGAACAGGATAGGAAGCCCGGGTTGGTGCCCCCAGGGAGGCAGGGCAGGGCTGGGGAGAGGGTGCCACTCTGGAAGGGAAGAGGAGGCTGCTGGAGTCTGCAGAAACCCCAGGGGTCCCTCCCAGACTCTTGGATTTCACAGATCTATCAGCAAAATCTCTCCTACAACTGCAACTGATACTGTTTCCAACACTTAAACTGCTGTCATTTCATACAAGAAAGGGAACTTGACATAATGTAGGAGTGATGACCTCAGAATAAAGCACCCTCTTTCCCCTAGGAAGGACACTTGGACTCTACACAAACAGGAGCCCTCTGGCTGGAGAGGGGATGGTGTCTCAGGCTCATAGAGGAAAAGGTTCCTGCAGGTAGGAGCCCTGAGCTGAGGCTGCAGGGCATGTTATAGCCTTGTCATTCACTGGTTGTACAGCCTTGAGCAAAGCATCACTTTTTCAGACCACACTTTTTCCCTCTTTGGAGGTCTGTGCCTTGCAGCAGAGGCTAGAGGGCCAGATGGCCGGCTCTGGCCAAGATAAAATTCTGTGTGTGCCCAGGGGGAATTGCCCATCTCTAGTGTCAAGGCAGGGCTGGAGTTGGAGCTTGTAGACCCCAGCTGGATGGAAGAAGAAAATTTTTTTATCAGTGAATGCTCACCCCAAGTCTTTCTGCTGATAGAAAGACTGTCATTCCCATTTCTGATCAAGGGAAGCCAGAATCTCTAAAAAGTCTACCAGGATTTAGACTTTTCTAAAGGATGGCTAGATGACAGATTCAGTCCCTGCCCAGAGAAGCTCAAGGTTAGGTGTGTGTGGTGGGGGTGGGGAGAGACAATGGAGCCCTTTTGTTTGACCTGTGTAAGTGGCGTGGGGCACGTGTGGCACAGCAGTGGATACTGCTGCTCCTTGCCTGTCTGCATTGCCTCTGTCCCCGTGCAAGCTCCTGTCACCAGGCCTCCCCCACATGCCGATTCCCATCCTGCCCCCGCTTCCTCCTGCCTCTCCACCCCTTCAAAGGCTTTCCTCTCTGTTCTGGCAGCATCAGCAGCACCTGGGAGCTCGTCAGAAATCCAGAATCTCAGGCCCTCCCCTCAGTCCTACTAAATCAGAAGTTGCATCTTAACAATCTGCAGGAGCTTTGTATGCACTTTAAAGTTTGGAAGTGCCGCTGGTCTATGCAGAGAGGGCTGTGTCATGGTGAACCGTCATACACCATCCCTAACCTCCCAAGATTGCCCCCGTCTGCTTGGTACCTTTCTTCCGGCTTGTCTAAAGTCACCCCCTCACCAGCCTCTTTCTCTCAAGCAGAAATCAAGATTCATGCCAATCAAAGTGTTGGCAACATTTCATTGCATCGATATCCTGGTCTGTCCAACCCGACTAGTCTTCCTGGAGGACTCGGTGGCCCAGGGCTGTGCCAGCACATGAGGCGCTTGGAGTTTGAGGTGATCCTAATGCACAGCGCCTGGCACAGTACCTGGGGCACCCAGGGACTCAGTAACTGAGCCCAGAGAAGTGATGTGACTTCTGGAACTCTTTCAACTCTATCCTGCAGTCTTTGCTCAGAGCAAGGAGATCTGCATTTGAAAATGGAGGGGGCAAAGCTGATGTAGGTCAAGTGATTGAGTGCCTGCTTTCCATGTACAAGGTCCCAGATTCCATCCCAAGAACTCCAGGAGAGGCAAGAGGACAGGAAATGGAAGGGAGCTGCGATTCAGGGGCCGAGAGAATGCCCACAATGAGCCCTGGGACTCTGGATCCCCAACATGATTGGCATTAGGAGACCTGGGGATCTGTGCACTGGATCACTGAACATGCTCAGTCCCTTAACTGGGTCCCCACAACACACACAGCTACCTTTCTAAACTGCACACCTTCCTCAGCATTCCCCGGCTTGGAGCCCCTCATTGGTCCTATGTACAGCACTGGGTCTAAACTCAACTCCTCCCCATGCTCTGATCTTGCCTCTCTAGATTCACCCCTCATCACTTGTCTCATTCATTCCAATCAGTCCACACCACCTCCAACACCCTGAATAAGCAGTACTCTCACGTTTTAGGTTTCATATGGGCTTCTCTTTCAGCTGGGAATGCCCTGCCTCTTTTGAACTCCTACTCATACTTCAGGACTCTGCTTATGTGTCACTTCTTCCAGGAAGCCTTCCCTGACAACCCTACCCACAAGCTTCCTCCAGTCTGAGTTGGGTGTGTCTCCTTTGTGCTCTTGGAACCTCTTCTGCCAACTCTGTAGCAGAAACCAAGCACAGCATCTTGTGATTATTAGTTTAGTGACGTCATTCTCTCTCCTGATACTGAACTGACCCTCCCACCAGTACCCTGAGAGCAAGGACTGTATCTTCTAGTTTCAGTGCTTAACACATATTAGGTGCTCAGGAAATGTTACTTGAACAAGTCAGTGAGTATGTGAAGATAATAGCTAATGTTTCTAGAGTGCTTACCATGTGCCTGGCAGTATGTATAGTGCTTCATAAACATGACTGATTTCCTACTTGTAACCATCATATTTGGCCAGTGTTATTATACTCATGTTCTATATGAAGGAAATGAAATTCAACTTGTCCAAGGGCTAACAGTTTGTAGTGTTTGTATGACTTTGTTACTGGATGGATGGATGGATGGATGGATGGATGGATGGATGGATGGATGGCAGGCAGACAGGTTGCTTCATGAAGACTGGCTCAGAAGCTTGGAAAGAATTGAGCTATAGGTTGGGGAGATCAATGATGGCAGGGTGAAGTGCATAGGAGGGAAGCTCAAAGGACAGGAGCACCCCTCCCAGCTCAGGCCTTCCCTCTTATCTACTGGGGCACTGCTGTCAATGCCCAGAAAACCACACAGTGTACTCACTCTAGCCCTGGCTCTGAGCATCTTCTCCAAGGCAGGTCACACAGGGCTGGGGTAATGTCTCACACATGGTCTCTAGGGAGCTCCTGGACTGGTGGGGCCAGATGAAAGAGGATGGGTCTGCACTCTTATTTCCTGGACATCACAGATGGAAGCTGCCCCATGCGAGCGGCTGTGTGGCAACAGTTTGCATGAATTGGAAAAAGCAGGTCTTTTATTTCCATTTCTGGCAAATGGGATGACAAGCTAATAAGGATCCCTTCAACCATATGGACAAAGACAAAACAATTTTAACTACAGAGGCAACCTTGAAAGAAAGGGGAACCCTTTAATGTAATAAATTAAAGACTTTAAAGGCAGAGTGGGGAGTTCCCAAGCTCTAAACAGTACCAAAAAAAAAACCTGAATGAGGCCAAAATTGACATAATTACATAGAGGAACGGGAGGTTTCAACATTACCACTAACAAACTGGTAGATCAAGCAGAGAGGAATTTATAAGGATGTGACTGATTTGAACAACATAATTAACAAGCTTGGGACATAGAACCCGACAACCAACTATTGGAGAATACAAAAATTATTTCTTTTTTTTTTATTTTTTTTATTTTTTTTTTAATCCTTTTTTTTTTTTTTACCGGGAGGTCCCAGGGATCGAACCCAGGTCCCTCCATATGGGAGACGGACGCCCAACCAGTTGAGCCACATCCGACCCCCAAAAATTATTTCAAGCACACCTGAAAGACTTGAAGATTTAACAAAACAAGCAGATAAAGCATTTGATGAAATTCAATACCAATGCATTGTTTTTCTTTAAATACTAAATCAGGAATAAAGGAAACTTTCTTTAACAATGGGTTGCTATTTCAGCCCTGTAGCCAAATAATACAGAAAAGGTAAAGTTTTAGAGGCATTGTTTTTAAGCTAGCAACAAAAAAAGAACATCATTACTGCTTCTGTTCCCCATTGTACCGAAAGCTCTAGCCAACGCAATCAGATAAAACATAATAATAACCAAGGTATAATGGTTGAAATGAAAGAAACCAAACTAATTATTTGCAGATCATAAGTCTACATACATGGAAATATATAAACAAAATAAATGAGAGGACCTAGTTAAGTTCCTGGATCCACAATCAAAATTCATCCATCAGTAGCCTTCCCATTTATAAGCAGCAACCAGTTAGAAAATATAATATAAAAGTTGCATTTTCAATAGCAACAAAACTACCTATGAATCAATCTAAATAATGCCACTGAAAGCCCTTATGAAGAAAAATATAAAATTTTATTGGTTTTTAAATAAAAATATCTTTCCCCATATTAATCTGTAAATTCAATTTTTTAAACAATATCCAAATAGGGCCTTTTCTATGTAATCCAACAAGCTGATCCTAAAATTTATATGAAGAGTAGCAAATACAATTTTGAAGAAGAATAAGGAAAGAGAATTTGTCCTACCAGATAGCAAGACTTTTTGTAAAGCTATAGTAAGTAGGAAAGTGGTGTTAGTGTAAATAGAGCAATGGAACAGCCTAAAGAGTCCATCAGTAGGATGTTGACCATGCCACAGGTGACATTATGCATCAGTGGTGATGCTCGCTATTCAACAAATAGTTCTGAGACAATAGGCCATCTTTATGGGCTAAAATATGGATCAATACCTCATACATGGTACAAAAATTCTAGAGGGAGCAAAGACTTTAAACTTTAAAACTTTTAGGACAAAATACTGGAGAATAACCTGAGGATTCTTAGGAGGGGAAGGACTTCTTAATAAGACACAAAGAGCAAAATATATCATACAAAAGATAAATTTGACTATATTACATTTTAAAACATCTGCACAAGGGATGCCATAAGTTAAAAAAAAAAAAATAATGAAAGAATGTAAAAGCAATACCTATAACTGACAAGGGTTATATAATGAATTCTTCCAAATCAGTAGGTGAAATAAAAATGGGTAGAGGACAGAAACAGGCCATTCACAGGAGAGCAAGCATGAAGCCACAACGGCCCATAATGTGTGAAAATGCCGCATCTCACCGGTTATCAGGGAAATGCCCGTTTTAAAAAAACGAAACAAAAGCAGCAATCCATTCTCATTGGATTGGCAAGTTTTTTTAGTTTGATAACCCCAAGCTTCCAGGAGGATGAGGAATGACTAGCATTGTCAAACACCGCTTGTGGGACCATAAATTGGTCCAGCTACTTTGTTGAGCAATTTAGCAAGAGTAAAGTAAAAGCAGCACGACCCTATGACCTGGCAATTCTACTTCCATGTAGATGCCCTAGAGAAACTCTTATACAAGTACTTCATTGCTTGAAATAGCAACAATTGGAAACAGCCTGTTCATCAATGAGGAGAACAGAAAAATAATCTGTGCATTTTCATATAATGAAATTCTATATAGGCATTAAAATGCATAAGCTATATCTTTATGTATCAAGTTGGATAAATCCCAAAACTATAATGTTGTGTGAAAAGAGCAAGTTGCAAAAGGAAGTATAGGATATGGCACTATTTCTGTAAAGTATAAATCCACACAAAACAATTCTATATATGAGTATATGTATATATATCAAAATATAAAAGCATGAGTGGAAAGAATACACTACACTGCCACAGTAATAAGGGGATGGAAGGAAGGAAATTAGCTATAACTATTGCATTTTTTTATTACTTTAAAATAATCTGAAGTAGTTGTTAAAATGTTCACATTTTTAAAATGTGTGATGGCTTTGTACTATATTATTTTCAATTCTTTTCTACATGTTTGAAATATTTCACAATTAAAGATTAAAAAAAGAAAGCCGGACTTAGTTTTTCTCCCTAGGTCTGGTTTTTAGAATGCTGGTGATAAACTAAGCAAAAAAAAAAAAAAAAAAGGAAAGAAAGAAAGAAAGCCAGAAAGATTAGGGTTCAATAAGCAGTCTCCAGGAAGCGGATGTGGCTCAAGTGATTGAGCTCCCGCCTACCATATGGGATGTCCCTGGTTGGGTTCCTGGTGCCTCCTAAAGAAGACAGAGAGCTGGCACATTGGGCAGGCACAGCAAGCTGATGCAACAAGATGATGCAACGAGACACAAGAAGAAAAACATAATGAGAGACACAGCAAAGCAAGAAGCAGAGGTTCCCAGTGCCTCCTAAAGAAGACAAACAATTCAGTGAGCTGACGCTAAAGGCAGGTGTGGCAAGCTGATGCAACAGTAGATGCAACAAGAGACACAAGAAGAAAAACATGAGAGACACAACAAAGCAGGGAACGGAGGTGGCTCAAGCAATTAGGCACCTCCCTCCCACATTGGAGGTCCTGGGTTCGGTTCGGTTCCTGGTGCCTCCTAAAGAAACAAGGAAGACGAATAGGCACAGCAAGTGTAAACAACAAGGGGGTGGGGAGAAAGAAAGAAATAATAAATATAAAATAAAATAAAATAAAATAAGGAGTCCCCTACTGCAGTTTCTGGTGAGTGACTTAAAGGGGAATCTTTGGACATAGCCTGGGCAGGGCTGGGTGGGTGCACATGTTCCAGGGCACAGGGGCAAAGGCCAAAGCTCACTGCATCATCCTAGCAATATCACGGCACCTCTCCAGTACTTGGTCTTCTCATCTATTAAGTGAACACCGTGGAGGCGGATGAGTGATCCCCGGATCTCCATCCTGGATGTTTTATATTTCTAATGATTTTGTGGGTGTCCCAGAGGCAGCTATCTCCTGCAGAGACAACACAGATTAGTTTAACATTTTATTGTGAAAAATGCCAAAAATATACAAAGGTAAAGAGAACAATATATGAATTTCCATGTGCCCATCGCCCAACTTCAACGGTTATCAACTCAGGGCTAACCTTGTTTTATCTACATCCCCACCCTTTTCTACCCCACCATCCCAGGACTGGAATATTGTGCAGCTTCACATTCCAGACATCACATCATTCTTCCCTCATACTTCATTCTCTTTCTCTCTCATTTGTATGTTAAAGAATCAGATCATCTGGCCTTAGAGTTCCCCACACTGGGAATTTTGCTGACTGCTAAATTGTAGTTAGACCCTGGAGCTTGATTAGATCCATGTCTGGTTTTGCAGCGTTGGAGGAAAAGCATACTTCATAGGTCATCTTATGTACTTTCATTATTAGAAAACACACACTAGCTACTTCCTCTTTTTGTATGTTAACAGCTACTGATGATCATTGCCTAGATTAATTCATTAGGGGCTAGAAAATGGAAATATTCTAATTTTATCACTCCATCAATTTGCTTGAATATTGCTATAAAAATGTTCCGCATCAACTATGTGGGTAACTTGAAGGTCAGTTTATATAGGAAATATAGATAAATGCTTGATTCATTTGCTTTATTTGTCAATTCTCAAAAAGTTAGTTCCCAAGTATCCCTAAAAGTTGACCGATAAGGTTTCTATTTTAAATATTAAAAACTCATGGTTTTAAACACATTTTATATGCTTCAGTCAGGTGAAGTAATCTTTACTCCTTCATGAATCATCCCTTTTGGGGAAGCCTCTTCAAGACAGCTTCCAAGTCTTTTTTTTTTTTTTTTTTTTAGGAGGTACCAGGGATTGAACCCAGAACCTTATACATGGGAAACGGGCACTCAACCACTTGAGCTACATCCACTCCCTCCAAGTCTTTTTGACGTGCCCCTAGTAGTCAATGATAGCTTAATTGCTTTCTGGTATAAGATGTTCCTGACTCCTCTTATATATTTTCTGTCTTGGATCTGAAGTCATCTATTTCTCCAAGGAACTCCTTGTTCCTTTTAGTGGGAAGCGGTATTGAGAGAACATAATCTGGAGGCTAGTGGTGCTAGATGCTAATGGATTGGTCATTGTTTTCAGGTCTTTATAGTAGCAGAGCTAGGAAATGTGTGCATGTATGTTTACAGGTGCATGTGTTTCAAAGATAAAATACATCATGAGGTCTACTGATACTTCTAATTCAAATTCAGGATTATAGGTTTTTTTACTTAATCTCATTGATCTTCAATCTGAATCTACTTTCAAAGTAGATTAAATTCTGAGTGGTTTACATCTAAGTGAAGATGAAATTTCCCTTGCTGCTATCCATTTGCTATTTGCCTCATCTCTCCAACTCAACTGTAAACTTCCTGAGGGCAGAAGTTCTGTGCACTTCCATTTCCCTAGTGCATACCTGTCACAAGATAGATGCTTAGCAAATATTTATTGGGTACCTGAAAGGAAAAAAAAAAAGGATGTTTTCAATGAAATGTTAGCTTTTCTTAAATAAGTAGAGGGAACAGAATCTGAAAACCAGCTCGGTTTTCATGGATAGGTCAAGTCTATCCATCCATTCACCCATTCATTAATTCAGTAAATATAGATAAAGCATCCCCAATGTTGGAAGCCGTGGCCTGGGATGTAGAGATGAATGGTCCATCCCTCAAGGAATAAACCAACTCAAGCAATTATAAAGCAGGGTTATAAATAAACAGTAGCCTGGAAGAGGTGTTATGGGGGTTCGTGGGAGGGAGATCAGGCAACTGTTTGAAGGGTGAGAAGGGGAGGACCTGTGAAGGCTTTGCAGAGGAGGAAGCATTTAAAGTGGGTGTTTAAAGATGAATAAGTTGTGAGAAGGAAAGGAAAGGCATTTTAGACACACTAGTGCCTGAGTTGTCTTCCCAGCTCTTCAGTGCTGAGCTAGCTCCTGTATGGGCCTGGAGGGTTTGCAGATCCCTGGGGCTAGGGCTAGGGCAGCTCCTAGGAGAACCTGCCAAAGAGAGGAATGCAGGAGGGAGGGCAGCAGGCACAGGAAGGGAGGAGGACGGGAGGGAGCTGACAGGCCAGAGTCACTTTGCTGAACGCTACACAGAGAGGCTGGCCCTCCACGCAGACTACTCTTTGGAAACTGCTGCCAGCTGCTGGGCATGCGCTGGGTAGATCAGCTTGTTTGTCAGCGTAACTAATTTGCATTTAAGCTTGTTTGGGAACACACTCCCTAGTCTCTGGGAAGCCCCAAGGACAGACATTACCCAAGACTGCCACTTGACTCATCATCACCTTTTTATCAGGGTGAGGCACCCTCCTCTGGCCCTGCTGGCAGGGTCCCAGGAGCCGCAGGTGTTCAGGCCTGAGTCCTGCCCCCAACGGGTGGAGCTACCCTTGAATGGAGCAGCCCCTGGGCCAAAAGACTCAACTCAGTCATTTGTCATGTATCACCTAGCAACATTTGCCCAAGTTTAGAACCCACCAGCCTATGATTTACTTAATATATTTTTCTTTATATAAGTTAACCCTTTAAAACCTAAATGTAAATTTTTAAAAAGGAAACTTTATATCATTATCCTAAGTAGAAAACTGGTATCATCTACCTTAAATAGATAATCCCCGTACTAGTAAATTCAGTGAAAACAATTCTCACTAGCTGAGCCTCAACTTCTTCCCCTCTCCTTGTCGAAAGGGAGATGGGCCAATGCCAGAGAGGTGTTGAGGACCCATTAGCACCCAAATGAAACTTGTTCCTTGACCTAATCTGAATGATTGAATGAGAATTAGAAAAGGAATAACTTTCCTGCTCTGCGGGTAAATGGTTTTCAATGCCTCCTCATCTTGTCATCTTAAAAAGCCTTGTCCCACTACAGTTTGGGAAACCCAGATGTAGTCCTCTACTTTCATTACAGATGGGGGAACTGAGGCCCTGAGCGTACAAGTTACTTGGAGGCAGGACCCCTGTCAGCCTTGGTTCCTCTGGACCCCCAGCACCCACTGCTGTGTGTGACCACCTTGGGCCTCCTAGATATCTGCAGAATGAAAAAGCACACAGCCTCCATCAAGACTGAAACTAAAACCTAAGTGCATTTTGCATTGCAAACTCCCCCACCCCATCCTGGCCTCCAGCTCCCCTCATTAGCTTCCTCTTTCGGTTCTTGGGGAACTCCAGGGACTGTGCTTCTCCGGTGGTATGGCCCTGCCTGAATCTGCTCTTTCCACAGTATGTCTAAATATCCCCAACTAGTTCCATCCCAGCCTCTAGATGGCCTGTGATGGACATGGGGGGAGAGGGCCGCAGTCCCATCCTCCCCTTCCCACTGGGCCCAGAAGTCCAGGAAGCTCCAAGCGCCATGTCTGGGCCAAGAGCCCTGCCCTGGCGAACTGCCTGGGGGTGGGAGGTGGGGGAGGCATGCAGAGTCAGAGCCGGTGAGCACACAGTGGGGTGTCTGGGCATGGATTGAGGGCCTCAGGTAGAAGTGGATGGAGGCCTGAGCTGGGTGTGTGTGTGGCTCCTGTCCCTTGTCCTTCCTTCCCTTACGCCTCACCAATGACACTGATCCTGGCCTCCACCTGTGGGCTCAGTGCTGTGGTCTCCTGAGCCAATCCTCTTGGGGCAGCCATTTTGTCAGCTCTTGTCTAGGCCAATAACCCATCCACTCATTCAGTCAGCAAACATTTCCTGAGACCTACTATGTGTCAGGACCCAGACTTCAGAGATGAAAGGGACAGAGCCCTGCTGGGGGAGAAACAGACTGGCCACAGAGGACCCCAATATCCCATGGGCAGTGCTCCCAGGGTGTTAGAATGGGGGTGCGGAAGCCCCGAGGAAGGGTACCCACCCCTGGCTCCAGGGGCAGGATGGCTTTCTGGAGGAGGTGGTATCTAAGCTGGGCTCTCCAGGACAGTGGGATGAGGAAGGCCAGAAGAGAAGGGGTGGCATTTCCGTCTGCAGGAACACACCTGCAAAGGCCAGCAAGAGGGACCGACTTGGTCAGGTGACTGCGTAAATTGCCATAGGGAAGGTGGGAGACAGGTAAGGGATTCAAACCTGCCTTGAGGGAACCAAGGAGAAGCTGAAAGTCTAACAGGAGCCTTATGGTGGGAATTGGGGGTTGGAAAATGAGCTCTGGCTGTGGCATAGAGCACAGCTGGCAGGGGTGGGTGTGGGTGGGAGGGGCAGTGTGGACGCCACCTAGCCTGGCACAGCTGGAAAAATGTGCTAGGTGAGTGAGTAACCAGGGGGAGAAGGAACTCGTGGGCCCCCACCCCCCCCACCTGCCCTGTCCTCAGGGACTCAGAGAGAGACCTTCCCCTGGGCGGGGTACCAACCACATCTGCTGCTCCCATGCACAGGTTCTCCCCTACCCCAGCCCCTCTTGGTCACCCTGACCAGAGCCCATCCAGTGTGTCGATGGCCACCCCGCCCCCAACACTTACTCCTCCAGCAGCCCTGCCCTGGGCCTGTGTCCCCTGCATTGACCCCAGGGCCTCTCCTGCTACCACCCTTAAGTCATTCTGGGCCCCAGGAGCACAACCTGGCCCCTTCCATCTCCCTGCAGTCCAGAGTGGTCCCCAGCTTCCGGGACTCTCTCTGCACAGGAAGGAGGAGAGCAAGGGCAGGTCTGAGGTTTGGCCGTGCCCCAAGCTTACTTTGTGTGCTGCTTGTGCGTCAGTGCCTCCGTTTCCTCATCTGGAAACTGGGGGCAACACAAGATCTCAGAATCCCTACCTCTGTGGGCATAACCCCGCAATAGTCAGCTCCTTCATCTCCCCACAACCCCACTCCAGATGTCGGGTTTCTGGGCCGCCATCCCTGCAGGGAGGGGTCCAGACGCGGTGCCCCGCGCGCGGTGCTGGTCGCGGGCCCAGCCTGGGGCGGCCCATGGCAGCAGCTCTCTGCAGAGGAGCATTAGCGCGGCGGCGGCCCTGGCCCCTCGGAGGCCCCCGCGCTGAGCAGATGGCAGGGGAGGCGAGCGGCCGCGTCAGCTGCTGTTATCTCTCGCTGATGACACGGAGTGTAAATTTTGTTGGCAACACTCCCTCCTGCCTCTGCATGCCACCAGCTTTAATCACTGTAATTGAGTTATAATGAATGATTGTGTGTTCGCATTGTCTGAGCGAGGCACAGCCGGAGCGGGCGAGCGCTCTGCGCCGGTCCCGCGAGGGTGGGGGTCCTCCCTTCCCAGGGGAGGGGACCCCGGCACCCCCCCCGCCCCCAGGCTAGGCCCCACCCCCACCCCGCCCCCAGCTGTGCGGAGGCCTGGGCTCCCCTCCCCCGGCACCCAGGGGACCATGCACCGCAGCGGGCCTCGCGGTTACTTTTCCACATTATTTTCAAACGACACAATGAATCCAGGAACAGTGTGAAATAATTGGGAACTTCAGATAAGCAAAAAGAAAAGGAAAAGAAAAAAAGAAATTAGAGTCACCAAAATCCTGCTCCTCGGTGATAACCCCTGTTTACATTTCGGTGAATAGTCTTCCAGACTTTTAGCGATGCAAATACAGTCACAGCTGCTGCCCACCCCCAAGCCGCCAGCCCCTCACGGTGCACTGAAGTCTGTGCTAAGCGCCTCGCAAGTCTGGCCTCTCTTCACCTCTGCAGCAACTCCGAATTACCCCATTTTACAAGGAAGGCAACTGAGGCTCGGAGAGCCCGAGGGACCTCCCAAGCTCACGCGGCTCCTAAGCACGCTGCCCAGTTTCAAAATCATTTGTGTCTGAGTCTGTGGCCCACCCCCCCGGTAAGTGTGCAAATGAAATAAATGGATTTTAAGCACCCCTCTCTCCACACTCCCCTCTCCACGCCCCACGCTCCCCGTGTCCAAGGGGAAAGCAAAACTGGCTCTCTGTCTCCAAAGTTTTCCTATTACAATGTAATAGCCTTCAGCCGGGGACAGTGAGCGCCGGGAACCGGGTCTGCCTCCCCCAAGAAAGCGGCCACCTAGCCGCTACGGGGCCTCTGGGGACCGGGACCCTCCCGTATTCACCGAGCCCTGCGGGCTGCGCCCCTTCTGGGTTGGGGGCCCTAGTCAAGCCACTGGAAGGGAGGGCTGAGCGGAACCTTGGGGGCGGTTCGCCAGCAGCAGGCACAGCCCAGGTCTCCCAGCCTCTCGCGCTGCGCAGGCGTGGTGGACTGAGCCAGGCGGTGGGAGGTGCCAGTGTGACTGACGGGAGTCACCCTCGCCCAGAGACAGCGTCGGGGTCGCGGGCGGGTGCTGGCCCTATTCCTGGGCTGTTCTCAACCCCCCCCCGGGCCAGCTCTATGCCTGACTCACTGGGCGACATTTGGCAAGTCTCCTCTTGGCAAAATTTCCCCTCTTAGACCTGTTCTCTTGTCTAAAATGAAGAATTTGGGGCCATCTGATTGCTTCTCCCGCTCTTCTAGGTAATATTCATTTTTTGAGTGGTAACAATTATAGTGGTTAGTACTATTATTGCAACTGGCATTTATTGAGTTCTTAGTATGTGCTTGGCACAATGCTTCAATGCTAAATTCTTTTTCTTTTGTCATAGTACTTTTCTACAGTAACAAATGAAAAATCCATTCATCAATAGAAGTTTCCGTCCCTTAAACTCTTTTAAAGCCAGGCTCTATGGGAGGGGCTCCCCCAGTGTTCTGCCTCGGGTCCACCTGCACCTCTATGGATCTGGGTGGAGTGAGGTTCTGAGTTGCCTTGTTTGAGGCAGCCCTCAAAGCAAGTCACAATGGTTGTTCTTCTTGGAGTATTTCTTGGTAAGATATATCAAGTACCCTTTAGAGAACAGCTTCTCAGAAAGAACAATGATTATTTTTGTGTAGTATTCTGGGTAAACAACATTCCCCAGATTTCAGGTTTTCCATCGCCTTTAACCTTCTCTTTTGATGATCATACCCAGTTTCTGGGATCCCAAGTCCCATCTCTGCTGGCTAGTGAACCTGGAGAACCCCCATGCCAGTCTCGTGTCTCTCAATGCTCTTGTGGGCCCAAGCGAAGCTGGCACAGAGAGCACTCCAGGTCCTTTTGTGCAACCCCAGTATCGGCCCACTTTTACGAAGAGGCATCTGAAGCACAGAGATGTTAAGTAAGTTGCCTGGAGCCACACAGCTAGGCACTGGGGGACAAACAAGACACACACAGCCCCCACCTCCAGAAACAGCCATTGCCCCCCAGTTCTTTGACAAACCTCAGGGTTCCCACTGACAGCTGACCTCTACCCAGGCATCATACCCACAAACTCACACCCTCTAGGCATGCACACACACGTGTGGACACACGCAACACTGTTCCCTGCACCTTGGTGGCTTCCTTCTCCATTGTACACTGCCTGTGCTGGCCTTGTCCATCTGGACCTCACTGGCAAGGCCTTTTGAGCTAAAGGGGAGGGGTCATCCTTCTTCTTGTTAGGAGACCATATGGGTCCTTGTGCTGTGGGGCTTTTGGAGACTAAGACACTCCTCTGGCTCTTGGGAGCTACAGACAAATGCACAATTCAAGTGATTCCCATAACCACTGATGATCACCCAGGCAGTGCCCCCAAGCTGCTTCTAAGCCATGGCCTACATGTACTTCTGCACAGGGGAGATTTTTTTGAATGAAGCTAGAAACACCTCCCCCCTCCTTGAAAGTCCCTCTAAGGACAAATGGCAAGTGCCCTCTTATCTATTGATTTTTCTGGAATCTGCAGCCTGACCACAGACTTCTTCTCTGGTTTTCATAGAATCATTAGCTGGTGGAGCTGAAAGGGACCTCAGAGAGTCCCTTCACCTTCAGCCGAGGGGTGGGGTTTTAATCCTCATGGCTACCCCAGGAGGTAGCTGACATGTCCCCCACTTTACAGATGATGAAGCTGGGACATGGATAGATTAGCTGCCCAGAGTCATAGAGTGAGGTCTGAACAAGGCCCACACGTATGGACTGGGTCTGACCCCTCCTTTGTGCCACCTCTAGAGGATGCTGGGAAGCCTCCTCTTGCCTGGCCTTGCCAACAGGCCCTTGTCCATCCAGTGGGCAGCCACGCCAGTGCTACCACTCTGGGTCAGGCCGACCTGGGCCCAGCTGTGCGGGAGGAGGCCCAGGACACAGCCAGCACAGCTGCTGCCCAGCAGGGAGTCAGGGCACCTGCAGCTCGACTGGAGTCTGACCATTTAGGAGAAACTGGTAGATGAAAGTGGGCCTGGGGCTGGTGAAAAAGTAGCCCAGAAACATCAGAAGAGAAGCAACACCAGGCCCAGGCAGACAATGGCCCCCATTTCAGGAAAGCAGAATGCAAAGCCAGCCCAAGAAAAGTGAGCCCTGACTCCCCATGGGCACAAACCTTGAAAAGAGTCCAGAGCTTCTCCAAGTGGAGTGCAGACAGACCTACTGCCAGCGATTCAGCTCCCAGAGAGGTCTAGCAGAGACTCGCATCTGACAGAAAGGCTAGGAGGGCCAGGTAAACTCCAGGGTAGGTCAAGCCAGGCGAGCAGAGGCTGGTGGGAAAAGCTGGGAGGACAAGAGGGCTTAGTTCTAGCCTGTTAGGAGGACAGAGAACCCAGAAAAGAATGGAAGCCCCTGCTTTGGCAGGTGGTGAGCCAGAGGCCTGGATTCTGCTTAGCATCTCTAACCTGGGAAGGGTGCCACAGGCAAGGCAGAGCTGGCAGGAGAGCAGAGTGGCTGCAGCTCAGGTGCAGACAGCTGGCAGAGCTGGCTTTGAGTCTCAGCTCTCCTGTTTATAACATTCCACATTATGGGCAGATTCTAGAGCCAGCTTGCTGGCTTCCAGTTATCATCCTGGGGACCTTGGATAAGGTGCTTAACTTCTATATGCCTCCATTTCCTCATTTGTAGCATAGAATTAATAATTGTGTTCATTTCATAGAGCTGTTGGGAGGGTCATGTTAGTTTAAAATATGTAAAGTACTTAGAAAGGTGCCTGGCTCCTACTAATTAATCAATGAATATTCATTGTTATCACTCTAGTGGCTTAACTTCTCAAATGCAAATAGGGTGATAGAATTGCTGAGAGGATTCCTAACACTGACACTTACCTTGTGATGACCTGTGCTAAACACTTCACACCTATTAGAGAAGCGACTGCTCTGACGGTTAAGAGCACAGCCTCTGGCCCCCAGTGCCTGGGTTCCAATCTGGTTCCAGCACCTATTATCTGAATGACCTTGGTCAAGTTATTTAACCTCTGGGTGCTTCAGTTGCCCACCCGTAGAACAGAGATATATAGATAACTCCTATCTCATTGGCTTAAATGAACTAACCCATGTAAAGCACTTAGCAGAAATCCTGGCACACAGTGAGTGCTCAATAAATGATGAAGAGGAGAAAATGTGGAGGCAGCTGCTTTATCTGAGTACCAGTCTCTAGGGCCGTGAATTATCTCTGGGCTATGAGTAAAGAGCCCTGAGTACTTTGGGAACTGGGAGACACTGGCTTCCCTCTTTCTCCCCCGCCTCTCTCCCTCCCCCATCCCCGCCTCCTCCTGGATTTAGTCCCATTCTCTCTCCAGCCTGTATGGTCAGTTTTCAGAGGGGGCAATGACCTTCTTGGAGGCAGGGATTGTCTCATTCATTTTGCATTCCCAGTGCCTTGCCTGGGGCCTGTCTGGGAGGGGATGGGAAGTGAGGGGCTGAGCTCTGTCTGGGGCTCTCTCCTGGCCAGGAATTCTACATATCAGGCTCTCAGTTTATGCCGATCTTAGGGACAAAGTCCAGAATGGTTAGCTGAGTTGCTAGCTCTGCCTTTCACCTGCATCTTGCTGCACCTCTCAGTGGCCTGTGCTCTGAGGAAAGGTTGGTGGTGGAGAGACGGAGCACCAGCTGGAACTTGGTGGGGCCAGGGTGAAGTCAGGGACTGGGAGGTATCAGGTGGGGCAGGGGGCTCGGAAGGCACTAAAGCCTGCTGGGCCCTCTTTCACCCCCAAAGCTCTTGTGAAGCCAGGGGCCTGCTCTGCAGACCCAGTCTGAGTCCCCCAGTGTGCCTGTCCTATACCATGCCTCACTCACCAGTGAAGTCTTTTCTTTTTAACCTTTTTTTTTTTTTTTTTTTTTTTACCAGGAGGTCCCGGGGATCGAACCCAGGTCCCTCCATATGGGAGATGGACGCCCAACCTTTGAGCCACATCCGTCCCCTTTAACCTTTTTTTGGTAATAAATTATAAGTCCTCAGAATTCCATGGTTAGCCATGTTAGTTATACCATCAGTGTTTGCTTTGTGTTTTCTTAATTTTATCCATTTTCCCATAGATAGGCAAAGCTAAAGGTGAGATGAATTAACAACATAGATTTAAAATAGCCTTTGACTTTTACCAAATAAATTAATGAGCACAGAGAGGGAAACCCACTCAAAGCTGAAAGCACGGGTGGAATGGAGACAAAGGTTGTTTTGGGGGTGGGTGGGGTGGGCCGGAGGAGCCCTGGGTGGTGTTTCTGAATGCTGGCCATGGGCAGGGCCGGAGGCCCCTGGCTGGTTTGCTCTTCAGGCTGTGCTCCCAACCTGGAGGGAGCAGGAAGCACATGCTTGAACAGAAATCTTGGGTGGGAAGTTGGATGCCTGAGGGCTGGCAGAGCCTGGAGGTTGGCCTCAGCCTTCTCAGTGAAGCTGCTGAGTTGTTTGGGAGGAAGGGCCCTGCAGGAGGCCCAAGCAGGAGGTAGGGAGAGAGTGAGGAGGTGGGATAGGGGAGGAAGGTGCAAACTCCTCCTGGGAGAAGCCTCCTCCTTCCCCAGTCAACACCCCATCCAGAGTCGCAGGGGAGAAACGATTTTCTAGTAAAAACTTCCAGATGTGCAATATTCTTACACTTTACAATGCAGTTTTTACTTCTGTGGTTCATTTGGCCCTCCTGGCTCTATGGTGGAGCATTTCTCTATGTGACAGTGGAGGAATCGGAGGCTGTGAGAGGTCAAATGATTTCCTCTAGGCCACGCAGCTGGGCGGGGAAGCCTGGGGGTCTCAGGTCTTGATCCCGCTTCTCTACCCAGCTGGTCCTGGGGACCAGCCCTTGTCCAGGCAGGTCCTGAGCCCTGGCTAGTCACAGAGCACTGTAGGAAGAGTCCTCCAGGGGCTTCTACAAGCCCCTTCCCTGGTGGAGGCTGACAAAGAGTGCTTATTCCCCATGCCAGGGCACCAGAAGTTTCTGGTCACTAGAAACCTCTAGATCACAAGGCACCAGCAGCTAAGGAGAGTGCCAGATTCTCTGCCGGATGTTGTCAAGCCACTGCCCTATGGCTCCTGGTGCTTGCAGATGAAGCCCTGGGAGATCTGGCCTCTGGCCGCTTCTCAGCCTCAGCTCTGCCACACTGACTTCCCCAAGCCCACCAAGCCTTTTCTGCCTCAAGGCCTTTGACCACTCTCATCCCCCAGGTTGGAATTGCCCTTCCCAGACAACAGTGTGGCTCACCCTTCCCCACCTTCTGGTCTCTGACTTCAGGTGCAGAGACGCCTTCTGCCCTCCCTGAGGGATAGCCCCACCCCCTCCTGCCACTGGCTGTCCCCTCCCTGCTTTGTGTTTCTTTTTCATAACCCTCATCATCACTGGATTTTGTTTGGTTATTGTCTGTCTCCCTTACAGTAGGACAGGAGCTCTGTTTTGTTCCTTTCTATATCCGCAGAGCCTGGAACAGTGCCTGGCCCAGAGTGGGCACCTGGTAAATATTTATGGAATGATACATGGCTTGAAGACCAAATTCCCTTTAAGATGTCCACAGTGCCTTTTCCCTGTGGAAAGAATTTGATGGTGGGAGGGGCAGGGCAGGGCACAGCGAGGCCAGGGAGAGTGACACTCTCATGGACCCTGTGGACTCCCGGGTTTGCTGTGTCTGCACCTGTCCTGGAACTGGCCCTATGGGTCTCGGCCACGCGGACGCAGCTCAGCCAACAAACCAACTATATGCTGCTCCCCTGTCTCCCCTAACCCTCCTGCAGGCACATCAGACTCCCAGCCCAGCCCACCCCACCACCCAAAGGGTCTCCCTGCCTCCATCCTCCCCTCCCCTTCATTCCACCATCCACATGGCAGCCATAGGGCTCCACCTAAGGACCTGAGCCTGCCACCCCCATTGCAGCAGGTCCTAGCGGCTGACCCCAGACTGGCTTTGCCTTCAGACCTGAGGTCAAATCCTGCTCCCTGGCACAGGTTGGGTGCCCTTGGGCAGGTTCCTGGACCTTGATGAGCTTTGTTGTCCATCTATCAGAAGCAGGAAAGAGGGGAAACGGATATGGCTCAAGAGGTTCGGCGTCCGTCTACCATATGGAGAGACCAGGGTTCGATCCCCAGTACCTCCTGGTAAAAAAAAAAAAAAAAAAAAAGAAGCAGGAAAGAGAGGGTCTCTTCTTAGGCCCACACTGAGCACTGATATTGTTGCCTTTATCATCTGTGAGATGGGTATAAAGATACTGGCCCTGCAAGACCGAGGAGTAAATGAGCTAAAGCATTTTAAATGCCAGATCTGGGCCCTGGCACACAGTGGGTTTTCAGATAATATTAGTTTTTGACTGTTTCTCAGAATTATTTGGCTGGAAACTCAATGTAGAAGAGAGAGGGGGAAGGGGCCCCCGACAAGATGGAAGGCAGGATGGGCAGTGTGTCATTTAATAACCCCACGTGGTTTAAAGCCGGCTCTGAGGATCAGTTCTAGGGCCGGCCAAAGTGAAACTGTCCATTTGCAGAGCGCGCCTGCCTTTGAGTGCCTCCTTCCCTGCCTGCCTGCTAAGCCTGCCGGGAGCCCTGCGCACTGCCTCTTATGGGGCCTCCCTGGTAATTGGTGTAAAGACTTCCACATAACAGTGGTCCACAGACTGGGGCTCAAGCCTGCATGGGCTTCCCCTGCCTCCTTGGATTACAGAAATCTCAGTGCAGGGAAAGGGAGGGGTGGAGGGTTGGGAAAACCGCAGGGAACCGTGGCTTGGCCTGAGTTCTGGGCTCAGGAGCTCCTGTTTCCTCCAGGCAACGGGATTGTTCTTGCCGAGGACACGGAGGGTGGGTTACCCTGGGACTCAGGATGGCTGACACTGTTTAGAGGTGGCACCTACCACATCCTTCGCGGGTGCAGGTAGGTCTCTGTGGTTCCAGCCTGCCCGGCTGACCCCTGCAAATGTGGGGGTGCAGCTCAAGCATTCCCCATCTGGGCCTGGCTGGGTGGGTGCCCTGTGGATCGTTGAGGCTGTCTTCCTGTGGTCAAACTTGAGTCCCTTTGCTTGTTGGTGGTGTTTGTCTACACCTTGGTGTGACTTCATGTCAGTGATTGTGTGTCAGTGTGTGCCCCTGAGTGTGACACGTGTGGCTGTAGGTTTGTGCCTGTGGGTGAGTGGGTGTGTTTGTGTGTGTCCGTGTCCACCCCCTGGATTGTGCCCATGTGTGTCTATCTGTGTGAGGTTTCCTTTCACGTCTGACTTTAAAAACAACCCAACCAAATCTGCACGCCTTGCCAGCTTTCCCTGCTCTGCTGCCAAGCAAACGAACCCAATAACACGTTCAGAAGAGCAGTTGGAGAGCTAGGGCAGGTCTTTCCTCTTTAAAGGTAAATTCCAGGGGGATGAACACTACAGAGGAATTGTCCCGGAGATAGCTGGCTGGTGGCCAATTCGTCTTGTAAAAAAGATCCCCGGTGCCTGTGGAGCCAAGATGAAACAATTCTTTGGAATTAACCAAGCTAATTTTGACGAGCAAACATTTTGCTACAATGAAAGTTTTTATTGTAGCACATAAAAGTCAAAACAACACCCAGTCCCCTTGGGGGAGACAGGCGGCGGGTGGGAAGAAAAACAGCGTGCACACAAGCTCTAACTAATCATTCTGAAATCAAAAGTGCTCAGCTGCTGCCAAATTAAATGTGACTAAAAATACCCGCGGAGAGGAGCCGCTTAAGGGCAGCCCCCAGAAGCTGTTGATTCTTTGGCTTACTTAAGGAATCCCAAACCCCAGCCTCCTCAGCACAAGCCATTATGTTCCAAAGAAGAGAAAGGCTGGAGGGAAATAGCATCATTTTCTGGGTCTTCCCTCTGGCCTGGGCCAAGGTGACATCACCGGGCCAGAGCAGGAAAGGAAGTTGCCATTTCTGAAGCCAGCCCCACTGTCCCCTACCCCCTCCACCTTGGTTCCCGCTCAGCTCCTCTCCAGAAATCCCCTTCACCCATCTCTCACCCCTGCCCATACTTCCAACGAAGATCAAGTCCTACGTCTTCCAGGTGGTCTTTTTGGATGATTCATTGACCTTGGGTTCCCCTGCGTTTCACACAACCACTACACTTTACAAATGCCCCAAATTTGGTGGCAGCAGCTCCCTTTGGTAGGCAAGGATTTGCATTGAACACTGCCTGTGTATGGGGGAAGGGCACAATGGAGAAGTGAACTGGACCTGGGGCAGCTCTCCTTACAAGAGCATGAAAAATGTCACTTAAGGCCAACAAGCATTTACTGAACACCTACTTGGTTCTTGGAACTGTGCTGGACACTGAGGGTGCCCTTGTGCCTCAGATGCAGCTCTGGCCCTCAGGAGCTCACCTTCCAACTGGGGGAAGGGATAGAGATGCATAGAGTTAGCTACACAGATCTTTCCATGATAATAAGTATGAAAACATATCTGTGAGGGCTGAGTTCTACTTGAGACAGGGCAGCCTTTCTGGAGGAAGTGACACTTGTACTAGCTTTGAATGATCCTAATAGGAGGGAAAGGAAGATATATTCTTTGTGATGCCATAAAGTGCTCTTCCTGGGTGATCATCCTGGATCCTTAAAGACACCACAAGCCTTTCAAGAGCAGGAATTGCTTTATCCTACATGGGCCCAGCTCCATTATCACTACTTTTTTTTTCAACCTCCAAAGCACACTATCAATTTGGAGGGACACATTTCAACATGGATGCTTACTGAATTCTTGGAATTTGAGTAGTTTAGAGACAGATCTAGGAGAGGAGTAGAAATCATCTTTTGCTCTGATGTCCTTTCTTTAAGGACTTTAAATATGCCACCCTACTGTCTTTTGGCCTCCATGGTTTCTGATGAGAAATTGGGGATCCTTTGTACGTGATAAGTCACTTCTTTCTTGCTACTTTCAAAATCCTCTCTGTCTTTGGATTTTGACAATTTCACTGTAATGTGTCTTAGTGTAGATATCTTAGAGTCTATCTTGCTTGGAGTTTGTTGAGCTTCCTGGATATGTATATTCATCTTTGATCAGAGTTTGGAGGTTTTCAACCATCATTTCTTCAAATATTTTTTCTGCCCCTTTTTCTCTCTGTTGTCCTTCTGGGACTCCAATGATGCATATTTTGGCACCTTTGATGGTGTTCCATGGGCCTCTCAGGCTCTGTTCATTTTTCTTCATTGTTTTCTCTTTCTGTGCCTCACACTGGATAATTTCAATTGTCTTGTCTTCAAGGTTGCTGATCCTTTATTCTGTCTGTTCAAGTCCATGACTAAATCTATTTAATGAGTTTTTCACTTCAATTACTATACTTTGTAGTGTCAAAATTTCTATTTGGTTCCTTTCTATAATTTCTATCTCTTTATTTTGTTTAGACAATGTTTTCCTAATTTCCTTTAGTTCTTTGTATATGAATTCCTTTAGGTCATTGAACACATTTAAGATAGTTAATTTAAAATCTTTGGCTAATAGTTCCAGTGTATGAATTTCCTCCGGGATGATTCTGGCAAATCCTTTTTTTTTTTTTCCCCTGTGAATGTGCTATACTTTCCTGTTTCTTTGTATGTTTGTAATTTTTGCTGAGAGCTGGACATTCTAAGTATTACGTTGTTATAACTCTGGGAATCTAGTTCTCTTCTGGAATTGTTAGGGTTTTCCTTTTTTTTTGTCTTTTGTTTTTGCTTGTTTGTTGTTGTTTTTCCGAGGGCTGCAGCCATCTATTTGTGAATTTTCTAGTCTATTTTTGCTCCCAAATGGGGAATGGAAAGAGGAAAAAAGGAAAGGAAAAAAAAAAAAAAGTAGGTACTGCCTGTTTAAGACTCCTCTGACATTTTTGCCTGAGGGGGGTTGGAACAATGGCTGTTCCCAGAGCCAGCTGCTCATCCATCTGAAATAGCTGGTCAACATCTATGATCGCCAATTAGACCTTTGTCTCCCTGCCCCCCCAGATTTTGGAGCCCATCCTGGCACCAGCAAGCTGCAGCAGGAGCCAGGCTGCAGTTCCCACTGCTGCCTGCCATGTGGTTGGGGGATAAGGGCTGCAACTGCTGCACAGATGATGAAATTCACTGATATTTACCACAGTTTACCAGCCTATTCCCCTAGCTCTTCTCTGGATGCTACACAGTGTTCCACTAGACTCTGGAATTTCAAAATAGTTGATTCAGACAGTTCTTGCCAGTTCAACAGTTTTTTTAAGTGGAGGGACTGATTCCTGGAGCTCCCTGCTACACCATCTTCCCATAGTCTCTCTGATGTCCTTTCAGTGGAACCAGTCCTCTCTGAGGGCTAGGCTGTGCGGTGGGTTGGTGCACAAGGAGTCAGAAGGATGCTGCTTTGAGTCGCATTTCCTCGACTTGCTAGGGGTGGGGGTAAAAAGTGGGCAAATTCAGGGCCCATTCGGGACCTCCGCTTTTTCATATATAAAACAGATATCAGGGCATCTATTTCATCAAGTAGATTGCTTTATTATTATTATTATTATCCCTTCTATCAGTTAGGACATTTCTGGCTGTAGGAAAAAAACCAAAACAAAACAAATAACGGCAAAACCAATACTTACATGTATGGTTTCACTTGACAAGGTGGGTGGTTCCATGGTGCAGCAACTCAGCAATGTCAGCAAGGGTCCAAGCTCTCTCTACCCATCCTAAGCAAATGTGGCTTCATGGTCACAAGACAGGTGCCATGATTCCAAGTATCACAGCCTCATATAAGAGCATCCCCAGCAGGAAGAAAAGTGGAGGTGGGGAGGGAGAGCCAAAGAGTGCTTTTCTTTTGTGCTTCTTTCATCAAGGAGGGAAAGCTTTCTCACAGGATCCCAGCTGACTTCCCCTCCCCTCCTGTTGGTTGGAAGTGGGTCATTTGGTCACCCCCAGGCCAGTCACAGGTTGAGGGGAAAAGGAATACCATGCCTGATTTATATTAATCCTGCTTTATCGCTTGGGACTGGACATGCCATTATCTGAACATAAATCTGAATGACTCTTGAGTAGGCAACCAGCAATGTGTGCTACCCCATGCCACCCCAGGCTGTGCCAGGCACTGGGATGGGCCCAGCAGGAGCACAGCCATACTGGATGCCAAGCTCCACATTGGGCCAAGTCTGGGGAGAGGAAGAGGGACCACTGCCCATGTCTCATCAGAACCTACACCACAAGGTGCCAAGGTTCATACCTGATACTTTTACAAATGCAGAGCAGTCGAGGGACCAGTACCCATCCCCAAAAGCAGCGAAGGACCCAAGTGCCCCTCTCCCCCAAGAATACAGGGCATAGGGCTTTGCGTCAGGGAGCCCACAGAAGGTGCTGGAGTCCCAGCTCGGGTTCACATTGGCCATGCGGCCCTTGGGATAAGGCACTTGTCTTCTCTGAATCCCAGTACCCTCCTCTGAAGGGAACAGTGGCTGGTGAAGACCTGTCAGATACAGGGACTTATCTGGGAAGTTATGATGCAGGTCAGGGTGAAAGAGAGATTTGATTTATAATACAGTTTGGGGCCAGAGGTCTCAGTCTCCTCAGCAGTAAAGAGCAAACAGCAGTGGACCAGGTGAGCTTTAAGGCTTCTTCCAGCATGCATGAGCACAGAGCCTTTGCCTAGCAAAGGAGTAAAGCAGGTGTACTCTTGGCCTCAAATTCATGCTCTGCTACTTACAAGCTGTGTGTCCTTTGGCCATGTTGCAGAACCTCTCTGAGCCTGAGTTTTCTCATCTATAAAGTAGGGATAATGACAAGGTGTTGTGAGGAGCCTTGAAATAATGCATGCAAAGCCCTTCACAGTGCCTGCCTCGTGCCTGGTAAGTGTTGGGTAAAGGGACCTGGGCTAGTTATTTCCCCGACACTCTCACAGCAACCTCATGAGTTAGCGATGATGATCCCGCCCAGCAACCTCATCCCAGGTGAGGCTCAGGGTGGTGTAAGGACGTGTCCAAGACCCAATTACCAGTAAGAGCAAAGGCAGAATGAGAGTCTTCTGACCCCAAAGCCCATGTCCTTTCTACTTCACTCCCCTGCAGTATGGAGTGAAAACCCCACATGTGGGGGAAAAATATATATAGTCGCCTTTGCCAAGCCTCTGCAAAATTGTAAACAATCATAATAGCTGGTCTACTTTTACATATATTATCTTAATCCTTGAATTACACCAAAAGATAATCCTTTTTATCTCTATGTCCTAAGTGGCAGCTCGATGTTCAAACAGGCTAACAAACATGCTCAAGGCCACACAACTGCAGTCCATCCCTGATCTATCAGGCTCCAGGTTCTCCCCACTGGGCCAGGCCGCAGGAGTCAGGTCGGCCCTGGACTCACGGGGTCCCTTTGGGCCCCCAAGCCTCCTTTCCTCCTGGTCAGACCTAGATCCCCAGGCCACTCCAGCCAGCCTCTCCTCTAGAAAGCCTCAGTGTCACCAGCTGCTCACCCCCTCACCTCCTCTCCCTAGGCCCCCAAGGGCCCCTCCTGGCGTGTGCCACCTCCTGCTGCTGAGCTTTTGAGATCATATGGGCCATGTGTGAATGGTGCTAAGGAGAGCCCTCTGGGCCTCCGTAATCCAGGAGGCTAGATTTAATGGTGCAGACAGCAGGCATTAGCAGGCAAGCAAGGGAGATATTTTGGGACAGGGAGTGGTTAGGGCGTTCCTCAGCTATGCCCTTGTAAAAATGTCTCGCATGTGTAAAGACTCATAATTGCTTGAGAACTTTCACCTGCATTCCCTTGTTTGTGCCTCCAGCCATCCTGTGTAGCAGGCTGGGCAGGTCTTGCACCCACTGGGCAGATGAAGAAACTGGCTTACCTGGGCCCAGACTCACCCAGTTGGGAAGAGGTGGAGGCCCCAGCCCCAAGCCCTTTCAACTCCCCAAGGTCTCTCTCCAGGTAACCATGGGGCAAACCTTGGATCCCAAACCTTCAGTCCCAAGATGTTGGATGGTTGTTCTGAGCCCAGGCTCTGCCTCGTGCTAGCATCCTGAGCATGCGTGAAACACCAAGAGGGGTGCTGCCTGGCTGGGCCTGGGAGTCCTGCCTGGGGTGGGCAGATGGGAGCAGGCTTCACCAGCTGGGAGCAGTCTCAGGGGGTGCATAGTTCTCAGGAACGCCAGCATGGCCTCTCATGCCTGTAGAACCAAATGAACTGGATTGAGCCCCAGCATTTTGCAGCAGGTAGAGAAGCAAAGCAAGACTTTGCTTCAGCCAGGCAAGACATGGAGCCACAAGCCAGCTCCAATGTTCCTTTTCTGCCTCCTTTCTCAGATATTGGGCTCTGGAGGCCTGGGGTCCAGCCTTGGACCTTGTGACCCTGGACAAGGCATTTACCATCTTGGACCTGTACATTGAAGGACTTGTGTTCCCAGAGGGCCCTTCTTCCCTTCTGTGGCTGCCACCATCCCCGCAATGTGCTGCCCTCTTGGTTTCTCTCTCTCTCTTGCTCTCTCTTACACACTGACACAGACACAGGCACACATACACACTCACATGCAGATACACAAACACAGACTCAAACACAGAAACACACAGATAATACACACATATTGGCACGTGCCCACACAAAGATACTCACACAGATATACACATAGCCACACATATGGTCTCACACACACACACAAACATTGTAGCACAGACACATAGACACAGAGACATGCAGGCGTACTCATAGATTCCCATACATACATAGACACTTTCATATAGAGATACACATTGACTCTCAGGCACACACAGATACACACAGACACACATAGGCACACAGACAGACTTACACACGGATACAGTTATACACATAGACACAGACTCACACACACACACACACGTAGACATATAGACACTCACAGATACACACAGATAGTCCATCTGTGTCACATCTACTCTACATTTCCTTACAGCTCTGACATCGTAGAGATGACCCCATGGCCTGGTGCAGTGGTTTTCAAACTCCATGGCACATTAGAATCCTCTGGGGATTTGGGGGTCTGAGCAGCATCGTGGTGGGTTGGCAAGAACAAGCATCTTACAAAAGGTGGCAGAGAGGGAGCCAAGAAGCAAGTGGTTGATCCATTTTCTAAAAAAGGATTGGCGTGATGTGAAAGCACCAGCAATTTTAATATAAGAAATATTGGGGAAACACTAGTTACAAGGACTCAAGGAACCAAAATTGCCTCTGATGGCCTTAAGAGTTGTGTTTTTGAAGTGAGCCTTGCTGATTTGCAGAATGATGAAGTTGCATTAAGAAAATTCAAGCTAATAACCAAGGATGTGCATGATAAAAACTGCCTAACCAACTTCCATGGCATGGATCTTACCCATGACAAATTGTGCTCCATGGTCAAAAACGTTGATGTCAAAACTGATGATTATTTGCTTTGTCTGTTCTCTGTAGGTTTTAATAAAATATGCAACAATCAGATTTGGAAGACCTCTTATGCTCAGCACCAACAAGTCTGTCAGATCCGGAAGAAGATGATGGAAATCATTACCCAAGAGGTGCCAACAAATGACTTGAAAGAAGTGGTCAATAAATTTATTTCAGCCAGCATTGGTAAAAATATAGAAAAGGCTTGCCAATCTGTCTATCCTCTCCATGGTGTGTTAGTTAGAAAAGTAAAAATGCTAAAGAAGCCCAGATTTGAATTGGGAAAACTCATGGAGCGTCATGGTGACGGTAGTATTTCTGGAGAAGCCTTTGGAGATAAGATAGGTGCTAAAGTTGAATGAACTGATGGATATGGGCCATCAGTTCAAGAATGTTTAAAATTCAGACTTTTAAAAGCGACAAATAAAAAATCTTATTTGTGTGCTTGTGGGGAAGAATCTTCTGGGGAGCGTTTAAAAATCTCCTATACCTGAGTCACACTCCCCACCAAACTGCAGGCCCATCTGTGAGGGTCTGCCTGGGTCTCCGGATTTTTTAAAGCCCCCCAAATAATTCCAATGTGCAACCAGCTTTAAGAATCAGTGGCCCCTAGTTCTTGTTCTCACCGCACAATTAACCCCACACCGTGAGTTACAGGAGGGGAATCCCCAGCATCAGATCCAGAACCCATGTTTCCAGGCTCAGGTCTCCCTCCAGCTTGTCTAATAAACACTTGGCCCTAAATTGTCCCCAGTCAAGGGCAGGGTTGAGTACCCTGAGCCAACCTCTCCTGCTACTTTGGAGAGAAAACTCAGTGAGCCAGAACCATTCCCTTCCACCATGAGGGGTGTTTCTTGAACTGGGGGAAACCACCTGCCTCAGATTTCCCCAGGAGCTTGTTAAAATGCAGATTCTGGGCAGTCTTTGGGGTTGAACCTGTGGCTGCCCAGTGGGCTGCAGTGGACCTGTCCAGGAGTCAGAGGACCAAGCGGGTAGAAGTCCTGGCTCCAGCCCTGACTTGCTGGGTCACTCTGGCAGGTCTGGCTTCTCGGCTGTGACCTTCCCAGCTCAGGGAGTCTCCTGAGAAGCAAACAAACTGATGCCTGGGGGAAAGACTGCAGGCTCTAAAGCACTATGTGCGTTGGTCACTTTGTTAGTATCGTTTTTGTTCTTGCTTCTACTTTTGAGCTGGTCACTTATGTTCTGCTGGTCCTGACATGGCCCGATGCCCTAGTGAATAAATGAACTTGGAGAGTTGGAGGGCTGAGAATCCCTGCAGATGCCAGTGGAAAAGATCTGTGTTGTGTCCTCAGCATGCTCAGCAGGGCAGGGGGTAGAGCGAGAGCTGTGCCTCAAAAAGGTGTCAGTGTCACATTTGGGTCCTTTGTCAAACAGCGATGAGTGTGGCCCTGTCATTGCAATGGGATGTCCTGAGGTGCCAGTGAAGTGTGGACTTTGATGAGCTCATGGTGAGGAAGGCAGGGGAACAGAACACTTGCTATGTTTCCATAGCTCATAGCACTACTTGGCATTTTCTACTTGTTATTGCATCACATTCTCGGAGCTGGTACCTTCTCCAGGGGTTCCACACCTTCCTGAGCCTCTGCTACTGTGCCTGAGTGCCCTTCGACAGGCCAGTACCCCAAGCTTCCGATTTCTCCTCTGGAGTTTCTGGTGACAAGGATACGGGGTCATAGAATTTGGTGCAATAGCATGTAGAAAACGTCTGGTGCCATGAGCTCTGAACTCATAGCAAGCGCTCAGAAATCTTCCGTTTCCCCTACTGCTCCCTGGGGACCACACTGACTGTGGCTGTGCTGAGGGTGAGGGGTGGTGGGGCCGTGAACAGCCTCTCTCCTACCCTGGGGCAGGCGGCCAGCCCAGCCTCCAGGATATTTGGCACATAACTTCGGGGGGAGAATCCAGACCTGCTGCACTCCTCCTCTGCCTTGGCTGCCCTGCCCGAGGAAAATGAGAACATCTGAAGTCAACAGCTTTCCAACAGTGCAGGGTTTCAAAGAAAGATAAAGATCAAAGGCAGTGGTCAAAGAAGCCCAAGTTAGATCACTGCCAGATTGGAGTGAGTTGCCAGCTCCAGGCAGGCCGAGAGCTCCTGGTGGGCTGCCCGCTGCCCAAGAAGCCAGCAGCCAGGGGTCCCCGCATCCATCAGCTCTGCCCGTGGTACAGAGGGCGGGCCAGAGACAGAGAGAGGCCCCCAGAGCAGGGCAGGGAGGCCCTGAGGGAGAGAGAGGGAGGGGAGGAGGGACAGAGATGGAGAGAGAGAAAAGTGAGAGACAGAGCAAAGCAGAGAAGCACTGGGTGGGCGGGGGGTGGGGATGTGGGGCATGGAGAGCAGACACACACACGGAAAGAGAGAGACAGACAGAAAATCGAAGACAGAGTGGGAGACGCAAAGCGAGGCAGAGAGGCATAGAAAGAGAGTGTCACAGGGGTCGGATGTGGCTCAACTGGTTGGGCGTCCGTCTCCCATATGGAGAGACCCGGGTTCGATCCCCGGGACCTCCCGGTAAAAAAAAAAAAAAGAAAGAAAGAGAGTGTCACAGGGAGGCGGTGGTCCGGAGAAGTCCGATAACTGTGGGGGCAGCTTTCCTTCTGAAGCCTGCCCACCTTGGCCTGGCAGCAGGGAAGCTCAGTCTGCCCTCGTTTACCTCCACAGGGAGGCTGGCCTGGTTTCTAGATGCAAAGCCGAACCCCCCTGGAGCTGTCTGCCCCCTTTCCTGCAGATGTGGTCTTAGATGGAAATGGCTTCTCTGGCTGAGGCTGGCATCCAACCCTGCAAACCGGCTGGAGGGGCTCCCAGGCCCTCGGTCTTGGACCCCTTAGGGCCTGGTCAAGATGGCAGTGGCCACGAGCCCCCACATGTCCCCACATTATCAGGTTCTCCCTCCACTGCCTGCATTTTCCCATTTCCCCACTACCTGTCTGAACCCGCTCCAGGCTCCTCCTCCAGGAAGCCCTTTTGGACCACTAGCCCCCAGGGATTTCTTGGGACTTCATGCCATTTCACATTCAGTGACATAATATTTGTGGCCTAAAAATCATGTGTGTAAGTTCTCTATTCCCATCTCTCTTGTAGATGGAAAATTTTCTACTTTTTCCTCTTCTCCCCAACCCCCTCTCAAGGCATATTCTCAGAAAGGCATCTATAAGGTTTTGAAATGTGTTACTTTGATCCATATAGAGCCCATTATTTTTTCCCAATTCTCTGACACGAATGACCTGACTTGGTCTTCAGTTTGGAGAGCGTGGAGCAGAGGACAGCATCGAGCCCTGGGACAGAGGAAAAGGAGGCCCAGGCGGGCAGCTCCCTACTCCCCAGCCCCTCTTCCTGATCCTTGATCAAGACAAGAGTTAGGCCTGCCTATGGGGAAGGAGGGGCTTGGCACAGAGTCTGCTGAGTGGGTCATTCCACCTTTCTGGCCTGGCTCAGACATAAGAGGCCCATCCCCACAAGCCTTGCCACCTGACCCCACCTGCTCTCTCACTTCCTTTTCTTGGTGGGTCAGGACCTGCTGAGCTTCCCACAGCCTTGCTCCCACATCTGTCAGGTGCACTCTCCTACTCCCCCTCCCTACCCACCTCCAACCTCCCCCTCTCCCTCCCCTCCTTCCTCCTTCTGGGCTGGCTCTGGCTTGGCCAAAGCAAGAAGCAAAGCCATTCGTGACCTCTAGGGGGTGGAGAAATGCGTGCCTGCCATGTACCCAGATGGAGTGAGGGCTGGGACATTTTTAAGACGCCCTGAGACCTCCACATGGTTGTAACATGGTCCCTTCCCTGCCCGCCCCACCTTCGAGGCTAGAACATTTCAAGGGTTGGAGCAGGTGAATGTGCTCAGGCAAAACTTCCAACTTCCAACTGTACTGCCGACCCCCTGCCATGAAGATGATGACAATGACGACAATAAATTTAAAAAGTAGCTGAGCAAACCGCTTGCAGCATCACATCTGGCACCCACAACAACCCTATGAGGCAGGTGCCTTGTTGCCACCAAATAACCAATGTGGAACCTGAGGTGTGTGGGGGGGCAACTCAGGGGCTCGTACAGGGTCATGCAGCTAGTGGCGGGGAGGAGCAACGTTCGGACTCAGGTGAAATCTAACCAGAGTCTGAGCTCTTGGGCGCTCTGAGGGAGCCCTGAGCCAGAGGCCAGTTGTGGCTCTGGTGGCCGCCCTGCCGCTAATTCAGCAAGTCCCGCACCCCTCTGCTCCTCAGGCTCCTGGCAGAGAAAGTGAGGACTCGAACTCCGGGGCTCTGCCTTCCAGTCTTTTATTGTGAGGGCATCATGAGGATTAAGATTCAAGCAAGAGTTAAAGGCAGAACTCCTGCCTTCAGAAAGCTTGCAGGGGGTATCCGTCTGCCATATGGAGGGACCTGGGTTCGATCCCCGGGACCTCCCAGTAAAATAAAAAAAAATATATATAGAAGGCGCATGGGCTGCCAGGCTCTGTGTGCCGCTGAGCTGTCAGGCCCCGGGAGCCATGCAGCAGGATGATGATGTAACAGGGGAGAGACAAGACGAGATGCTCCGAAAGCTCCAGAAGCCAGGAGCTGAGGTGGCGCAGGCAGCAGAATACCTCTCTCCTACATCGGAGGTCTCCAGGATCGAATCCTGGTGAAGACTGGAGGAGGAGGATGAGAAGAGGTGGCAGGAAACAGACACAGAGAATTGCCCAGCAAATGGACACAAAACAGCAAATGGGGAAGGGGAGGTTTAAAATGGATAAAGTAAATAAATAAAATCTTTAAAAAAAAAAAAAAAAAAAAAGAAAGCTTGCAGTGGTGGGGGTACTGGAGGTGGGGTTCCCGACAATGGGGCTGTTGTGGGGCTGTTGGGGAGAGGGGCTGGAGAAGGCTCCTGGATGGGGCTGAGTCAGAAGGGAGGTGGGAATGGCTGTGTGGATTGGTTGAGGGGGTGAGGGGCGATGGGGATGGAAAGAGTGCAGAGTGTGACTGACAGCTTGTGAGGAGACTGGCTAGCTACAGTGGAGAAAAAGACTTTCCAAGTCCCCTCTTGCAAGTGGACATCGTTAATTTAGTAATGGACTGATTTTAAATCATCCTCCCTCTCTCCCTGCCCGCCCTCCCTCTTTCACTGCCTGTATTTCCCCTGACCATAATTTTTTTTAAAATGACAGTTTAGAAATGAGCAGATCTTTGGTGACACTTTTATCACCTCTGGAATACTTTTAATAAGAGGTTTCAGTAGATTGCACTCCGAGAGTGAGGGTCAGGGAAGAGGCAGGACAGCAGCTGCCCCTACCCAGGCAGAACTGCTCCCTTGGTGCGCTCCTGCAGCCAGAGTTCCGCTTCCCTCCCCCCTCCTGGGAAAAGTTGTCTGGGACCCCAGCTCCCTGGGCGCTGGCCCCACCTGACCATGTGACCTCAGACACATCCCCTCCCTTCTCCCTTCTCCCTCTCCCTCGTCTTCTCATCTACAAAATCTTGTGCGCGCACATGCGTGTGTGTGTGTGTATGTGTGTGTAAGGGATAATTAGTGCAGACCTATTAATAATGCTTAAAAGTAATTAGCTGCTGACATTTTGTGCCACACCTAGTTACTCACCCTGGGAAATCAAGCCCAAGAATATTTCTCAAACTAAAATTGGAGCCAGCTCAACTGGATTTGAAAGGCTGGATCCAATCACTCCATCAATCAATAGGAAGTACGCCTACCTTTCTTCGTGCACACCCTGTGATAGATGGTGGGGGGAATGGGAAGGTGGATACAGCATCTAAAACATGACACCCCTTCAAGGACTTTTGGGAAACAGGAAAAAACTGTCAGGAATGAGGTCGTGGCAGAAAGAAGCCTCAGAGGGCCAGGGTGGGATGAGGCAGGCCAAATGCCTGTCAGTTTCTGCAGAGAGTGAGCCCCAGAAAGGGGAGACTCAAGGAAATGTTATGTGGGATTGATTGAGATGGGGAGGCTGGGGGCAAGTGTGTTCAAGAGGGAAGGGAAGGGCTGGGCAATAATCAAGAGCAAGGCCTGGGAACTAGAGGCATTGAAAGGGAAATCAGCAGGATCTGGGGCTGGTTGGATGCAGGGTTTTGGCCCCACCATCATGGGGGGATGGGGGTACCACAAAGAAAGGCAACCCTGGGAGACATGACTCAATCACTGGGTGACTAGTAAAATGATTCTGTTCATTTAAAAATATATAGAGGGAGAAAAAAACAAGTTTTGTTTTCTTTAAGAACCACATTGTCAAGGGTAATAGAAAAGTAATTTTCTTCTGATTGTAAATCACTCCATCAATCAATAGGAAGTACGCCTACCTTTCTTCGTGCACACCCTGTGATAAAAGGGAGGTAAAAGGGAGGGGGTTGTAAATCGACTGAGTTAGAGTAACTTGGGTGCCTCAGGGAGCCCAATATTTTTTGAGCACCTACTATGTGCCACTCACGGTGCCTGGCATGTTTAGGAACTGATGTATTTAAGGAGCTTAGTACTGGGCCTGGCTTTGTAAAGCTGAACTATCCAGCCATTTGTCTTTGTTATTGGGAGGAGATTATCATGGCAATAGGTGAAAAATGAACATTTAAGGCATGGGAAATAATAAAAGTAGCTACTAGCTATTGAGTACTTAACTAAGGGACAGCACTGTTCTAAGAGCTTTGCATGGATTGAGTTTAATCCCACCCAAAACTCTTGAAGGTAGGTACTATTATTATCAACTTCATTTTATAGATGAGAAAAAAGAGGTACAGAGAGGTTGAGTGAGTTGCCCAGGATCACACAGTGAGAGTCAAGTCAGAGTTTGGCGCCGGTAGCCTGGCTCTAGCACCAGGCACTTAACTACCCCCAGACGGCGGTGTCTTTTCTGTTTCTGACCCAGAAAAGGAATCATGAGGACAATAGGGGTGGAGGCGACTGGAGAAGGCTCCAAAGGGTTCTCTGAGATCAGATCCCCTCTTTAAGGACATGGAATATTTTGTGTGTGTGTGTGTGTGTGTGTGGAACACGACTGAGGCCAAGGCCAAGCTCTTGATTCCCGCCACGGCAAAGATGCAAGAGAAGAGCGTGGGGGCTTTCCCTGCCCTTCTCGAGTGGCTGCAGGGCTGCAGGCTGCATGTGCCTGGCTCATGAGCCTTTCCTGGCCTAGCAGCAGAACAGGGGGCTGGAGGGTTGTCTTACTATCCCAGGGCTGCTATAACAAAGTCCCACAAACTGGGTGGCTTAAAACAAGAGAAATGGATTCTCTTACAGTTCTGGAGGCCAGAAGTCTGAAACCAAGGTGTCGGCAGGGCCACGCGCCCGCTGAAGCCTCTAGGAAAGGATCCTTCCTTGCTTCTTCCCAGCTTCTGGAGTTTGCCAACAAACCTTGGCATTCCTTGACTCCATCACCATGGGGTCTTCTCCCAGGTATCTGTCTGTCTCTGTGTCCAGATTTCATATGGACACCAGTCATATTGGATTAGGGCTCACCCTAATTCTGCTGGACTTTAATCACATTTTCAAAGACCCTATTTCCAAATAAGGCCATATTCTGGGGTACCAGGGGCTAGGGCTTCAACATACCTATTTTGGGGAAACAAGTCAACTCATAGCAAAAGGAAAGACTAAATTCTGTTTAAACCAGTGTTGGAGATAGTTAAACTGAATGAGAGATGGTACTTGTTCCTGTTTTTCTTCTTTAAATTTTGCTCTAAGTGTATTTGAACAAACTTGGGTACCGGAGCGAGAAGGGCACAGGAGTGAGAATCTGCAGTTTTGCTGCAGTGTCTGTGGATGGTGGGCAAAGCACTGGACTCTGGCTTCCTGGTCGAGAAAATGCAGCAAAGAATTTCTGTCTCAGAAGGCCCTGAGCCCAAAGCCAGGTATGTTTAGCTCCTTGCCCAGATTTGGCCTTCCATAATTGGTGGCTATTATTATTATTATGGCTATAACTATAGATCATTAATTTACAGTTTAAAAATGCTTCACCGACTTCATTTCACACTGGTATTTTATTGAAGAACTAAATTTTTATGGGACATTCTCATAATTGGCTGATTCAATGTCATCCTTGCTCCTTTCAAGTATCCACAACAGATAGGCAATAATAGGCACTCCTGCCCACCCAGATTGCATTTCTTTGTTTCCTTCAGTCTAGTGCATCTTGATTCTGGGCCAGGCACTGTCATGCGTGCTTCCTGTACATTATCTGCCATCATTGCAACAACCCTGCAGGGAGGTATTGCTTCCCCACTTTGTGGTGCAAAGAGGCTCAGAGAGATTAAACGGCTTGCCTGAGGTCACACAGCTGGGAAACTCCGACTGGGATTCAGAGCCAGGAGTGTCTGTTCCTGGAGGCCATGCCACCTCCCAGTTGGTAGATCCAGGGATAGGGAATTCTCTTGGATGAAACTGGCCTTGCAATGAAGGAGGGAGGGCCCGTTCAAGGCTGTCCCGTGGACAATATGCCCTCATCAGCATATCCTCCCATCTGGGGCTGAGCAGCTCTAAGAAACCTTAAAGAAGCACCAGCCAGGAGGATGCCGGAGCACCCTGGCCCGCCTAAGGCTCCAGCTGCCTCTCCACATCAAGTGCCCACCACAAGGGAGGCAATTCCTTCCTCTGGAATCCCCACGTTGCCCGTGTCCCTGGCTCCCATCCTGGGCTTATCTGCCCTGTGCTGAAAGGACCAGATGTAATGTGGGGAATGGAGCCACAGCACTCCCTTACCTGTGTGACCTTGGGCAAGGTCAGGGCTGTGAATTGGCAGGGCCCTCTCACATCTACCAGGGCATCTGCGCTAAGGAGGAGCCAGTGTCCCTACAGAGAGCAACGTGGGCTCCAGTCTCCAAACCACTCTTACTTGCTGTGTGACCTTGGACAAGTCACTTCACCACTCTCAGAAATGGGGAAAATACTTACCTCATAAGGATTTTTATGAGGGTTAAATGAGATTGTGCATATATACATATATTTGACTCTTATGTTTATATATATAAAATCTCATTTAACCTTCATAATTCCCACAAGTGGATAAATAACCAGATACATAATAATGCTTTAACAACTTGATATTAACTAAGCCTCACCACACCCAAAGGTGGATAATAAGGACTGTTCTTTATTAAGTCAAATCCTCTACATTATATTATGCTTTCTTTCGCATCTTGACAATTTGCTCGCCCACCGACTGTAAGCTCCGTGAGGCCAGGACCATGTCTGTTTTGCTCAGCACCCCACCCAAAGCACTTAGCAGTGTGGCTGGCCTATAGTTAGGACTCAATACATCTTTGCTGTTGAATAAATTATCTTGTTTAATCCTCACAACCATCCTTTGAAGTAGTAGCTATTGTCAACCCCAATTTATGGATGAAGGAACAAAGGATGGGAGAGGTGAACAAGGCTGCACAACTAGTGAGTGGTGGGATGGGAATTCAAACTCAGATTCCTGACTTACAAATCTGTACTATGAACCATAAACCTTCCTGCCAGGGAGCAGTATTTCCTCTTGGCACACAGAAGCTCAGAACCTGGGCCCCTGGTCTGATAGCCGTAAACACTGCCCTCTTACATCAGAGACAGGGGGTGGGGTGGTCCTGAGGCCCAGCGCACGGCTTTCTTGGGAGCACCAGGCAATTCCCAAGACAAAAGCTCACAGAATTGGAGGATGATGATTCCGTCCACATTGGCATGTTACTGGATGGTAAGATGGAGGACAGCACTTGCTTTCTGTGTTCCCTCTGCAGGAGGGAGCCCTGTCGTGCCGGGGGTGCCTGTCTCTTCAGGATGAAGGACAACTGCAGGCTAGGGCATCTGTCGGTGCAAAGGCCTTGTCTCCCCACTTGGCAGGTCTCGCTCTCCCTGGAGCCTGGAGGAAGCCGAGACTCTGCAGGCTTTGCAGAGATGAGTCCCCGAGCAGCAGCATGGCAAAGCCCGCTCTAGGCCCCAGGGGTTCCCCCATACATAGTCAGGTGAGCCCCTTTCTCAAGGGCACAGGAGAAGCTGGCAGGAAGTCTCCTGAGAAGAGAAGCTGGGTAGTTCCTTTCCAGCTGTCACTGAGCACCCATTGGGCCCCATGCTACTGTGCTCATGCGCCCCAAACTCCTCCTATTATTATTCCCAGGCTTAAGCACACTGAAATCACTTGTTGAAGATCACCCAGCTTGTGAGAGAAGGAGCCGGAATTTAAATCCATACCTGACTCCAGTCCAGTTGGACCCAAGTCCAGTGCTCCGGGGCCTCCTCTAACCTCAGTCAGAATGTTAGTGGTCAGGTGGAAGGTACACTGTGTGGGTCAGAAGCCTGGGGGAGGGGGTGGGCTGGCCCACTCAGGGACATCCTCTCACAGCTAGGGCCCAGAAGGCCTCTTTGATTCCTGGAGAAGAACGGGTGGGGGTCACACTGGGGGCAAGAAGAGGTGGGAAGGAGGCGGGGGGCTGTGAATGTCATGTTCTCCTTCCTAAGACTTCAGCCTGGGCGAGCATGCTGCTGGTGGGAGCTGGGGAGGTGGGGGAGGATGGGGTGGGATCAAAGAGTGAGTGTGTGAGAGTGTGTCTGTGAGAGCGTGAGGGGCACACTGGACTGGGTGTCCAGAAATGAGGTTCTATTCCCAGCCCTGGCACAAAGAGGACAGGAGACCTTGGAGAATCACTTTTCCTCTGGGGGTTTCTGTGCCCACCTGCACACCGAGAAGGCTGCTCAGGTGCTAGCCGAGGCCCTGCTGGCAGCCCCACTATCCTCCTCAATTTTTATATCTCCAACAAAGGCAGAGATGTCTTTGGTCCAATCTCAACTCTGTCACTTAGCAGCTGTGTGTCTGTGGGCAAGCTAATTAACTTCTCTGTGTCTCCAAGCTTCGACTACAAAACAGGGATGATAATGGCCTGGCCCTCATGGAGATGCTGTGAGGATCCATTGAGTTAATGTATGCAAATCAGGAAGTGCCCAGCAAATAGTAACTATTATTATCATTGCTATTCAAATCCTTTATCTACAATCCTGAAATCCCAACTGCTCTGAACACCGAAAGCTTTTTGTAATTCATTTGCCAATTATCTTGAGTCTTTATTTATCCCACGGACTGTGAATATTCATTAGTTTTCCTGTAGAAATATTAATGCATTTGATTACACGACTCTGCCCCAGATCATGCTGGGTGATACAAAATATGTGGTATTTCCACTGTATTCCATATCGGAAATCCAAAAAATAGTCTGTATCCCGAAACACATCTAGATAAGGGATTATGGACCTGAACTCTCTCTTTTAATTCTTCCAGTAACTCTAAAAAGTAGATGACCACTGCCGCCCCCCCGCCAATGGTACAGGTGGGGAACTGAGGCCCAGGGGAGTTAAAGATCTTGTCCTAGATGCCATGGCTGGTGAGAGATAGAGGCAAGGCTTGAGTCCCCGCCTCTGGCTGCAGCTCCGACACTGGTCTCTTCTGCAGCCCTCATAGGCAGTCAGGCCTCCAAGGACCTCAAGGGCCTATGTCTGATTCAAGTCTGTTCTTCAGGGCACCAAGCCCCCCGCCAGGCACTAAGAGCCTGCTGACCAATGTCCACAGAATGAACAGACGTATGAGTGAGCAGAAGACAAGGAATGTTTCTTTTGGATGGATGAGCAACTCCCCAAAGAAACTTGGCGAAAACAGATGAACTCAGAAGGAACCACCAGAAGTCAGGGAGTTTCCTGCTCCCCAAGGATCCTGCTAAGGTTCCTGTGCCCAAGGTGGAGTCAGGCCAACTCACTTGCAGAAGGACTCAGAGCCAGACCTTTGACCTGCCTGAGCCTTCATTTTCTCATCTGCCCAATGAGGGTCATAACAATTCAATCCCAGGCAGCCACTGGACATGGCAGGGTTTGGGCCAGTTGAACCTGCCTGTAATATCTGCTGCTTACACCTCCCTAAAACTGCCCTTCCTAGATGTTGGGGTCCCCCAGTCCCTCCCTCCACTTGCTCAGATGCCAGGATCTGTGCCCCCTGACCAGGTTTATCCAGCTGTTGCCATGCCCTCACTGCCGCACCTCCCCCATTCTGCTGTTGAAATAAAACATCCATCATCTTTCATTTGCTTAATAAGCCGTAGTCTCCCTTCTGCTGGGTGATTAACCAGATAGAATCCCATGAGCTCCTATCATGGGCTCTGGATGATTGTCATGGAGGGGCAAATGGAGAAGCCCTATGCTGGTGTAGGAGTTTTTTCCTTCCTTTTGCTACGTATACACACACACACACACACACTTTTTTTCCAAATGAAAAATGACCGTGTGATTCCATTATGTTCCCTGTGTAATAGCAATCATTCTGGAGAAATGGATAGTGACTCTGTTAATGACTGTCAATATAGTGGGGAACAGTTTTCCCTGTCCTGGCTGCTACAGCCAGAGCAGGGATGGGGTGGACACAAGGACGAGGGCAGAGTTCCATTAACAGTAATTTCCTGCAGTTTGTGGAATGGGTTCCCCCTAACCCCCCACCCCATTTCCTCCACCCCCGGTCAGGGTGTCTGGGAGGGGTATAATCGTTTTTCCCTCTCGGCTTTGGTACTCCTGTCCCTGGGTGACAGGGAGGGGGCTTTGTTTCCTGTCCGTGCCTCTGCTGCCAAAACACCAGAAGGTCTGTATGCAGTCAGGAGAGAGCAGGAGATCCACTCAAGGTCAAGAGTTGACTCTGCCCTGCCTATGGCTGTGTAGCCTTGGGCCAGGCACTCACCCTCTCTGAGGAGATTTCCACATCTGTGAAATAAGCACAGCAACACACTCTGCATCACTGGGTCACTTCAAGGCCAGGGGCAGATACCCATTCTCTCTGCTCCTTTCTAGCTAATAGAGCCTAGATGGGAGCATCAGGTCCTGTGGGAGAGTGTGGACCCCTTTCCAGCCCCAAGGGCTAGTGATTAATCTAAACTAACCAGCCAGTTGTTGGATAAAGAGAGACCATGTGATTCAATTCTGGCCACAAGGCAAGTCTGCTGGGCCTTCTGGAAAAATGACCTCTGTTTCTAAAAAAGCTACATAAGAAGGGACTTCTTGCTTCTAGCCTGTGGACATGGCTGGGAGGGAGTGTGATGGTTGGAGCTGTGGCAGCCATCTTGCAAACATGAAGGGTTGTACCTGAGGACCAAAGCCAACTCCCTGAGGATGGCAGAAAGCCTGGGTCCTTGATAACATCATGGAGTAGCTGAATTAACCAAATCTGGAAATTCTCACCCTTGACCTCCTCTTAAGTAAGATAATACATATTTTTTTTTTATTATTTAGCCAATCTGTTTTCTGTTACATGCAGTCCAATGTATCCTGGTGGATCCAAGGCCCAAAAAAGAAAATGCAGATAGGAGTTCTTTATAAATTGGAAAGTTCTGACCAAATATAAGTAATGGTGTTAGGCTTTTAAGGGTCCTAATTTAAACCTCAATTGTGTTGAACATTAGAGTCCAGACATGCTCTGGCCTAACTGATGAGCTGGTGGAACAAACATGAAATGTAGTTACAGGGTGGGTAGAAGCAACTCCTGGGAGAGTCCTCACCCTAAGGAAGAAGGAGACTTAGTTTTCGGCATTCTGAATTGTTCTGTAGCCTGTCACTTGGTTTCTTTCTCAGTCAATTCCCACGGACTCATGTCTGAATCCCAAGTGGCGGGTGGCAAAGCATGCTATAAGTAAAACTTGAATGACCCTGGAGCACTAGCAGTTCTGTTTTAGGAATCCTCTATCAGGGCCGTTCTCTCCTCCCTCTGCACAAACAACTGACAGCACAGTTCCAGGGGACTCCAGGGCCAGGGCAGGAGCCAGGGGCAGAAGCAGTGCCTGGGAGAAGTAGGAGTCCTGCTCAGTGAATACAGAGGTCCTTAGCAGCAATGGCAGCACCTGCAAGATATTGCAGTGTCCATGAGATGTCAAGGAGCAGAGGCTGAGACAAGGAGTTGGGTGTAGGTGGTTTGTTTGAGAGGTGATCCTCAGAAGCAAGAGTGAGGGAGTCGGAGGGCAAGGCAGGCAGGAGGAAACCCAGTAGAAAGCAGTGGTATCCAGGTCCTTGCTATGGCAATGGGGGCTCAATGCTGCTGAGACCTCTGAGCAGGGTACAAATGCCTCTTGGGATTGCTTGCCCAGGGCACCGGAAGCCGGAGCTTTTATCCACGGGCTCCCATCACCCAATGGAAAGTGTAGCCTTAATGCCCCACCTCTTCCCACTCTTCTAGGCCGTGTTTGCCATATGCTCAGGGGCCCACTGAGCCTCCACAGGGTAGGGGAAGCCTCGGAGGAAAGATGTCCGGTGGCATTGAGTTGGGAGCTGGCAGCCCATAAGAAGTCTGAAGCACTGAATATCTGCCTCAGCTGGGCTGAACGCAGAGGTGGGCCAAGCAGATGTGACGTGGGCACTAGGGGTGTTTCCCTCAGTACCTGACAGAGCTTGTTCATGGGCACATGTGAGAAACTTCCTGGGGATGCTCAGAAACACCTGAGAACTCGTAGAGGGCTGGGCTTGTGCCTTAGCAGGTGGGAGTAAGAACTAGTGAGTCATGGGTTATTTTACCATTCTTCTGGCCCAGAGGAGCTGGCCTGGGGAAGGTTCCCTAGGGAAGCCTGGCACCTCCAGGACCTGTTCCCTTCCTCCCAGCCTCAGTGGTCTGTGAGTCCCATGGCTTCAGAGGAACACGGTGGTTCTGAACCCCAGGGAGGGCCCTGACCACTCAGAACCTTTCAAGAGGAGTGATCTTTATGGCAAGGATTAGAAGCTGTTGTAATATTTTTCTTAATTGATTCTTTTAATTACAAATCAATAGAACTAATTTGCAGTTGGTTGGGTTTGTTTTGTTGTAAAGTGATTGGGGGCCCTGAAGGACTCACCGGGAGAGGAAGGCTTTAGGTGGGGCAAAATCAAACCTATTTCAAACCATCACTTGTGGGTGGGAGGAATGGAGAGGCAGCTGGCTCCTCTCCTTGCTCATAGCTCCCAACTCATGAGAGCAGGGCTGCCCCTGGGTGAGTTGGGGTGAAAAACAAAAACGTAGGTGGGAAGGGTTGGCTACCAAGCAGCCCCTTCTAGCTCCTGAGAACTCTCTCCTGACGGAAAGTTTGAGCCTAGAGTAGAAATAGCCCTCTGCTCAGCAGTTTGAGGTAGCCTGGCAATTCCTTCATCCAGAAGTAAGTCACACATATTTCCTGAGCATCTACTATGTGTCAGGATCGGAATGGTTACTGGAGCTTGTGTTTTGGACAAGAGAGTTATAGCCTCTACCCTCCTAAGACACTGCCAGTAAGCGACAGGCTCTACCAGGATTCAACTGCCTAGAGCCGAATCCACCCTGGCTATGCAGCAAGGGGCTTGTCTCAGGGTATTAAATGGACTTCAGAATTTCTGGTAGGTCTAGAGAAAGGGGCTTTAGGCTGAGCTTCAGACTCCTAAGAACCAGGCCACTGAGAATGTTTCATTTCTGCCAAAACAAGAAGCTACTACTGGAGTTGCAGGTTCTAGCCTCCGCTGTGACCCATACCAGCAAAAGAGAAGCCTCCTGCTTGTGTCTCTCCCCTCTTTGCTCAGTTATGAATTTGAGTTTCTGGGAGTACATCATTTGGCAGAACACAAATCACATGGGGAGCCCTAGCTACAAGGAAGGCCATGCATGCAGCTTTTTACTCTGCAGCTGGGACCACTCGATTGGGGGTGGGGGTGGAGCTGGACTGTGAGTGAACACATCTACACTTTCCAGCACAGCAACCGATTACACAATTTGTTCATTAAACACTCTTGGGATAAGTGCTTTATAGGGAAAGTGGAGGCAGTTGTCAAAAGGAGCTTTACAAAACTCGGCAAGAATAAGAGGAAATAGTGACTGTAAATGCAGATGCTAGGACCATCTATTGATCTTCTGATGATAAAGCCCTCCAGTCCCAAGTGCCAAGTCCATGGGAATTTGGCTGTGCTCCCTCCCATCTCTAGCCCCCAGGCCCACACGGTGGTCTCCACTGTGTCCCCTGACACACCAGAGTAAGGTCCTGACTATTTTTATCCCTCCTCAGACCACAGGCCCAAGTCCTGGGCTCAAATAGTCTTATTGCCCACCCAGGGCCCATCCACTTGCCCAGAGCTGCCCGGACAAGCTGTGTGGACACCCTCCTTGGCTCAGGCCACCAGTCCTGCCTGCCTCCGATGGGGTCCAGACTGCCCCTTTCTGGTGTGAAGTCACCTCCATGTTAGGGAAGCGACCTGGCTGCTAGGCTGTCACATGATCCCCACCCAATCCCGGTGTTTAGTGACATTGGTCTGGGGCCAGCCAATACTAGCTTCTTACTTGAAAAAAGTTCTGTTTCCCAGGTCTACTGAATTAGAATGTCTGGGGGTGGGAGCAGGGGATTTGCATTTTCTGCAGACTCCGCAGGTGGTTCTGGTGTGCCCACTACTGAGAACCTCTGCTCTAAGCACACAGGTAAGAGGGCTGCAGCGTGGTCAAAGGAAGGGCCTCTTACTGCCAACTCCCCTTTAGTCATCTGATGCTAGTTGTCTTCGAGGGGTTGGGTCTCAGTTCCTGACCTGAAAAATGGGGGTAAAGATATCGCCTGCTTCACGGGTTCGAGTTCGTTGCAGCTGTGAAATCGTGCCTGCAAGGCCTCTGTCCCTGGAAGGAGGTGTTTAAAGACGTGGGTAGCCCTTATGGGCCTCGGTGAGTGTGCCATTCCCAAAGGCAGAGTTCAACAACCTCAAGTAATTAAAGAAAACTTCATTCTTTACTCAGCTTTCCTGAAAAGGGATTCCAATAGCAGTGCGCAGCACCCCTTCCTTCTTAACCATCCCCCTTTTCTCTTCTACCCGCTTCCCCCGTGCTCCCCTGAGCCCCAGCCCTTTGTTCCTCCAAAGCCCTTAAACCTCTCTCCACTCCCAAGCCAGGAGGCCTTTTTCCCCCTTTTCCCTATTCCCTCTCTTCCAGCACTGTCAAATTAGCACTCTCCTTCCCCAAAAGAAGCGCCCCTTTCCAGGAGGAAGGAGAAGAGGGTAAAGCGTGGACAATGAGGGGTTTCTTTGGTGGACTGGGTGGGGAGGAGAAGAGTCAGTGAACCTGCTCACCTTAATACATTTTTTTGTCTGTCACAGCACTTAGTATGACCACAGCAGAAGTCATAATTTTCAGTGTTTATGTGTGATCAGTGTTGGGGCGAGGGGACACTCACTCTCTCATAGGAGCATGGAAGGCATCTCCTTCTTTCTCTCCTTCCCTTCCCTCCTCCTTATCCCTCCCTCCCTCCCTTCTTCCTTCCTTCCTTCCTTTCTCCCTCCCTCCCTCCCTCCCTCCCTCCCTCCCTTCCTTCCTTCCTTCCTTCCTTCCTTCCTTCCTTCCTTCCTTCCTTCCTTCCTTCCTTCCTTCCCTCCTTCCCTCCTTCCCTCCCTCCCTCCTCCTTCTCTCTTTTTCCTTCGTTCACGTGTAATATTTCACTTCAAACTTTCACCTTAAACATGTAGGCCGCTGGGTGGTTTATTAACAGGACGGCACTGGCTGCTAGGTGGATCCTGGTCTGTGGGGCAAGGGTGGAAGGAGAGAGACCACCAAGGAGGCCACTGCAAACATCTAGGTGACAGGTCACAGGGGTGTGGCAGCAGGAGGAGTGTGAGGTGGTCAGAAGGGGTAGCTGGCCACATTTGCTGGCAGATGGACTGAAGGGCTCTCAGGCTGGCTGCAGGGCTGTGTCTCCAGGGGTCAGTCCCCTTAGAACAGGCCCCAGCCTGCTGGGGAGAGCTGGCTGGAGCCTGGCCAGCGGGAGGGTCAGGCCCTCAGGGCCAGGCCATGTGAGCCAGAGGGACAACTCCGCAAAGGCCACAGCTCAGGGGGCATGTGGGGGTTGAGGACACAGCCTGGAGTCAGAGCCTCTGTGGTAGGGCTCCCCCACCCCCTGTCCCCACAGGCTGGTGGCCCTGAGACATCGCTCTGCTGAGCCACGTGCACCTTCACTGAGCTGGGCTGGCTAAGGCAGGGGCTGGGCCTCCAGACTGGACCTCTTTCCCCCCACTCACAGCCCCCACTTCCACAGCTGGTCAGCACTGAGGAGAGAGCGTCCCAGGTCCCTGGGAGACCCATTGAAAGGGGCTCAGTGGACAGCTTCACTGGGGCCTCCAGTTTAGAGCAGGGGTTATCAACCAGGGACAACTTTGCCCCCCAGGAGGCAGTTGGCAATGCCTGGAGATATTTTTTGGTTGTCATGACTGGGAGGGGAGTGCTATAGGCATCTAGAGGCAGAGGCCAATGATGCTGCTAAACATCCTGCAATGCACAGGGCAGATCCCACAACGAAGAATTCTCTGAATTCTCCGCCCTAACTTGTCCGTGGAGCTGAGGTTAAGAAAAGCTGGTTTAGAAACACCGTCATTCACCAGCCTTTTCAAGTGTGGTCGGTGCAAGACCATGACCATGACTTCCTCCCAGCACTGTCGGCACAACCCTTCACCCCATCAAGAAGTGGAGCCCATGTCTTCACCCCTTGTGACTCACTTGACAGTAGGATGCAGAGGTAGTGACATGGTGGGGCTTCTGAGCTCAGGCCTCAAGGAGTCCTGCAGTTTTGCCGCTGCTCCCTGAGAACCCCCAGGCACCATTAACCCCAAGGACTGAAGGCGCATGTTTCAGGTCATGGAAAGCAGGTAAAGCTGAGATTTGGGGCAGCAACGGAATCCTTCTTCCTGCTGCTCGAATCATTCTTAGGAGAGTGGCCACTGGCATGGTCCACATTTAAGGCTGGGACCAGTGTGCCTGTGGCAGAGGTTCTGATCCTGTCCTGTTGGCCACAGGTAGGGTGGACGGGGTGGCTGGGGCAGTGAAGGCCAAGGTGATCATAAACTGCTTGTCGAGGGGGACTTTGAAGTTGGCCGACCCTGGGCTGGAACCCCAGTGCCATCGCCTTCCAGCTGTGTGGCCGTGAGCGGTCGCTTTGTGTTCCTCTCCGAACCTCCGCTTTCTCCTCTGGAATGGTATGATAATACCCTTTCAGGTTTATTGGGAAGATTAGATCCAATTAAAGGAGACAGTGTATGTGAAGGATTTAGCCCTGAGCCTGGCATGGGGAAGGTACAATAACGGCTTGTTGACTGATTAAACAGACTGTTTGGACTCGGGGTTGGCTGACAGAGTAAAGGAAACAAAGGGACTTGCAGTCTGTGTGTTCTCTGAAGATGGGGGTGGGGGTTTGTGGATCTCCCAGACATTTAAAAAAAAACAAAAACAAAAAACTGGGAGCTGTAGGTACTAGGTTATTGCTAGATGCTTCCAGATGTGTGTCCCCAGATGAGAAGGAAAATCAGGTTTAAATAAGACTGGCATTGATTGCAGAAGGCAGGCAAGTAGTCGGTCTTAATATTCCTGTGTGAGCCAGCATGTGGTGTGGGTTTTAATTTAAAGCAAGCATTTAGTGAGTTGATAAATAGGAGTGTATACTTCCTGCCCTCCCATGCCCTGAGCCCCAGAAGAACAATTATCCTGGAGAGAAAATGAAAGGAACATATGGAAATGAATTCTAGTAACATGGAGAGAGGCAGGCAGCACCTGTTTTCCTGGGGCAGGCTTTGATGGGGCTTGGGTGGAGATTGTGTACGTGCCAGCAGGTAACAAAGGTCAGCGGAGGCCTGCCTTGCTGGTTCACTCCATTAGTTCAAATCCATGCTGTGGGATGGAGATGGGGCTGGGAACTTTTCGAGCTATTACCTGTGTGGTCTGAGGCACACCCTCTACGTCTGGATGGTGTAGGGCAGGTGAGGCTGATTGTGTGTCTCTTGAACCCAGGATCAGTGCTGCTTTGTCTTCCCCCAAAGCCTGACTCAGTGTGGGTACACAGGGGGCCAGTTGGTCTTGGCCTTAAGCTCACAGGCCCAACCAGAAAGGTATTTGTGTGTGTTCTAAGTTATACTTCATGGTGAGCAATCTGAAACTAGCTCAGGCAAAAGAGGGAGCTTGTTGATTTATGGGATTGAGTTACAGGAAGAGAAGGGGTAACAGGGCTTCCCAGGACTCCACCACCTTCCCCAGTAGGACTTTTATTATCTCTAGTGTCAGTGTTTGTCTCTGAGACTGGTTTTCTCCACAACAATTGTCCATAACTCCCATCCTCGCATCTCCAGCTTTACCTTCAGAGGGAGGACTCCTTAGTCCCTGGAAAGGGCTCTGATTGGCTCAGTGAAGTCACATGCCCATCACTGTGCTGTGGCCAGGGGCAGGTGCTTTGATGAGCCAACTCCTCCAAAACCTCACTGGTGGGTGGATGAGTGGGTGGGGCAATTCTCAAAAGAAGTGGGGGTGTTGGGAAGACAGTAGCTATCCTATGGGAGCCAAGAAAGTTGTAGTCGAGGTTTCTCAAGTTATTTCCATTATTACCCTAAAATCAAATAGGAACCATATATTTCCCCATGAGCAGGTACCCCATGCCAACTGAACTGAACCAAATGACTCTGGACTGCAATCATATCCCAGTACATCCTACTGCTCTGAAGTCCATTTTGGCAGTTCTAGGTCTTTGATGATTAAACTTGGAGGAAAAATTGATCTTTACAAAATGAATGCAGTTTGTTCTTATTTTAGACTTGTTAAAGACAAATATTCTAGTTCTGAGAACAAAACTTGGGGCAGATTCTTTCCCTCTTATCTCCCCCTTACACAGAGAACACTAACTTACCAGATATGAGGAGCCAAGAGCAAGCTTTATTATTCTATCAGTTAGGACCAGGTTCAACTGCATATAACAGAAGATCCAAATAATGGTGGCTTAGACACATAGTGATTATCTTTCCCTCAGAAATTTGGAGGTAGATGCCGGGGGACCACACTCCATGTACCTCCCGTTATTTTGCACATCTCATAAGCAGAGCACAAACAGCTTTTGTTCTAGACCATGGGTTCATAATCAGGGGTCCAAGTCCGTGAGCTTGAATAGGAAAAAGTCAACTTATATTGTCTTTATTTTCTCTGACCTCTAACTGAAATGTAGCATTTCCTTCACTTAGGAATGTATGCAATAAATAAATTACAGTAGTATTCATTTCACCTGATTGGCAAAGGGGTGGAACAAAAAAGGTTAAGAACCCCCATTCTGGACCATCTTTTCAAAGATCTTTTAGAGCAAATAGACTTGGGAGATAGTGATGGTGTCACTCTCTGTGGCAGAGGGCAGATTTGCTTGTTGCCTGGTATAAGAAAAATGATGTCTCCATCAGGGCAAAGTTTGGGCAGGTTTGCTAGTTGTCCTGTTATAAAGGATTGGGGATTCTCAAGCTCCAGCTTTCCCAAACCCACTATGCCTGCAACATCTGCCTGGGCTGCTCCACCTCGCCGCATGGGACTGGGGGGCAGTGAGGAGAACCACTTCCCACTGACATGAACGTGAACTTCTTGCTGCCTGCTATGCTGTGAGGAATAAAGCCCATTTACTCTGACCCAGGGGTCTAGTGTCTTCTGGTAGCATCCCTAAAACTGGCAGACTGACTTGTTAGCTTGCAAGTGGGGAAAAATTTCAGACCCTTCATGGTTCTTGACAAAAGATAGTAAAGGACTGGAATGGTAGCTCCACAAAGTAATCTAGACTCAAAGACTCCTTTCATCTTTCTACTTCACCACCCTCAAGGTCACTTCAGACAGCGGCAGAAAAGAGGAAAACGAAAGGACACTTCTGCATTTCTCTTATTGGCTGTACTTAGTCACGTGGCCTTGCCTAGTTGCAAGGGATACTGGGAAATGTAGTCTTTTAAACTGAATGCACTGCTTTCCTGGGAACATTGTTATCAAAGAAGGGAGAATGAAAATGTTGGGTGGCAATTAGCAATCTCTGTCCCAGTCCCCATCTCCTGTCCTAGTCTGGTGGTGGGGACAGGAAGCAGTTCCCTATCTGAGAACAGTGCATGCTGAAGATGGAGGAGAAGGGGGCCGGAGGCCTAGTGGTAAACAGGCTTGGGGGAAGGGTGCACTGCATGGTTTAGCCACTCCCAGTCAGATGAAATACTCTCTCCACTACCCCAGGGGCTCACAAGATAATGGGAGGGATGGGCATGTGATTATTGATTACAAAGCTTTGTGCAAAGTGGTAATCAGTGCTGGGTAGAGGTCAGCTAGCCCAGGGAGCTGTGGGAGCATTAATAAGGAGTAGGTTCATCCAACAGGGATCAGGAGGGCTTCTTGGAGGAGGTGGTGCTTGGAAAATACAAGATGCACAATTAAATTTGAATTTCAGATTAACAATTAATAATTTTAGTATAAGTATGACCCATACAATATTTGGAATATATTTATACCAGGGGTTCTTCACTTTTTTTGTTCCACGAAACACGTTGCCAGTCAGGTGAAAACCAGGGACCCCTTACTAAGTCCACGCTCTACTGTGTATTATTTAATAAATACATCACACCTGCACCAATACGTCCCCACAAGAATAATGCTTTTTTGAATTTTCAATTCAAGCTCACAGACCCCCTGAAATCTTTGGTCTGTGGACCCCTGGTTAAGAACCCCTCACTTATACTAAAAAATTACTCGCTTATCTGAAATTTAAATGTAACTAGGCATCCTCTGTTTTTATTTGCTAAATCTGGCCTCCCTGTGTAGGGGTGAGGGCATTCCAGGCCCAGTGAGCTGACCTGAAAAGACCCAAGGAGGGGCAGCAGACTTGGCAGACTGGAGTGAGGGAGTAGGTGTGTGAGGAAGTGGTGGAAAGGGAGGCTAGAAAAGGAGGCAGAGCAGGCCATAGTCAAATTAATACCAATTAGGGGTATTTATTATCTCCTGTTCATTGGAGCAAATACTATGTGCCATACACTCTGCTGAGCACTGTAGTATTGGCTCATTTACTCTTCATCCTGTCCCTAGGAAGGAGGTACTCGTGTTATTCCCATTTTACAGAGGAGGAAATGGAGAGGTGAAGTAAGCTAGGAAATGGTGGAGTCACGATTTGAACCCTGATGTAAACAGGACCTTACCTCACCGGAAATTTCCATGGCACTTCCTGGGCATTATCTCATTCATTCAATCTTCCTATCCTCCTGTGGGGGTGGGGCAGGGGTTGGCTATCACACAACTGCCCTGAAGAGAGTTTAAGTGCTATGGAGTTTAAGCTCTGTTCTGGGAGCCTTAGAGCACAGCTAGTCTGGTGGTTTTCACACTAAGCACCTAGGAACTCATAAGAGTCCTGAGGAGGGGGGTTTGGGTGTCCCTCTTTAAGATGAGGGACTTGCAGAGGAGAGGCTTAAGATGGGCGGGGCTCCCACCCGAGCACCCCTGCTTTTATCCATTGCATGTATTGGGCATCCGTGTGAGACACCACTCAAATACAGTGGCCCAGCAGCTTTAGAAAGACGCATCCTCAGGGTAGCCCAAAGCCCTCCTTTTCCAGTGGAGGAAACTGAGGCCCAGGGAGGGGAACAACCTGCTCACCCAGGGCAGCTGGCTCTCCAGCATGTCCTTACTGCCTAAAGACCTCCCTCTAGTCCCCACTCTCGCTTCTGCGCCCCAGTACTCCCAGGTGTGCGCCTCCCGGGCAGCAGAGGAGAAGGAGCTGGCCTGGCGTTTCCCTCAGAAAAAGGCACCTGGCTTGAAGCAGTCAAGGGCTACCGGGAGGACCTGCCAGCTCAGGGACGAGCTGGGAAGGGCAGGCCTGCATGCGGGTTCCCACGAAGCCAGAGGCGCCGGTCCCTGCTCTCAGGGTCTCCATGCAGGGGACAGTTTCTGCTGGGCTCCCTCCCCTGGCCCTCTGTGCACTATTTTCCTTGTCTTCCCGGGCGAGGGTCTTCCAGGAGCTTGATTCTGGGCTGGACCATAGCTTCAGAACCCGAGGGTTTACTTAGCTGGGGGAGGGAGGGTCTTCAGGGGCCCAGGAGCCTGGAGTGGCCCTACCAATACCTGCTGCACCACCCCACCCCCTGGCCCCCCGCTGCTGCCTGGGGTGGCAGCTCAGCTCCGGAGGCCCATTGTTGTCCGCAAAATGTTTAGGAATCAGCCATTTAATGAGAACAAAAGGAATTAATTGGTGGTTTAGGCCTAATGAGACCGCTGTGCAAATTAACAGTCCTCATCAGCAGAAACAAACAGAGCCCTTAAATGAATTGCCGAAGAGCATTAAACTGAATAAGCTTTTGCCTGGATGATAAATAGCAGGTCAGAGGAGACCATCTGGCCCCTTCCCCGCAGCTTCCCTCCAGAAAGGAGGGAGAGGGGCTGAGGGGGCCAGCTGGGGCTGGGAACATGCGCACACATCACACTCACGCTCACAGACACACTCATGCATCCATTCACGTCCATTCACACTTACACTCTTACAGGCAGACACGCTCGCATCCATTTATGCTCATATTTATATAGACACGTGCATCCATTCACACATGCTCACAGTCACATTCACATTCATACATCCTCACTCACAACTACTTACACAAGTCACACTCACATACCTGTTTATTGGCTTCCACTCTCAGTCATTCACAGTCACATTCACAAACACATTCACACGCATTCATTCATATATTCACATACAATCGCTTGGACATAGTCACATTCACGGTCTCATCCACACGCAGTTAATGCAGTCACACACAATTACATGTTTACAGATATTCACACACATGTTTGCGGGTGCACACACACTAGGCAGCAGCCCGTCTAGGCCTACCACTGCACTTGCCTTGGAAAGGCCGGGGGCAGTCCATCCACAGATTTCAGGGGTCTTTGTGGGCCTGAATGTGCTGAGGATACCTCCCCCTCCTGCCAGCCCTTCATCCCCATGGAATACTCGACTGGGTCGGCTAGGCAGAGGAGAGAGTGAAGAGCCTCCTTCTCCCAGGTGGTAACCATCACTCAGTTCTTCCTTTGGCAAGGCAGGTATCCCTTGACCCCCTCCAATGCTCCCCACCTCATCTCTTCCCCGTGCCTCTGATGCTTCTTTCCCCATCTGACACTCCTGTACCTCCCCACTCCCCAGGCAAGGAGGCGTTTGAATGAACCAATCAACGTCAGTTAGAATGTAAAGCACAAGCAAGGAGAGAAACTACAAGGACACTTAGCACAATATTTAGAGATCCTAACACCAGCTAATGGCCACTGAGCAACTCCAGGATGTAGCTCTGTGCCTCAGACAGTGGGAGACAGGATGAGACGAATGCACGGTGTGGCCCCTGCCTTCAGGCAGGTGACAGGTGTTCTGACATGGGCCATCTCCCCACACCTAGTGGCTGGTGGTGATAGCTCAGCAAGTGCTGTGAGTGCTCTTTGCTCCGCCTGGAGTCTGCAGAGCTAAGGCTGAAGCTGCTAAGCTCCCTTTGCCACGAAGAGCCCCTGAAGTTCAGGAGGCAACCTGGAGGTTTGGCATGGATGGGGAAACTTCCTTGGAGAGACGGAAACTAACCCACCCTGGGGCCGATGGGTAATAACTGTAGGCTGTGGTGCCTCTCTGTTAGGTACTGTACACATCTCCAGTCTTCTCAGCCAACTTATAAGGTTGAGAACAGGGGCCCATTTCACAGATGAGGGCACTGAGGTGCAGAGAAGGAATTCGATCCACTGAGCAATGGAGAATCGAAGTGCCCAAGTCTGGGCAGCAGGGCCATATCAAGAATTTTACGGGCCCTGGGCACTTTTGGCTTCATAGAAAAATATTAAAAATTGTATTTAATTCTGCATTAGTATAAAGAGGAATATAATCCAGACTGGATTGTATCCATTTGTTTCATCTTATTTTGAAAGGAATTAAAACATGTTCGTGGCCATAGGTATCCTGCCTCCCGTGTCCTGCTGGACAGCCTCTCCTGACACCCCCCAGAAGGGCCTTGTATCTCCTCCAGATTCCGGTAGCGCTCCCCACCACACTCCAGAAGCTCATATACATCTCCAAACGCGCAGGAGGTGGCCCCACTGGGGGAGAGGTGCCACGAAGGAAGCTTCAACTTGTAGGTCTCTCAAGTCAAGCTGGGAGGGCAGCTGGGCAAATAAATCGGCAGCCTCGGAATGGGTGTCTATTCTGGCGCAGGGACAAGAGGTTGCTTGTCTTTTTTCCTGGAACCAGAGTTTAAATTCACTAGGGTGATAAATGGTTTGGCCTCCACGATTAAGGACACCTCCATAACTCACAGTGCCAAAGAGGACCCAAAAGCATCAATCTCATGTTTGTTGTTTTTCTTGAGTCAGACAAGAGCTTTGCTTAGAAGCTTGGAGAAAAAATGGACCAACCATCCTGTCATACCCTGGAGAGTGCAGATGGGCCCCCACTGGCTGGACCCCCCATCCACAGCAGAGGGGCTCCACACTTCCCACTGCTCCCACAGAGCTCACACACACACAGCCCTGTTGAGGTGCCCCATATCTCAAAGACCCTCAGTGCCTCCCCTCTGCCTGCAGAAGGAAAGCCACATCCTTCAGTTTAGTATTGAGGGCTCTCCAGGATCAGGCCTCAGTTTATCTTCCTGTGATCTTCTCTTTCCCATATGTACCTTCAGGCCTTTTTGGTCCTGGTTGTTTTTCCTTCCAGAATGCCTTCCTTCTTCAGGAAGGCTTCCAAGCAGTTCCATTTCTTAGAATTCTTTCATCCTTTCTCTGTCTCTCCCTCACTGCTGCAGCCCATGGTACAATCACCTGTGTGTGCCTCTGTCTCCTCCATTAGTGTGGGAACCCCTAAAGGACAGCGTGTTCATTTCCTAGGACTGCCGTAACCTGTTACCACAAACCGTGTGGCTTAAAACAAGAGAATTTGTTGTTTCGCAGTTCTGGAGGCTATCAGTCTGAAATCAAGGTGTCGGCAGGGCCGGGCTCCCTAGCGCTGGTCTAGGGAAGAACCTTTTCTTGCCTCCTTCCAGTCTCTAGTGACCCCAGGAGCTCCTTGTCTCAAGGCAGCATCCCTCCAAGCTCTGCCTCTGTCTTCACACGGCCTTCTCTCTATCTCCAGGTCTTCTTTTCTCTTCTTATAAAGAGACCTAACATACTCCAGTACGACCGCCTCCTAGCTAATTCCATCTGCAATGACCCTATCTCCAAATAAGCTCACATTCACATGAAGGGGTTAGGATTTCAACATATCTTTTTTGGATTCAACCCATAACAGATGGGGACCTGATTTTTTTCATCCTGTCTCTCATACAAGCTCAACATTGTGCTTCACACGCACTGGAAATGCTCAATAAATGTTTGTAAAGAGAATTGAATTTTCCAGGTAGGGTCTGCCTTGGAGTGGTTAGGTAGCCTAGAGGCACACAGCTCTATTTTAATTCGAGATGGGACACCTTTGCTTAGAGGCAAACCCAGCTTCCCCATTTCTAATTAGACAAAGCCTTGTCCTTGACTCCTCTGCCCCTTTGGTCTGGGAGAGAGAAACTCAGGACATCGGGTTTGGCAAAAGCATTGGCCCAGGAATCCATAAATATTGATTTGTTGTTTGCAGAGTAATTTAAATGTCAGTTATAAGCCCAGGGCAGATAAAGATCTGTATCAACAATAAAACTGAATACAGGCCACCAAGCCCTGGGGAAGCAGCTTTGGGTTAAGACAGAAATGGAATGCTCAGGCCTTGGGGAGGGAGGGCATTAGACAGGGAAATAATCAACAGTTCTTTGAGACTTGGCTGCCAACGGTGCTGGGCTGGGCTTTGCTTACTCATTATCAGGTCTGCTGTTTGTGGATGGGGACAGTCATCCATCCATCCATCCATCCATCCATCCATCCATCCATCCATCCATCCATCCTTCTCTTCCTCAGCCATTCAGAGAGAGGATGGAGGAGATAGAGACAGGTACACAGACACACCCAGAGGCACGTACACATAGAATAAAGATAGATTTTCACATACACAAAGAGAAACAGTGATAAGGAAACAGAGACAAAGATGGGGACACAGAGACCCAAAGAGAAGGAAATACAGAGACAGAGAGAGTGAAATGACTAGAGAAGTAGATACACTCCACAGCAGTAGTGCACTGACACAGACGAGAAAGACTCGGGCACAAGTGTGTGGTAGGGGGAATAGGCTTTGCCCTGGTCTGACACAGGGAACCTTGGTCCAAACTCTAGAAGGCAGTGCAGTCCAGTGTCCAAGGGCTGCAGTTTAGGAATTAGATTTGAATGATATGATGGACTGCAAGTCCCAGCTTCCCCACAAACTAGATATTGATATTTGAACTACTTACTTAAACCCTCTGAGCTTCAGCTTCCTCATCTATAAAATGGGAATCCTTGTATAACATATGAGGACACTTACCTCATAGGTTTTGGAGAGGATTAAATGAGGCAATGTGTATTAAATGCTCAACACAATGGAAACACTGTCCACACGCTGGGTTTCATCATTCTAGGGCTGGGTCTTTAAACTACTATGTGACCTTCAGCAAATCAGCTCCTCTCCGTGCCTTGGTTTCCCCATCTGTGAAGTGAAAATGGATGGCTTTGAGGATTTCCAAGGACCCCCTCTCCCCACCCCTTTCTGTCTGCGGCTGCCTTGAGTGAACAGTTTCCCTCCATCGCAGAAGCTGCCCCCTCTGTCTTTGATTTCATTTAGCCGCAGTCAGACCCAGCAAATGAATCACTTCCCTTCTTTAGGCTGACACAGGAAGCAGTGGGCCTGACAGCTCTCGAGAAGGGATCGATTGGAGGATGTCTGATTTTGAAATGAACGGGACGATCGGGGGATGTCGAACCCCATCTGCCATTGTTCCGAGGCAGGTGATTCAACATATCAGCTAGTAGGTCAGTTTTATTTCTTCCATAAAGACATCCCTTCTGGAGCTCTTTCTCTTCTGCTCCAAGCCTGCTCTATAGCTACTATCCTGGGTTTCCCTCCAGCATTATCCTGGTAATTTTTATTTGCATATTTTTTGGGCCTCTCTTGTATTGGATCTCCAATTTCTTGAACACCACTCATAAGTTGTTCAAAATTTCCCCAAATTTCTTAGAAAACTTTCTTGAAACCTCTTGTTTGCTGTCCTCTCTTTCATTCTCCTCATTTTTGGCACACACACACATATACTCCTTTACTGTTAATTTTTTTTAAAGATTTATTTTATTTATTTATTTCTCCATCCCGCCCCGCCCCACCCCCTCGTTGTTTGTGCTCGCTGTCTGCTCTTCGTGTGCTCATCTTCTTTTTAGGAAGCACTGGAAACTGAACCCAGGATCTCCCATGTGGGAAGGAGGTGCCCGATGGCTTGAGCCACCTCTGTTCCTACTTGTTATGTCTCTCATTGTGTTTCCTTGTTGTGTCTCTTCGTTGCATCAGCTCATTGTGTCGGCTCACTGTGCCAGGCAGTTGTGCCAGCACATTGAGCCAGCCCGTCACATCAGCTCACTGTCTTGCTCTTCTTTTTTAGGAGGCACTGGGAACTGAACCCAGGACCTCTCATGTGGCAGGCAGGCACCCAACTGCTTGAGCCAAATCCACTTCTCCTTTACTATTAATTTTGATAATATTTTTTAGAGGAAGCAGAGATGAACTGAAGACCAATTGATTTATTTCAAAAATGTTTAAAAAGAGTTATAACATATATACAGAGGCTCTCTCTGCCTAGAGGGGCCCGCACCAAATCTTGGTGTGTATTTCTGTTTTTCTCTCCCATTTCTCAGCAAGCTCTGTTCTTTCCCCCATTTCCCAAATAAATTCTTTTTAGTAGCCTAACTAAAAAACAAACAAACACACATATAGTAATAATTGATTCTTTAGGTATTATATTTTCTCTGAATGAGGAAAAAGTGTTCTAGTCATTTAAAATTCAAGAGCCAACAAATAGCTTTTTCCCTCCAAGAACTTTTTAGGTAAGTTTTCTTAGAAATCCATATTTGTGAGAGGGCAGCATCAGGGACCACAATTACTCGTGGCCAACTCTAAGGTGGAAACTAACAAAGTAACTGAATCAGTTGTCTATTGCCACAATAATGCTGTGTAACAAATAGCCATAACACCTCAGTGGCACACAGTAACTGTTTATTGCTTGAACTTTGGAGTAGTGGGTGGACCAGGCAACTCTGCTGAACTTGGTTGGGTTCTCTTACATGTCTGGAGTTGATGGCCTCACCCAGGACAACTGGGGTAATTGGGTTCTTCTCTCCATGTTTTTCATCCTCCAGCTGGTTGACTTGGGCATGTCCTTATGCCAACAACAGAAGCACAAGGCCTCTTGAGTTGAGGCTCAAAAATGGCACATTGTCACTTCTGCCTGTCACATCCATGCCTTGATGCCAACAGGGAAGTGGGGGTGATAAGAAAACCTCCCTCAGGGATGTGCTAAGGTTTAGATGAGTTGATGCACCTTGTGAGCTCTTGGTAAATCCTATTTTGTTCCTATACTCTCAATTGCCCTGCCCCCCCAGCTCCTCCCTCTCTAAAGATGCTGGCTTGAAGCCATCCCTTTGGTATTTGTTCTTGGGACTGGCTCAGGCTGCTTCACCTGCTTCTGCTCCTCAGTGTTGAACTGCCCTGCTCATTCCCAGAGCAGTCACCTGCATGATTGCCCTGGGCAGGCTTTGACTTGTTTGGTCTCTGTGGACAGGCAGGGCTGCTCCACAGTCCATCCCTGGCTCGGTCCCCAGGGCTGGCCCTTGGAAAGTTCTCTGTCCCCAAAGTCTTCTCCTAATTTAGGGAAGAAAGACCTGAGAGTTGTACTTCTCTCGTACAAGCATATTTCTTAAGGAAGATATGTTGTCCCTTGAAAACAGAGAGGAGAATTAGGCAACATCTCAGCAGCCGTGCCCATGCCAGATCTGGGGGAGGAAATACCACTGTACAAACTGCAGAATCCCATGGGTCTGAGAGCCGTGGCTCTGGCATTAGTGAGACCTCAGGCAGGCACGTCTTCCTCTCAGGGCCCCTGTTTCTTCCCTGATGAAATGAGAGTTTGGGCAAGACCATTGTTTCATAACTCCAGTGTATACTCCTTAAATGCCTGTGATCTTTACTGAAGATACAAGGATGAAGCTTTCAGGCAGGGATGGGGGCAGGGAACAGAACCTCCAGGAGCAGCTGCTTTGGGAACTGGAATGTGAGGGAGGCTTGGCATGGCAGAGGCACCTCCTCCAGGGCTGATCTGCTTCTAAATCCTATGAATCTATCTTGCAATCCAAATAGTGCTTCCTTGTATTATTATCCATAACACTAATAGCAGCACTGTGTACTAACCACTTAAGACGTGCCACATAGTACACTAAGCACGCTGTACATGTTGCCTCATTTTATTTTCATGCCTTTCCTGTGAGGGAGCAATTAATACTCCCATTTTACAGCTGAGTGAATCGGTTAGGAAACTTGCCCAGGGTCACCCTTGACATGTATTCCCAGCAGAGCTGGGATTCAAGCCCAGGACTTGTTTGGGTCCAAGTTTTTAATCCTGGTGGAATTTCCATGAGCCGGCTCTGGGCTGGGTGGCCTGGAAAACAGAGATAAGGGAAAACCCTCCTTCCCCCATGGAATTTGCAGAGTGACCAGACATGGAGGCTATAAGTCAAAACCTGATCTAAATGCCATAGCAAAGAGTTCTAAGGAGGACAGGGGGACAATCCAAAGAGGCTTCCTGGAGAAGAGGGCATTGAAACTAGGTCTTGAAGGAGAAGATTTCAACAGGTGGCAAAAGATTTTCTGGAATGCCAGGTGGAAAGGTTGCAGAGCACGGGCATGGTTGGACCACATATGGTTCATGGTGTACTTCGGCTGGAACATGGTATGAAGAGGAGACTGATGGGAGAGAGCCTAGAAAGCTAGACTGAGGCCGTACTGATGACAGCCTCCGATGCCAGGAGGGGAGCTAGGGACAAGGCAGTAGAAAGGGGACAAGGGACTCAAGGACAAGTTTTATACCTTTTTTTTTTTTTTCTGTGCTGCAGAAAAAGTGGTAAAACAGACAAGAACCCGACAATACCAAGCCAGAGGTAGTTCAAATAGGGCTGAGAGAAGCTTAAGGGAAAACCTAAAAATATCATGAGGTGTTTTTGTTGTTGCTGTTTTGTTTTTGTGCACGTGTGTGCTTTGTTTTGGATTGTTTTTGTGAAGCAGAATGTTCTTAACCCAGAGATCTGAGCAAGCATCCACAAGCTGGGCTGGGAACAGAAACGACCCATTCCTTTCTGACGTGCAAAATCTTAGCAAACAATACCGAGAAAACATTTGGTTTCTCAGCTTGCACAGAGCTGCTAAAGTGTCTATTCATGAGTGAAGAGTTGGGTGGCCTCACAGTTCCTGGGTGGAGGGGAAATGACTCGGCCTTGGCTTCCGTTGGCCACACACTCCCTTTATTTTCTGTCTGTTACCCTGTAGCTCTGCCTGGCGTTTCCTGGAAACGTCCCAGTTCCCTATGCCCCTGTGGCCACAGCTCAAGCTTCAGGATCGCAGCCAGGCAATCCACTCAGCTGCTCAGCCAGGGCCAAGGGAAGAAGGGGGTCGCTGACCTGGCAGGGCCTTGGGCTCCAGTCCTGCCTCCATCACACAGTCACTGTGTGACCTTGGGCAAGTCCCCGGCTCGTGCAGGTGTCCTCACCGCAATCCCCTCAAGGGACTTGCACTCAACCTGCACTTCTGGAAACAGCCCTTCTCATTCATTCTCCTTCATAAGCGTGGTCACATCCGAGCACCCCACACTGTTATTAAAAGAATAATAGGGTATTTTCTTGAAATTGACTCACTTTAAAATATACCCACTTTATATATCTATTATTTCTGTGAATGATACATCCTTTGTTATAAATGGACATTAAAATTAAAAAAAAAAAAAGATTAAAATAGTCAATGTTTATTTTCATACCATCTAAGAACACTGCATCTCCCTGCTGGCTGCATGAGCGTTTCCCCTTGGGAGTCCCTCAACCTAATGCTGAGGTTGCGCTTCTCAGGTAGGGGTTCAGTGGAGACACCTGGGGAACTGGTTAAACTGCAGATTCTAATTGTGTAGGTCTGGGTGGGGCCTGTGATTCTGTGTTTCTAACAAGTTCCCAGGAAGTGCTGAAGCTATAGGTCTGTAGAACACACTTTGATTAACAAAGGTCCCAGGGTTTGTCCAGCTCTCACTTTTTGGGGGTATCAGCAAAAACTTCAACAACAACACAGCAACAAATCCTCTTGAAAACACTTGACGTGAAATGCACAGATCCACACCACATTTAAAAACAGAGGCTTAGGGAAGCGGCTGTTGCTCAATCAGTAGGGCTCCCGTTTACCATATGGGAGGGCCCAGGTTCGGTTCCCGGGGCCTCCTGGTGAAGGCAAGCCCACCCGCACCGTGTGGTTAGCTGACCCAGCGAGCACAAGCAGCAAGGGGGGGATAAATGAATAAATAAATAAAATCTTTAAAAAAAACAAAAAAAAAAAAACAAAAAAACCCACAGAGGCTTAATATAAGAAGAAAAAAAATTTTTTTTACAATATTCACGCAAATGTACATTTACTTTATATTTACTTTACACAGTTCTTTTCCTGTCCCTGTTCACAGCCTCAGGAATTAAACAATGATGACTCTCCTCACCACACCTCCAACTTCCTTAATATGGAGACCTAACCCTAGAAAACCTTGATCTTAATCGTGCTGGCTCTGCCTGCAGCCTAGAGCAGGCTGTCACTGAGAGACAGTGCCCCAGGGGTCTGGCAAGCCAGAGAGCTCTGGGCTGTCCCTTCTGAGACCTTCTACATCACTTAGGGCTACACACCACCGCTGACTCACTGTGGCACCGCGTGCTCATGCCATGTCCTTTCAGGAGGCCAGAAGCTCTAGTGGATGGTGGGAGGTGATGGGGGGAGGGAGGCAGGTTTTTCCTCAGGGACCTGCAGGTGTTAAAAAGTGTTGCCTGTGTCCAGACAGGTAAAGAAGTCAGCTTCATGAAAGGTGCTAAAGATGTTCTTCATGGTGGTGGGGGTGGATCATCCTGGTGGCATTTTTCTGGGAAGAAAAACGGACTCCATTTGGATATGAAGCCAGGTTCTCCTGAAGTCCATTGCAGAGTCCAGGTGTCCTCCCTTGCAACTCAGCTACTGGCAATTCCTAGCTTCCTTGACACATTCAATGCAAATCTGTATTGTGCATCTATTGTGTCCCAGGCATGCTGAAGTTGGAGAGCAAACCTAGGACCATAAGGTAGGAATGCTAGAAGCACATGATGGCTACGTGCTGAGCAGCCGAGCAGAGGCCGGGGTGGGAAAGTGCCCTGTGTTCCCTGAGCTCCACGCGGGGCTTGGAAAGTTGCCTCCCTCTCAGACTGCTGTATCTTCCTCTAGGGCTCTGCCTCCCACTCTTATTTAGTAGGTGTCCCCTGTACTGGAGAATGGAGAGACACAGCACAGATTGCATCCATCATAAAAGGAAGGGGGAGGGAGCTGGGAATGGAGACACAAAAGTTCATATGGGCTAGTGGGTGTAGCTCAATGGTTGAGCACCTGCTTTGAATGTAGGAGGTTGAGGGTTTAATACCTAGTACCTCCCTAAAAAAAAAAAAAAGTTCATATGTATGGGAAACTCCAATATTTAGGAGAAAAGAATAAGAACATGATCCTCTGTCATACCATGGCATTCTCTTAACAACTCTCCATGGCTCCCTATTGCTTGCAGAATGAAATTCAAAGGTCATAAGACTTGGAAGGGGCTGATTCAGGATTTGAATCTGTCCCTGACTGGTTCCAGACTCCAAGTTTGTCCCTTTCCCCAATGATAAGGCCCCTTCAGCTTCTGTGAAGGACCTTAAATGTGTAGCTGCCTTCTGTGCTTTTTGTGTTTTGCCAGTGGAGAAGTTCAGTGTCAGAAGAGAAGTTCTCCTGTTAGGCTGGAGCTATGGGGCAGTAGGAATTTGCATCTTGCTTCAGGGAGGCAAGGAAAGTGGAAAGAAGAGACCCAGAAGGCTGAGTGGGCCTTGTCTGCTATAGTATCTGTGAGGCCTGCAGAGCCCAGGCCATTCCGGGGCCTTGGCATCACGATGAAGGCCTCCCACACTGAATTCCTAGACCCTGTCAAGTGCTAGACATGCATTTTTCCACTTAAAATATATTTTTGTGATCTTTCTATGCCATCCTACTTGATCTATTTTAAAAATATGTCTTGGGGGGAGATGGTGTAGCTCAGTGGTTGAGTGCCTGCTTCCCATGTACAAGGTCCTGGGTTCAATCCCCGGTACCTCCAAAAAAAAAAAAAAAATAAATAAATAAATGAAATTCAACCTAAAAATGTCTCAGACATATTTTCTTATCAGTAGAACATATCCTTTCTTTTAAAATCATAAACAGTATTTGTAGCATGAAGGAAGCATAGCTGATTTGTACATTTACATTATTTCCATTTTTTTGCTATTATAAACAATGCTGAAATAAACTCTTTGTACATATATCCTTATTCACTTATGGACATATTTCTTTAACATGAATTCCTAGAAGTAGAACTGCTAGATCAAAGAACTCATATATTTAAAATTTTGAAAGATACTGTCAAGATCACTCTCCAAAGAGGCCAGGTGACCTTCCTCTCCCCAGTCCTGGGGAGCTGCCTGAGGCTGCTTTCATTCCCCTTATTGAGCCTGGGTTAGCAGGTGCAGCCATTTTGATGTTTGTATTACAGATGAGAACAGAAACTCAAAGAGGACAAGGGAGTGTTTCAAGGTCACACAGGAGCTAGAGGTAGAGCTAGAATCAAAACTCTGTGTCCCCGATCCTGAGTCTAAATGCTCTGGAACCCTTAGGTGAAGTGGTGAGGTGGAAAGAACCTGGCTTTGAGCTCAGCACTCCTGAGTTTGAGTTATTGTCATGCAACTTGCCAGTCAAGTGACTTCAGCCAAAATACATAATCTCCCCAACCTCGGTTTCTTTCTCTGTAAAATATAGATAGAAACACTATCAAGGAGGGAGTGTTGTAAGGATTCAATGAGAATTTATGTAAGGGTCTGACCCCTAGAAAGTGCTCTCTAAAACCCCTTTCCTTCTAGGGAGTCAGGGACCAGGGAATTCTGGTGCCCTCCAGACCTCTTCTGCCTCTATCTGAGAAGATAACTGAAGATTCATCACCTAACCATTTGCAACTCAAAAATTATTGTTGAAAAGTGTTGAAAAGGCATGCATTTCAGAAGGTTTTTCATTCATTACAAGTGAAAAAAGTTCTTCTCTGATGCAGCAAGAACTGGAAGTGTGACCCTAAATGTTGAGAGGGAGGGGCTTTAGCCTCAACTCAAAGAGACTTTTAATTGTTCCTGATACAATTATGGAAATAGTTTTTGCAGAGGTCAGTACTTCCAGCTTAAAGCAGCTCTGAGGATGAAGTCATTTCTCTGTGGGTTCACCAGAGGATCATCCCATTATCTGCAGCCTTATAGTGCGCGATAATGGGAGAGGTGGTAGATTGTTCTCAAATAAGGCCACAATCATTCCCCTCCCTGTGTGGGTAGTATCCTCTCACACTGACTCTAGGCTTGTCCATTTGACTTGCTTTGGACAATGGGGCATTAGATGTAACATAGACTTGAAAAGCTCTTGCATATTGGAACTTGTTTTCTTTCGCAAGTTTGGAAAGTTGAATTCATCATACAAATGGTCCTGAATTGACATGTTGGAGAGGCTGCATGGAAGACAACTGAGGCGCTCCAGCCACTAGCTTGCCAGCCACCATAAAGATGAGTGAAGCCACCCCAGATCATCCAGCCCCAGCTGACCACAGGTTAGCTGAGACCAAATTGATTCAGGTGATCTACAGGATTTTGAGAAAGAATACCTGTTTGTATTTTAAGTCACTAGGTTTTGGGTGGTTTACTATACAGCACACATTAACTGATAATGATATTTATTTAATGAATACCTAGATGAACTGATAGGCATCCCAGGGTTTGGAGTAATAGCCCTGCCTGGTGCAGAACAACGTTTCAGGACCACGGACAGAGGCACAGGATGTACGTGCCAGGCCCTTGGGTAAGAGTGAGAACAATGACTGCCCTAGAAGAGCTCAGGGTACAGAGGAAGACAAACATGTAAAAGAACATGGCTCTGACACAAACACTAGTGCGTCTTGGCCAGGCAGCCTTTAACTCAGGAAACCCTTTGGCCCAGACAATCCAGAATGGTTGATGTGATGGTTATTTTCATGCATGAACTTGGCTAGGTTATGGTGTTCAGATGTTTGGTCAAGCAAGCTCTGGCCTCATGGGTACTGTGAGAGTATTTCATAGATGGAATCACACATGTAGTCAGTTGATTGCATCTACAACAAACAAAGGAGCTTGCTCTAAGCAATGAGGGCAGTTTTCTAAAAGCCCAAACTAAGGATTTCAGAATTCAGAAAGAAATTTCTCTCTCTTTCTCAAGCCCTAGTAAACCTGTCAGTCCCAGACAAACTGGATGGTCATTTCCTCAAATTCAAGAACCTGGAGGGTAAGGGATAGAGGGCTGGGAGTCAGGTCTTTGAGTCTATGGTTACCTGGCCAAGACTCACTGGGAGATCATTTTTCCCATGTTTACTCCTTTTGTTTGACATTGCACTAGGGAGATAATTTTTGGCTTGGTTTTCTAACTGCTTTCAACTTCTGTATATACCCTGGCTTCCCATTATTTCCTGGGGGGAAATGAGGCTTTATGTCAAGGGAGTGTGCAGTTGGTAACAATAATCTCTTGTTTTGGACAGTACTTAGACTTTGATAAATACTTTCATACACATATTATATAATCTTGTTTGATTCCCATAACCCTTTTTAAGAAAAGCAGGGAATATAGGTGTATTCCCATTATCCAACTCACTCACTAGGATAATTTTCTCCCCTTTTATTCTCTGTGTGTGTAAGCCCAGGTAGGAGAAGGCAGCCAAGAGCACCAGACCAGTAGTCCAGGATCCTAGTCCCCTGCTTCCTAAGACTCTTTCTAACTAGGTTAGTGCCTTTGGGTCTCAACATCTAAGTACATGAAATGGCTTCTTTCACCTGTGTGTTAAAATGAGAGGTCTGGACTCCAGTCTTTAGACTCTTTTCAGCTCTGAATTTCTAGGAGTTTATGACGGCCGAGGAGATTTAGGTCTTTTGTTCATTGTCTAGAGTGTTATTCAAGGTCACTTTCCGGATTGCTACCTGCTTTCCTGGGGTTTGTGCTGGGGGATGGGGGTGGTCATTCCCCTTTGCTACACTTTCAGGACAGTCGGTCCTAGGGGCTGGACTGAGGGGCTGCCCAGGGGATTTATAGGCTCATGTGCCCTATCCATGGGAAGGGCAGGGGGCATCGGGGCATCAGGGCCGATTGCATTCCAGGCCTCAAATACTTCCAGCACTCTCTCCTCATCTCTCCTCTGCTTCTCTTGGCACACCAGCTTCAATCTCTTAGGTCAGCTTTCTCCATGAGGCTGTATTTGCACTTTCCCAGATTCACCTCCAAAATGGAAAGGGCTCTTCCTTTATGTTTTGAAAATAATCTCAGGCTCCCCTCTGATTGGCATGGCTTGGGTCATGGGCCCACCCTGGTAGCCCAGCAGGTGGGAAGACTGGGATGGAAATCTTCTTTCAGAAGCACAGGGTTGGAATTGGGTGAGGAACATTTTCCAGCAGAAGGGGAGAATCTATTGAAGAAGAGAGTGGTGGAGAGCAGATAAAGCATTCCCTGCAGGGTTTGGAGATGAGGGGCAGATGCAGAGGGCTTGACTACATTATCTAAGGTTTGATGACCCTGGAACTGGGATTTGAACCTGAGCAGTCTGACTCTAAAACCCACTGTCTTTCCACTGTAGCTTCCCATCAATGTTTTATTCCCATACAGTGGCACGGGGGTGGACTGCATGACTTCTTTGGGTCAGGCAGAGCCCTGGGCTTTGGGGCTGCAACAGACATGGGATAGATGCTTGTGTCTTCGGGAATTCTTTGTAAGGTGGCACCATCCTGGTGGGAGAGCCTTTGGGGCTGGGGAGGCCCACGTTGGTCTCAGCTCTACCATTGCCCTGCTGTGTGACCTTGAGAAAGTCACTTCCTCTTCTCTGGGTTTCAGCATCTTTTCTGCCAAATGGGGATGACCGTCCTTGAGTCCCTCCCATAGGCATTGAGGGGAACTAATGAGATAATTCTGTGAATGAGCTTTTGAAAGCTAAAAAACCCACACAGATGTGAGGATTATTCTTATGATCTCAGACCCCACAGGATTAGCTTAAATTTATGACAGTGGGAGGGATGGGTCTAACAGAAACATCCAGATGTTTAGCAGTCTTGCTCAAATCAAGCAACACAACTTGCTTTGCTGGGTGGTCCCCTGATTTATTGATGGTGGGCGACTCGTGCTGGGCTTCCTGCAGCTTCCTTGCCCTCTTCCTCACCTCTCTCCCAGCTACCCTGGGTCAGGGAGCCATGGGTTCTTTACTGACAGTGTGTGAACCTGGCCACATGGTTCTGGTTTCCTTCTCTCCTTTCTCCTTCAGGCCAAGAAATGAGGACATTGAACTGCTTTTTCCAAAGATGGCTGCGTCTTGCATGTTTATTATTTCCTGGGAGAGGAAGCACAGTCTGTTGGAACTGGGAAAGGTCAGAGGCCACCATCTAATTCTATAGGAAACCAGTGTGTGGGGGGGTTAGGGGGTGGTCACATGAAAAGAGGATTCTGTTGGCAGGAACTCTTGGAAAACCCTGGGCAAAGCAAAACTAAACTCTTTTTTTGGAGGCAGCAGGGGCCAGGGATTGAACTTGGGACCTTGTATGTGGGAAGCCGGCACTCAACCACTGAGCCACATTGGCTTCCCTGAGTTGGTTTTTTGTTTGTTTTGCTTGTTGTTGTTGTTGTTGTTGTTGTTTCTAGGATGCACTGGGAACCAAGCCCAGGACCTCCCATGTGGGATATGTGCTTGAGCCACATCTGTTCCCCAACAATTTTGTTTTTAAACTATAGGACTTGGTGCTGGAGTTTATAGGTGTACATCCAAGAGACAGGAGTCTTTGGGTTGTCCATGTGCCAGCTGGGCCCAGAACTTCAGTGGAGTTGCAACACCTATTCTCCAGTTCATTGGACTCACCCAGGACAACTAACAAGGGGATGAGGACTGACAACCAACATAACAAGGAAACGAGAGAGCCGACAACAGCAAGCAAGAGAGTCCCATCCATCAGCTGTATGGGATCAAAGCCTCCTCTCAATTAGAGGTGGAGGGGATATCACCATCCCAGAATCCTCAGGATTGGGAAATGAACTATGGACTAGAGTGGACTTACTGGTATTCTACTATAGACTTATTGTGATTCTAGCATTGGAAGAAATTACAACATTGATGTGGAGGCAGTGACCACTGGAGGCTCTGGGGGCAGGGAGAGGGAATAACAGTTGTAATAGGGGGGCTTTTTCGGGACTTGGGAATCATCCTGAATGACAGTGCAATGACAGATATAGGCCATTTTATTTTGTCACATAAGATGCAGAACTGTGTGGGAGAGAGTGTAGACTACAATGTGAATTATGGTCCGTGCTCAGTGGCAAAGCCCCAGGATGCGTTTATCATTTGCAATTAGTGTGCCACACTAATGAAGGATGTTTATGTGGGAGGGTGTGGGAGGTATGGGGAGTGGGGCATATGGGAATCCCTATATTTTTTGTGTTACATTTATGTAATCTAAGTATCTTTTCAAATCCCCAGGGC
>JAKSZT010054396.1:10004976-10081028 GCA_026826555.1 Tolypeutes matacus
GGGAGGTACCGGGGATCGAACCCTGGTCTCTCCATATGGTAGACGGACGCCGAACCTCTTGAGCCACATCCATTTCCCTACTCACAGCCTTTGATACACTAATGAGCTTTGCTCGTCATCAAGAAGAGGCTACAACAGCAACACATCTTTCTCTCTTTTTCTTTTTTCAGCCAGGCTTTTTCCTTCCACAGAGCATTTTTAGAATTGGTATCCTGTTGAGCACACTTTGGGAAAGAATAATCTAATGCCATACCCCGATGTCACAAATGTGTTCTTGGAGGCCCAGAGAGGGGAAGACAGGTGGAGCAGATGGCCTGTTCCCTGTCTCCTGCTCCAGAGCTCCAGCAGTGCCACCCCACTCACATGAAACTCTCTCCTGCCTCCATGAGCATCTAGGCTGCTTTCCAATTTGGAAGTGCCACTGAGACCCTTAGAAAGCACAGACCATGTACTTCCTTGGCAAATTAGAGAAAAGACAGTATATGGGTATGATTGGGTATTCTGGAAGGGGGGAGAACTTCTTCGCTGAGGACTAGATAAGAGGAAGTTGAGCAAGAAGACCTCAAGGTGGAAACTGGAGTGCTATCCATGGGCCACAGGTTGCAACTGGCCCATACACATGTCAAGTTGAAGAGCAACCTAGGAGCTGCCCAACGTGTGAGGTCTCGGGCCCAAATGAATTGCACATGGTGGCGAGGACGCTGTAGTCTGTAGTCAGGCTGGTGGTCAACTACCACTGTTGAGTACCTGCTGGGCCCCAGGTACTGTTCTAGCAGATTTGCATGCATTTACTCAACTAGTTCTCACTTCAGCTCTGTAATTTAGGTGCTGTTACTATCATCCCAGTATTAGAGAGGAGGAAAACAAGGCAAAGGACATTAAGGCCCTTGTCCATGTTTGTAGGGCTCATAAGTTGTAGAGCCAGGTGGATGTACACCTGGCAAGCTGGCTGCAGAACCCATATTTCAAAACCACAATGCTCTCCCATCTCTAAGGCATATTAGAGAGTTTTGGAAAATGCTGTTCTGATTGACTTTGAAATCCATGGAACTGTTCATTAATTCAGAATATTAGAGCTGGAACAAACCTCAATGGTCATTTTGTCTACCCAGTTAGGGCAACTGGCTGGCCAAGGTCACACACAACTTTTGGCCACATGAGATTCAATGGAATTGAACTTCTTGGTATAGTGGGAGGTCTCCTTGTCCTGGGGTCAAACTCCAGCCACATCGCCTCCCTCCGCACAGCACCCTGAACTCACCTGGCAGGCTGGACAAAGTGTTCCCTGAGTCCCACACCCACACAGCCCCCGAATCAGACTGCCTCTCCTACTGAAGAACAGAACTGATCCTCCTGCCCCTTCTTCCATTCCTGTCCCTCCATGGACCCAACTTGAAGGGAAATTGGCAACCATAAGTGAAATACTTTAAAATGGTTTTTGTGATCAAATAACTTCCTCCCAAATATCACAAAGTATTAAAATTCCTACTTTAATATCCTTTATCTGTTACGGTTCCTTCTAATTCAATAAACGGGATTTCAAGCCCTGCCTCCTCCCACTTCTCCATCCCTTACTCTGGGGAGGACATGGGCTGCTTCCAAAACAGCTCATATTAAGCTGTGCAGGTTTATGGATTTTTAATCTTGGTGAACATATGTTAAGAAGAATAAAAGCAATTTTGTTTAGGAAACCAAGGGCCAAACTCACCTGGAAATTAGCTCTTTGGGTAATCTCACTCCTTGTTTTGACCCACGAGGCTATGTGGGTCTTTCCAGGGTGCCCTTGAGGGCCCTAGGTCATTGGAGCCAAGGCAGGAGAAAGGAAAAGGGTCCTCATTGGGGTAACCTGCTCAAAATCCTTTAGCTTCCCCCCATTTGGTACAGAAAGCTGCTCCAATCTGTCTGCTTAAGGATCAAACCTAATCTGGATGTAATTCCCCACCTAGCTCCCTGCACCCCTAGCAATGCATAAATACAGATTAAAGTGTTATATAAATGCAATTTTCTAATTAATCAGTGCAAATCCAGCTACTGCAGGGGACATAGATTTCAGCTTTTTACGTGAGGGGTTTTCTTCTCTGAGTTCAGTTTTCAAAATTCAAGTCCTATTCCTGTGATTTCTAATGCTAATGGCCATGGGGTGCCTGAGATATCTAAAAATTCCCAAGAAAGTGCCTATTGTGGCCCCAAGTCTTCAGTTCTCACCAGGAGGCCCTTGTCCATGGAGGGAGAGCATGGGCTTGGAACCAGTCAGGTCAGGTTCAGTCCTGGTCTGATCACTGATTGGCTGTGTGGCCTACTACATGTTTCCTAAGCTCTCTGAGCCCCAATTTCCTCCTCATAAAAAAGATGATGCAGGTTTCACATCCACACAGCAGATTGCCTTAAGGGGTTGCAGTGAAGATTAAATGCCATGTTTGAAAGTGTGTGGCATGTTGCCCGGTGAATTACTAGCTGCTACTGTTGTTTGCAATTGAGGACAAAGATTCTGGAGGGTTCAGAGTAAGAGGGGACAGCCAAAAATCTCAGGCCTGGGCCTCTATCCTTTTCCTACCAGGATTCTGTGATTTAGTATTTGCCTTGTTTCGAGAACAGGGTTTGTGAATGCATTTATGGTTTCCCTTAGTTTCTAGCCCTGCTTTCCTCATCACCTGCCAAACCATCCCAAAAATCTGAATGAGGACAACTCAAGCATTTGACTGATCAAACAAAGGGTTAGGAAAAAAGCACATTTTACAACAACATCAATAATGATGACAATAACGATGATGTATCAGACATGCTATGTACTTTGCCTCACTCCAGCCTTAATGACAGCCCCGATTTTATTCCCATTTTTTGGATGAGGAGACTAAGACTTTGAAGAGGTTGAATAACTTGCCTTTCCTTAGATTTATTGCCATTCCCCTCCTTCTCTTCTATCTTCTAGTGTTCTCTGTGGGGTATGTGCATGCCCTTACCCAAATTCTCATGCATACAAACACCCCACCTCCACCCCCCAAGTACACATGCTGGCACACACATATGGCCAGAACGTCAAGCATGAGCTCTTGTCCACTGATGCCCAGCACACCCACATGCCTGCCTTCTCTTGGAGGAAAGTCTCACCAAGGTTTCTCATGGGGCACAAGTGAGAAAATACAGGGGAAAATGCTTTCAGACAAAAAAGTGGGATGGGGAGGGTGGTGTTGAGAGGAAAGAGGAAGGAGCTTACAATGAACACAGTCTTATAAAAACAGAGACTAAGCAAATCCAAGTGTTCTGTCTTGTCCACAACCCTCTGTCATTTTAGAAACGCTGGGGCTGGGCTTGCCCAAGAAGCCTAGGGAACCACCAAGTACTGTCACTTTAAAAGTAGAGTGAAGTGTTCATTAGCTGGGCTATTTTTTCAGGTGTGTTCTAATTGTACTAATTAACTCTAAGGTAGATTTTAGCACTCCAGCCTCCATTGCTGCCTTCAAATGCCAAAACAAATCTTGCCATAATTACCAGCAATCCTTTTCATTACCGGCTGCCTAATTATCCTATTAATAGCACATCCTAAGAGACAGTATTTGCTTGGCAGGCAAATATTTGTTTTTAAATGAGCAAACACAAAGACAAACTGCTCTGTTTGCAGAAGGATTCCAAAATGCAAAATGGTTTATATTCATGGAAAAAATAATAATCCAAGTAAAATCAAAAGCTTAATCCATTTGAAGTATCTGAGCATTAAAAATTTTTTAGTGCTCTGGCTCCAGCCTGTCCTTGCTGGGGTGGGGAGGGGTTGTGTGCTAGAAAGTTGTGTTAAGATATTTCTGTGATAAAGACTTGGACGTCTTGTTGGGTTGGAGCTAAACTTGGTCAAAGAGGGAAAGATGAAAACAAGGAACGACCTGGCATGAAGAGTTTCTAGAAGGAAACTTATGGAGCCCCGAGGCCAGGAATTCCCATACCTGGCCGAGCATCAGAGTCACCTGGGAGAGGGGACTAACTGGAATTCAGGTTCCCAGGCCGGTTGATTTTCCCCCCAAAATCTCCTCAGGAGATTCTCATATGTGTCCAGGTTTGAGACCCTCTGGTATAATCCAATCCCTCCATTGAACAAAAGAAGAAAAGAGAAAATAAGTGAAAGAGGTTGCACAGCGAGTCTGTGACAGAGCCAAGATCAGAACCAGATCAGACTTGAGGGTTAAAACATATTTAATTCAACCTCCATATTTATTTATATTTCCTTTATTTCCAAAAATAGCAATCACCATACTAATTGTGATGAATTTAAACCATATAGAAGTGTATTGTTAAAGTGAAAAAAGTTCTCGGGGAGCAGATGTCACTCAAGTGGTTGAGCACCTGCTTCCCATGTACGAGGTCCTGGGTTCGATCCCCACTACCTCCTAAAAACAAACACACAAACAAACGAAAAAAACAACGTTCATTGGGGAGCGGATGTAGCTCAGTGATTGAGTGCCTGCTTCCCATGTACTCCTAAAAAAAAAAAAGTTCTCAATCTCCCCAACCACTCCGATTCCACCCTGCTCCCAGGTTTTCTGTCATTGTAGTAATACATGAACATACCTATACTTGATCCCCACCCCCCACCTTTTAAAGTGAGAACAGGACCTTGCTGTACATTAGATTGAACCACATGAAATTGCTGATATGTGATTGCTTTTTAACCTACAAAATGGCAATTTCATGTGTTTCAAGCTAAGATACTGTTGCATGCTTTGAAACATCTAGAGAGTACTGCATATGAAAGCAGTACCATAATGTAAGCAGTCCTCGACAGATGAACAGCTCTGTTACTTCTGCTTTTCCACGTGCACAAACACGCCTGCATTGAACATCTGCAGAGGCCCTCAGCAAGGCCGAACCCTCCTCCCCCGTGCCTCCCACTTTCCAGGCTGAGTCTTCTTTGCTCTGGGAGCCCTGCCTCCATTGGGCCAAGCTTCCCCAAGCCCCTCACCAGCTTCCAACAGGCTCCCCTTCCTACCATTGAGAGTTTTAAATACTGTCGGTATTGCTCACTAGTTCTCCTCTGGCCTCTAACCTTCTAATCTCTAATCTCTGACCACCACTCTCCACTACATAAACTCTCATTGGTTCCCTGCGTCTCCTGGGCAGGTCCTCCCTGGGCAGCCAAAGCTTTCCTAAAGTGCCTCCCTTTCACATTCAGCTTTGGAATCCTGTCTTCATGGCTGCTTGACTCTCTGCCCAGAATGCCTTCCCATCCAGCACAAGTGAAAGCTGGATTAAGCCCCTCCTAGGAACTGGTACATTCTCCACTTGGGTTTACATCTTAGAAAACAATTTGTGAATGTCTTTGCCTGCTCCTAAGTTTGTTTCCTCATCTGTGAGGTACATCAACTTTGTAGAGTTGCCCTCTGATTAAATAACACCTCTACAGCACCTACCAGACCCCTAGCACAGAGTAGGTATTAATTAAATGGTAGTTTTTATTACTATTCTTAGAGCTGATTTTAATGGGGTTTCAATATTGATTATGATTTACCTGTTGGTTTAAGAGAGATTCTTTACCATGTTAGAAAACATGTCTTTCTGTCCTTAATTTTCTGAGATTTAAAATGAGGAATAAGGGAAGCAGATGTGGCTCAAGCAGTTGGGTGCTCTCACATGGGAGGCCCTGGGTTCAGTTTCTGGTGTCTCCTAAAGAAGACGAGCAAGAAAATGAGCTGATGTGAAGGGATGGTGCAGCGAGCTGACGCAATGAGATGTCTTAACGAGATGATGCAACAAGATGATGCAAAAAGGAGACACAATGAGGAGACAATGAGAGACAGAACAAGCATGGAACAGATATGGCTGAAGTGATTGGGCGCCTCCCTCCCATATGGGAGGTCCCCAGTTTGGTTCCTGGTGCTTCCTTAAAAGAAGACAAGCAGACAAAGAGAGCACACAATGAACAGACACAGAAAGCAGATAGCAAGTACAAACACGGGGCTGGGGGGGGGGGGGGGGCATAAATAAATAAATAAATCTTTTTAAAAAATGAAGAATATATTTAAATTCATTAAATAATTTTTAGTAAATGTTAGGTTGACTTTTTAAAAAAATTGAAATGCTGTGTTTTATCATTAAACCTCCTCATGCTCCTGAGGGAAACCCTACTATATCATGGTAGATTGCTCTCTAAGCAGACTGTTTAATGCAGTGGTTTGTAATGCACCTTGAATTTTTACATCTATATTTACTTTTTAAATGTGTTAATTTAATAAGAGCTTAGCAACTCACTATTTTTTCAGTTATTTAAAAAATGTATATGCGCTTTCTTTGAAGAATTCTTACTTTTGTATTAATCTTATAATTCTTTATCCATGTTTTAATTGATTTTAATGTTCATCTGTAGTCCTTTTGTACAATTACATTTCCTTTCTTGAATCCTCAATTTTCTTTGATTCATCTTTCAGATGACTGAGACATGTCTTGAAATATATTTTTTTTTCTAGGAGGGGCATGTGGGTGATACATTTTTGGAGGCTTACCTATCTGAAACTGTCTTTATATTGATCTCTCAAAAGCGAAACAAATTGGTTAGGTAGGGAATTCTAGGGCTTCACCTTCCTCCCCCCGCCCCCACATCAAGATTCTTAAAAAATTCTTAAAAAAAAAGAATTGATCCATCTTGTTATGGTGTTTAGTGCTATAGAAAAATTAGAGGTGTACCTGTCTTTTCAGCTTGAGACTCATAAGACATTTTTTAGCCCTTGATACTTCAAAAACTCCCCAGGATGTCTTTGTTCATTAGATATTCCCGCAACCAATGAAAAACAAAAGGTTCTTCTATTTTGAGTTTGATGATTGACTTCACTCCAATGACTTAGTTTTCTTCTTTCAGGTTTCCTTCAAAAACGGTGTATCTCACAATGGAACAGATAAAATCTAGATCTGTAGGGATGAATTGATGTGCATAATCCCTGGCCAGGGTTTTTAAAAATTATTAAACATTTAAAAAAAAATTACTTCTTTGCTTTTCAACTTAAATAGAGTAAAATTCATTCTTCTGGGTGTCTAGCTCTGAATTTTGACAAACCTTGGCCATGTAACAATCCAGATACAGAATAATTCCTCAAAATTCTTTTGAGCTGCCATTTTGTAGTCAATCCTTCCCCCAACCACCCTGGCAACCATCGATCTGTTATCCAGGCTTTAAAATATATATTATTAATTTTATTTTAAAAATGATCATATAGCAACATTGCCTTTTTTCCTTTTGATGCACAGTTCTATGAATTTTAACACATGTATAGGTTTGTGTAACCACCACTATAATCAGGATGCCAAAGGGTCTCTTCTTCAAGACCATAATTGTCTTTTTGAGAGTGTAATCTAAATGGAATCATACAGTATGTAACCTCCTTTTGAGATTGGCTTCTCTCACCCCACATAATATCTTTTGAGATTTATCCAGTTGTTGTATGTGTCAGCAATTGAATCCTTTTGACTGCTGAGCAGTATTCCATTGATTGGATGTACCACAGTTTATCCATTCACCCTGGCCCAGTATTTTTTAGTCTCATGGATATTCATCAAGAATTCTGGCCACACCATTTCCCCTCCATTCAGAGCTTCTAAGGTGCCTCCCAGCTTTGCCTTCCCCAACTCCATCCTCACCCCATTTCCCATTACCTGTCTCCTGAAGCAATAGCACATCCCACTGTGCAAGGCACCATCATCTATCTCAGGAACTGCATTTCTAAATGGGTGCAGGGAGAGTGAGATGGGAGGGGGTTGCCTCTGTGGTGGGGGTAGCTGCCTGGTCCTTTGGTCCATGTGGCCCCAGAGCCCTGAGTCAGATGTGGTCACTGGGGTGAACCAGATGCTTTTCTGACTTTCTTCTTGAGCTGTTTTGATTCAAAGGTAGAGTTGGAACAGCCCATGCTTGTGTTCCCAGTTCAGTCTTGTTGACTTTGCAGCAAGGACTAACTCTCCAACCTTAGGCATGTGGCTACTTCCTTTAGTGTCCAGGGTGATTCCTTTTCACTCGGACATTTTAACTGTGAGTTGAGAGAGGTCTATGGGCCTTGCTAGTCTGCCATCGATGGCACCTGTAGCTGCTGTATCCTGCATTGTCAGCCACGTTTTCTCTGCTTCCCCCGTAGCCTATAAACCAGGTCAAAAGTCTTCCTTCACTTAAAACACAAACAAATAATAAGCAATGACAGTTAAAAAATCATAATTTTACCCTGGTATGCTGTTCATTTCTTCATAGCCAGTTTTATCTGTTTAGCCAGTTTTATCTACTATTATCTTCACTTTCCACATTCATGGGTGTTTTTTTCCCCCAGAAAGTAATTTCACAATTTAAAAATTTTATTACTTTTCTAATTATCAAAATAATATATTCTTTTTGTATAAAACTTGTAAAATTCAGGGAAGAGTAGAGAAGGAAAAATGTATTATTACCCAGAGGCAGCTATTTTTGAACACGTCAGTTTAATCTTGTACTGTATACAATTTTGCGTACTGATTTATTTTTGCTAGACATTATATCAAGAGCATTTTTCAACAGTATTAAAAACCCTTCAAAAGCATACTTTTAATTGTCTCATAGACGTACCATATTTTCCTTAACCATTACCTAAATGTTGGATGTTTAGGTCATTTCCAATTTTGCCATTTATTTTGCATTTACTAAGTGCTATACTTATTTAACTACGTGCCCCCCACCCAATAGTCATTTAGGTTGCCTCCAGTTTCTCACCATCATAACCAATATTGCATTGAATAGCCTCGTACATAACCTTGCCCCTCCATTTCTTCAGGTGTCTGCTATGCTATCTCTTCCCTGACCGCCCTATACTCTATAACATCCCTCACCCTGCTCTATTTTTCTCTTGAGTTACATCGCCTGGTAATGGGTCTGGTCTGCTCCACAGTAATGTAAGCTCCACAAAGGCAGGGGTTTTTGTCTGTTTACCTTACTCCAGTCTCCAGTGTCCACTAGGGGGCCTGCCACATAATAGGTGTTCAATAAATATTGGTTGGTTGAATTGTACGTGTTCCTAGAAGTAGAATTACTAGATTGAAGAGTATTAACACTTTTAATGTGCTTACTACACATTGCTTTAAGGATATTTAATGATACTAAGTGAATTTTAATATTGAGTGAAAAGAAAAGCAGAATTCAAAACTTCACATTCAGGAGGATTTGTTCTATGTCCTCATTGACATCTGTCCTGATGTACTGTTTCCTCACCTTTCTTTGTCCTGCTAGGTGCTCCCGGGGGCTGACCTACCAGGGGTGGTAGAGGGTAGGGTGTCAAGTACAAACTCTATGATCCTAGAAACACAAACTGTCATGGATGGAAGGGGGCTTAGGAATATGTCAATACAGTCCCATAATGAAAGATTCAAACACACAATGTCAAATCCTTGCTTGACCTCCCCTCAGACCCCTAGTGCCTCTCCAGAAGCATTCATTGTTATCTGTATTCTTCCCATTCTTTTTCTCATCTTTTCCAAATATATGGATGTGTAGAAATCAGTATGTTTTTCTCTGTATGTGGGTTTGAGCATGCTTTAACTCCAATGGAATCATGCTATATTTGTTTTTCTGCAACTTGCCTTCTTCATTCAAAAATATATCCTGGTGATCATTTCATAGACATATTTACAGGGCTACTTTCTTATTTTTAAAGGCCATGTAGTATTTCATCTCATGAGTGCTAATTTGGATGTTGGTTTGGTTGCTTTTACAAAGACAAATTGAAGTGCAAAATGAGGTGGGAGGTTTGGTTCCCATGTAAGAGTTCCAGCTCGTAGTAATCTGAAGGGGAGGGGGCTGGGCCGCTTGGCTCCACCACATCATCTAGGAACCCAGGCTCCTCTTCTCTTCTTGCCCTGCCTTTTCCCAGGATGTTGTCCCCATTTGTATAGCAGAAGTTAGCTCAAGTTCAGAAGAGGGAGCTTCATCCAGGCCCTGGGAAGGGGGAAAGAGGAAATGGAGGAGAAGTAGCTTTCTTTTAAAGATGTGATCTGGAAAATGCTCACAACTCATTGGCTACTTTTGTCCCACAGCCTCACTTGGCTGCAAGGAAGAGTGGGAAATATGGTTTCTAGCTGCGTGCTGATGGGCCCAACTATTACTGAAAGAAAGTAGGGAATGGATATGGGGCCACAATTACAGTGTGTACATATCCTCATTTACTTACCCAATTCCCCTATTGGTTGGATCTTTAGATTGCTTCTGATTTTTTGTTATCACAAGCAGTGCTGCAGTGACCTTCGTATATCTTCTTTGGGTCCACAAGAGCTTCATGTTTTAGATGAGGAATCTGAGGGCCATGGAGGTGCAGTAAGTTTCCTGTATTCACAAGCTATGAGGAACAGTGCCAGGGTAGAAACAGGACCTCCGGCTCCCAGCCCAGGATTTGTCTAGCACCAAACTTTCTCTTCTTGGAGGAGGAGGCAGTGTTGGCCTCTCCTGTGGGTAGGCATGGTGTGGTGCCCAGGGGCCAGTGCAGGGAGCCATGACATTGCTTCGTGACCACAGCTCCAGCCTCTCACAGACCCTTCCTGCTCACTGCCTGGCTCCCCTTAAGGGCTTCCTCACTTCCAGATGCAGGGCTGCTTTCTGGTCTATCCCTGGTCCAACCCCAGGCACCAGCAAGCACCAGGCTCTGTGGCATGGGGGCTTCAGAGAGCTCCATACCAGAACCTGAGCAGATGGGCAGGCCAGAGTGGAATATAGATCTGTGACATTCCTCTCATCCCCCTCCTTGGCCTTCCCTAACTGTTCCAGCCAATGGGGGGAATCCACCCCCTCAGAGACTGAAGCAACGGAGACCTGGCTCCCAGCTCCACTGCTAACAAGGGCATCCTTGGACAAGACACTGAAGTTTTCTGGGCTTCAGTTTCCTCATCTGTAAAATGGGGATGTACCTATGGCATGAGGTTTTGGTGAGCATTAAATGAGAGAAGGTATGTAAAGAATCCAGAAGAGTGCCTGGCACACAGAAAACACCCAATAATGGTGAGCTCTTATTAATATTAGTAGTTGTGAGCATGGGACTTTGAGGACATTGAGAAAGCCTGGGAGTGGGGCTTCCTCATGTGGTACAGGAGAAAGGGGCTGAGCATGGAGGTAAAAGCCTGGCACTGGGTCACAGCTCAACCATGAGCTGGGCTGCTATAGCCAAGCCCCTTCCTAAGCCGATCCTCTGTTGCCTCATCTGTAAAATGGGGGTAGTAATACTTACCCGACCAGGTAGGTACCGAGTCCACTTGCTCCCACTCCTTATGGAAGGTACAGAAGTTCAAATGAGAGAGCAGGAATCACTTTGCAAAATATGAAGGGCTCTAGATATGAAATGGATGATGAAGACGGTGACAACAATTCTTCCCCCAACCTGCCATCAACAAACCCCCTTTGTGGACAGGAAAACGCGTGACTTTCGTTGCTTTTTCTTCAATTAAAGCTGCAGCTCGAGGCCTGCCGGTTTTCCTTCCCAGCTTGCTGAAGCCTAAGTGAGCAGTGAGGGCTGCTGTCTGTGTGGGTGGGTGGACATGCTGGGAGGGGTTGAGGGATGTGTCAATAGATGAAGAAAGGAAGGGTGATGGCAAGGAAAGCCATTCAGATGATGCCTGCATTTGACAAGGCAGAGGAGGGGGTCGGCAAGACAGGGGTAGTTCCAGATGATCAGTTTGCAGCGCCAGGAAAGCATATTGAATCCTCGCCACTTGGACACACACACACACACACACACAAATACACGCAGCCAGCAGTGAGCTGACCAAGGTCTGGACTCTGGCTGTCTGAAGGCCCTTGACCAATCAAGAGTTTTGCTTTAAAAAGGAGGGTCCAGGCTCAGGGAAGGTAACCACTCACTTGTAGCTCCACAGCGAGCTGGATGGAGCCAGGTCTCCTGCCCTGAGGGTGCTATTTTCTCTCAAGCATTGTGTGTTTATTGGCGAAGCCCTTCCTGTCCAGGATTGGCGGGGCAGCCTGCACAGAGGCTTCCCTGGAGAGGAGCCTGTGCACTTGCCGCGTCACGTGGCTGGGGGAGAGGCCCCCCTGCTGCTGTGGACCGACCCAGTGATGGCTCACTGCCCCTGCGCCCGGACACTGCAGCTGGCCCGCCCAGTCTCATGGTGGCATTGGCCTGGGCTCTGTGTCTTCATCAGATTCCACGTTGGGCTAGGCCGTCAGCTGGCGTGGAGAGCTGACATTTCTAACAGAAGGCCAGGGCCTCGACAGGACTCAGACTTCCCTCACTGCCCAGAAACCAGCAGGGCCACCCAGAGGGGCTCAGGCCCGCCCATCCCCCCACCCCGAGACCTTGGAGAGAGCCAGTGTCCTTCGAGGACCACAAGCTCCCCAAGTGTAGCCTGTGGGACTGCCTGGGGTTGAATCTGCCCCGTTCCAGGTGACAATGGCCAGCTCTTCCTCTACCTTGCACCAACTTCTCTGCCAGCCTAGCGCTAGGCTGTGTAAAGCCAGCCCTGGCAACATGTCTAAGAGGGACGTGTGACAAATTGTACAACAGTATGTCATGTTGACGCTGACTAACAAATGCCGTGGGGAGGCGACAGAACTCATAGCTGCCGCAGGGCCCCGGGATCACACGCAGCGAGCCTGCGCACCCCTGCAATGCGTCTTGGCAAAGACAGCACTGCCTGGTAACTAGAGAACAAGCAAGGCTCAGGTCCCCAAAGTCTGGAAACGCTCTCACCTGCAGTTCAGAATCCGCCTGGCTCCTGAGCACCCAGTTGGCTGAAGGAGGAGAGAGGGAGAGAAGGAGTAGGGGGAAGGCAGGGAGAAGGAGGGAGAGGAGAAGAAAGATGAGGGAGAAATAGCAGAGGCAGCAAAGTGGACCGATCGACTTGAGTGCTCCATGATTTAGGTGGAGGAGGCAGAGAGAGTTTACTAGAAAGGCACAGAGCGATCCAGACCGACATGGAGGCATAGAGAGAGAGCACAAGACCTAGTGAGAAGAGAGGGACAGAGAGACACAAAACAGGCAGAGATATACAAAAGGAGGAAGACATAGGGTCAACCCAGAGGGGTAGGGTGGTTGGATATTTGGGGACTGTCCTTAAATACCACCTAAGAACAAAGTCTCTCTATCTAGGGAGCCTGGCGCCCTGACTTTAGTCACCAGGAGATGAATCAGATCCACCCAGTGGTACCATTTTAATGAACCCAGGTGGAGGGCCTCCCAGCCTAAAGATTGATTTAGATCCATTGGCAGTAATTGTTCTTCCCAGCTGGGGAGTGGTTAGGTGATTTAAAACCACATTTAGAGAGAAAAAGGAGGAGGAGCCCCACTCAGGGATGCCTAAGAGCGGCTTTCCATGACCCACAGGTGGCCAGCTCAATCCTTGCCCCAGCCCTGCCTGCCGTTTGTCAAGACACCAGAGGCATCTGTGGATGTTTCCCCTGGGAAATATGAGCCTGTTGATTCCAAGGTGTTTTGGGGATACGAGAGCTACCCTTAGCCCCAGCTGATTTAAGAAATCAGAAGAGGTTGTGACCTAACCCTTGTTTGGCTGTCACTACGGTGGAGCCCCTCCACCTCCACCTCATCTATAAAGAAATTGCAACCGGGTTTGGCAGCCTGGGCAAGGGATGAGACGACCTGAGATCTTGTTCCAGAGTTCCGGCCCTGCGTCCATAGGCAATGGAGCCCCTTTCCGTTCTGAGCCTCAGTCTCCCCATCTGGACCAGGAGGCCATGCTAGTGATGTGAGCTCTGCTCTAGAGCTCTGCAGGGTCTGTGGGCCCAGGGTCTGCAGGGTGGGCAAGCCAGGATCTTCAGGGGTTGCTGGAGACAGGACAGCTCTGGGTCCCCAGGTGCTCATGGCCCAGTGAACCTGCAGCAGCTCCCGTTCTTGGGCACACACCTGCTGCCAAGAGCATGCTACCCCCAGCATACCTGGTTCCCTTTCCTTGCATTTCCAGCTGGCTCGAGGACCATACAGAGCCACAGAGCCCTGGAAGAGGTCAGGGGTCATTAGGTAAATATGTTACAGTTGCGTGCTCTTCAAAGGTCAAGACTGAGAGTGCGGCCTCTGAAATCAGACAGACATGATGAATTTGAATCCCCTCACTCCCACCACCTATCTGTGAGGCCTCAGGGCATTGATTTAACCTTTCAGAGCCTCAGCTTTCTTATCTGTAAACGGGGATGATAAAAGTGCCTCAACCATAAGGTTGTCTTGCAGATTAAATGAGATAATGCAAGTAAAATGGTTATCACAGGGCCAGGCACATGGAAAGTCCTCAATAGATGTTCTGTTCTAATATTTTACCCATGGCTGTGATTCTACGTATATAATAGACAAATCAGCAAACACACATTTATACATAGCATGCCACAAATTCTGACAGGTCACAGAGAGGTACCTCACAAGCTAAAGCTGGCTTTTGCTCTCCTGTATCCTATTCCTCTCTCCACAAGTGCTCATTGTTAGCAGCTTGATTGTATTCTTCTGGACTGTTTTATAAGCATATCTATACATCTGCGTAAATATAGAAATACATGCTTTGTTTTATGTTTGTAAAATAGTGTATGTGCTGCTCTGCAACCTGCTTTTCACTTAACAATATGTCTTTGCAGATATCATCATCCTTTACATATAGATCTAGCCCATCCAAAATAAAGAAACAAAGAAACAAAAAACCCCAAAAAACTGCTGTGGAGTGTTCTACAGTATGGATGTATCAGTTTAACCTCCTCTCTGTTGATGAACATTTAGTTTATTCTTCCTTTTTTCTTACTATGGCAAAGCATCAGTGGGCATCTTAGACATATTGCTTTGTGTACATGTGCCAGTATTTCTCTAGGATTGCTACTGAAAAATGTCTGGGTTGAAAGAGATAGGTTATATCAAATTGCCCTCCAACAGTGATATTCCAGTTTATATGCCTGCCAACAGTACATGAGAAGAACATCTCTTCAATCCCCTCCAATACTGGATGTGCTCCTACCCCCACCCCAACCCAGTTTTTGTCAACCCGATAGGTAATGTACAATGTTCCATAACTTCGCTAATTTACATCTTCCGGATTATTTTGTGAGCCTCTTCTCCTGGCTTATTGGCCATTTATTTTTCTTTTTCTGTGACCGTTCCTTTCACATTCTTTGCTCATTTTTTCTATTAGACAGTTTGTCTATTTTCCTATTGATTTGTAAGAGTAGCTTATATATGTGGGATATTAGTTCTTTGTATTTTGTTCATATGGCAAATATTTTCTCCTAGTTTGACTCTTGTCTTTAAAAAAAAAAAAGATTTATTTATCCACCCCCGCCCCCCATTGTTTTGCACTCGCTGTCTGCTCTCTGTGTTCTGTGTCTGCTTGTCTTCTCTTCAGGCAACACCAGGAACTGATCCTGGGACCTTCCAGAGTGGAGAGAGGCTGCTCAATCTCTTGCGCCACCTCAGCTCCCTCTTCTGTTGCATCTCTTATTATCTTTATTCTGCGTCTCTTTTTGTTGCGTCTTCTTGCTGCACAAGCTCTCCACGTGGACCAGCGCTTTTGCGTGGGCCACCTCGCCATGCGGGCCATCTTGCTTTTCACCAGGAGGCCCTGGGAATCGAACCCTGGACCTCCTATATGGTAGACGGGAGCCCAATTGCTTAAGCCACATCCGCTTCCCAGGTTCTTGTCTTTTGACTTTACGTTGTCCTTTATCCATTTTTATGACATTTTTATGTGGCCACATTTATCAGTTGCTGTTGAGTCCTGAGTCTTTTTAAAGATGTATCCTGGGAAGCGGCTGTGGCTCAATCAGTAGGGCTCCCGTTTACCATGTGGGAGGCCCCGGGTTCGGTTCCCGGGGCCTCCTGGTGAAGGCAAGCCCGCCCGCACGGCGTGGTTAGCTGACCCAGCAAGCACAAGCAGCAAGGGGGAATAAATGAATTAAAAAAAAAAAAAGATGTATCCCTTCTCCCTTATTGTTTCATTTATTATGTTTAGCTCTTTGGAAGTTTTTTGTGGGGCATGGTAAGAGGTAAGGAAACTCACTTTACTTTTTTTGTCCTGGTGATTATTTTTCCAACAACATTTATTAAACAGTCTGCACATTTCTCACTGAAATGGATTGCCCCTTTTCTATATCACAAAATTCCATCTGGATATGCATCTCAAACTGGCAGCTTTCAGGCTAGACCTAATTCATGTTTTGTGTTTTTTTCCCAAATGTAATTGTATTCATTATTTTGAATAATTTTAAAAGACACAGCAGGATAGTCCAGCAGAGATGCTTTCAATCCACCAAAATCTGCTTTCCCTTCTTCTTGGGTACTTCCCAGCCTACTTGAGACTGCGTTCTGTGATGGATGGAGTTTGAGCCACTAGAATGTGAGCAGGACTGGGTACTGCTCCTAGGCTTGGCCATAAAAACCAGCCCTGCATGCTACTCTGGCTCTGCCCCCTTTCCCATGCGCTGGAACAAGGATGAATATACTTCGAAGTCTTGCATTAAAGATGGCAAAAGCACCGATTCGTTTATCTAAAATGGCTACTGTAGATTATTAAAGAGCAAGAAAATCATTTGTATTGTGATTGAGCCAGGGGATATGGGATCTAGTGTTTACAGCAGTTTAGCTGACTCTTACTAATGCAGAATCTCAGTGGAAGGTTCCTCTCCTAACTCTATTCCCAGCCCTCTAGTTTTCCTCACTAGAAACAACTTGTCCCACTGTCACCATTGTTATTCAACATTGTACTAGAAGTTCTAGCTATGGCAATTAGACAAGAAAAAAAAAAATTAAAGACATCTAAAGAGGAAAAGAGGAAGTAAAACTTTCACTGTTTGCAGATGACATGACCCTGTATTTAGAAAATCCTGAAATATCCATGACAAAGCTGCTTGAACTAATAAATGAGTTCAGCAAAGTGGCAGGATACAAGATCAACACGCAAAAATCAGTAATGTTTTTGTACACTAGTACTGAACAACCTGAGGAGGAAATCATGGGAAAAATTCCATTTTCAATAGCAACAAAAAGACTCAAATACCTAGGAGTTAATTTAACGAAAGAAGTACAGGACCTATATGCAGAAAACTACAAAACAATGCTAAAAGAAATTTAAAAAGACCTAAACAAATGGAAAGACATTCCGTGTTCATGGATTGGAAGAAGAAATATCATGAAGATGTCAATCTTGCCCAAACTGATTTATAGATTCAACGCGATACCAATCAAAATCCCAACAGCTTACTTTACAGAATTAGAGAAGGCAATTACCAAATTCTTCTGGAAGGGTAAGTGCACTTGAATAACCAAAAGCATTCTAAAAAAGAAGAGCAATGTGGGAGGAATTTCACGGCCTGACCTCGAAACATATTACAACGCTACAGTGGTCAAAACAGCATGGTACTGGCATAAAGATAGACACATCGATCTGTGGAATAGAATTGAGAACCCAGAAATAAACCCTCACCTATACAGTCAACTGTTTTTTGACAAACCTACCAAGCCCATGTTAATGGGAAAAAACAGTCTCTTCAACAAATGGTGTTGGGAGAACTGGATATCTGTAACCAAAAGAATGAAAGAGGACCCCTATCTCACCCCCTATACAAGAATCAACTCAAAATGGATCAAAGATCTAAATGTAAAAGCCAGGACCATAAAACTACTAGAAGAAAATGTAGGGAAACATCTTCAAGACCTTGTAGTAGGTGGTGATTTCTTGGACCTTACACCCAAAGCACGTGCAACAAAAGAAAAAGTAGATAAATGGGACCTCCTCAAAATTAAACACTTTTGCACCTCACAGGACTTTGTCAGAAGAAGGAAAAGGCAGCCAAATCAATGGGAAAAATATTTGGAAATCACATATCTGATAAGGGTTTAATATCCAGGATATATAAAGAGATGTTACAACTCAACAATAAAAAGACAAACGACCCAATTTAAAAATGGGCAAAAGACTTGAATAGATACTTCTCCAAAGAAGAAATACAAATGGCGAAAAAACACATGAAAAAATGCTCAACATCACTCATGATTAGGGAAATGCAAATCAAAACTACAATGAGATATCATTTCACACCTATCAGACTGGCCACTATTAAAAAGACAGAGAACTACAAGTGCTGGAGAGGATGTGGAGAGATAGGAACACTTCTTCACTGTTAGTGGGAATGCAGAATGGTACAGCCACTATGGAGCATTATTCATAGCAGCATTATTCACCATTGCCAAAAGTTGGAAACAACCCAGGTGTCCATCAACAGATGAATGGATAAACAAACTGTGGTCTATTCACACGATGGAATATTATGCAGCTGTACTAAGAAATGAAGTCATAAAGCATATGGCAACATGGATGAACCTGGAGGACATTATGTTGATTGAAGCAAGCCAGACACAAAAGGACAAATACTGTATGAATGCGTTACTATGAACCAAATATATTGTGTAATATATTGTTTGATTCAAAAAAAATTTTTAAATAATGTTGCTATGAACATCGGTGTGCTGATGTCTGTTCGTGTCACTGCTCTCAGTTCTTCTGGGTACATATACAGTAGTGGCATTGCAGGGTCACATGGCAAGTCTATATTCAACTTCTTTAGGAACTGCCAAACAGTCCTCCATAGTGGTTGGACCATCCTGCATTCCCACCAACAGTGAAGAAGTGTTCCTATCTCTCCACATCCTCTCCAACACTTGTAGTTCTTTGTCTTTTTAATAGTGGCCATTCTGATAGGTGTGAAATGATATCTCATTGTAGTTTTGATTTGCATTTCCCTAATCATGAGTGATGTTGAGCATTTTTTCATGTGTTTTTTTGCCATTTGTATTTCTTCTTTGGAGAAGTATCTATTCAAGTCTTTTGCCCATTTTTAAATTGGGTCGTTTGTCTTTTTATTGTTGAGTTGTAACATCTCTTTATATATCCTGGATATTAAACCCTTATCAGATATGTGATTTCCAAATATTTTTCCCATTGATTTGGCTGCCTTTTCCTTCTTCTGACAAAGTCCTGTGAGGTGCAAAAGTGTTTAATTTTGAGGAGGTCCCATTTATCTACTTTTTCTTTTGTTGCACGTGCTTTGGGTGTAAGGTCCAAGAAATCACCACCTACTACAAGGTCTTGAAGATGTTTCCCTACATTTTCTTCTAGTAGTTTTATGGTCCTGGCTTTTACATTTAGATCTTTGATCCATTTTGAGTTGATTCTTGTATAGGGGGTGAGATAGGGGTCCTCTTTCATTCTTTTGGTTACAGATATCCAGTTCTCCCAACACCATTTGTTGAAGAGACTGTTTTTTCCCATTAACATGGGCTTGGTAGGTTTGTCAAAAAACAGTTGACTGTATAGGTGAGGGTTTATTTCTGGGTTCTCAATTCTATTCCACAGATCTTTATGTCAGTACCATGCTGTTTTGACCACTGTAGCTTTGTAATATGTTTCGAGGTCAGGCCGTGAAATTCCTCCCACATTGCTCTTCTTTTTTAGAATGCTTTTGGTTATTCAAGTGCACTTACCCTTCCAGAAGAATTTGGTAATTGCCTTCTCTAATTCTGTAAAGTAAGCTGTTGGGATTTTGATTGGTATCACGTTGAATCTATAAATCAGTTTGGGCAAGATTGACATCTTCATGATGTTTCTTCTTCCAATCCATGAACACGGAATGTCTTTCCATTTGTTTAGGTCTTTTTAAATTTCTTTTAGCATTGTTTTGTAGTTTTCTGCATATAGGTCCTGTACTTCTTTCGTTAAATTAACTCCTAGGTATTTGAGTCTTTTTGTTGCTATTGAAAATGGAACTTTCCTCCTCAGATTGTTCAGTACTAGTGTACAAAAACATTACTGATTTTTGTGTGTTGATCTTGTATCCTGCCACTTTGCTGAACTCATTTATTAGTTCAAGTAGCTTTGTCGTGGATACTTCAGGATTTTCTAAATACATGATTGTGTCATCCGCAAACAGTGAGAGTTTTACTTCCTCTTTTCCTATTTGGATGCCTTTAATTTTTTTGTCTTGTCTAATTGCCCTAACTAGAACTTCTAGTACAATGTTGAATAACAATGGTGACAGTGGGCATCCTTGTCTTGTTCCTGATCTTAGGGGGAAAGCTTTCAACCTTTCCCCATTGAGTATCGTGTTGGCTGTGGGTTTTTCATATATGCCTTTTATCATATTGAGGAATTTTCCTTTTATTCCTATCTTTTGAAGTATTTTTATCAAAAAAGGATGTTGGATTTTGTCGAATGCCTTTTCTGCACCTATTGAGATGATCATGTGTTTTTTTTCCTTCAATTTGTTAATGTGGTGTATTACATTGATTGATTTTCTTATGTTGAACCAGCCTTGCATACCAGGAATAAATCCCACTTGGTCGTGATGTATAAGTCTTTTGATATGCTGTTGGATTTGATTTGCAAGTATTTTGTTGAGAATTTTTGCATCTATGTTCATTAGAGAAATTGGTCTGTAATTTTCTTTTCTTGTGGAATCTGTATCTGGCTTTGGTATTAGGGTGATGTTGGCTTCATAAAATGTGTTGGATAATTTTCCCTCCTCTTCAATTTTTTGGAAGAGTTTAAACGGGATTGGTGTTAATTCTTTTAGAAATGATTGGTAGAATTCACCTGTGAAGCCATCTAGTCCTGGACTTTTCTTTGCTGGGAGATTTTTGATGACGGATTCAGTTGCCTTAATTGTGATTGGTTTGTTAAGTTCTTGTATTTCTTGTTGTGTCAGTGTAGGTTGGTTGTGCGTTTCTAGAAATCTGTCCATTTCATCTAGGTTGTCTAGTTTGTTGGCATATAGTTTCTCATAATATCCTCTTAATGATTCTTTTTATTTCTGTGAGGTCATTTGTAATTTCCCGCCTTTCATTTCTGATTGTATTTATTTGCATCTTCTCTTTTCTTTTCTTTGTTAGTCTAGCGAGGGGTTTGTCAATTTTATTGATCTTCTCAAAGAACCAGCTTTTAGTTTTGTTGATTTTCTCTATTGTTTTTCTGTTCTCATTTTCATTTATTGCTGCTCTAGTCTTTATTATTTCTTTCCTTCTTTTTGCTTTGGGATTGGTTTGCTGTTCTTTTTCTTGTTTCTCAAGTTATTCAGTTAAATCTTTGAGTTTAGCTCTTTCTTGTTTTTTTTTGTTTGTTTGTTTATTTTTTGTTTGTTTGTTTGCCTGCCTTTTTTTTTTTTTTTTTTTTTTTTTTTCTTTTCTACCATATTGCCCTTAAACATTGTCTCTTCCTGTCTTATATACTTTTATTTTTTTATTTATTTTTTTTTTAGTATTTATTTTATTTTTTTTTTTATTTTTATTTTTTTATGATTTTTTTTTTTTTACCAGGAGGTCCCAGGGATCGAACCCAGGTCCCTCCATATGGGAGATGGATGCCCAACCATTTGAGCCACATCCGTCCCCTCTTGTTTTTTAATATAGGCATTTAGGGCTATAAATTTCCCTCTCAAGACTGCCTTCACTGTATCCCATAAGTTTTGATACGTTGTGTTCTCATTTTCATTTGTCTCAATATATTTACTGATTTCACCTGTAATTTCTTCTTTGACCCACTGAATATTTAGGAGTGTGTTGTTCAGTCTCCACACATTTGCAAATTTACCTTTTTCCTGTCTGTTATTGATTTCTAGTTTCATTTCATTATGATCTGAGAAGGTGCTTTGTATAATTTCAATCTTTTTATATTTATTGAGAGCTGTATTGTGACCTAACATGTGGTCTATCCTGGAGAAAGATCCATGGGCACTTGAGAAGAATGTATAACCCGCTGAGTTTGGATGCAGTGTTCTGTATATGTCTGTTAGGTCTAACTTGTTTATCTTATTGTTCAAGTTCTCTGTTTCCTTGTTGATCTTCTGTCTAGTTGTTCTATCTAATGATGTGAGAGGGACCGTTGCTTATTTTAATCAGTCCCCTACTGATGGACATTTGGGCTGTTTCTAGTCTTTTTCTATTACTAACAGTGTTGTAATGAATAACCTTGTATAATAAATTTTGCATGTGTCTGAGAGTACCTGTAGGATAAATTCCTAGAAGTAGAGTTTCTGAGTCAAAGGACATGAGCATTTGTAATTTGGGTAGCATTGCTAAATTCCCTGCTACTGGTCTGGGCCAGATTATACTCCCATTAGCAATCTGTGAAAGGGTCTGTTTCCCCAGAGCCTCACCAAAAGAAGTGAGATATCACAATGTTCAATCTTGCCAATTTAATAGATGAAAACTAGTATCACATTGACGTTTTCACTTACATTTTTCATATTGAGCAAAGATGAACATCTTTTTGTGAATTTCTGTTCATATTCTTTGTCAATTTTTCTATTGTGCTGCTGGTCTTTTCCTAAAGGAGCTCTTTATATGTTAAACGATTAGCCATTTGTCTATTATATAAGTAACAAGTTTTTTTTTTTTTTTTTTACCAGACTCACTTTTTTTTTTTTTTTTTCCCGATTATGACTTCATGGGGAAATTTTTTTTTTCTACGATCAGATTGATCAATTTTTTTTTCTTTTGTGGTTTTTGATTTCAAAATATAATCCACCATGAGATTATGAAAATATTCTCCAATGACTTTTCCTATTACTTTAAAATTTTGTTATTAACATTTAAATCTTTGATTACCTTATTTACTAATTTATCAACTATTTAGCAATCATATACTATGTGCCAGACTCTGTTCTAGGCACTAGGGATATAGCCATGAAAAAAACAAACATCTCTGGCTTCATGGAGCTTCATTATAGAGGAGAAAAGCAGACAATAAACAATATAAATAAGTAAAACAAATGGTCATTAGATGGGGGTTATTTTTGTCTGACTTGGAGGTATTTCCCATTATTTAGTGAATAATCCAAGCCCCCATCTTGGCATTTCATCTTTATCATATTTTCAATTCCTTATGCATTTGTGTCTGTTTCTATACTTTACTTTTGGTTCCACTCATCTATCTATGTATTCATGCACCAGTATCACTGTTTTAACAGTTGAAGTTTTACACTGTTTTCTTATCTAATAGCACTAGTTCTTCCTACTCATTAATCTTCTTTCCCAGAATTTCCCTATTATTTCTTGTTTATTTTTCCACATGCACTTTAGAATTTATGTGCCCATTTATCCCAAAGTAATTGTTTTAAGCTATTACTTTAAAATAACAGATTAACTCAGAAGGAATTAATATCCTTGTGATGTCATGTTTTCCTATCCATGAACATGGTATATCCCTCCATTTGTTTAAGTCCTCGTTTATGTTCTTCAGGAACATTTTAAGTTTTTAAATTTAGTTCTCATACCCTCGTAACATTTACATATTTTCCCCTTAGCTAACAATATTGAAAAGTTGTGAGAATTAATTTTTTAAAATATGGATTTTAAAAGAGCAGTGGTTCCAATCAGCCTCCCCAGATACACTCATCCTCTTTTTTTCTATCAGGGAGTGACATCTCAGAATGCACAAACTTGTATTGGCTTTCCCTCTTTCTGTAACTCATTTTTGTTTCTCCCTCACTTTTGCTGTCCTGGGATTGTGCCCCTCCCAATAAAGAATTAGCATGTAAGCTTTGCACAAGGCTCTCCTTTCTAAGGAAACTGGGGTAAGAAAACATCTGAATTACAGAAGAAATTATAACACACAGATTTGAATTCCAACAAGGATTTCAACAAATCTACTCAGGGTCTCTTTCCTTTCCTCCAGAAACATTTGATATTAGGTTCTGTGAAATCATGAGAAGACCCACAAAAGAAATTTGGGTTAGATCAGGATTTCCCAAATACATACACCATGGAACTAAATGCTAAGTAGATTTTCTTATAAAACTTCAATAATGAGGAGAAAGAGGAGGTGGGGAGGCCTAGAGAGGAGCTGAGAGGTAAAGAAATAGCAGCAGGTTATATAATCTTGTCTTTCCAGTCTGTGGACCAAGATTGGAAACAATTCAGAGCTGGTTGGTGGTTTAGCTAGATATCCTTGTGACTGGTGAAGGAGCATGCTCTGTAAAATCAGTTAAAAAAAAAAGTATGGACTACCTGATGGCAGGTCTCTAGTGGTATGCCACAGGACTCTGTCTTAAATGCTGACAAGAGTATAATTCAAGTATATTCAATCAATAAAGTTGATGAAGACATAGAAGAACTCTTGGCAAATTTTCAGATGACCTACAATTGGGAAGTATAGTAAATGCACTGGAAGAAAGGGTGCATGCATTCCTTAACATCCTAGATTGAAGGGATGAATCCAATAAGATAAACTTTAATAAGGATAAATATCAAGACCTATATTTGGGACCCCAAAGCTAACTGCACAAATCCTGGGCACACATTCAAAAGTAGATTGGGGTGGGGTTCACGAACTGTAAACTCAGCAGTAGGAGGAATAGTGGGAAGCAAAGAGGGTGTAGTTGGGTAGCATTAAGAGAAGCACAGCCTCCAAACATGGGAGCAGGGAGGCTGTGTGATCCACGCTATTCAGCAGACATAAGGAGGATCCTGGCCCGGGGCCACCCCAGGAGAAGCAGAGCAGGGGAGGTGGCCTGGTTCAGCAATAAGGGCTGCACTGGCAGCAGAGCGTTTCCTTCTGTTTGAGGTCAGAGCTCTGAACAACTTCTCACCTGGTGAGCGGGTTCTACAGAGTTGAATTAATTAACTTATTAATTATTTAAACAGATACTAATTGAGCTTCACCTTGGGCCATTCATGGGCCAAGTGCTGGGACAATGCAGTGAAAATGACAGCCAAGTCTATGTCCCCATGCAGTTACGGTGCAGTGTGGATGGCAGCTACTGAAGGAGAAATCCAGGGTCACGACTTTTACATAGACATGCAGGAGCTCTGGGGGCACATTGCCAGGAGCCAGGACCTAGGCTTGGGCTCAGGTTGGGAGCCCTGAGGACATGATGAATAGTGCCACCTACTCCAGCATGGTGGGCTGGATGGTTCCATTTAACCTCCGTGAGCCACATTGTTTCCATGAGAAAATAGATACTCACTTCAAATACACTTTCACATCTAGCCCTGTAATGCAGCCGTCAGAGGCTGGTGGTTGTAGTGGACGGTGCATTGGTCAATGCTTGGGACATTATTTTCTGTTTCTAGTAATAATATGAGCATTCTGAGCATGCATCTGGAGCCAGACTTCTCAGGCCGTTAGGAAGATTAGGTGAGCTAATACACTAATACATGCAGGGCGTTTCAAGCAATGCCCGATACAGAGGAAATGCTTGGTGAGGGTCACTGTTCTTATTTTCCTTTTGCATCCCTGGTATCCAGCATGGTGCCTTTCACCTTTTTTTTTTTTTTTTTTTTTTAAGATTTTATTTATTTATTCATTTATACCCCCCTTGCTGCTTGTGCTCACCGGGTCAGCCAACCATGCCGTGCGGGCGGGCCCGGGGAACCGAACCCGGGGCCTCCCATATGGTAAACGGGAGCCCTACTGATTGAGCCACAGCCGCTTCCCTCACCTTTTCAATAAACGTTTGTTGAGTTGAAAACAGAAGTAAAAATATTATTTCTATTTGGAGTTGAAAATTGTAATAATGCTGTTAAACATAGATTTTGTAAATTCAACAATAAAACCCAAAGACAATAAAAACAAAGTTAGCTTTCAAGGAATTGGGAATATATGATATTGCTCTGATGACAACACAAACAAACAAGACTAATAATTCCAGGATCTGAAACACATTCCGAGAATGGTTATGACTGCAGATGGCTGACTGGGGAATTCGGAGCAAGGTGCTTAATTGCAATACGATTGCATCCAATTGGACTTGTGCTGCACCCCCATGTCCTGCTGGCAGTCAGTGGGGAAAGAGATCTAGGAGGACTGGACCCCAGGGGAGGCATCCTGGAATGGGGGCCATGGGCAGTGTGGGCTCAGTGCTTTAGGGAGCAAGGAAGAGACCCTCCTGCAGACCATCCCAGTCATGAGTTGACCTCAAGGCCCCCATGTGTATTGTGGCAGATGGGAAAGGAGACCGGGATCTCTTGGCTTCCAGGAATAACCATGTCCAGCAGCCCAAGTGCCTCTGGGGACCAGCTCATTTTTTCTCCTCCCTCAGAGCAGAGTTGGTAAATTTTCACCTCAAGCTCCACCATGAACGTGACTGCTGCTTTCTCTGGACTGCTATGTTTTGCTTCTGGCCACACTTGGTGGATTCTCCAATGCTTCCCCCTTTCAAGTTCCAGAGGGGAAGGTCAGATTGGCCTCCTCTATCCCTATTTCACCCTTGGTCTGTAGTCAGAGGAGTCCCCAGTGAGGAGGCGCCCCCACCAGGGTGCATTGAGGGAGCAACCTGAAGGGGACGAGGGCAGAGCTGCTGTCGCCATGTCCGCTCTAACAAGCATTGCTGGCGGGTGGATTCTGAAGAGGAGCACGGACAGAAACAAGAAGATCCAACAGTGTTGTGAGGAAGGTTCTGGTATCAGGGAACCCTACCCTGTTCTTTCTCTAGCTCTCTGAGGACAAACTCTCGTCATTCTATTCTGAGTGCCATTTTCTCTGGAGAAGAGATTGCTGTGCCTCTGCTCTGCCCACCTCCACCTGTCTCCCTCTGGGGCTTTGGCTATGTGTCTGGCCGGGGAGCTGGGGTGCCCAGGCCCGGGAGCTCACAGCTGCGTTTGGCCCCACCGCCCCAGAACTTGTGCAGCCTCAGCCTTCTCCAATGACACAGAGAGGCAAGTGGGTTTCAGCGGAGAACTCGAGTCTGCATGGCGTAGGAGACAGCACAAGTGTGCTGGCAGCAGGCTCCTCTCAGGTGGGCTATTTGGGGTGGGGAGAGGGTCATTACCATCCTCCATGGGCTCCAGGAAGCATCTGCTTATGGCTCAGGATGTCTCTTCACTCTCTCCCTCCCTACAAAACACACACAGACTGTGCAATCACACCTTCCCACCCACCTTAGAAAATAGAAAAAAAAAAAAATCACGAAATATTTCCACTTTAATTGTCACAGGGAGAGCACAGCCTGCTGGTTTTCCTGCCTGCCTGATAATTAGTCTGCAGTCTTCCCTGGCTGCCTCACCAGCACCGTTTGGGGGTACGGAGCTAGATTGTGGGGGAGGCAATTACCATAACACCTCCTCATCTGCTGCAGTACAAGATGCATTTGATTACATACACCCCAATGTTAGGAGAGGGCATGTATGCCTGCAGTTGCATCAATCTCCGGGGCGGGCTCCATTCCTTTGCTCTCAGAGCCCTGAGGGTGGGGGAGACCCCTGTGTGATAAAGCAGATCCCTGGAGCACCCTCACCCCACTATCACCGATGGTGCTGTTGGTTAAGGAGTGCCTGGGGAAGCAGCTGCGGGGAGAAGGAAATGCTCCTCCCATCCTGCACCAAAGATGCACCCCTGGGTGAGGCAGGTAGGGTTGACCCTGCCTGCCCTCCATGTACGTTTTCAGATGGCTGCTATGGCTTAATTTCTCTTTCAAGGTCATTGTTCCTGTTCTTTGAAATATATGGCCCAGAGTTCATTTGTGCTTTCATTTATTCATCAGAACATTAATTGTGCTTGCGGTGTGTGCCAGGCACTATGCTAAGTGTGGAGGACAGAGGAGAGCAGGGGTCTGCCCGGCCCTCCCAAGCCTGCTATCCAGTGGGGGGAGGGGGCTGTACCCACTGGCATGTGGGCAATAGGCTAGAATGGAGATGCCCGGGGCTCTAGAAGCCCTGGGAAGGGCCCCTGAGGGGCGCCCACCCCAGCCTCTGGAAGGCTCCCCTGCAGAGGTCCCGCAGGCTGATCTTGAAGAACTGGTGAAGGCCAACGTGAAGACCGGGGCCTCTGAAGCCACCTGGCAGAGGTGGCCCAATGCCAGGCCTCCCTGCTTGCCTGGAGCCTGCAGCAATGCCTGAGACTCGGGAAGCCAGACGTCATCGGCTCCACGTGAAAAGAAAACTGCAAACCCAAAATGAGTAAATGGTCCATTAAATGCCTACAGAATGTGCCATTATGTCAACTAGTCAACTGCATCTCCACTCAACTCTTACATGCTTATATATAAAATACATTAGTGTGGCATGTGGGTAAATTTAATGTGTTTGACATGACTGGGGCTTCAGAAGAGTGCTGGAGGCCTAGGGAAATTTTAAACCAGCCCTGCTGGGGATACTGAAGAGGGGGGAGTTACAGGTCAAGGTGCAGACCTGTGCAAAATAAGAGAGGTGGGAGTCAGGACAGGTGGGGGGTGGGGGGGTGGTTCTAAGACCAGGGGCAAAAGAAGCAGGAGAAGCAGCTTTGGACAACGAGACGGATGATCTGCCCTGAGCTGGTGGACGCCCTAGGACGGCCCCGCCTATGGCCTTCCGGGACAGCGAGGTTGCCTGCCACCCCAGATCCGGAAGCGGGAGCCGGGAGCCGGGAGGCAGCATCCAGCGCGTTCTGCGCCTACTGCGCACAGCCCGGGCGCGATTGCAGATAAACAGGCATCCCACAATTCACCGTGGTTTGTTTTCGCCTCCAACTCCAGATGGCTTATCTGGGGACGGCCGAGGCCCCTGGGTGCGGGCCGTTGCCGTTTTTGATGAGCTGTGCACATATGGAGACCCAAACATCTGGAGCGGCCATGTGCTGCTCGGGGCAGGCCAGCTCTGGTGAGCCAATCAGGGGCCCCCGGGCGCCGGGAGGCTGCGCAAGGCCCAGCCAGTGAGCAGGGATAAATTATTCATGACCGAGTTATTTGTGGTGCAAGGGGTCCATCAGCTACTTTGATTAAAAATCCAATGAGTAATGAATATGCAAACGCCAGCGACTGCTCCGAGCAACAGATTTGTCAAATTGTCTATACTTCACCGAGATAAAGGAAAATCTCCTGGGGTCCTGAAATTGAAAAACCGCACCGTCAAATCACAGCATTATCTTAATTATCAAATCGCCGTGGCCATGCAAATGCCCCGCATGAAGCCGAGCAGGGCGACGGAAAAAATATGTAGAGAGATATATATTTGTCTCCAAAACCAGGGGCCTGGCTAGCGAGAAGCAGCCTTGCACAGAGGAGAAGCGATTTTAATTCACATGGTGACTCCACAGCCATTTAATTATTTTAATTAGGCTTAATTAGTGGTAAATTTACAATGATATGCTTGATACCTGGCATTAAATCTTTCATGCATAAATGTTTTGTTAAAATGAGAAAAAGGCAAGTGGCATTTCGCCAGCAATTACTGCTGAATGTTCTAATGAAGGATTAGGTTCCGCGGTGATTCATGAAGACAGGCGGGCCCCAAACTTGTTTGTGAGGCTCCGGCGCACCATAGCTCATGTGCCCCCACCTGCACCATCGTAGCCCTTGGTGCTTAGGGAGCACCTGCTTTGAGTGAGGGCTGGGGCGGTGGGGGCAGGGCCAGCATTGGGGGCCCTGGCTCAGAGCCCCAAGCCTTCTGTGTGTGGGGTGGTTGGAGACCTGCCAAGTCACCCTCTGAGGGCCTTTGTCTGTGGTGTGTGAAAAGCAACTGCGGCAGGAGGCTCACCGGTCACCCAGCAGGGTGACTGTCTGTCCGTGGCCCTGGCTAGTTTGTGAGCACCTGGCTGTGGGCACCCTTTGTACCAGGCCAGGCCCAGGGTAGACACACAGGACTTGGCTGAAATGGGCTGAAGCCCCCTGTTGGTCTTTGCTGAGTCATGCTGTGGACCCAGCCTAGACCTCCTTGGCGGGTGGAAAGAGGAAACGTCTAGGGCCTGCTTTAGGCTGAGCTGCAAAGATTGCAACAGCTGCTGAGCGAGCTTGGGGAGCCTCAGGAGATGTCAACCCCGCCCTCGCTCCCCTCTCCAGGGCCAGCGCCTGCTTTGTTCCTCCATACCTGAGGCTCCTTTTTCAGGGAAAAAGGCCCCGTTCTCCATACTCAGAGATCAGCGTGGACTGCCCCTCCTCCCCAAAGAGGAAATGCTGCTCACACCTGGTCCCCATGGAAGCTCCAGAGAGAAGGGAGGGAGCAGGGACATGAGTGGAGAAGTGAAGCATGCTCTAGCAACTCCCCCGTGTCACCTGGGCCGGTGAGTCTGGCCCCAGGGAGACATCTTGCAGGTTCCTGCTTCACTTCTGAATTCCGGGCTCATGGCTGCTGCTGCCTGCCCTGCGGGGAGGGTGTGCTGAGCATACCCATGATGCTTTCTGCTGCGCCCTCCACCCTGCCTCCCTTCCCTTGCCCAGCACTTGATCCCTAGTCACGTTCCCTCCGCAGACTGCACACTCGCTCCCTTCTCATTAGCTCAAGCTCCTCTTAATTCAGTGCTAATGCCTTTGGTTCCGACTTACCCATTTCCCAGGAGAGTCAGTCTTGATATCCTGTTTCTTAAGCCCATTTTGAATCTCTAGTCTACAGGGTTATGTTTCATGCTTCCAGCTTTTTAATGGCCTTTCAGAATTTTCTACCTCAGCCTTTCTTTCCCTTCGCAAGAGAAGGTGTGACTATTACTGAGAGGTTTTTTTTTTTCTCCCACTTTGTTCATTCAAACAAGAGTTTATGCATCCAGGTGGGTGTTTCTCTTTTCAAAGTAGTCATGACCCACGGCCACCAGAATGCAAGTCCCATGAGGACAGACGCCTCACCAGTTTTGTTTCCTATTCATCTCCGGCCTAGTATCTGCTTGGCATGTATGAGGTATGCAGTGAATATTTGTTGAATCAATGAATGATTAGATCCTGCCCAGCATATATAATCACTTCTCCATGGGAAAAGGCATTCAGGGTTTTATCTTTGAATGTGAGACTCTGTCTTCCACTGCTGTGGCACTGGGGCACAATAAGCATTTGTTGGGTGGAAAAACTTACATACATATGTGCAGGCAGATAGACAGACATGATTCCATTTATTCCAACAGGGCAGCCATAATGCCCCTGTACTTATCCTGTGGCTTTGTTTCCACTATCAGGCTGGCTCATGGTTGGGGCCAGAATGTGGGAGCCTTGGCAACCTGCTTCAGACAAGAGACAATGGAGAAAGGGGAGAGCTTTTCAGATGAGGGAGAAAAGCCTGAGATGGTAGGTGCAGGGGAGTGAACCCTACCCAGGACTCCTGGGTATGGATCTGAAGTCCTCCGAGGGTGATCTCACAACAATGTGGAGCAGTTTCACGCACACCTCTCCTCTCAATAGGTCAAATAATGTGGAGCTGTAGAAAGCTCTCTCCTCTCCAGGTGGGGATGACAGGACTCTAATTCTGTTATGGATGAGTAGAGTCCAGATTCACAGACTACAAGGATGGAAGCTACTGAAAATCCAAGAAGCAAAGGAAGATGGAAAGAAGGCAAGACTCAGACCATTTGCTGTTTAATAAGGTTGTTTTTTGTCCTACTTAGGTCAAAGTAATTTTATTATGCTCCATGATGAATGGCCACCAGTGTAACATCCTATTCACTAAACGTTTTTTTAACTCACATACTAAACAAAATTTCAGTTGATAAATGGAAATGAATGATTGAAAGTCTTTATGAATCTCATATATACAATGTGTGGCTAGCTGAAATTGTCTATCATGTAGCAGCATTTAGATATAAAAAGCCTCATGCTAGTTTGTTAAATGTGAAGGCTATCAGACAATCATTTAACCGGAATATGGTTGGGAGGCTTTCAAAATGATGCACAGGTATAGTGCTGCCCATAGTGCAGATTGGTGGAGGACTACAACATGCAGCCTTGACATCTTACCTGAAAGCACATGCAGTCTTCAGACTGAACTCCATAGCTGCTGTGTTTCAACCAATAATAATTTAGACTTTGTACAGGAACAACAAAAATCTTTTTTTCTTTAAGAAGAAAGAATAACCTCAATTACCTTTGGCAAATTATACATCCATCTTACAGGTTTAAAATAGTGTTTCCAACCCAAAGTAAACTTGGCAGAGTGAACACATGTTTATTTTCTCTCCCTCCCAAAGCCCCACTAAAATGACAATAAAGGGATAAATTAAGGGCATACATCAACATGGGCAAAAAGTAAGAGGAGATTTCATCATAAACAAGATGCCAATAACATTTTTGAAGCTTGGAAGTAAAAGAACTAGTGGTAGATAATAGGAAGGGAATGGGTAGGGAAAGACTTAAAATGTACAGGGTTCCAATTTGGAATGATGGAAATGTTTTGGAAATGGATGATGATGGTAACACAACATTATGAACACAATTAACAGCACTGAAATATATATATATATATGAATATGATTTAAATGGGAAATGTTAGATTGTATATATGATAACAGAGAAAAATTTAAAAAGAAATTCATGGAACTACACTACACAGTGAACCCTAAGTTAAACCACAGACTTTAATTAATAATACAATTATAAAAATGTGTTTTCATCAATTGTAATAAATGTTCCACACCGATGCAAGGTGTTAGTGGTGGGGTGGGATTTGGGAATCCTGTATTTTATGCAAAAAAAAAAAAAAAAAAAGAGAAAGAACTAGTGGTAGATAACTCACCAGATGGGAGAACGCCAGGGGCTCCTACAAAGGCAGGGGAGTGGTGGTGGGTTGGGGAGATGAAATGAAGCAAACCATTTCCCACTGTAGAACCCCAGAAAGACTCATGAGCTGGAGGCATTAATGTCCCCTGGAGGGTAGGGCTGAAAACAGTGGCACACCCATGTAGTAGATGCTGGGGTCTACTGCCCAGATCATTGTTCAGATACCCTTGACCCAGATTCTGGGAATTTTGTGGACTGACTGCTCTCAGCTAACATTCCTACCAAGATTTGCTCTCAACTGAAGAGAGCCACCTTGCGCAACATCATATCCTCTCCCTGAGGAAAGCCCAAATCCAATGACTGGTCGATGTAGGGGTAAAAAGGCTTGATCCTCTTGTCTCAAGATGAGAAAACTCTGAACAGCCGTCCCAGCTCCAGATCTCCCTGTAGAATCACCTGAGGTCTTTGATGCAATGGTACCACGGTTCAACTTTTTTCTCTATCCAATATTATTTCCTTCACTTCTCCCAGGTATTGATCCCAAGGGCACTCCCAAATAACCTCCTTCATATAAATCTCAGAATCTATTGTCCAGAGAGCCCAACCTAACTTTGGTGCCAGGAGTGATCCAAAGAAGCAGACTCTAAAAAGGGATTGTGGGGCTGGATTACTGCTGGCTGGCTGGCAATCACAGATGGTGATAGAAGATAGATATGGTGGTGGTATATGGATAGTTCCTGGCATGCTGTCTTAGTGCAATTGTTAAAACTTTCACTAATTGTGCACTGGAATGGGATAAGAATGGAAGGGAATACCCTAGAGGGAGCAGTATCTCATGCATTTGAGACATTCTGGGGAAGGAGTAATTAAAAGGACTATCAAGTTAATGACTATTGCTAAGGGCAATCAATGCATTGGAGAAAGAAATAAAAGACTGAGGGTGATTAATCACCAATTAAAGGCTAAGTCTAAAAGCCAGAATGTCTAATTGGTAGTATATAAAGCTGAGAATGAGATCCAACTCTAAACTATCGGAGTAGCAGAATTCCAGAGGAGATTGAATTCTCAACCTCAGCAAGTCTACCATGCCAAGGTCCAGGTCAAGTTTAGGAAGGAGTGGGACCCTGAGGCAGGAGTGGGACCCTGAGGCAGGAGTGGGACCCTGAGGCATGGATGGGACCATCTGGGTTAATTTTCTCTATCATATCACGTTTTAATTCAATAGTCTGACCCCCTGTGGAAACCAGACAGGTCTTGGACTACTGGACTACTGTTTACTGTGGACTATATACAAACTCAGACAGATAATAACCCTAATTGCAGCTGCTGTGATAGATGTGATATTTGCTACAGCAGATTAACATAGTCTCAGGTACATAATCTCTGGCCATTGATTTGGTGAATGCCTTCTTTTTCAGTCCTATCAGGAAGAAGGATCACAAATATTTTATATTCACTTGGGATGGATAGCATTATACATTTACTGTTTTACCCCAGAGCTATGGTTACTTCCCGTTTTCTGTCATAATTGAGTCTGAAGGAATCTGGACCATTTAGACATCTCTCCAAGCTGATAAGAGGGCAAGACTTGGAGCAGGAGTGACCAATAGGTTTCCCTTCTTGTGCCATCTCTGGTCAGTGGGCAGTAGCTGCCGAAGACACTATGTGGAGTTGGATCCAGGCTTGGTGCGTATCTTAGGTCTGGTTCCTAGAAGCAAAGCCTAAGGCAAATATTCCTGTGCACCTTATTTATTGAGGGAGTGCTCTCAAGAGAAACCTATAATTACATGAGGGAAGCAGGATAAGATAGGAGAAGCTAAACAAGGTCTAGTCTCAGCCTGATCCCACGTGGAGTTCTGGAGTGTGAATGGTGCCACATAGTTGTCCCACAGTGAAACAAATCTTTTGTGCCCCCATCTCAGTGAGGCATTGCTGTGGGCTGACAGGGAGGAGAGCAAAGCCTCCCAGGTATCTCTGGAGAGGAGACACCTATGTGCTGAGGGAAAGTCTCCCGTGAAGAGTGCAGTTGTGAGCTATTTGCATCTAACAGGCACAGCAGCTGGAGGGGGGAGAACTGGCCAAGCAAAGAGGATCTGAGCAGGGCACCAAGGGCATCTACCACAGTGCAAAAGTGTTGCCATTGATTAATAACTACAAGTTATGAAAGCTGTCCTTTGTTGGGCACCTATGTGTCAGATTCAGTGACCACATCAGTGAAGTTTTTAGAGGTTCAGTGGTCTTGGGCATTGTGGAACATCCTCTTCAAAATAAAGAGATGTTAATGCAGCTTTCATCTCCCATAACTAAGAAAGAAGGCCATCATCATACTATACACTTGGGAATATTGCTCAAACCCAGATAACATGAAATGCTGGTGTCTTTGAGTGGGGCCCAGAGTAGGAAAGGGTTCTGCAGCAGGTCCAGACTATGGTGTAAGTGGGCCTGTTATTTGGGCCATACAACCTGGCAGACTCTATGATATTAGAAGGGTCAGTGGTGGGAAGAGATGCCATGAGGAATTTATGGAAAACATTTATGCAGTGGAGAATTATATAGCTCTTAAATACAGCTCCTGGTGTGCTCCTGGGCCTTGGTAGAGAAAGAGCACCTGATCATGGAATATCAAGTGACCATGAGATCAGAACTGCCCATGATCAGCTGCATTTTGTCAGACACATGAAGTCATAATATTGAGTGGACCTAGCAGCAATCCATCATAAGAGAAAAGTGGTACATCTGGGGTTGTTCAAGAGTGGGCCAGGGGAGAAAGTAAGCTGTATGAGCAGGTGGCTCAGCTCCCATGTCACACCTCACTGCTGCACTGGCACCTCTCCTAAGCTCACACTTATTGTTGCATCCATGATTAACACCTATGACTAGATGATGGAGAAGGAAAAAGTGCAAATTTGTCTCATGAATCCCCAATAAACTTCTTGCAGATAAAACTCAGAGACTATTTCCCAGGAATCATCCAGAGACAGTTGTAACAGAAAAAAATTAAACTGAGGACTTCCTCCCTCTCAGTGCAGCCAAATATCTATTCCTCCCCCAGCCCACAGAAAAGAGCTTCACTTTCTGGAGAGGTGAAATAGGAGAGCCCAGCTCAGGCTGAAGGTAGGGACTGGGACAAGTCTGGATACTGAAGACCTCTTGGCTCCGAAGATGCTGGTATGCAGGCTTACACTGGCTTTCTCCCTCTTCCTTCCCTAGCAGTGGAGAATTTCTTTCCGGAAAAACTAACAGCCCCAAGAGATGATGACAGGTGGGAGTACTCCAAGGAATTGGCTGGGTCTGTAGCTTACCATTCTATAGTAAAACCACCCAACTAGGCTTGGAGAGTTTCCATTCACCTTGTATAGAGACCAATATAAACCAATGGAAAAGGAACTCAGGAGAAAGAGAAACAATATAGAGAGAAGAAAACTTCAAATAAAAAAGTAAAATCTCAGAGAGATAAGCTAAGACATCATCTATGCAACAAAAACAGGATGCTATTCAAAAGGAGCAGTCAAAGAGTTTCTGGAAATTAAAAATATCATAGCAGAAATATAATTTAGGATTCAACCATATTGTGCAGTTCAGAGGAGATGAAGAATGTGTGAGTGTGTGTGTGAGTGTAAGTATGTGTGTATGAGTGGGGCTATAAAAAAATTAAAGCCTCATTTTCCATAGAAAGATTTTGATAACAATTAAAAAAAAAATCAAGAACTAGAATTATAAATATTTCACTTAGAAAAATGGAGTTAAATAAAAGAAAAAATAACCAAAAACTGGAAGTGATTGCCTCTAGGTTTTGGGATATCAGGACTGAGGAAGGGAGCAGAACAGGGGCCTGCTGCTTTTCACTAAAAGTCTTGTGGAACTCTTTTGACATTTTAAATTATAATACTTGTGCTACCTTGTTAAAATGCAAATTAAAATTTTAAAAATTAATTACAATGAAATTTGAAATCTTTCAAAACCTTGAGTTGAAGCCTATGCACTGCCATCTATTGCCTGGGGCAAGTGCCTCAGTTTCCTCATTTATAAATGACTAGACCACTTGGTTTTTCAGGATGTAATATGAATTCTGCCAGATAATGCATATGGAAGCAGTTTTCTACAGGGAAACTTCTGTACAAATGAAGCTACCATGGTTACAAACCTTTTTACCCACTCTGGATTTGGCCCGTGAAATTAGCTGTGGTGGTTTGGATTTTTTAGATGGCAGTGTTCAAAAAGGCACATCACTCTCAGTGTAAAGGCTTTAAACATCTCATTCTCAGACAGACTGTCTTATCAGAAATACCAACCTATGTGGCTGATTTGCAAGCCAGCCACCAGCTAAATTTGCTTGCTCCTAAAATAGTTTTGGGACATTTCTAGGACAGGCCCAGCCCAAAGCACATTCATAAAGGCAGCCAAGTCTGTCTTTGGCATTCCCGCTCTCCCCTGGCCTCCTCTCTACTCCCCACCCCAGACATCCAGAATCCCTGTTTCCTCCAGTGTCTGTCTCCAAACAAAACCTTCTTCTGGGATGGACTGGCAACTTAACAACACTTCAGGGATATGATTGACCAACATAAGATGACCAAGCTTATGTCAAACTACCCTTTTCTAGGAGACTGTGCATTTAAACATGAGGTGAAGCTAAAGAAACAAAGCTCTAATGGTGAATGGTTGTCAAATTAGATATTAAAGCAGTCTATTTGGGGAAATGACCACATCTTAGCCCTTCTAGAATTATATCACATACATAAATAGTGTGGAATCTCCATTCCTACCCTAAGGCAGCCATCTAGCTGGTGGATCCTGCTCTGAGAGCCCCATTAGGGCCTACATGCCTCAGATGATCAGAATCCTAGGACTTCAGGAAGAGTCCTCAGAAAGAATCTTCTCTCACTGCCTCCCTAGGGCAAGAAGTGCCCCCCCACCCCAGCATCACTTGGCCTCCAGTCATTTGCCATCTACGCCCATGGGGCCTTATTCCTTCAAGACCTAGCCTCATGCTACTGCTGGGTGGTTCTTATTATGAGAAAAAAATTTTTCCCTTTTACTATGTCGAGTTCTGTTTCCCCCTGATTTTAACTCATGGGTCCTATTTCCACCTTCTGAAACAAAATGACACAGCAAGTTGAGCCTCATTCTCAGTGCTGGCCCTTTATTTATGTGATGGCATTGGTATAGTTTTGTGTAGCATTAACCAAAGTTGTCCATTTAGTACCAGGGTATATTCCTAAGAAGCATGCGATGAAATGGGTGGTTGTCAAACAGGTTTGGGGAATGCTGAGCTAATCGAAGTTAGACACGTTTCTTTACTTCAGGATTTTGCTTTGGCTAATGCCCCAAGCGGTGCTCTGAGAATGGGATTTAGAATGCTATGTTTTTCAAACTTGTGTGACCTTAGAATGCTCTTTTAGTGGGTCTTATGGTATTGACATTTGGAAATTCCTGCTTCTGTAGAATCAGCTCTATATTTGGAATCAGAGGTGTGCAGGAGCTGGCTTGTGCTGACTTGCAAGAGCTGACTGAGCTCATCTCTTCCCAACTCACTTTTCAATGATGTCATGTTGGGAGCTTGAAATTGGCCACTGTGGGAGTGTTTATACCATGGAAATTGGCAAATGCTACAAATCAGGGCTTTTTATTTTGGGAGAGTTGATTGTTAAACATGTATCAGCACACCACGGAATCAGAGGCCTAAGGTCAAAGACAACAGCTACTAGAACTTGGGCACGCCATCCTTCCTCTCTGGGTCTCTGCCCTCAGCTCTGTGAATCTGTGACCTACTCCAAGACACTAGAACTCCTCCTGGAAGAGGTTAAATATTCCCAGTCCAGTCACCTATTCTTCATATGTCATGATTTCCAAATCTGTCACCACCTTGGCTGGCTGCTTATGACCAAGTGTCCTTCCATTTGGTCAGTGTCCCTTTAAGATGGTAACTTCTGGAAGTAGATGCCATCCTCCAGATGTGGCCTGGACAGTGTGAGCCAGTGAGCTAAGGAGCACACATGTAAGGACCAGAAACCTCTAGTAGAAGACTCCTGGACAAAGCAGGCTTTGCCAAGGTCCCCAAATGGTAAAATCCTGCTATAGATAGGGCATCATTAAGTGGTGAGAAGTCCAGGTTCTCACCCGGGGTTCAGTGGGAATCTTACCTGCTGTGTGACCTTGAGTAATGAGATTCTCTGGCCTCACTTTGTTTCCTTACCTGTACTCTTGGGAAATAATAGTACTTAGCTCATATGCTTATTATCAAGTTTAAGTGAGAGAACAGATGTAAAGTGCTAAGTTTAATGTCTGATACATAGGTGCCCGACAAAGGACAGCTTTCATAACTGCTGCTGTTATTAATCAAAGACAACTCTTTCCCATTGTATGAGATGCCCTTGGGGCCCTGCACAGATCCTCTTTGCCTGACCAGTTCTCCCACCCTCCAGCTACTGTGCCTGTTAGATGCAAATAGCTCACAACTGCACTCTTCACTGGAGACTCCCTCAGCAGACAGGCGTCTCCTTTCCAGAGATACCTGGGAGGCTTTGCTCACCTCCCTGTCAGCCCACAGCAATGCCTCACTGAGATGGGGGCACAAAAGACTTGTTTCACTCTGGCACAACTCTGTGGCACCATTCACACTCCAGAACTCCCCGTGGGAGCAGGCTGAGACTAGACCTTGTTTAGCTTCTCCTATCTCATCCTGCTTCCCTCATGTAATTATAGATTTCTCTTGAGAGCACTCCTTCAATAAATAAGGTGCACAGGAATATTTGCCTTAGGCTTTGCTTCTAGGAACCAGACCTAAGATACCCAGCGAGTCTGGATCCACCTTCATATAGTGTCTTAGGCAGCTACTACCCACTGACCAGAGGTGGCACAAGAAGGGAAACCTATTGGTCACTCCTGCTCCAGGTCTTGCCTTCTTATTGGCTTGGAGGGCTTCACAGGTACAGGAATGGCCTGAATGAGGCACAAAGGTAAGATGGCACTAGTGGGAAGTGGGGTTAGACAGATAAAGCAAGGCTGGGGCATATGTGGTGTAGCAGTTTGATATTATTTATGAATTCTAAAAAAAAGATATGGATTATGTTTGTAAACTGATCTGTTCCTCTGGGTGTGATACCCTTTGATTGTATTAAATTCAAAGGTTTTACATTTACTTGATTAAATCAAGCTCAAGACTTTGATTTGACCACTTCAGTAGGGTATGCAGAGTTGAGTCCCTGCCCCCTTGGTAGGCTGATATAAACGGGCACTCACTCAAGAAGACGCACAGAAGAAGATACATGAGAAAAGAGAAAGAGCTCCATAGATGCCAGAGAAGAGAACTTTGTCATGACACAGGAAAGGAGAGAACTTTGATTCTGTGGCCCCAGGGGGAGATGAACCACTTGCCTGAGAGTTGCAGCTGAAAAGAACAGAGCAGCTGAGCAGCTAAGGCCCGAGAGACCAGGCAGAGACCGTCAGCCATCTTGCTTCAACATGTGGCAACTGACTTTGGTGAGAAACCAACCTTGAGTTGGACTCGTTAGGGCTTTGTAACTGTAAGCTTTTACCCCAAATAAATACCCTTTATAAAAGCCAACAGATTTCTGGTACTTTGCATCAGCACCTGTTTGGCTGACTAATACACGTGGCCTTAAGTGCCTGGCCAAGCTGTCTGGCCTTGATTAAAAATATGCAAGGTTTCACTTAAGAAACTAGTGTTCCAGTGCCAGCTTTGCCCTCAGAAGCTGTATGACTTGAGAGATGATTATAAATCTTACCACTCAGAGTAAAGATTACATTACATGCCACGTGGCACATTTTTAAGTGGCAGTCATTGACATGTTGCTTTTGCTTGTCAAGGGCCTATTTTCCCCCTCTCTGATGTTGGTTTCCATGTGGTTTGTGTAGGACTTATGCTAAGCCTCCCTTCAAGTCTGCCTTGAAGGGAGGCTGAGACATAATGATTGGTTCAGAGAAGGGCTGATAGCCTCACTCAGGCCAGTAATAGTGACTAGCCCTGAGACTGTTTCAGGAATGAGTCACTTTGTCTCTAAAGCCCATGTCAACCTGGAATTTCTAGTGGCCATTGGTGCCACCAACTAGAGAAAAGTTGCCCTGGGAATGAAGCCAACATGGAGGAAAGCAGAGACTTCTGCTCCTGCTAATATTCACCTACATAACCTAAAATCCTGCCCTCATAAAAATTCTTGAAAACATATATATATTATAATAGATACGTATACAATACCTAACTGAGTTTGCATGAAACATGGGGTATCCAGATGAAAATGGAACAAAAAGTAGAGTGGTCAGCACATAAGTTGAGCCTGTAGCTGCCTTAGATCACAAAGGGCAGGGCCAATATCTGTAACCTGTACTTGAGACTGCATCCTCATAGGGGTACAGGTGACAAGGCTTTGGACCTGAGCAGAGTTTGAAATGAGAACCCTGCATGAAGGTGTGATCCTTCAATCGCTATGCTTGGAGCCTGCGGCTGAACTAGAAAAACATCTGACACAGGGAGATGACAGGAAAACTGTGTGTCTTTGCTGGGGTCCTGGAGAGTGGGGGAGTCTCCTCTGATAATTATAACATAAGCCTATGTCTTGTGAGGGACTGGGTTATGCCATTGTACTACCTGTACTGCCTGGGAATCCCCAAGCCTATAAATTAACATAAAAATGGTGCTAGACTGGATAAGGAATGTCCTGGGGAAATTGGTGGAAGCAAACTGAAATCCTCTCTCTGGTGACATGCTATCAATCCAAAGGATCCCCACAGATAAATCTCTATGGAGAATAACCTCATAATCCTACATAACAAAACATAAAAGGGCCTACCTACTTCAAGTAAGTCAGGAGACCCAACAAAGAGCAATATTAGACCCAACACCCCCCACCCACAAGAGCTTTGAGTTGCAGAGCTACCAGTCTATAAAAATAAGTGTGCTTGAAATTAATAAACACATAAAAGGAGGAATCAATAACATCAGAAAAACATGACAATATGAGAAACTTTCATGTTGTAAAAAGAACCCAATAGAATTAAAAAAATTGTCATTGATATTTAAAAATATGGATGAGTTAAACCATAGATTAGACATAGTTGGAGATAGAATTAGTGAACATGAAAATATATCCAAGGAAAATACTTGGCATGCACAGTTTAAAAAGATAGAAACAAGAAAGAGTCATTAAGAAATTTAGAGAACAGAATAAGAAGGCCCCATACATAAAACAGGAGTTCCAGGAGAATAGAGAGAATGAGAGAGAGGGAATATTGGACAATCTAATGGATAAAAATGTTTCTGAATTAATGATAGACATTAATCCTTAGTCTTGGGAATCACCGAGAGTCCCAATGAGGATAAATAAAAGTAAGTCTTTCAATAGCAACAATAGAATCAAGGAGAAAATGGAATAATATCTTCAAAGTATTGAGAAAAAATCTGTCAACTTAGAATTCTAACTAAGAGTCAGAATAAGGGCAAAGTAAAGGCATATCAAACAAAGACGAAGAAGATTTCCTATTAACAGATCCTCCGTGAAAGAACTACTATAAGATTATTTTAGGAAGGAGGACATTGTGCCTAGAAGCAAGGATGAGATGCATCTTTGTGCACCTAGAAGAAATGGTGCACAAAGAAAATGATAAAGATGTGGACAAATCCAATCAAGTATTTCCTGTACACAACTACAGCAATAATATTAAATAATTATGGGATATAAAGTAATGTGGATTTAAAATACTGGACAAAAATAGCATGTATGATGGGAAGGAGTGATGGGTTTAAAGTATTCTAAGGGGAAGCGGATGTGGCTCAATCAGTAGAGCTCCCGTTTACCATATGGGAGGCCCCGGGTTCGGTTCCCGGGGCCTCCTGGTGGGGGCGGGCCCGCCTGCACGGCGCGGTTGGCTGGCCCGGCGAGCGCAAGCAGCAAGGGGGGGGGAATAAATGAATAAATAAAAAAATAAAATCTTAAAAAAAATAAAAAAAAATAAAGTGTTCTAAGGCCTTATATTATTTGATGACATAGTTTTTATGGACTTCAGACATTCTTAAGTCAAATATGCATGTCAAAAATTTAAGAACAACCACTGAAACAGTGCATTTCTTAGATGGTATAAGCTAAAAGTTAGTAAAAGGAAAAGGGGAAGAAAGAAAAAAAACCTCAATCAAACAAATGGAAGGAAAAGAATCTTAGGAAAAGCAGACTAAAAAGAATGCAAAAAACAATGTGGTGTAAATAAATCCAAATAGATCAGTAGTGACAATATATCTGAATGAATTAAAATCTCTGGTTAAAATACAGAGACTGTCAGGTTGGATTGAAAATAAGTCCAATCTATGTTGTTCATAAGACATGCATGGGAAGCGGATGTGGCTCAAGTGATTGGGCTCCCGTCTACCATATAGGGGGTCCGGAGTTCAATTCCCAGGGCCTCCTGGTGAAAAGCAAGCTGGCCCGTGCGGCAAGCTCGCCCAAGTGGTGAGCTGGCCTATGCAGAGTGGTGGCCTGCGCAGGAGTGCTGACCTACATGGAGTGCTGACCCACGCGGAGAGCTGGCGCAGCAAGATGACACAACAAAAAGAGACACAGAAGAGAGACAATGAGAGATGAAGCAGACTAGGGAGCTGAGGTGGCGCAAGAGATTGAGCACCTCTCTCCCACTCCAGAAGGTCCCAGGATCAGTTCCCAGTTCCACCTAAAGAGGACAAACAGACACAGAAGAACACACACTGCAGACAGCGAGCGCAAAAACAATTGGGGTGGGGGGATAAATAAATAAAAAGATTTAAAAAAAAAAAAAAAGACATGCATAATCACAAGGACGGTGAAAAGTTGAAAGTAAAGAAGTTACCATCAGGGAAAGGAGAGTTCAGAGACAAAGAGATGCTCTTGATGGCATCAGTTAAACCTCTGAACCCAGCTGTTACCCCTCGATTGCCCAGTTACGTGAGCTTGTGAATATTCCCTTCCCCCTTCCCCCATGTCATCAGCTTGTTTGAGATGAATGTTTTCACATGCAGCCAGAAGATGACTGAATGATGCAGAGGTGGACACAGGCAGCTGTGATCCCAGTCACTCTAAGAAGAGCACGAAGATGAGTTGTGTTTTAGGAAGATTTGTCTGGTTGTAGGAGGAAGAGAGGAGTGGAAAGGGGAGAAATTGGCAATAGGCAGTGAGCACAGCAGTAACCCAGGCAGGAGAGGAGGAGAGCTGGATTCAGGAAGGACCAATAATACTGGAGTGAAAGGAGAAAGACTCCCAAAAACCTGAATTCAGAGTTTGGCTCGCCAAATCTTAAAAGTGCTCATTCCAGTGGTTGAAAGGGTAAGTCTTAGGTCATGTGTATTACTAGAAGGAAAACAAACAAATATAACATGGGACTGTATAACATAGTGAAACTTCATGTAAAATATGACTATGGGTGATGTTGCATATGTAAGACTGTTTTACAAAATATAAACACAAATAAACTAGAGAGAAGGAAACAGAATAGCAGCTATGTATGGCAGGGGAAGCATAGAGAGATTGAGAGGTGATGAGTTTTTTATTGTTTATTTATTATTATTATTGGAATAATGAAACTGCTTTAAAATGATTGAAGTGATGAATACATAGCTATGTGATTATACCGAATACCATTGATCGTACACTTTGGATGGGTTTCTGCTTTATTAATAAGTATCAATAAAATTGATTTGTTAAAAAAAAAAAAAAAAGTGCTCATTCACACAGCCCCTGAGAGCACACAAGACATTAATAGCAGAGCTTCTCTGTCCTGAGCCAGGGGCTTCTGAAAATACTTCCAGGTGCTCAGCCAACCTAACAAAGGTCATTAAATAAAATAAAGTAGCAGGGATATTTCAGTCACACCTTAGATCAAAGCGATGAGGATGTCTGAAAATCTTTAACCCAGAAACAGTAGCTCAGTAAAAATAAAGATGTGCTCTGCATTTAAGACTAGTTGATTTACATATTTCTAGGCACAGACCCAGAAATGCGTGTGCTTTCAACTAAAACACATAGGAGTATATGCTGTCTTTCTGAGCTTCATTTTTTTCATTTTTCTTATCTATTAAATGAAGCGATTGGACTAGCTCTCTAACATTCCTTCTCACTTTGAAATTCTGGAAGTTTACATTTTGTTTTTTTTTTTAAGTATGGGGATCCCTGAGTAGAGAGGTGTGTGGTTCTTTTTGTGCCTACCAATGTGTGTGTACGTGTGTGTGTGTGTGTCTAGGTCATCAACAACCCATGTGTGGGTCTGTGTTTTCCTCTCTGTCTAATCACAGCTCCAGATGCCTACCTGTGTGTATACATAATCATTTGTTTGTTCCTTCTTTTCCCTCCTCCTCCTCTTGCTGCCCCCCTTCCCCTCTCCCCAGTAACTCTGTGAGATGCATGAACATTTCTCAGTTATGTGATGTTCTCAGCAGGAGGATGGAGCCAAATAATGGTGTTTCCAGTTATTACTCTGATGAATCACAGGGGAACAGGCTTCACCAAGGTAGACCAGCTTGCATAAAATATGTTCATTCAATTAAAAAAAAAGAAATTGAAAAATAAGATACTGCCAACATGGGGCTCTAAGTTATGTAGGGTTTATGCAGCGATTCAATTTGCAATTCAAGCAAGAAGCACACCAGAGAGGCACCTGTGAGCAAGCTCCCTGGAATAGGGGAGGTGCTCCCACTACCAAATACCAGTCCTATGTCTCAGATGAATTCCTGGAAGGAGGAAGGGGCAAGCCTAGTCTAAGCAAGAGATTCCATGCTGCAGATGCTGTGGCCCCTATAGGGAGGACTGGTTGGCCTGTAAACCCTCCTGTCTAGGTGGCCACATTTTGTACCATGTGGCTCACTCCCCATTGCCTCTGCTGATTGGCTCAGGAATGGACACCTGACTCAAAAACACTTAACCTATGAAGTGCTCTGGCACAAGAAGATGAGCTGGGCCAATCAGACTCTCTTTCTCTCTGTCCCTAAAACTGAACCTGGGTGGGCACCAAGAAACATGGAGAGAATAAAGCAGTTAGCAGTGGAGGAAGAAAGCTGAAATGCTGTCAGATAGGAAAGCTAGGTCATGGTGGCCACATACAAAATGAAGTTATTAGGGAGCAGAAAGTAAAAAAGGCAGAGGATGGAATTCAGGAGAGAGAGGAGGCTCAGAGAGTGGCAGAGATGCCAGTGTGGAAGGTGGTGGGAGAAGCCAGCTCCCAGGCCCCTAAGCAGCCCACAAGCACCATTATAACATCATCCTCAGGTGTCCTTGAAACCATGCAAGTCAGTGTCTGCACCTCATAACCCAAAGCACTGAAGTTGGTTTCACCTGTGATGGGGCCCTGCTGAAAATCATCCTTCAAGCCCCAACTCAAGTCATCCCTTCTCCATGAAGTCATGCCTGAAATGACTTCTCCTTCCTCCCATGGCATGGGTTCATTGACCATGCTATATCCTGCCTTGTGGCACTAATTACCCTCCCCAGGGACTCTGCCCCTCTCCCCAACTTGACGTGATATGACTTGACCAGGCCTCGTGCTTTGACTCCCTTGCAGCACCTTGCATTCTCTCAGTGTCTGAGGTGCTTGGTAATTGTGTGGAGAAGAGTGAGAGTAAGCTAATACCTCTGGGAACATGGTGCATAGAGTCTGGTAGAAAGAGTCAATTGTGTCCTTGAAAAAGAAGCTGGCTTGTGCAAACATGCCCTGGGAAGTCAGAAGACAGAGATGATAGAGTGAAAGGCCAGTGGTCCTGGCCTCCACGGAGTGCTCAATAAATGTTTACTACATTTATAGGAACCTGAAAATGCCTCCCCACAAAGAATCAGAGCCCATACTCCAAACTGGCTCATGGGAGATCAAGGAAAATTTATCACAGGGGATTTGTGATAGATGGTTTTCAAAGAAAGCTGCTATTTAGTCCTCTCTTCCTTGCACTGACATTAAGAGGTAGCATCTGATTTCCCTGCCCATGGCTCTGGGCTGGCCTTAGTGACTTGCCTAACCTAAAAAAGGGAGCCAAAGTGATGTTCTGGAATTTCTGAGGCTTAGTTATAGGCAGCCTTGCAGTTTACATCTGGTCTCTTAGAACACTTGCTCTTTGGATGCTCACAGCTTCTATGCTGTGTGAAGCTCCAGACAGGTGGAAAGCCCACATGTAGTGCACCAGGAAAAGGACCATCTGAGCTCCCAGTCATCGAATAGCATCAACTGTCAGCCGAAAGCCTGAACCATCTTGGACATTTGAGTTCCCAGAAGACTGTGGCACCATCCAATATCATACAGTGCACACCTAAGTACAGTTAACCCACAGAATTGTGAGATAATTTTTGTTATTATGTAGCTATAGAAACTGACACTGGATTGCTGTAGGGGCAATGATCTCATCACAGGGTCTTTGCCCTCTCCCTGAACTCTTGCTCTGAGGAGTAGAGTTAATAGTGAACAAGGGAGTAGGATCTTACTCAGATCCTCCAGCTGGTGTTTACAGAGGCCTCTCAGCCCAGCCAAGGCCACCATCTGTATATCAGAGTATTGGACCAGAACATCCATCAGGCCATTTCTGTCTTTCTTGGTCTGTGAGGCTGGGGAAACTGACAAGTGACTGTGAATTGGATTCACATGCTGTTCTGCCAAGCTCCTTTGATGAAATTTTAAAAAAATCTCTCTGGGAGAGGAAACACTGCTACCCAAAATCTATTTCCCTTCTTACTAAAATAACCCTGATTTAAAGAGAAGGGCAGCAGTGTGGCCAGAAAAAGATACTTGTTTCACAGACTCTCTTGCAGCTAGGGTCAGCCCGTGACATTGTTCTGGTCAATGAGATGCAATCTGAAGTTTTCAGGGAAGAATTTTGTTTGGCTGATAGAGGCATTTCTCCTTTCTTTTTCCTCTTTTCTTTTTCCTTTCTACCTGGATTACAAACTTGACACCCTAGAGGTCTCACAGCCATCTCATGTCCATGAGGCAGCAGTCTTAAGGATGAATGTAGAGCAGAAGATAGAGAAGGGTTGGGTCCCCGATGGGAACATTGAGTGACCACCTCAGCCCTAGAATAGCACCCTTGGCCTTCTTATGGCATGAGACAAATAAACCCCTTTATGTTGAAGCCAATGTTAATGAGATTTTCTGTTATTTGTTGCTGAGTGTATTCCTAATTGATACTTCATATCCTTTTTCCTCCTGAATAATGGGATCTTGAGGTCAGGGATAAAGGAGAAAGTTCTCCCAGAGAGAAGGGAGGAAAACTTCCCAGTCTGCACCACTTATTTATTTAACAGATATTTAATTGAGAACCTGATATGTGCCAGGCATTGTTCTGGGGAGCTAATAATCCATCAGTAAACAAAGAAAAAATTCCCTCTCCTCTTGAAGCTTATGCTTTAGTGGGCAGGCCAACCCTGAGGGGCTCCACGGGTCTGCACTTCTGAGTTCACACTTCACACCACTCTCTATCAATTTCATTTTCCCCCAAACCCCAGCCAATTGTACTTTAGGAATATAAGTGCCCATCACGTGGCATGGTTTTATCCATTAGCAGGATTTTGTTTGTAAGCAACAGAAATGAACTTTGTCTTACTTAAGCAAAAGAGGGGTAAGGCTCACAAAGCTAGGACAAATATGAGGGCACCTCACAGAATTGAAGAAGGAGCCTCAGGGATCAGGCCTCTCTCAGCCCACCATTCTCTAATCTCAACTTGACCGCTTGATTATCTTATGCAGATAGACCACAAGTGGCAGAACGTCAGCCCAAATTCTCACCCTCCCCAGCTCAGAATCCTCAGGAAAAAGAGAACAAGCCCAGGGAAGAATCTGATTGGCCCAGTCTGGGTCAGCTGTACCCCACAGGCCAATCACTGTTGTCAGAGGAACAAGGCACCAGGATTAGCCAGGCTTTTCTGCACAGCCACCGTGAGGCGGAGGGCAGGTTTTCACAAGTTAAAGGGATGTAAAGGTGATAACGTGAAAGGAAGCAACAACAGTTACTGTGGTCTAACAGAGTGTCAAGGCAAGGCCAGATTTTGGCCTCAGACCCCTAACTCATTACCGGTCTTCTCAGTGCTGGAGCAGGCCTTGGAGAAAATTTCCCACCATGTAACTCTGAGTCCATTTACTAATCACCCCTGAGAAGGTGGCTGCTGGAATACATTAGGAAAACTCGATTGTAAGGTTTTAATGACATAACATTGAGACCTCAGGAGGCCCAAGCCTGGCAGTCGATCAATTCACATACCTTCCACTCAGACCCAAGTGATTGAAAATCATTTTGCTCCCTGAGCTCTTAAAGGTCAGGAGTTGAATGCTTCAAGAAAATCTCTTTCTCTATCACAGGAAACCTCCTGCATTTAGTGTCCTGTCAATCAGGTGAGCCCCAGGGGGCCTCAGATGTGGAGTGCTGAGAAAATGCGGCCTGCTTTCCTTTCTTCCTTTTTTTTTTTGACTAGGTTGGTGTGTGTGTGGTGTGGGAATGCTGGTCGCGGGGAGCCCAGCTAAGCCTGGCTTGTTAGAATTCACTTATCTTCTCACAAGCCATTGTCTGGTGCCAAATTTGAACTCTCAGGGTAATGAAGCACTTTCCTCTCAAACAGGATTCTGTTCCAGCTTGCATCATGGTTTGGAAGGGAGACAGGGAAAAGCTGGGGTTACCAACGAACTGGGGCACCCTCCCTCAGTCCACCCCAGTATCTCAGTCATCTTTTCAAGAAAACCCTCTTCTTCAAATGGGCTCCTGCAGCTCAGGGCCTGTATCCAAAATGCAAATGAAGTCCCTCTGCCTCCCAGCCCCGGCTTGGCAAGGAATCTGAAGCTATGTGTCCCCCTCTGCTAACTGGCCTGTAGCTTAGTGACATGCAAATGGGAGGGACATTGTCTGTCAAATGGGGCCTAATCCCTTTGTTCCTGCCTACCAGCCAGGCAGTCTTTTCTATACCAGTTTTGGCTGCAAGGACAGCTGCGAGGTGCTAATGGCAGGACCAAGTGATGCTGGTTGCCTGGTAACAGCAGGTTGCTCTCTGGGGCCTCAGGTGCCCAATGGGAGATCCTTTGCCTCAGGGAGCTTTGAACCCCAAGATTTTGTGGTTCTGGCAGGGAGCATGTGACTTTGGACAAGGCGGCCCTCTCTGAGCCTCATTTTCCTCACCTCCAAGATGAGACACTTGTTCTTTGGACAGTGTTTCACTGAGGGGGAGGGGGAGGCCTGAGGCTCCATCTCCACCTCAGCCTGAGCTGCTCAGTTCTTCTCGGTTTTATAAGTTAGGGGTCTCAGTTTTAAAAAAAAGTAAATATTAATCTGCTAAAATAAATATTTGGGAAGCATCAGATTCAATGATTTTTCATGTCCTCCCCATTGCTCGTGGGATGTGGTTTGCCCCCTAGGAATGAGGCAGGATAGAATGGGGCTCTAAGGAGGAAGGGGGCAGAGAACCAGTAAGCCTGGTAAGAGAAACTGAGGCAAAGGCCTGCTGGCCAGCATTAACCCGCTGAGTCACACGGGCAAGCTAGGAAGGGGCAGCTTACAAGTCCACACCTGGCAGCTTGCAGCACACACCCCCAAAGGCTGGGTGTTGGTTGTCAGAAGGCAGCCAGCAAAGAGGGAAGGGGTGAGGGGGGCACCACCACTGCCCACCCACCTGGTTTTCAGGTTACCCCACACCTCATGGACAGTGGCATCATGCCTCGTGGACAGTGACCAGAGGCTAATCACCACCGTCAGCAAGCCCTGCAGAGGTCATGGACAGCAGCCAGAAGCCATTTGCCACTGGACAGCACCCTGCACACCTCTAGGCACCCCACACCCTTGGGTCCCTGCAGCCTAAGCCCTTGCTTATCAGCACAGAGCCTGAAGTCCTGTACCCCCATAAAACAGGGGACCCCAGGGCAGAACTTTGCATTTCTCTTCCTTGAGAATACCTGCCTTCATCTCTAAAGGTGCACTTTCTTTCTCTTACTTTAACCCCCAATAAATTATTTTCTTGTTTAATTGATTTCTGGCTCGTCCTTGAATTATTTCTCATGACAAAGCCAAGAACCTAGACACTGGCTCCGATAACAGCAGATGCTAGGCAAACACAGATTGCTTCATCTCTCCATTTCACAGATGGCAAACCTGAAGCCCAGAGAGGTGACAGGAGCTTCCCAGAATCACACAGCTAGTTAGTGTCATGCTGAGACCAAGCTGCACTCTGTGGGAGTTCTCTCTGCTGAAAACCACTGAGTAAGAAGCAGGTTAGGGGTAGGAGAAAGATCTGGGGCCTAGTGGTTTCCAGCGCCGACATAGAATAGCTGCAAAGGGTTCAGAAGAGTTTGGTCCTCAGATTTGGTTGACCCTTGAATGGAGACTAAGGGGCTGATGCTGACCTTGACTTTGTGGTCAAGTATGTGGGAAGGGTGTGTGTGTGATAGGACTATTCTCCACTGAACTGTTCTTCCTTTTAGCTAGGTCCTGTGGACCAAATGCCATCATCGCTGGGTTAACCAGTCACCATCTTATACATGTGTTTGTTCAGCAGATGTTTAGTTGCTGCCTGCTCAGATCTCAATGTGCTGTGGGGAGGACTCCAGGGATTTTACGATTTCAACCTGGCCTCCAGGCCAGGCCACTTGCAATTCAATGGGGGATTCACTGAACCCCTTGACACACTCAGGCAACAACAAGTGCCCCAGGAACAGGCCAGAGTCCTTGAGAGTCTGGGTTGTAAACTCAGGCTTGCCCCCAGTTCTGCATGTTCGCTGCTCCGGTCCAAGAACTACAGAACGTGGGCAGAGCTGGTCTCAGTCAAACAGTCCAGAGCCTCATACAGCTTCACAGAGATTCCTAATAATTTTGTGTGGGCTCTGGGTGAGAACCTTCACTTACCAACTCCTTTAATACTCATGAATAACCCTTTTAGTCAGGATCATGATCATTCCATTGCACAGAGGAAACGGGCTCAGCAAGAAGGGAAAGTGGCATGACCAAGGTCAACCAGCTAGGAAGGGACAGAAGAAGGGAAATGGGGGAAATAGCTTTTATAATTACAAATCCACCATTTCCTCTGGTACATCCAAACTTTCCTTTAAAAGATCTCTGGGGACAGGCTAAGCAAAATGTCCACCAGTTCCTTGTTAGATGAGTGACCTGGCGTGGAAAGATCAAAGGGAGGATGGGGCTGGTCTTCCCACTCACTCAGTGGTCGCCGAGCACCTGGAGGCAGGACTCTACCCTCTCTGGGTCCAGCCCTCTCACCTGGACAGGGAGGGCTCAGGCCAGCTCCCTCCCAGCTCCAATCCTCCAGGCTGCCATGAGTTTCTCAGTCCCGACCAGGTCATTAGCTAAATCATAGTTCATCAGGCCTTTGGAAAATGAAAAGTCCAGTAAAATCTGCAGAGAGCCATGAATTTGACTATTTTCTAACTAAAGCTAAGGATACCAGAGGGGACATCCACTATCTATGGGATTTATCGATCTCTCAGCCCAGGCTACTTGGGAAACAATTAGAGGTCAATAAACATCACCAAACGGAATCTGCAGCTGTCAGATCAACTATTTGGATATAGCCCCTTGCCCTCTTACTTCCATTTTTCTGTCAAGAGAAATAATTCTTGGGAACAGAACCAGTGTAGGGGCTGGGGAGCCGCGGCTTTGTGCACGCAGGGAGGGACGCCCACGAGGCTCTGACTGGCCTGGCAATATCGACAGAACATTGGCCGGGGAGCCTGGGGGTCCAGTCCTGCTCGCTGTGTGTCACCTCAATCTCAGGGCTTACTTGGAGTTTTTCGTCATCTGAAAAATCCCACCCCCATTATAAAAGTGTCTACTTCTTCCCTTTTGTTTGACTGAACAAGTGATTCTATGTGAAATCTCCCGCCTTAATAACACTCTGGGCCACAAAATGACAAGTAAAGGCGTTTGTCGTCTCCTTCCCCTTTTCCAAACCCATCTTCCATCTCCTGGCAGCCATCCTGCCCTTCATCCCAGGCTTGGCTTGTTCTCAGCTGTTTGTTAGGTCCGGGCCAAAATGTCAACCAATAATAAGCTTAAGATGTTCCTCTATCCAGAAGTACTTAAGTTCTAATGGGCAGACTGGGAGACCAGTCTGGGCTCAGTGCCGGCAAGAACGATGTCACTACTTGAGTCCAAGTGGTAAGAAGTTCAGAAGCCAAACTCCATTGGCAAGATGCCTTGGAAATACTGTTGATCTCAGCAGCTTTGACTTCAAAACGGGAAAGATGATGCCTTGTAAATTACAGAAGCACAAGCAGAGAGTGTGGGATGGTCAAAAGAAGTTTGTGTGCAACTTCAGCTTGAGCTGCCTGGACCACTTGTCACCCTGCCCCACGGCAGGACTGTCAAGACTCTGCTCTCAGAGGCTGTTTCCTCTGCTTGGAATGTGCATGTCGCCTTCCCCGCCCCGGCCACCTCCTGCTCATCCAAGGCCCAGCTGCGCTGTCTCCACCGAGGTGTCCCCTGTGTGCTCCAGGCAGACCCCACCCCTCCTTCCCTAATGCTTCCCTGGTGCTTTGCCCTTGTGTTTGTGTTTGTTCATCTGCTTCAGTTAGACTGTGCTCCACAGGGGCAGGGACCATGTCCTTTTTCATTTTTGTATCTCTAGTCCAAAGCTTAGTCAGTGATAGGTACTTAATAAATGTTTGCTTTATATTTATTTAATTTAATATCCATCTCATTCCAGAAGTTTATAGTGGTAATAAATGTTTACTGAGTGAATAAATTAATATACCATACATTATTTTGGAATGTCTTTCATTTTCATTGTTTCCTGAAGCTTTCTATGATTTGGTGGGGGAGGGTGGTATTATTTTTGCCTCTGATTTTATTTTAGTCAAGTACTCATAATTCAGAGTTTTGCATCTTTAAAAATAAGCTCTCTTTTGGAGGGCTACCAACATTAAACCTGTATAGAAAGCAGAAACTTATTTGTGGCTAATTAAGTAATGACTATATTATGTCTTTTTTTTAATATATATAATGGTACAGTATTAAGAAAGTTTTATCGACCAATATGCTATAAACCTGGCTGAAGTGCATTCTTCTGTTGTTGCTTTTTTTTTTTTTTTAAAAAAAAGATTCATTTATTTACTTTACCCATTTTAAATCCCCCCTTCCCCATTTGCTGTTTTGTGTCCATTCGCTGGGCAATCTCTGTGTCTGTTTCCTGCCATCTTTTCTCATCCTTCTCCTCCAGTCTTCACTAGGATTCGATCCTGGAGACCTCTGATGTAGGAGAGAGGTGTTCTGCCGCCTGCACCACCTCAGCTCCTGGCTTCCAGAGCTTTCGGAGCATCTTGTCTTGTCTCTCCCCTGCGTCTCTCTCCTGTTACGTCATCATCTTGCTGCATGGCTCCCAGGGCCTGGCAGCTCACCGGCGCACAGAGCCTGGCAGCCCATGCGCCTTCTAGATATATATATTTTATTTTACCGGGAGGTCCTGGGGATCCAACCCAGGTCCCTCCTCCATATGGCAGACGGAGGCCCAACCATTTGAGCCACATCCGCCCCCTGTTGTTGCTTTTTTTATTTGCCTGTTTCAAAGTTTACTTTGTTGATTACAACGCTAATTCTTTCAAGATAAAAATTATACAAAGACAACATAAGAATGCGCTTCAGCCAGGTTTATAGCATTTTTTTCCTTGTCAATTTTTGAAACTTTTAAATTCACTTATGTTTTCTGCTGTTCCAATTTCCCTTTTACAGTAAAACTATTGAGGTGAGGGACATACCCTGCCACCGCCCCCATGGCAAGGTCAACATCCTGCTCCCTGGAAAGAGGGAGAAGAAAAATCAGGAAGGAGCTGGGAACTACAGCACCAGACAGAAGCCTTGTCCTCTGGTGGACAAAGCAACATCATGGCTGGTGATTGGCCGGCATGGTGGTGCCCAAGATCGGCTCTGATCTAATGGAAGTGAGCTGAGGAGGAATTGAGGCAAAACCCAATTATGCACCAGAGGGCAGGAAGAGGTACAAATCAGTCACTGTGGAATGGCAGCAGTTGCTAAGTACCACTGTCAGTTGGACCAGTCAGTAGGCTGCCATTTTGGTCGCTAAGAAGGGAGCTAGGAAAGACACAATTAACCTGCGAAGGAAGAGTACTGTGGTACCTAGCAGTAGGAAGGTATTTTTGGATATTTAGGAGCTCCCTGCCCCCACTCCACCCATTAAATACTTGGGGAAACTCTAGATTGAGCAAAGGTCAACAGTTTCCTTTACTGCAAGACTCAGAGCCCTTTTATCTCCGGGGGGTGGAACATTTAGAAGGCCTAATGTTCAAAGGAAAGCATTTTGGGCAATTCTGAGCTAGTCCAACCTCCTCAATTTAGAGCTGAAGATACTAAAGCCCAGGAAGGTAGATTGAACTTGCCTGAGGCCATGCAGTTCACAAGAGGCAGATATGGGTCCTGGACTTGGGTCTTTGCTTTCATGTCCCGGGCTCTTTATATCACCTTCTTACTTGGCACTGAAGACACTGCTTAGTCTGGTTTTGCTAAGGTCTGTTCTAACTAGAGCTTCCAGAAAGCTGCTCTCCAGGACTCAGCATCTCCAGCATACCCTGATAGAGGAAGCTGGGTACCTGCCTCCTCCTCTCCCCTCCAGGCATAGCTGCAGGAAGTTCCAGAGCATCATAGGGGACCCACCTGAGCAAAGCATAAATTCGTTTTAGTTTTCTCCTGACTGGACCAGCTCTATCCCTGGAAGGTGCTCATAAGCCACTGAGCTCAGGGCCCTGTGGCAAGGAGGGCAGCATCTGGGGTGCTGTTCTCAGAGCAATTTGGGCAGGTATATGCCAGCTCTGCATCTTCATGTGTCCTGCACCTGGGGACCCATGGTCCCAGCATCTCTGCCCCAAGTAGAGAGATGGATACACACAACTGCTCTCAGCTGCACCCTGGCTTCACTGTGCAGTGTGGGCGTGAGCAGTAGAAATCTGGCTTGAAAGCAAGGAGGCATATTTGCCCTGCTGTCTCTCTCCCCACTACAGGCAATCCCAGAATCTGGTCAAGTCCTTTGCAACTTCTTTCACATGAATCCTTTCTTTTCCAATCTTCCTGACTCTACTCTGAAACCCAGGCCTTTATCACCCTCCCTTTAGCATTGCCATAGCTTTCCAGTGGTTCTCCCTGCCTCCACCAGACACTTTCTTCCAACAGGCCCCTTTCTGCCTTCGTGGGCATGATTCTCCCCACACCTGGCTCAAAAGCTCCCAGGTAGTGACGGTGGCACACCTCTGTGAATATATTACAAAAATGCTTTAAAAAACACTTAAAGGGGAGCAGATGTCTCTCAAGTGGTTGAGTACATACTTCCCATGTACGAGGTCACAGATTCGATCCCCAGTACCTCCTAAAAACAAAGCAAACAAATGAGAAAAAAAAAAAAAAAAACAAAAAACCCCTCTCATTGGGGAGTGGATGTAGCTCAGTAATTGAGCAATTGCTTCCCATGCATGAGGTCCTGGGTCCAATCCCTGGTACCTCCTAAGAAAAGCAAAACAAAAAACAAAACAAAACAAAAAACACAGCTCTTTAATAGTATGAATTACATCTCAATAAAGCTGTTATTTAAAAAAAGCTCCCCAGAATCCTTTCTTATGTATAGCAGTGTTTCTCAAACTTTTCTATCATGGCACCCTCAATAACAGAAAAAAGGATATGGTATTTCCAGGTCTGAAACTAACCTGAAATTGTTGCAATCATTTGTTCATTCATTCATTCATTCAACAAATATTTATTGTGCATCTTCCATGTGTTAGGAATGTAGTAATAATCAAAACAGATGTAAGTCTGCTCTCACACAGCTTAGTTAAGCAAAATATTTCTTTGAAGTCTCATGCTCTAATTTAAACCATGTCTGCATTTTGCATTTTACTGATAATGTATTTGTGATCATTTTAATGGAACACAGTTTTCCTAAAGTCTTTAGGTAATATTGCTGCTCTGGGAAGGTGCTCTATGCTGCCCCCAGGACCCCATATACCCTCCACCCCATCACCCTGCTCTTCCAGGGAAGCCTTAAGCTGTGGAGGGTGTTGGGGTGACTCCCAGCATCTTGCCCTTTCTTCCCTCCTTGGGCAGCTTGATTGAATCTGGGGGGCTTGTCCTTAGCCCAGAGGTGTGCCTGAGTGGTGGAGGGTAATCCTTCCATCCTTGCCAACAGTTGGTTTGGGAAGAGGCGTGGGGTTCAATTCTGGTCGATCAGAGGTGAGACTAGAGCTTTATCAGGGAGCCCCTTCTTATTCTCAAGAGAGCTATGAGGGGCTGTGCCCTCTCTCTCTCTCCATCCTGCTAGAAATAAACAATGAAGCACTTTGCACTAGTTGTCGTTTGCCCACTTCTGGTGTCCACAAGAATAGAGCAGACATGTGGAAAGGAAAGTGGAGCTAAGAAAATCACACAAAAAGGATTAAGCCTGTGCCCTGAGAAAACTGAACCTGAAGCTCACACGGTTATGTGTGACAATATAGTTTTTAAGCCTTTTAAGAAAGTCAAGTTTGTGTTAGTGCAGCTAAAAGCACCCAACAACTGGAAAGGGCTATAAGTCAAAAATCAAACTTCTTAACCAGTTTTTTTCCATAATTTTCTGATATCAGGCCCCTACCCGCCTTCTCAAACTTATCTTTAGCAGTGCCTCGTTCATGCTGTTCTTTCAGAATACACACTGTTCCCTGAAACCACCAGACTTTTTCCTATCCTTCCGTTGCTTGCCCCTTCTGTCTCCCCAGGCACCTCTAGCAGCAGAGGGGAACCCATGACAGATGAATGGGGATGGTGGGGTCCTCAAAGCACAGGTAGGACCTGCCTATTGGGACTGGGCTGGAGTCTCTCTCTCTCTCTCTGAAGAAAGGGCTTGGACCTCCCACTTGGCCTTGCTGAGCTGACCTGGCCTGAAATGTGCAGACAGTGGGGAGACAAAGAGAGATGGGAAAGGGAGGGAGATAAATGGGAGAGATACAGACAAGCCTGGGACGAGATGGAGAGAGAGAGAAGAGGGAAGACATCCAAAGGGATGTTAAAAGGAAAAGGCAGAGAAAACAAGAGAGGGCAGAAACGAAATGGTGGAGGAGAGAGGAAGCATGAGCAAGAAAGACAGGGGGAAGGAGGAGAAGAGGAAAGAGGGAAAAGGCCAGGAGATGAGAGGAGATCAGCAGGGAGGGGGAAAGACGAGCAGGCTGCAAGTGCTGAGCAGTGATGAGCCAATAGCGCGTGCATAGCGGAGTTCCGGTGGGAGCAATTTTATCAATAGCACTTTACCATACAAGTGATTCTCATCACAGCTGGTGCTAGGTGGGTTGGGAACAGCAATAAAAAAAAAGTTTTATTAAAAAAAAAATCTTCCAGGTTATTTGAAAACCCTGTACACACATGCCCCTTCAAGCCCTGCCGGGAGAGGATGGGTGGGGAGACAGCCCTAGAGGGACTCAAGCACAGCCCAATGCAGGCCCTGGGGACAGTCCTGCTCCCCAACACAGCACACACACATGCATGCACATGGGGTGTAGGGGAAGGTGCAGGGCCATTACGGAATCCACGGAAAGGGGGGATCTGAACTATGGGTGGAGCAGGGCTGAAGGTTGGCACTCCTGGCAAAGCTGGGGGCCAGGAAGGAGGGGACATTTGCTGAGCCCATACTGGATGCAGGGCTCTGTGCCAGACCCTTCCGTGTGTGTGATCCCATGTCCTAAGGGGAGCTCTGCAGCCTTGACAGGGCTTGTCTGGCACACGCAGCAGCAGGAAATAAGTCTCACGTCAGGGAGGCCAAAGAAGGCGAGAAGAGTCAAAGAATGTCAAAAACATAAAATCCCAGAGAGTCACATTTTAAAATTCTCCAAAGATCATCTGAAGAGCAGTTTTGGAAGTGTGCTGTGTGGAGTTCTGGGGTTCTGGGGAGGCGCCTTGATGGACGTCAGGAGCTGCCGGGGAGCAGGTGCTCACAGATCCACCCCCCCCACCTTGATGTCACAGAAATTCTGCTTTTGTTTGCTATTGTTCAATATTGGCGTTTCACCAACACTGCATTTGGGGAAAAAGGGTCCCACTGCTATAAACAATATATAAAATAAATGAATACAAAGAAAACAAATCCTGATCTGGTTCAACCCACTTCACAAATGGAGAAACTGAGGTCCTGGGAGGTCACTTAGCTTGTGGGTGGCAAAGTCCAGACGTGCGCCCCACTTCAAGGGTCTGTTTCCACAGGCTGTTATCGGGGGCTGGGGAGAGCTGGGGAGAGGGGGTTTATTAATCCCATTGAGTGGGAATCGATGCAAGCTCCAGGCTTAAGGATTTTTCTATTTCTCTCTGTATTCTCCAGCTGTCAAGAGTCTCCTGGCAGATAAGCAGTCCTTGCATGGCTAATGTGTTATTTCCACAACATATTTATTGGTTCTAAATATTTGAGAGCAGAGGTTTTTATTTTCTTCTTGTTTTGTTTTTGTTTTTTTAGCCATGCTACTCTCCAGTGGTTTACTGAGAGCCATGGTGTGCCATAAACCCAAATGGGTTTAAACTTTATCGCCCCAGTTTTATTGCTTCTACCGAGTTATAGCGTAAATAAATATTCCTAGGGTTGTTAGTGTTTCCTAAATGTGAACAGGGAGAAGAGGTCTAAGAACAATTTGTTCCTAACGGGTTGGAAAATGCAATTTTTAGGTTTCTCATTGAAACTAAACATATCAGCACCTTACATTAGGAAACTGGGTGATATTTTCTCCAAGGTTGGTTTAGCATGCATCACCTTGTCTATCCTGACCAACTTCCATGTAGAAGGTAGAGCAGGAATTACCACTTTACGGAAGGGCAAGTGAAGACCCAATTAGGACAAGTTTCACAGGCAATGTTGGGGCCACAAATAATGCTTTTGCTTTTCCTGAGCTGTGTTGAACAAGGTGGGCTTGGTGCCGCGCCCCAGCGAGGACCTTTATAGGTCCTACTTCACTCCAGCCTGTGAGGTGCTTCCAGCTCCAGGTTACAGATAAGGAAGTTGAGACTCAAAGAGATTGAGTGAGGTCATTTGGCTAGAAAATGAAGGAGCAGAGATGGAGTCCAGGAGGGAGGTGGGGAGTGCCAGACTCTCCAGCACCGAACAATGGGGCTGGGGCAATGCGTCACCTGCCAGGCACTCAGGAACAGGGGAGGAGAAATAAATGCTGGATTCCTCCTTACACCCAAATGGAAGGGAGATGGCAAGGTCAAGGGGCTCCTTCTCCATGCTCTGAAGGGAGTGCTTCCCCAAGCCCCGAGCACGCAGGTGAAGAGATGTGACTTAGACGCTTTGTGGACCCACTGGGTGCAGTGGTGGCAAAGATGAGGGGGCCTCATACCTCATGTACCCTCCAGGCCAATGCAGACCCAACTGACCCTGGAGGAGATGAGCATTTTTGCTTCACGTCCTCCTGTTTGTCTTTGCGGTGGTTTGTGGGTCAATTTAACATACCTGGAGCCTCTACTACATGCTCCCACCCTTGGCACAAGCTGCTTAGTTCCCCCTGGTACAGTGCCCCTTGTTTTGATCTTCTCCAGATCCCTGAATCCCACCCAAACTTATTTTTCCTAGGTTCCATGTACAGTCCCCTACTAGCATATCTGGTTGGTGAATTTAAATTAAACCCTTCCTAAAAGGCTGATAATTTAATATATATTCTTATCTAGAAAAGAAGTGAACGTCTTCTGAAGAAATCAAATCCAGAAAGATCTGGAGTTGAGTCTGGTTTCATCATTAACTAGCTGTGTGAACTTGAGTAAGTCACTTAACCTCTCTGATTGTTAACTTTCTCCTATGCAAAAAAAAGGGAAAAGGAGGGAGAAGGTCTAACTGCATGATTCTTAGGAAATGATCCCCTTTCTTGACTTTTTCAATATCTTCAGGAAATGACCAGCCAATGGTGGGAGTTCCTATCCTTCGCACTTGAGTCTTCCTCTTTCCTGAAGTATTCCTTTCTGGCTGATAACTGAGCACTCTCCCCTGCCCTGCACTCTGGAAGCATTTACTACCAGTCTCTTTGGAACGTCAACTTCTCCAGGGCAAGAACTATCCCTCATATTGAGGAAGAAATTGTGGGTACTTTTATTTTCTCAGGCATCTGTGAAGTGAGCCGTGTTAATCATTGGCTGATTGGTTGATTGGATTGGGGCCTTGTCTGGGCACTGGGAGAGGGACTTTTCTAGGCAGGCACCATATTCACTCACCTTCTCATTTTATATCTTGACCAAGACTGATTCAGGCTACTAATCCTCAAAGCCAGCTTATATCCCATACCTTCCGAGACCCTTCCCAAAGTCCACTTTTGCCTCAGAACATATCTCATTGTTTCAGAAGGATTTGTCCACTCATTCTTCGGTTGACCCAAGGTCTGGCTGTGAGTAGAGGTCTGCTAGCAAAGCAATGAAAAGCCTTCATTCTAAACAGGGAGAGAAATGCCAAATCAGTGACTAGAGCACCAGCTGAAGCAGAATTAGTGATCTGCTCAGCCAGTGGGCAAGAATCAGCTGTAGGGAGCATACCACCTGCTTGTATACATTTGCCTGGCAGGAAAGGAGTTTAAAGTGCTTGAGAATAGCAGGTTTTCTTTTCTTTTTTATACTTTTTTTCTCATTTATTAGAGAAGGTGTGGATTAACAGAAAAATCATGCATAAAATTCAGGATTCCCATCTACCACCCTATTATTAATACCTTGCATTAGTGTGGTACATTTATTACAATTGATGATAGCATATTTTTTATAATTTAACTGTTCATTGTTTGTGTTTTAAAATTCCAAGGACTTTTAAAAAAATTATTGTGTTACCTTATATACAATCTAACATTTTCCCTTTTAATCACATCCAAATACGTATTTCAGTGCTATTGATTATGTTGACAATGCTATGCTACCATAATTACCAAAAAATATGGAACACTTCACAAATTTGCGTGTCATCCTTGCATAGGGACCATGCTAATCTTCTCTGTGTAGTTCCAATTTTAGTATATGTCCAATTTTAGTATATGTGCTGACGAAGCAAGCACATAGCTGGTTTTCTTAAACCCGTTATATATGGTTACATATTCCCATTACAGTCTTGCCATCCTTTACTTTTTTCCTTTTTAGGTACTGGGAATTGAACCAAGGACCTTGTACATGGGAAGCAGGTGCTCCACCACTTGAGCTACATGTGCTCCCCTCCTTTACTTCTGTTGAATGAATGAATGAATGAATGAATGAATGAATGAACAGACAAATGAATGCATGCCAGTGGATGGTGCCTGTTGGATTTTACTTGGCCTTGAAGTCCTAACCGATATAATCCACAGAGGGTGGTGCCATTTCTCAGAGGTGGGTCTGCTATTTTCAGAGGGGGCTATTGTGTCTCCTGGATGTGACTCGACACCTGGGGGGTGAGGATGTTCTTGAAAGAGACGTGCCCCCCCCCTCTCTGACACACACACACACAGGTGGAGAGACAAAGGCAGAGACTTCAAGGTAAATGATGGAAGAGAGACAAAGAAAGCGAGACACAAATACAAGGAAACACCCACACAAAGTAGGGTTGTCCCCACATGATCCAGAACAAGATACACAATCTCAGGGCAGTTTGATTCAGTTCCGAGGAAGGAGATGACACGGTTCTGCCCTCAGGATCCTCCGCGTGTAGCCCTGGAGGCAGGATGCTCCTGTGTGTGGCTCCATCCTTCCCCGGGCACAACTGGCTGAGGCAAAGCTTGATGGCACAGAAGAGACCTCTCTGCCTCTTCATATCTGCCTGAAAGTCAAGCCCAAATTCTGTACCCTCCCCAAACCCTTCTGGGATTCCTCGTGTACCCTTTCTCTGGCCATACAACCAAGTACTTCTGTGGTAAGTAGTTGTTAGTAACCTTATGTTTTCCTGAGCTAGGACTGTGATTTAGCTGTTGAAGCACACCTCCTGCCGTTCTTTGCAAAGGTGCTCAGTATAGACTGATTGGCCAGAGGAAAAGAAGAACTGGCTGTTTGGAACAGGACCCAGTCTTCAAGAGGAAGGTTCACTCCTCCTTTCACTGGTATATGTGGATGAGAGGAAGGACGAGTGTGGGGAGAATTATGGGGAGCGTGGAGAGACCTGCTTTGACTGCCCCACCCTCTTTCTCATTCTGAGTGTCTGTAGTTTGAGTAGACATGTGACTCAGGTGGTCATGTGATCTGAGCTTTCATGTGACCAGGCCTGACCAATCAGAGTTCTCTACCACACTGGGCCCAGTGGTTGGTTCAAGGCTGTGCAACTGGGCCCATAAGAGCCCATTCCGCATTTTGTCTGGGATTATGGAGAAAGAGGCTCCTTCTGATGTCAGGAATAGCTAGTGATGAGGATGATTCAAGGCCATTGGTGGCTAGTTTTCCCCTGTGAGGAAAATCTGCCTGAGAGCAAAACCAACACAGAGAAAAGCAAAGTCAGGAGATGAATAAAGAGAGGCTGATTCCCAAAGCTTTAATGGAACCAGATGATTCAGCAGTGCTTGAAGCCAGGTTGCCTCTTGAACCTCCCCATTTTACAACCCTCCCCCCCCCATTTTTTAAAATTAAGACCAGTAATTTGCGACAGAAAGAGTCCTGACTAATATGCAGAGTGAGGAGTAAATAGTCACTATGATTTACTCAGCTACTGGTTTGAAAAAAAAAATAGCCATAAATGCTATAGGGAAAATCAAAAGGCAAAATGCTAGTGACTGGGGTGGGTAGGAAGGCTTCCTTAGAGGGTATGAGCAGAGAAGGCTGCTCTGAGTGGCAGAAAGAAGCTGGCCATAGGGAGCTCTAAGGGATGGCAGAAGGGAGCTTGAGCCGCTGAGGCACAGAATGAAGGCTCCCACTGATGAGTCGAGGGCCCTGGCTTCCAGCCTCGTGCAACTCTTCACTCCTTCTAATAACTTGTATTATCCACAGCCCCTCCCTGGGCCTCACTTTCCTCTTCTGAAAAACAAAGGTCTGGACTCAGAAATCTCTAAGATCCTTTGCCTTACTTAGACATTTTATGAAATGGCAATTTCTTGGTTATTTTAATGGTTTGCTTTAAAAAAAAAAAAAAAACAATTTTATTGAAGTATGATTTACGTAACTTAAGGCTCATTCATTTTAAGAGTGCAAGTCAATGATTTTCAGTAAATTTACAGAATTTTGTAACCATCACCATAATTCAGTTTTAGAACATTTTCATCACCCCAAAAAGCTCCCTCATACCCATTGTAGTCAATCCCCCAGCCCCAGGCAATGACTAATCTGCTCTCTGTCTCTATAGATTTGCCTTTTCTAGAAATTTCATATAAACGGAATCATACAATATATGGCTTCTTTCACTTAGCATAATGTTTCTGAAGTTCATCTATGCTATATAATACTTTAAAAAGTAATGATGATGGACCTAATTACAAGACTTTAAACAAAGACTTAATCTTTCTTTTATATGATCTCCCAACACATTCTGACATTTGTTTTCGACACCTGCATTTAAATGAGGTTCATTCTAGCTTTCAAAGCTTGAATTTTCAATGCCAATTGCAGAAAACTCTAGATTCTTCATTATAGCACGTCTGTTGCTTGGCTGGATTTTCTGGGGACCAAGTGATTGATCAATTCTGCTTCTTCTTTTCAAAATGCTTTGCCCACTCCTTTACTTCTGAAAACATTCACTGTCCTCCTTTCAGCCAGTTGGCAATGGATTGCCTCATAAGCTGCAGGGGTTTTTTTCTGTTTCTTTAAAAGACCTGTTGCAGCATTTTGTCTGGGGACATGACTAGGAGAGAGGACATTTCAGGACAAAGGGTGAGCCAAGATAAAAAACACTCATGGCCAATCCACTGGCCAGCCCTGATGCATTTGCCTGTGCACACCAGGGTGTATGCTTTCATGTATCTTTTCAACCGCAGACATTGGCCACCCACTATGTCCCAGGTACTGTCCTAGGCATTGAGGACACAGAGATGAACAAAGTGTTCTGAGCCAGATCTTCTGCTTACTTCAATGTGTCATATTGGGCAAATTATTATTTAACCTCTCTGGGCCTCCGATTCTTTATCTATGAAATGGGGATAATAGTATACTGTCTCAGAGGACTTTTTACAAACAGATAAAGCCTGCAAAATACTTAGCACAGTGTCTGGCACTTATGAAGTGCTCAGGAAATGGCAGCTATACTATTACAATTGTCATTATTATGGCACACCCCTAGCTAGCAGACAACTGATGTTCTCTAAAGTTATACAGACATGTGCTTAAACAATCATAAAATAATGTGATGAATGCTGAACAGGCATGTGCTCAGGTTATTATGGATGCACAACATGGGCAGTGCTCAGCTGTACCTGGTGTGTGCGGTGTCTGTGTGTAGGTGTGTAAGATTGGTAAGTCATGTGTGAGACCCCAGACTTTGACATGTCAAATATGTTTTCTGAACGATCCTGGTTATATACCAACCACATGATGAGATTAACATCCAGCTCAACTCGGATGGTCCAGCACTCCACTCTGTCCCCCCCTTTCCCTCCGCCACATCTTGGCTTGCACCATGACCCTTGCCCATTCCTTCTTTCCTTGTCCAGTCTATCCATCTGGAGCCTTCTTTTCAAGGTGCTTCTCATATCTTACCTGATTCCAAGTGCTTTTCAGATCCTTCAGCTCAACTGGGCTTTCCTTCACTCCTTAAGGGTTTTGAGTCATAAGGAAGTAACTTGAAGGCTGGGAAAGGACACTAGAAAATGTCTGATCCACCCCTCTTGCTTTGCAGATCAAGAAACTGAGACCAAAGAGAAGTGACTTGACAAATGGCACCTTCACCACCCCTCACTATCCAGGCTGGTAGCCTAGGAGTCACCTTGACTCCTCCCTCCCTCTGACCTGCTCGACAGTTCCCCAAGGCCTATTGCTCCTGGGTGCTAAATACCCTCCTCAGCCCCCATCACCTCTCAGCCTCCTCCCTGATCTCCCTGTCTTCAATGCTGGGTGTTTGTACAGACCCTTGCCTCAGTCTGGAACACTCTTTCCACCTACACCCACCCTCTCCCAACCCACACTCTCCTTTGCTTGGATAATACCTACCCATCCTTCAGCATAGGCTTAAATAACACTTTCCCAGCCAGGCCATCCCTGACCCAGAGTTAGACCTGCTCTGGGCTCCCAGAATTCAAGTTACCTCCTCATCATAACCTCAGATCCCTGTACTGTAATTACTGTTGTAATGTTGTCTTCCCCAGATGCACCCGCTTAACTGCAGCTCTTAGTACAGTGTCCCACAGATAAAGGCAGCCTATGCTTATTTGGTTTTTATTGTTGTGGTTGTTTCTTTTATTTTATTGTAAAAATTAGATGGTACATAATAAGCTCCGTAACTTGCCTGTGCCACTTATCAGTGTTGAGGTTTCAGGGAATCCAGAAGTAATTCATTTCGCTTCAAAACAGGCAGAGATTAAGATGTCAGCTGTATTTCACATCAGTGAGATCATGTGATATATGTCTTTTTGTGTCTGGCTTATTTCAGTCAACTTGATGTCTTCAAAGTTCATCCATGTTGTTTCATGTATCAGAGCTTTATTCCTTTTCATGGCTGAATAATATTCCATTATATGTACATACCATATTTTGATCTGCTGCCTTATTTCTGGGGGAGTGGGAGGAATAGAGAGGTTGGAAGGGCTGGGTCTCTGATTGGATCAGAAGGAGGCAGGCACCCAGCCCTGACCCAATCAACTGTGGCCAGGTGGCCAGGGCTATTAGAATCCTTTGGTTGGATTTAGGAGAGGTATTACTCTCAGTAGAAGGGGAAGGTCCTGGAGATGGAACAATAGATGTCTTCTTCCTAGGAAAGACCACCTCAGGTTGATTTTTTGCTCTGGGCACTGATCTTTAAGGGAAATATTTTTAAATGACATCAGTGGTTCCCAACCTTTGTGAAGAAGGCCTATTTATAATAACATAAAAAAGGGTTTGTGCTTCCCTCCCCACTCCCCAACGTGATAATTTCACTTCTCTTATAAAAGCTTAGTGTTAATGCAGAGATTCCTAGTCGACTACCAAATATCTATTCTTCCCCATTCCTTAGTTAACAGAACCCCAATTTTTGGCTCTGCATTTTTACTGCCAAGATAAAAGATAACATTTCCCGGCCTCCCTTGTAGCTAGGGAATGTACCCTTGATCAAGTTTTTTGTTTCACTCTTGGAAAATCACCTTAAAGGGGAGGGGTTCATGTCTTCTCTTTCCCTTTCTTTCTCACCTGGAACATAGATCTGAGGGCTGGACTTTTGGCAGCCATTTCAGACTATAAGGATGGAAGCCACATTCTGAAGATGGCAGAGAAGAAAGATAGGTGGTTCAGTTTCTGATGTAATTATGGAGGTGCCACATCAGCTCCAAACTGCCTACCCTCAGACTTCTTTTATGTGAGAGAATAAGAAATGTCTATCTTGTTTTAAGGTGCTGCTATTTGTTTTGTTTTTTCCCCACTGCATGCAGCAGACTCTAATCCAAATGCATACAGCAGCAAAAGATTCAGAGAATCCTTGAAATAAGACTCCCAGGAGTCTGTGGCTTGGAGTTTGGAACAACTGAACTAGAAAGCTAGAACTAGATTGAAAAGAAAATCATGGTATTGGGGGGGGGGGGCGCAGTTCAGGTGGGGGTTTGATGCCTTGGAAACCATATCCACTGGGATGTTAATGGATAAACTGGGACTGTTTAGGCAAGAGAAGAGCAGATGCAGGGACCACATTTCTTATAGAAAGTTCCAGAGAAGAGGGATGAAAGTTCTGGGTTGTTCCAGAGCACAGAATTCATCACTATCTAATTGTTAGAATGGCATAGAAATGGAACAGGTATGTAAGCATGAAGTTATGGCTATCAAGTTTTGAACTGACTCATAGTTAGACAAAATGATGTGATTCTAAGACGAATCAGAGAAGTCTTCCCCCAAAAGTTGAGACTTTGCTCTAGAATTTCTGGCACCCACTATATCTCACAAAAGCCTAAACTAGTGCAAGGGACATAATAGGTGCTCAGTACATCTTGGCTGAATGAATGAATGAATGAATGGGTACTTTGCCCACAGACCAATTTCCATTCTGCTACAAGCTAAAGAAAGAGCAGAGAGAGAATAGGGAATGGGGGAAAAACACATTAAAATCTTGCGTCTATGTTTGGGACAAAATGCCATTGACAATGGTAGGTACTGAAAACACTTTGAAGGCATAACTTACAGACGTCCTCACCCCTTTGAAGGGTGACCTTCCTCTGGTAAGTTTGGGGAAGGACATTGTCCTGGAATCTGCTCCTGTGGTATCTGCTGGGAAGCTGTTTCCTCTGAGTCTATGGGGAATCACTGCTGGCCACATCAGAACTTCCGTCCTTCTCTATGTGACCCTGCTACCACTGCCACGCTTTGAAGGAGGGGCAAAGAGGGTGGCCACTCTTTCAGGACTCTCCCCCCTTAATTCTGCCAAGGCACTAAGGAAGGTTTTGGACATCTCACAGGAATTGTAACATAGAAAAAAACTTGAAGCCACAGGTTAAATATGATACTTCTCAGCAAGAGAAAATAATAACAGTAATAGAAGCTACCTGCCCCCTGTGGAACAGGCATTGGGGGACACCCACAGGTCTGTGGCCCTCCACTTGCCTGAGCTCCCCTCAAGTGCCTTTTCTTTAAAAATCTCTACAGGGTTACTCTCTAGTGCTCTTTAGGGCAATCTCATCCCTTACCCAGAGGGGCTGAACTTGACCTAGAATGAAGTCTGCCCACCAGACAGTCAGAGGGGACATAGTAGTTCCCCAGGATTGCCTTTCCCAGAGCCCCAGGGATCCAATGGGAAATGGCACTTAGCTGGACTTAAACAGAAGGATTGGGGGTGGCATGATAGTCTAGGGCGATTCTGGTGCTCCAAACAGACTCAGCTCCAGGCCCCCTTCTCCATCCTTACAGCCACCTAGCAGGACATACACACACACACACACACATACACACACTCCCAAGAACCAAAAATAATTCCCAGGCATATCAGAGTCCAGATTCATATAAAGGTAGGAAAACCTTCCCCTGAATGCACTACCTGCCTAGAATTCCTGCCCTCTGGAGAGAGAGCTGAGTGGTATCAATTTCCCTTTTATTTGTCCTTGTACTTGCAAACCATGCTCAGAGGAAATAGGCCCATTACCTTAGCTGGCTAGAAACGACAGAGGCAGTGGTCCCTGGTGGGTCCTTTGGTTACATAGAAGGTAGCAGAAGCTTCCCTGGCCAGGTGCCCCCACGCTAACCTCTGAAAGCAGGAGGAGGCAGGACGAGGATTTATTGCCTGTCTGCAAATTGCAGCCCCTTCCAGGTGGGAGAGAGCGTGGGCTCTTCCATAACAGATGAGGTATACCAGGGTCATGATTTATGGGATGCTGGCAAGATTTCATCTGGAATAAAGTTTAGTTGTATTCAGAGATCGAAAAGGAACTGACTTGTGCCTTCCTGCAGCTCTCCCCTAATCCAGGCACAATCACTCTTAGAGAAAATTATCAATTTTTTTCACAAAGACCCTTTCTTGAGGCAGACAGAGCTTGAAGAGGCTCAGAGCATCTCACAAAGCATCTGTTTTTCCCCTTTCCACTATTCCAAGCACTCACTGTACTGTGGAAGGTTGAATAAGGCAAAATCATAATGCACATGCTTTTATCTCAAGGTTGGTATTTTTAGTATGGAAGCCAAGCTAAATGAAATTAAAATTTAAAAAGAAAGGAAAAGGAAGAGAGAAATACACTGAGGCTTAGATCACTGGCTGTGATTATGCACACATTCTTCAGTTCTGAATCTCCATGAAATGGTTCTTGTGGGTTTGTGCATCTGAGGGGGCGGGGCGGGGTCATTCCAGTGCAGAGAGCAGGCAACTGTTAGGGAAGGAGCCCTGCCATGGGGCTGCCTCAGGGTCCTTGAGAAAAGGCTGGGCCCCCAGGGCAGTCCTTACTAGCCCAGCAGGAAGGACAGAAGGGGTCCGTGGTTTCTGAGCACCTACTATGTGCCATGTCGTGTTCTGGGCATGTCCCTGTGAAGCGGGTCCCATCCCATCCTACAGACGGAAAGACTGCAGCCCAGAGGCACACTCTGACTTGCCCAGGTCACTCGGTGGGAGCAGCAGAGCCAGGAATCAAACTCCAGTCTCTCTGACGCCACTGCCCGTGCTCCTTCCTCCTGTCCTACCACGGCCACGAGGGAAGGTCTGCCTCCGACCATGAGAATGTGGACAATTGAAATGTCAACTGCTATGCAGCCAAAAACCTGTTTTCCTGGCTTAAGAGGATTAGTCCAAACAGGCCTTAAAAAATAATTAAAGAGCCCCTGACAGGCCCTGCCACTGGGGGCAAGCCTCATGGGTAGCTGGAGCAGTACAGTACAATAGGTTAAAGAGCTGTGAGCCGGCGTCCCCAAACCCAGTCCACAGAGTCTGCAGGCACCCAGCATGCAGCCTCCTCACTGTCCACGCAGTCCTGTGCTCAGGCCATCCTGGAGGTGAGCCTGGCCCAGCTGACAATGGCACTGGCCTCTTGATCAGTACCTCGATGCCACTCCTCCCAGCTGTGCTGAGATAAGCATTGTGCCAGGCTCCCAGGAAACTCAGCCTCACCCAGCCTGGGGAAGACTGGTCTGTGACCCTTGGGCCTGTTCCATGGGCCATCTCCCTGCCAGGAGACAAGGTGAAACTTTTTGGAGACACAGTGTGAAGTAGAAGGAGATTTTTGTGCTTTAGAGTCAGGCGGACCTGGGTTCAAATCTCTGTGCTGCCACTTCCTGGCTGTGCAACCTTGGGCAAGATACTTTACCTCTCTGAGCCTCCATTTCCCCTACAACGAGGATAGCTATACCTACCACATAGGATTATTGCTAAATGAAATTAGTACTTACAGCACTTAGCCCAACACCCTTCTGAGGCCAAGTTCCTCTTTTTATCCTTGCTTCGGGCTTAGGGGACCACACAGGGTGACTTCCTGATTCTCTTCCTTTGAGCTCTTACCCAGGCAAGGGCTGGCCTTTTTATGCATGCATTATCTGACTTAATTCTCACCACAAGTAAGTAGTTATCAGGCTCATTTTACTGTTAAGGGGCTTAAACTGGTAACTTGCTCAAGGTCACACCGCTAGTGTATGGCAGCAGGGTGTCCAGCCTGGGTGTGTCTGACTCTGGAGCAGCATTCTTAATTACAACGCTTCAGATTCAAATAGATGTCGCTGGGCTCTGCCCAGTGCTAAGCTGTGTTGGCTTGTCTCTCTAGATGCCGTTCTGTATGGATGCAGAGGGGTGTGTGTGTGTGTGTGTGTGTGTGTGTGTCCACGCACACAGCATTAAGGAGTGAGGTGCTGGGCCGGCCTTTGAAGAAGCAACAGGAACCTGAGCTGGTCCCTCAGATCTTGCCACGGACTTTCTGACTGTCTCACCTCAGGCAAATCACCGAATCCTTCTGGGCCTCCACTTTCCTGGCTTTGAAATGCAAAGAGTTATCCTTGGGCATTTCCAGGGCAGAACTGAGGAAAGCACAGGAAAGCGGCTTCCAGATGCTCCTGCTCTCTGAGCCCATGAGTGTCTCCCCCCACCTGGGTGACAGCTTGTTCCAAACGGGTCCTCTCTCTCCGTGGGAATGCTCCTCTGCTCTTCCAAGGCCACAGATTCTGCACGAGGGGAAGCTAGGTCTGAGGTTTCCCTGAATCTCTGCCCTGCCCTGCAAACACGATTGGGAGTTTAGAGAATCCCTGCTAGATTTTTTTAAAAAAGGTTATGTGCGCTTGTGGATACATGATTGAGAATGTGGGCAAATTGTGAGATTCTTCTTTGATGAAGAGCAAGCTTTCTATTTACAGCATGCTTTCAAAGTACCTCCTGATTGCTTGCCTCCTTTGACCCCCAGGTCCCCTACGAGGTAGGAAAGAGCAGGCATTGCTATCCACATTCTGCAGAGGAGAACCAGACTCAGGCTCGGCCCCACGCTGGCAGTCGCTGACCCTGGGTCCAGGCCAGCTCTCTCTCACTGACTTGCCTTGCCTGCGCCAGGGAACAGGGCATGCCCACACAGTGCCCAGGCCTCCTTCCCCCAGCAGAAGGTGGGCTTTGCTGGAAGGAGCCCCATTTCCTCGCACTTGTTGCACAGAAGCCCGAGGGGCTGCCAGGAAGGGAAGTGGCTGGTGTTGGCCTTGCCATCCGAGAAGCCTCTGCCCTCTTATTGGCACCCTTTTCTCAGTCCTCATCCCCCTTCTGAGACGAATATCCTCCTGAGGGCTTCCATCTCTGCAGGGGCAGAACCAGGACACAGGTGAAGCTTTGGCGGGACAGGCAGGAAGCCCTCACCCAGAGCATGCAAGGATGGGTACCCTGAGGCCTGAGGAAGGTGGGAGGATGGGGTGGAGGATGCCCACTGCCCAGGGCTGCAACTCACGGTCCTCTGCTGCATGAAGGCAGCCCCAGGGGCACAGCAGGAGGCCTTGGAGCAACCCAGTGGGGTGTGTGTGAGAGAGGGGCAGACAGACAGATGGAGGGAGGCCCTGTGCAGAGTCAGCTCTACAGATCTGGCATCTCCAGGATGTCTGTCTTGGGTCTGCCTGCCACATCTCTTGGCCTCCAGGTCCCCTGCAGTGCTCTAGAAAATACCAGCTGAGCTCCCTGGCCATGAAGGACTCACAGCACAGTCTGTCCGGTGGACATCCAGGTTCCGGGCCCGCCTCTAGCCCCTTTGTGCCACTTAACCCTTCTGGTCTGGGTGTCCTCATCTGTAATGCAGGGTGAGAGCCCCCTGCATACCAGGCTGTGCAGCTTCCAAGAGATGGTATATGAGACCAAACTGTCAACTATAGTGTAAGGGCCAAGGCCCCCAAAGGATTCTGGACTTGGAGAGTTTTGGGGAGGGCTAGCCTGTGCTCTCAAATTGGTCGCTACTTCCATGCTGACTGTAAGCAGGGATGGACCCAGTGTGTCCAGAGGCTGCCTGTAAATGGGACCATCTGACAAAAGAAAAGCTGCGTGTCTGGGTGGGGCATGCAGGCAGTGCTGGGTGTCCCAGGGGGCCCAGTCAGGGCACCATCACCTGGCAGGCAGGTGGCTGTGCGAGGCCGCCGCCCCCAGGCAGGGTGCACATGTTGTCAATAGTTATGAGTGAAGGCCAGGCTGGCCAGGTCCTTCACGACCAGCTAGCCCACAGCCAGCCCATGCTTGGACCCCTTTAAATGTCGCAACAGGGGCCAGCTGTCCCGGAAAGGGAAAGCTCCATCTGGACCTTATGTGTGCCCAGACCCACACTCCTCTCATGGGCCTGCAGAAGCCTGATTCCACCAAGCAAACAACAGCCTTGGAATCAGTGAGGCTTGGTCTGAATCCAGCTCCATCCCTGGACAATTCACTCACCCTTCCTGGGCCTCAGTTTTGTCCTCTGTAAAATGGGACTAACAATAGTACCTACTTCAGAGCGTTCTTGGGATGATTGTGAGAACACATAAACCATCCCACAACTACATATAATATATAACATGATATTTTGCAAATATTCTGTAAAGGTTAACCATTGTTATTTGTTGTTGTTTATATCATTGTCTTTCCCAGAGAAGACTCAAAGTTTCTTGAGGACAAGAACCATGCTTAATTTATCTTTGTATCTCTCAGGAGGTCCAGCACAATACCTTTTATAGTAATGCAACATTAGGTGCGTTAGGTACTGATTCCATGCTCATGTCCTGCAACACTGCCATGGAGATTTTGCTTGTGATGAACTGTGAGGTGCAGGAAACACTGAACCACTGCACAGTGCACAGGTGTCTTTAGGGTCAACAAGCTCTCCTCCTCTGGTCTCCTCTCTCCCTGCCTCTCCAGGTCCCCAGAGTCCTCAGGGCTCTCACCTCCTCCCCTTGCTCCACACCAGATGGATGGAGCTCCAAAGAGCATCTAATAAATTCACAAATGCTCAGGTATGGGGAACTGGTAACCACCCAATGTGCTGTTTCTCCCAGGGATTATTTGAGTCCTAAGGATTATTTAAACTTAAAGCAGGGATTCTTAACTTAGGTGAAGGGAGGGTCTGTGTTGTAGGAGGCGGTCAAGGCACTCACAGAAACGGTCTGCATTTTCCTGGGGAGTAGGACCAGATCTTTGATCAGATTTGCTGTTGGTCTGTGAACCAAAAAAAGTTTAAGAAATGGTTCCCAAGAGCAGTGTGATCCAATAGGACTTTCTGTGACAGAGGAAATGTTCTGTATTCGCGCTGTCCAATATGGTAACCATTGACCACTTGTGGCTGTCGAGTGCTTGAAATGTAGCTAGTGCAAGTAAGGAACTGAGTCTTTAATTTTATGCCTATTAGTTAATTTAGATATAAGGCCACAAGTGGCGAGTGGTTACTGTACTGGACCATGCAGCCTGAGATGATAAAAATTCAAGGTAGAATTTTAAACATATTGGAAAGGTGGAATTATAGAGTACAAGAAGAGATTCTTGTGGGCAGGAATTTCTCAAGGTCTCTGAAATAAAAATAAAAAAAAAGACTTATTCAAACTTCATTCCTTCAGGCATGCACGCGTTAATCAGTTCATGCACCCACTGAACAGCCATGCCAAATGTGGCACCAAGACACAAAACAATGACGAAGAGAGGTGTGTGCAATTCACTGGGGACCAGAGAGTTTGCCCCAAATGTGCCAGCAGGTCCCATTGGGGATGACTTTGTAATTAGAGGAGAAGAACCACCCTACTTAGTAGTCTAATACTCATGACATTTGGCAATCCCATGAGCAAGAGAATGCTTCTTTCCTTTAGAAGGCTATTTGGTCCCAGCGGCGGGGAAGGGGAGAAAGGGGGAGGCTTGAAAAGTGGACGAAACTGAGCTATTTCCTGGATGATCAGTCTGCGTTTATAAATGGAAAATTCATGACGTTAACTTTTTATGGATGTTGGTGAGGCAACCCTGGGGAAACAAAGGAACTTAGCATCTGGCATTCATTGATTTTTAGACTTCTTTTCTTCCACTTTATCACAAGCTCACCCACTCCTGGGGTTGTGGTGAGGATTAATTAGTTTTTGTAGGTAAAGCTCTCAGAGTAGTGCCTGGCACACACTCTCTAAGTGTCTGTTATTATTATTATTGTCGAGAGAGTACCCAGCAAATGTAGCAGTGGTAGGTGCTCAATAAATGCTTATTGAATGAATGCTGAGGATGCTGAGCACACAAAATTAAAAAGCACCAAGCAGAGTCAAACAAAAGCTCAATGTCACAGTCTTCAGCAGCCTTTGCCACCTAGGAAATGGCCCATTGCCCCGGCCAAGGCATTCACAGTATCTGCAGTGACAATAAAAGAGGCCATCAGTGATGGGCTTTGTGAATGTGCTCCCGAGGGTTTGCCATCCTAGCTTTGTGACCCCCATCCTAGGGCCTTGATTTCTCAAATGAGAATGGATTCGACATTGCCTAAGAGCTGCTCCAGCTGCAGTGATCTAAGAAAATGCCACATGTTTCTAGCTGGGCCTTTTCAACACTTGAGGGATAATGACAACATCCACATCTCCTCCTGCCAAGGGAGCTCTGACAATCCACCATGTGAACATACTCAGAGACCAGAACTCTGTTCCAAATGACCCATTTTGCAACAGCTAAAGAATTTCCAGTTGTGTCTGCTAATGATCATGAACTCCAGAAGTGGGCCGGCACTGCAGGACACTTACAAGTGAGTTACGGAGGCACTCTTGGCCCTGCCGAGGAAGGAGGTAGGCCAGCGTCCACAGAAATAGACAAAACAACTCCAAAATGGTCCAAATTGCACACTATAGAATTTTTAAAACTTAATTTGGGTGAATGACCTCTTGTGTGTCTGTCCGCCACGAGGCTGTACACAGTCATAACTCCCTTCTGCTGGCTGCCTGCAGCTCTCAATGCGGTCTTTGTCTTGTCAACACAGAGTCCTTTGGCCTCCAATTCTATTGTTCTGATTTAAATGCCAAAATTGGTCTCCAGATCATTGTTAATTTTACATCCTTTTAAAAGAGGAGGGAAAAATGGAAGCTGAGCAGGCCCCCTAGGCCTGGACAACATTTCAAGATGAGAGGCAGAGGATCAGTTGGGTCCAGGGCAGCGTTGTTAGAAGACTTTGTCCTGCAAAGAGCTTGTCATGCTCAATTGGGGATCCAGGCTGTGAAGAAGAATGTGTGTTGGCGTCTCTTGGAATGGCCTCGATCTCTAGTGAAATCCTTCCAGGCTGGACATTTCTAAAGAGAGATAACACTAGATCTGTCTTCCTAACCAGTGGTGAGATTTCTTTATTCTCTCTCTTGTCCTCTGACCAGAATAGTGATGAGAGGTGAGGTAAGGGAACTGGGGTTTGGAGATGGCACAGACCTGCACCAGCACTGGCCGGTTCAATCCCTTCCTAGTTATGTAATATGGAACAAGTTTGTTCCTCTCTCTGAGTCTCAGTTTCTTTACCTGTGAAATGGAGATGTTAAATCTATTTTGTAGGGTCACTGGGGGATAAAATTACTGTATATAAATGAAGTTACACATTAAGAGGGAGTTTTTGTTAGCATTATTTGCTTTATTCAACACCAAGATCTTGGGACATCCACTTGGCTCCACCCATCTTGGTTTTCTTAAAGAACTTTCTTTTCACCTTCAAACTGGACTTTCAAAAAACCTGTGCATTTAACTCCAAGAGCCATGGTTTTGTTTTTTGTTTTTTTTTACATTTCTCAATTAAATGTAATGGATACATATAAATTTTTTTTTTTTTTTTTTTTTTTTTTTTGTAT
>JAKSZT010054396.1:10081128-10115122 GCA_026826555.1 Tolypeutes matacus
TATATTACACAATATATTTGGTTCATAGTAATGCATTCATACAGTATTTGTCTCTTTGTGTCTGGCTTGCTTCACTCAACATAATGTCCTCCAGGTTCATCCATGTTGCCATATGCTTTATGACTTCATTTCTTCTTACAGCTGCATAATATTCCATGGTGTGAATAGACCACAGTTTGTTTATCCATTCATCTGTTGATGGACACCTGGGTTGTTTCCAACTTTTGGCAATCGTGAATAATGTTGCTATGAACATTGGTGTGCAGATGTCTGTTCGTGTCACTGCTTTCCATTCTTCTGGGTATATACCCAGTAGTGGTATTGCAGGGCCACGTGGCAAGTCTATATTCAACTTCTTTAGGAACTGCCAAACAGTCCTCCATAGTGGTTGGACAATCCTGCATTCCCACCAACAGTGAAGAAGTGTTCCTATCTCTCCACATCCTCTCCAACACTTGTAGTTCTCTGTCTTTTTAATAGTGGCCAGTCTGATAGGTGTGAAATGATATCTCATTGTAGTTTTGATTTGCATTTCCCTAATCATGAGTGATGTTGAGCATTTCTTCATGTGTTTTTTTTTTTTTTTTTTTTTGCCATTTGTATTTCTTCTTTGGAGAAATGTCTATTCAAGTCTTTCACCCATTTTTTAATTGGGTCGTTTGTCTTTTTATTGTTGAGTTGTAACATCTCTTTATATATCCTGGATATTGAACCCTTATCAGATATGTGATTTCCAAATATTTTTTCCCATTGAGTTGGCTGCCTTTTCACCCTTCTGACAAAGTCCTGTGAGGTGCAAAAGTGTTTAATTTTGAGGAGGTCCCATTTATCTAATTTTTCTTTTGTTGCATATGCTTTGGGTGTATGGTCCAAGAAACCACCACCTACTACTAGGTCTTGAAGATGTTTCCCTACATTTTCTTCTAGCAGTTTTATGGTCCTGGCTTTTATATTTAGATCTTTGATCCATTTTGAGTTGATTTTTGTATAGGGGGTGAGATAGGGGTCCTCTTTCATTCTTTTGGTTATAGATATCCAGTTCTCCCAACACCATTTGTTGAAGAGACTGTTTTTTCCCATTAGCGTGGGCTTGGTAGGTTTGTCAAAAACCAGTTGACTGTATAGGTGAGGGTATATTTCTGGGTTCTCAATTCTATTCCACTGATCGATGTGTCTATCTTTATGGCCATGGGTTTTAATATCAATGTTTTGGACATCTTTGGCAATACATCTTTCTATGCTATCCGATCTGTGCTCACAGACCCTCCATTCAACATTTAACATTCAGCCAATATGTATCAAGTGCCTACAAATGCATTTACTGTCTAATTGGCACATCAGTGAACAAAAGAGACTCCTGCCCTGGTGGAACTCTCATTCTAGTGGAGAGGAGACAGACAAGAAATAAATATGATACATAAATAAATTATATAAATTGTAAAAAGTGATAGATGCTAAGAGAAAAAAGAGAAGGTAGAGCTGAGGACAGGGGACTGAGATGTGGTGTGGCAGTTTGGGTTGCAGTGTTAAATAGAGTGCTCAGGATGGCTCGTGGAGAAAGTGCAATCTCAGCAAAGATTTGATGGACATGGGGTAGCTGGCCAAGCAGATATCTGGGGGAGGGGTTTCTAGGCAGAGGGAACAGTTGTGCAAAGATCAAAGATGTGCTGGAGTGCTCAAGGCCAGGAAGGAGGCCAGTGTGGCTGGAGCAGAGGGTGGGGAGTATGAGAAAATATCATGGGGACAGGGTTGAAAAAAAGAGTGGGTCACAGGGCTTTGTTGGCCATTGTAAGCATCTGGGGCTTTAGTTGGCATGGAGTGGTGAGCCACTGAGGGTTTTAAGCGGGGGAGAGGAGTGACCTGGCTTACTTTTTTTTGTTTTGTTTTGTTTTGTTTTGTTTTGTTTTTACCGGGAGGTCCCGGGATCGAACCCCGGTCCCTCCATATGGGAGACAGACGCCCAACCAGTTGAGCCACATCCGACCCCAACCTGGCTTACTTTTTAAAGGGATCTTCTAGTTCTATGCTAAGACTAGATGGTAAGAAGGCAAGGGTAGTAGCAGGGGGACCCATGAGGAAACCTTTGCTATAATGAGAGGAGAAATGAAGGTGGCTTGGACCAGGGTGGTATCAGGGGAACTGGGGAGCAGTGGTCAGATTCTGGATCTATTTGAAGGTAGAAACTCCAGGATTGCTGATCTACTGGATGTGGGATGAGAGAATGAGAGAAATCACCAAGGTTTTTGGCCGAATGGGTGGGATGATAGAGGTGCTATCAGCTCAGTCGGTGAAGACTGTAGGCGGAGACAGTTTTGGGTAAGGGGAGATCAGGAATTTTGGATATGCCAAGTTTGAGATGCCTGTTAGCCATCTAAGTCAAGATGGTGTGTGGGTGTTTGGATATATAAGACTGAAGTCCAGGAAAGAGGTCTGAGCTGGAAATAAAAATGTGGGAATCATCAGCATTTAGTTGGTATTTAAAGCAACAAGACGAGACTAGATTGCCATGAGCCTTTCTTCCCACAATACTTCTGATCATTCCATAAACCAGAGTCTTCCAGGAGACAAATGAGATCGCATTGATAGTAATACTTCAGACCCTACTAGTTCCCTGCCCTTATCTACTGGTGCAGGCCTGCCAGCCTGAAATTGCTCCCCCCATGATCTGGTCTTTCTGGGAGTCCCTAGGTGATGTCTCATATGTGCTCACAGATAAGTCCAACCCTCCCAGCCATGTTACTGTGCCCTTGTCATATCTGACAGCATCTGCCAGGGTGCCTGGGCTAGTCTGTGGGTACCACTGCTTTTTCCTTTGCAGGCCCAGTGCCCCAGGCATCACAGCCCTCAAGGGTCCTGAGGCCGGGTGGGGGCAGGGGAAACATCCCTTCCACTCTGTGCTGCGCTTTTCTCCTGCCGCTCTTGGCAGCTCTCTGCTTGCTTAGGGCCAGGCTTCCCCATCCAGACCAGGACAGTCCGCAGGGTGCATGACAGTATGCCAGGGAGTACACAACGCCTCAGGGTAGATATGGTGTGTCTTACTGGAGCACGAATTTGGTTCTTTGGTAACTAATTGAAAGCATTTTTAAAAAATAGTACAAGAGCAATCATATTGAAGAGTAGAATTTAAAAATAGCGTAAAATTTGAAGTCAAAGCTACGATCATCCACAGCATCTCACCTTTGGGACTAAGCCTCAGCTCTCCCAGGAAACCTCCCATCATCTTTTAGTGCACAGTTAATCAGAAAATGTTGAAAAGGCCTGGGACTTTGTCAGGGGTTGGGAGGGAAGTAGGAGACAGAAACTCAGAGCATTTTCAACTTTTAAGTTCCTTTGTTGGTCTTAGTTAAATTAGCCAGGCATTGACCACAGCCAAAGGTATACAGGGGCAAGGTGGCAAAGTGGGGAGGGCATTATATTTCGGAGAGAAAACTCATAATTTGGTATGATGGGGTAGTAGCCTTCTTCTCCTTTCTCTCAGGTTCTATATCTGAGTTCGGGAGTCACACAGCATTGAACCGAAAGCCAGGCTTTGCATGGACAGTTTGAGATTCCAGAATGAGGTTCCTTGACAATGGAAGGCTAGTGCCCCTCAGAGATCAGAAAGGCAGGGGATGCCCTGGCCTCATCAAAAAGTCCTCCCACTGGCATTAGATAGACCTAGAGTGGTGCGTGAAGTGCCAGTACATGTGGGAGGTTGAAACAGGAACCCGGGAGGAGACGTCCAGAGAGCTTCAAGGAAGCACAGCTGGGGAGAGTCCACACCCACCGTTCCCCAACCACGCCACCCACACATCCCACACCTGGTGAACAGTCACGTGAGCTAGAAAAATGGTGATTCCAGATGATGGTGATTGTCAGAACCTTGGAGCTTATGAAATATACTCACCTCCAGGCAGCTCTTCCACACCTCCTGAATCAAAATCTAAGAAAACATGGTTTTGTAAGTGGCTCTGGGGTCCTCCAGTTTAACTTCCACATCTGCCAGAATGGTGGGCTGCAGCCTGTGGGACAGCACAAAAATATTTAAGACGTGGTCTCTGCCCCAAACATCTCAGAGACATGAACAAAAAAAGACAAAGTACCCCTTCTTGAATTAATTCAAGGCAGTGGAATTATAGCTCTCACTGGGCAAGGTTACTGAGAGCCCAGAGATGCTGGAAGGGCTTTGGGATCACAGGAGGGGCTGCCCCCACTCAGCCACCCAGTGGCCAAGAGGATTGCAAACTGTGGCATGGAACTGCAGCAGGGATTCCAGCCCGGTCTAACAGGGTGTGGGGGTCTCCTGTGTGGGCTGGCAGCACTCCCAGGGAGAACTCAGTGCTTGGGGGGATGGTGCCTGTTGAGGGGAAGCTGGTACCCAGATATCTGGAGCCTCCCCGTGGCTCAGCCCCTGCCTGGGCTATGTGGGAACTTCCTGCAGGGAGGGTAGTAGGAGTGGGCTTTTGAAGGTGTTTTCAAAAGCAGTGCTGTTTGGGAGTCCTGCTGGCAAAGTGTCCTGCAGAGTGGAGGAAGCTTGCACTTCTCCCCTGCTGGGGTCCCTGAAAATGCTGGGACCTTGCGGGGCCTATCGGTGGAGCAGTGGGTGAGGGCAGAGGAAGTGGGGATTCCAGACTGTGGATGCAGTTCCCAAAGGAGACTTGGGGGGAGAGCCAGTGCCCGGCGGTCATGGCAGGGCCTTTGAGTGGCAACAGGGTGGACTTTGGGGTGGGGGTGGGGCCCACATGAGATCTTACCTGTGAATTCCCCAAAATATTCTTACTGGAAGAATATAACTTCGTAGGGAACCCCGTGTGAGCAGGTAGATGCAATGAACTGTAACAATCTGCGTTAATACTCTTAAGTGCCCAGGCCTTCTGTGTACTGACAAACTAATGAGGCCCAGGAAAATCAGTGTGCAAGAAAAGACCCAAATATTTTGGGAGGTGAGAGGTGGGGACAAGAGTGATGAGGATGTCAGTGTGGGCTTGTATGTGTGAGGGTGGGAATGTGAGTTGCCAGGGATGGCGGAAACAGCAGCCTCCACCCAGGGGTCCCTGGCGAAGAGTCTTTGGTTATCTGAGGGTCTGACAGTCTATGAGATCCTGGAGGAGGGGCAGAGTGGGTGGGGCACCTAATCATATTGCTTATCCAGGGCACGCAGTTGCTGCTAGAACTCCTCCCCGCCCCGTGAAGGTAACCACAGACTAGCACCATCTGGAGAGGAAACCAGGGAAGTCGAGGCCAGGGACAGAGGGATTTCCCTGAGGGGGGTTCCCTGAGAAGTGAGAGCTGACTCTCGCTGGCCTGTGCTTGCCCGCAACATGGGTCTCTTAACGGATCCTGGGTGCTCCCCTTGGAGTGAGCATGGGCCCCCTGGTGAGTGCTCCCATGGCCCAGGCTGCACAGCTGGAGGCACCCACGCTCTCCCTCTCCCATTTGGGAAGGGTACGTCCCTATTCTTGCAAGAAGGTCCTACGTGCCAAGGTAACCACCCACCCAGGAGACAGGAAGCAAACTGGGCTTTGGGCAAAACTTTCAGTGCCATTAATGATTCCATTTCCTCTCCATTCTGCTACTAAGTGAGCAATTGGCATGCACCCTCACCCCCCACCCCTCAAGTCCTGGCAGAAGCTGGAGGGCTCTGCGTTCCTTGGGGGAGATTATATGACACCACCTAATTTGTTCTGAGCTCCCTGAAAGCTGCAGGGAAGATATTGGAATTGTAGTTTCCTCTGAAATACAAAAATAAAATAAAATAAAAGGTTGTGACAGAGATTTAAATGAGAATAAAATGCCAATTAACTGAGAGGTATTGGAGGAGGATCTGTTTCTCAGAAGAATCCCAGCTCGTGCTCAGTGGAGCTGTTTCAATTTCGCCCAAAGCACCGAATGGCCACACCAGGGAAGCAGACCTCAGAACAATCCAGAACTCGGTGCCAGACCCACTACTTATCACTTTAATTGACACTTACTCCATATGATGCTCATATATTCGCCGAATGGGCTCAATTTAGTTTGAAATGGGGAATTCTTTCCCCATTGAAATATTTAATGCAGCAGGCTTTAAAGCTAAATTGTTTCAATCCTAGCACTCCATCACTCTTCCAGGTTGCTTTAAAAAATACAAAAGACACCTGCAACCATGATTTATTTAGAAAATATTTGACTTTTACCAATTCCATAATTATAAAGCCTATTGATTTATACCTTTTCTTTTGTAGGACCATGGGATCGGTGACACATACACACAAATCCCACCTTTGCTAGCTATTCTGCAATCCTCCAAATCAGATTAACAAGCACAGACCCACTGAAAAGAAGTTATCCTCAGAATGAGGGTGTGATCAGTCGACTTTTTAAACAAGCAATGGAGCATGCTTTCTGCTCCATGCTGTCAAGTCCTCCCAGCGCGCTTATCTGAAAACTGTCGGTGAGAGAGGAAGACAGTGTCTTCGCTGAGAAGGCTGGGATGCTCCAGACCCTGGCTGAGCACAGGAAAGCAGGTGGGTCTCCCTGCCCTGTGTTTATTAGTCCTGACAGACGGAGTGAAAGTGCCTCGTTCACCCCGAGGTGTTACATACTGATACACTGACAGGCAATTATCTTTGGAGATAGTGCTAAAACACAATAATTAATTGGAAGAGCAAGCGAGAGAGTGGTGGCCCCAGGCCGAGGCAGAACAGTATTTCTAAAAATGCTCTGTGAGGCTGGTAATTTAGCCTCAATGGGTCATTTGATTTCCACGCCACCCCCCTCCTAAAACCTTCACAGTGCTTAGTTTTTCAAAAGCATTAGCCTTGAATGTTTCTCAGACGTCATTAAAGCGCAGACCAGCCTCCCATAGCAAACTTTCCAAAATGGTGCCTGGCAATAGGGAGAAATCAGTGCCTTAGCAAAGCTGTCTCTCACAGCCTTGCTTCTGTGATGGTACATGCTGGCAGAGTGGCTTTGTTTCAAAGCAAGGCTGACACATGTCTGCTTCAATAAAACATTCTCACGTTGGCTGACTGATTTGGTGGGAACAAGAAGTTCACACGCCAAAGCACGGGCTGACCATCATGACCCCCGCCCCCGCCCCCACCACCACCGGCAGGGGTAAGCACATATGGTTGTGTCCTGTTACTAAGAAGCATTGAGAACTGTAAGCTTTTCTTTTGCTTGTTTTACAATGGTGACATCCATTGACCTATATCTGATATTCAGCATAATATACATGTGTCAGGAGATCACACATTTGATTGAAAAGGGGGAAGAAAGAGAAGGATGGAAGAAGCATTTTACAGTTTAGCAAAAAACCTGAGTGCATGAGAAAGGATTTTTTGGTTGCAAAGGGGCAGAAACCAACTGGATTTAAATTAAAAGCAGAAAGGGGAATATTTATTTTTTGGACCCAGAGATGTCTAACAGAAGCCAAAGGAAAGCAGGCGTCCTGACCTCGGCAACAGGCCAGGACAAGAAGCCATTTGGACTCTCTTCTCTATTTCTCATCCTGAATAAGGGCTTCGTTTTCCTCTTAACTGCTTCAGCTAGCCCCTGCACCTCTTGATTGAAATTTCAGTCACATGAAGAGGGTCTTGACTCATGCCTTCTCTTGGATAAAATTTCTGAATCCTTGATCCTTCTGCCTTGTCAGGTACCCACCTCCTGTCCAAGTAAGCTCATCCCCCAAAATCATGACAGATGCCAGAGGGTCCAGTGATTCATGGGTAAGATTATATGACACCACCAAATTTGCTGCAGAGAAGGTATTGGAATTGGAATTTCCTCTGAAATAAAAGTAAAATAAAATGGAACGCTGCAACTTCCTCTAGAGGGATAAGTCACTTTGAACAAAATGGTTATGTGTGGTGTGGAGGCAGTTAGGAGTTCAATGTGAACAGGGAAGATAACCAAATGATTTATACTACAAAGAGATATAGAGAAATACTGGGTAGATTTTAAAACAGGAAGATTTTAGTCCTAATTGTGGTGAGTTCATTGAAGAAAGTAGCTTAAAGAGCAGCAGACAGAATTTAGCTGTTGTATGCACCCTGCCTTGGACGTTCGAGCCCCTTTCTTCCCTCTCCAGGAGGGGCATTTTACAGATCTCTAACATCCTGGGTTTCCTGTTCTGTCAAGAGAGCCAGCTGGGACAATCTGCATCTCTCTGTGGTTTAAAAGGTTTAAAAGGTTTGGTAGAGCTAGACTCGTTTACCTTTCTTTTATTTGCTGTGAAGGAATTATTTAATTTGGGTGTTGTAGAAGACTTAACTCTTCGTAATACAAGTGATAGAAACTCAAATTAGTCTGGCTTAAACAAACAAAAAGGAATGGGCCATTGTACATGGCATCTGGGAAGTCCCTTGGTTAGTCAGAGCAGGCACGGCTGTGTCCTGGCAGTCTTGATAAAGGCTCTCTCTTACCCTCCTCCTTCTCTCAGTTGATTCCCCGATGGTTTGCTCCATTTACTGCTACCGAGATGCATTTTTCTCCCTGTAGTCAAGAAAGATGACCGCCAGCAGCCCCAACCTCATGTCCTCCTGGCATCTCCTGGCATGTCCTTCCAGCTCCAGCAAAGTCCTGGCAAGACTGACTGGCCCCACTTGGGTCATGTGTACATCCCTGAACCAACCACTGCACCCAGGGCTGGCCTGGGTCCTGTGTCTATCCTCACGGAGTGGGAGGGCTCAGGACACCATAATTGAGCACCTCCCAGACTACATGGTGTCAGAAAGGGGTGGTGCTCTTAAAAGAAGAGCTGAGCGCACACAAACCATACCCTATCCCCTTGGGTATTCATCGTGTGTATCAATGTCAAACACTGACCAGGGCATATAGAGGGCCAAGAAACTAGAAATCCACAAATTCATCCAGAAATGTTTCCAGAGCTCACGGTCTCTTAGCATCCTATCACAAGATGCCAAGAGTTCAGAATCATGTAAGATTACAGAATGGGTCTTCTGATAATCTGTCTCCAAGATTAGAGTGACATTTTCTTTTATAGGCTATTTCCTCTGATATCTCCCACAAATATTCTCACCCTTATCATGGAGTCTAGATTGTTATGGTGATGGAAGCAACTAGGGGACTGTGGGGGAAAATGTTTCAATGGGGAAGATATTCTTTTGGTGGTTTGCTTGTTTTTGTTTTTTCTTAACTTTGTATTTTAAGATAAGCGTAGATTCACATGCAGTGTATGAAATAATACAGAGAGACCTGTACACCCATCACCCATTTCCCCCCAATGTTAACACCTTGCACTACCATAGTAGGGTCTCATTACCAGGAAATTGACATGGATATAATCCATGGACCTTATTCAGATGTCACCAATTTTGCCTCCACTCATTTGGAAGGCTGGTTTTTAATCTGTGTACATTTTTCTCAAAAGTTATTTCTTTTAGCTGGGTTGATGCGGGTGCTTGTGAGGGGAGCAATGACATGTCCTAAGTTCTTGCATGCCAGCTGGTCTCTGCCTTCCCTCCATTATTCTGGGATCTGGTAAATCCCTGCCTGGAAGGGAGATGATCTAGATGACTGAACATAAATTGATTATTCATTCTTTCAAAAATACTTATGAAAGCATTGCATCATACCAGGTACCATGAGGGGCACAGAGGTTCCTGGAAATATGTGGGACAGTGAAATCTGAGAATGTCAATTCCCAATTGCAGACCTTGGGATTTATCCAATAGGCATTGGAGAAACATGGATAGTATTGTGAAAATATGTTGTAGGCAGCAAAGCATAGGGTGGACTGGGAGGGAAAGAGACTGAAGGAAGAGAGACACCCAAAAAGTTAAAGCAAGAGTTGAGTAACAGATAACAAAGGACTGAAACCAAGCTGTAGAAGTCAAGAAAATGGGTCACGCTGGGTATACACAAGAGTTGTAGAGTGGGCAGGGCTTTGACCTGGTTAGGGGTGTGGTGTGTGTGTGGGGCTGAGTGACTTTAGAATGCTGTGTGGGCATTTGAGTGTTAAAGAAGGAGGAGCCAGAGACAAACCAGGGTGATTAGTGTGATCAGTGGGCTGTGGTATATTAGCAGAGCTGGAGAAGACTAAAGAGGAGCAGGTTTGGGTGGAGGAGAACATCAGCTTCATTTTTGTTTTTGTTTTTTTCAATGAACATTTTATTTGGGAATAATTTTAAATTTATAGAGAAGGTACAAAGATAATACTGAGAGTTCCCACATATGCCTTATCTGTTTTCCCCTACTGTTAACATCTTACATAACTGTGTAGCACTTGGCAAAACGAAGCAATTAACATTGGTCTAAAGTGACTCAGACCCGACTCCTATCTGCAGACATAATATTAGTTCTGCCTAACTCTCGGGTTAAAGTTTTTTTCTCTGGTTATCCCCCAAAGGCCCAGCTTTGGGGCATGACACTACTATTAACTAAACTCCAGGCTTTATTTGGATTTCACCAGTTTTTTCCCTAATGACTTTCTTCTGTTACAGAATCCAATTGAGGATGCCACATTGCTTGTAGAAGAGCCCTATTTTTTATTCATTTCTTTTGAATGATTAATAGAACACTGGAGTGGGTCTATCCCTTCTGAGCATGGGTGATCTCATCTCTGGAGTTTGGCTAAAACTGGCAGAAAGTAGGGGTGAGTTGGAAAGGATCAGCCTGCCAACGTTTTAATTTTCATTTTCCAAAGTTTTGTAGGTATTGCTTCTCTTCATCTGCCTGGGGATTTTTTCCCGGGCATCCTGCATGAGGTCGGGGGATGCATGGCATAACTCTCCAAGTTCCTTCTTATCTGCTAAGGTGCAGAATAGGAGTGGAGTGGGGTTGACAGTTGAGCCCAGTCTGCCTTCCCCCTGGCATTTGGACATGCTGGACATGTCTGGCAGGCTGGCGGGGTGGGAGTTGCAGGGGGTCTTCCTGGAAAAGAACTATTGTAAGAGAAGGGAAGGTGGGGGCGGAGGTGGAGGTGGAGGTGGAGATGGTCAAGGAAGCAGTTTGAGCTCCACACAAAGCCTCAGTGGACAGAGGGAAGGATGGTTCCAAGTACAGCTCAGTGTGCTGGAGAGGGGCACAGGGGAGAGGAGGGGGTACCCCCACATCAGTACAGGGTAGAGCAGTTTGACCCTGCAGGCTTCAGCTGGGCATCCTCATGGGGCCATGGTTCTGCTTCAGCAGTGGGGCTCTGGCACACCATCAGGGTCAGGAGAGGGGCAGGGAGCTTGGCACAGCCACGGCAGTCACGTGGAGGACGATAGTGTGCCAGCTGCCCAGCAGCACACTGTTGATGGCCCCAGCCTTGAGTCCCTGCAGTGGAGAGGGGTGGCCCAAAGGTAGGCCCTGTGCCCAGAGGTAAGGGGCCTTCACGAGGGGTACAGGCCACAGAGGCCAGGGCAGCCAGCCAAGGCTGAGGGAACACGTTTGGGAAGATAGGTGCTCCCCACCCCCACCCAAGGAATCCTAGAAATAAGACGAGGAGACTTGAGAGGAAAGGTTTATTCACTTGTTTGTAACCTGGGAGGGCAGAGTGGGTCCAAGACACTTCTTGGCATTGTTCACAATTGCCAAAAATTGGAAACAACCCAGGTGAAAGGATAAACAAACTGTGGTCTATTCACACGATGGAATATTATGCAGCTGTAAGAAGAAATGAAGTCATAAAGCATATGGCAACATGGATGAACCTGGAGGACATTATGTTGAGCGAAGCAAGCCAGACACAAAAGGACAAATGCTGTATGATTGTGTTACTATGATCCAAATATATTATGTAACGTATTGTATGATTTTTAAAAAATTTATATGCACCCAGAACATTTAATTGAGATATGTATATTTTTATTCAACTCTGTTTTCTTTTTCTTTTTAAAATAGTATTTATATTTTCAATTTTTACATGTACAAAATAAAATTTAAAAATTTTTTAAAAGAAGAAAAAACCCATTTATTAGAAACATCACTTGAGTTTTGAACTGGATATATACTATGAATATTGAATCCCTGAAAGTGTCAAGTCTGTAACACCTCCCCTCTCCTAATAGCACAAACTCTTCCTTCAAACATCTGTCATTTTTATCAAGAAACTAATAAAATAAAATGGAAAAAAATGATACGTCCTGGGACATATCTTGACAGTGTGGCATATAAAAGCAAGGACAGCGCTTCTTTCCCCCAGTGTCCGGGAATAAAGCTGCCCAGGGAAACTCTGCTTGTTCCAGATGGGGTCACATGCCCTTGACTGGGCCAGTCACTGTGGCCTGGGAGTTGGCCAGGCCTGGCTGGCACTGTTGGGGCAGCGTTATGAGGCCCACGTGGAGTGATGGAGGGGCTGTTCCCCAACGGGCTTGGGGTGCTGGACCAGAAGGAGAGGCAGGGGGTGCTGGGGGTCCAGCAGCCAAACACACTGTCATTCCTCTACAGGGATGCAGGGTTCTCCTACTGCTCAGTGGTATCTGGGATCCCTGCCCTCCCACCAGGGTCCCACATGGGAATGCACCTTACTTCCAGGCTCTCCTGGCTTCTCTCTCACCCTCAGTCAGAGCCATTATGTCCATTCCTTATCTGCTTGAGTAGTGGAAAACAGTAACTAATCTGAGATGCAAATCCTCACAAAAATGGGAGCGAATGGGCTAATGTCCATTGAAGGCTAAAGTCACATTGACCTTCAATGCCTTAATCTACATAAATGGAGGATCTTCTTGGAGGGAGCAGGATTTGCAGTTCCCTCTCACTCCAAGTCAGCCATGAGACACTGGATTAATCCTTCTGGAAGAGAAAGTTAACCATTGTGGCTCATTATTTGACTGTGGCCATTCTGACTCAAAATTGGCAGCCTCTTCTGGGACCTAGCCTCATGGCAGGCTTCACTCGAACTGAATGACTCACTGTGTCCTTACACATTCCATGCCCACCCCACCCTCCATACCTTGCTTGGGCTGGTCCTCATGCTCATAGGCCCCTTCCCACCACTGTCTCCACATAGCTGGATCAAGAGATGGCTTAAATACACCATACTCCCGAAATCTTTCCTTCTTCTTCAACTCAGAATGGTTTTTCCTCCTCTGACCCCTTAAAACATCATGTCACATCACATCACTACCGATTTCTTGGAAAGCCAGGACCCTTAGTACATTCTTCCTCTTAATCTCCATGACAGCCTTGAGAGGGAGCACAGCCTCTGAAGAAGAAGAAACAGAAGCTCAGAGAAGCCCTGATGTGGTAGAGGAATGCCACTTTTAAGTGGCAGTGGTGGGATCCTGCCCAGGTCTGTGGGTCTCCAAAATCTGCTCTCCTTCCCTGATGCTCTGCCCGGCTCATCTTTTCTACAGATTCAATATGCTTGTTCCAGACATGAACTATGGTTGTCTCTGCATTCCTAAATGTTCCCAGCACAGTGGCTGCTAAGAAACTGCTCACTACATGTTGTACAAGCAAGGGAGGGGAAGAGGAGAAAATGGGTAGTTTGAATCCATATACTCAAATCATAAGCATTAGGGGGCTAAATTAATTGCTTGAATTGGGATTTAGTTGGAGCTTAAGACAACAGCTGCTTTATCCTGAGTACCAAGAGTACCAACTGGGTATGGCAAGAAATGATCCACAAGATACATACCTGAGACACCGTATCCACCTTAGATAAGCTCAATAAACTGAGGGTGAACAATGAACTACTATTTAAATGGCAGGAACAGGGAGCAGGAGTAGATCAGTAGTTGAGCACCTTCTTCCTATGTAGGAGGTCCAGATTCAATCCCTAGTACCTCCAAACAAACAAACAAACAAACAAACAAACAAACAAACAAACAAACAGCAGGAACAATCTATTCAAGCCCATAAGTGGAAAAAAAAAAGAGCATTATCTCTCATCTTTGGATGAAGTTGGAGAATACAGCATAGGCTGGACTAGAACCTGGATCTGCTGGCTGCTAGTCTGCCCTCTGTCAAGATCCCTCTTTGTCTTTGGTGCTCTGCTTGCTCACTAGACTGTGTCTAGGTGTGGAGGTCTCTTTCCTTGTCCTCGTGGCTCAGCACCAGATGAGCAGCCCTGGCTGGAAAGAGCACTGAGATGCACTTACTGCCTTGGCCAAAGCTCCATCCCTGGGCCTTGATGTTGGGAAGCAAGGCCCTAAGGCATTTGCTGAAGTCGGTGTGACCACTAGGCCCCCCCATGTAGTGAGAAGGAAGAAACTGAACACCCAGAAACAAAGCAGCATGTAACAGTGGGGTGTGCAGCCACAGAGGCCACATCTGGTCTGATCCCCTGGGGAGGGTGGCCTGTCGTTTCTGCCTTGTGTTTGCAGTAGGGGGGCTGGGAGTGGGCGACAAGGAGGTCTGGGTGAGGCAAGCCCCAGAATCATGGGCCCCAGGCCCCTGGACCTCCTCCAAAGGGGGGACCCTAATTTATGAGTGGGGGAGCCCTAGGAGGTCAGAGTGGAGAAGAGCTGAGTCAACAACTGGGGTGTACAAATGGGGTTCCACGGAGGCTGAGCAATGGCTTGTCATCTCCACGCTGCTTTCCACTGAGTTGTAAAACAGGTCCCATGTGAGGGTTCATTTGGGAGAGGGAATGGATGCACCTCTTTAAAAAGTTTGGAACTAGCGATTTACTCCCAGCTGCTTGGCTTTGCCTGGGGATGCTGGAGGCCAGAGGAGCCATGAGCTGCCCCAGACTCCCGGAGGGCTAAGAAGAAAGGGGTTCACCGATGCTTGCCCAGTCCAGGAATAGCACTCAGCAACCTGCCAGTGTGAAGAGCTCTTGGTGCCATCAAGCCATTTCGTTTTCTGCCTGGGCCTGTACATTCGAGAGTCTCGACTGGCCCAAGGTTACATTGGGCAATTGGGGTCACAGATAAGATTTGGGGCCCACCCCAAGGGATCTCATTCTGGTACTGCACCCACATCGCCCCAAAGCCTCCAGTTCTGAAGACTTTTGCCTCCTTCTCCAGATGAGGTTCACACACACAGAGGTGCCAGTGGGGAGGGCAGAAGCTGACGCCTGTCACAGCACTCTCCATAAACCACACCACCCACCACCACGTTTGGGCCTGTCTTCTTTTAAATACATCCAGAGCCTCACAAGAGGGACGTGGCGTCAGCCTCTCCTCCAGGCCACCCAAGAGCGGGGCGCCTGCCCACACCCACCCCTTCACAAACAACAGTGCTCTCTCTTGCCGCTCGCCCGATTTCCAGGGCCGCTAAAGTGCGGGGCAGGCGTTGGTTGAAGCTGTAGCAAACTGGGCCAGTGCTGCCTGCGACGAAATACACCAGGTTGTTTTCAAAGCACCTTTCTCTCCTCTCCTTTCTAATGAAAACCCTCATGTAATCCGTTAGTGCAGCGTCTTCTGGAGCATGAATTATTCAGAGAAGTCTCTGTTCCGTTATCTCCCCTCCCGGGGGACGCCCCTACCATTGTCCGCCCTGATGGGTCATTATGCACTCTGTGAATTTAATCTTTTAGGCTATCCGGTCGCACAGAAAAAAACGTATGAATAACAATTTTCCTGTAATAACCTTCAACTAACCTTTCAACCAGAGTGAGTAATTCCAATCCCATTTTCACATCAAGAGGAGTCAAAGGCAGGCAATTACCTCTTATCTCTTTCAGAAGCTGCCCCCACATCCTCTGCACCCTTAATTTTTAAAGGGGTGTTGAAGAATGTACTGGGAGCCAGAGGAGGAAAGGAAGCCTGCGGAGGGGGCGGGAAGTGCTGGGCTGGCAGGAGGCAGGGTAGTGCGGGGACCCGCCCCAACGTCCTCCTGGGGCCCCGCCCTCCCACGACCACACCCCACCTGGTTTTCTTGCCCCACTGAAGGCAGCCACCCATTCCTTCCCTCGCCCCCCTGAGAGGGAAATTCTGCCCAGATTTCCACAAAGTCCTTCCAAAGTTGGAAATTTCAGATGGGCTGACCCCAAAAGGGAACCCGAGGGGGTGGGGGCCTGTGCCCACCCCCAGGAGCCCCAGCCTTCATCCCCTGGCTCCTTACAGTGCTGAAGCCTGGAAAAGGCCTGGAGTTTGGATTCAGGTTGAACTGGTTTTGAGACCTGGCTCTTCTAGCTGTGTGACCTTGAATAAGTCACTTCACCTCTCTGAGCCTTGGAAGGGCCTCTTTGGTAAAAATGGGGATTATGATATCTTGAGATGTCATTGTGGCAATCTAATGGGATATCGGTTGAATGCAAAGCCCTGGGCTCATATCAGTTCCTCCAATGAGGCTGAGGCAGCCCCACCCACATTTCCCCCATCTCCTTTTATCACACCCGAGTTCAGCATGGTCCAGAGCACCCTTCTCTCTTCCCCCAAACACCTTGGCCGTGAGCAGGATCTGACACACTCGTCCACACTCAGGTCTGAGAACGGCTGCTCCCAGAGGCTTGACTAATCCACAGAGAAGGGAAGCCCCTGCCCCCCATGCCTGGCCTCTCAGCCCTTTACTCGTGGCCTACATCTTTGATTCTGCTTTGTCTGTTTTACCCTTTTTTTTTTTTTTCAGCCAAAAGGAAAAAAGCAAACCCAGAGCATGAAGTGACTTCTTCAAGTCAAAAATCAGAGGGTTAGGAACAGATCCTGGGTGAGGACCCCCGTGTCCTGACTCCTCGCCTCTTAGAGTTACTTGCACGGTGGCGGTTCAGGAATAAGCCTCGCACGGGTGGTGGGGGATGTGGGAGCCTTGATATCCCTGGAGTCAAACCCGGCAGGCCTAGCCTCCTCGAGCCTCTTCTCTAGGCTCACAAAATGGTCAGAGACCTGCTTTCTGAAGAACAGAAAAATCCCTTGATGGAATAATGGCACTCTTGGCAAACATGGAGAACACCCGGAGGCCTGTCTGGGTGGCTGGGTCTGCCCAGAGAGAGGGAGCAGGAGGCAGAGAGGGAGGTGCTGGCAGGTGAGAATGAGAGAAGAGACCAGGTGAGCAAGCACCTGGCTCCCGGGGAGCAGGGCTTGCCAAGCATTGGTATTCAGACTGCCAGTTATGTCCTGGGGCTCCGGGCCAGCCGTCCTGGCTCAGGCACACACAGGGCAGGGAGCACGGCCTCCCAAGGGTCATCTATCCCGCAGCCTCCTCCCAGGCCCTGCCCAGGACATCAACCAGCCCTGTTTTCACACAGCCTGGAGCCCCGACACTTGATTTGCCTCCTTTCTGCTTCAGAGATGCTCTTTCTAGAATCTTCCTGCTTCTCTCTCTCCACTTCTCTTCCCCCAGAAGTCTTCCCTGCTACAGCTAGTTTGTCTTAGAAGGCTGGAAGGCAGCAGGCTTGGACTCGGCCCTTCTTTCCTCTCTGTTCCAAGGTCTGCTGTATTTTTGTTCAGACTTTCCTGGTTGGCTCCCTCTTGCGCGTTGTACAGCTCTGACCCACCCTGCTCTGCGTTGTGCAGCTCTGCTCAGGGGCCGAGCCCCCAAGCCCTAGCCCTGTCTCCACGACCCTTTGCTCCTGCAGAGAGCGTTCTCCAAAGGCTTGAAGGAAAGACAGAAAACCACTGACAGTGGCTGTCTTTGGACCATGTGATTATAGTGAGTTGTTTTAAGCTTTACATTTTCCCCTATTTTTCCCTACTTCTTGGTAGTTTTCAAGCTTTAAAAGATGTAGAAGGGGGCGGATGTGGCTCAGATGGTTGAGCGTCTGTCTCCCATATGGAGGGACCTGGGTTCGATCCCCGGGACCTCCCGGTAAAAATTAAAAATAAATAAATAAATAAATAAATAAATAAGATGTAGAAAAGTGACAACCACAAAGAACAAAAAACTTTATGGAAGGCACCTTTCTCAATGTGTTTACTCTCCCACTTAAGATCTGGTAGTGATTCTCTGTGCCTATGAACACACAATTATTGAGAATCTCCTGGGCACTGCTGGGCACACAGTAGGGCCACACAGCAAGCCAGGCTTATGATTGGTGGGGGCTGCCCATGATGCACTTGCAGTCAGGGGCTGCTGGAAGACCCTCGTCAAAAAAACACACTCCACTTGCTGCTTGAGGGTGATGCCAGGACTTGTCACCAGACCCAGCCCCCCAAAGGACTCATACCCGAAGCACTGGGGCCATAGGAGAAAGATGTTTGGCTGAAACTGTCTGGGATGCTGGGTCCAAGAAGCCCTGCTTTGGGCTCCTCCACCAGACTGTAATGATCTTCTCTCCCTCACACCACAAAGAAGCATAGGCAGGGGATGGATGTGGCTTGAGCAGTTGGGCGCCCACCTCCCACACGGGGGGTCTCGAGTTCGGTTCCCAGTGCATCCTAAAGAAGATGAGCAGAGGCAATGAGCTAATGTAACGAACTGATGGATGAGCAGACACAACAAGCAGAGACCACGATCAGGCAATAGACACAGTGAGCAGATAACACGCAGAGAGATGAGGGAGCCATGGGGGTGGGGGGAGGAATGGGAAAAGAAACTAAACTTAAAAAAAAAAAGAAGTGATGGCGCCCTCAGATTCCAGGTGTCCACCGCAGTGCTAGACAGAGACAGCGGAGCAGCAGGGGATCCCATGGAGACTGCCAGGCTGGTGGGAATTGACAAGGACCTCAGGTAGGGGCAATGTTACTTGGCAGTTGATGTGAGACCCAGAAGATACCAGTCCTTTCAGCCGCACATGGGACCCACCTGGCTTGTTTGTGGGTCCAGGCAAAACAGCCCTGGGCCTCCTGGAAGTACTTGGCAGTCCAGACTTCCCAAGGCATGACCGTGCTGCTTTGTGGAAGAGGGTACAAGAACCTCCTCTGTGACTATAGAAATACGAGCCCATTTGAACTCACAGATGTTGGGTACACATGTTATCATGCTATCGTGGTGGGCTGTTTACACACCTGCCTTCTCCTATGGATTGTGGGTTTTTTGGGGTTGGAGATCATGGGTGACCGTGTCCTTTTTCCCCACAGCAACTTACTAGTGCCTGGGTTCTGGCAGAGAAGGCAGAGCTTTTCAAAAGCACAAGTGTGAGTAGGTGAAGGGGAGAAGGATACAGAATGGCAGTTGAAGGCATGCAGAACACACCTAGTGGCCACCATTCAGGGATCCCTGGACTCAGGGCTGGGCACCAGGCACCTAGGAAAGGGAGCCCAGGCTGCCTGTGGAGGAGGCAGCTCCTCCAGAGAGCAGCCCAGCAGAGACAAGAACATTTGGCTTTGGAGTACTCTCACCTGGCCTTGGATCCCAGCTTATGGCCTGTGCTATCTTAGAAAAATATTTAAACTCTCAAACCTCAGTTTTCAAATCTGTAGAAGGAGGATCCCATTGTGTACCATGGAGTTGGTATGAGGATGGTGATGATGGTCACTATGGTTAGTAGCAATAGTAGTAGCTGTATCATCTTCTTGCTGTCTACTGGGTCCTGAGCCAAGCACTTTATGTGGATTGTGCCATTCAATCATCCTTATGAGACAAGCATTATTTCTTCCATTTTTAGGCTCAGAGAAGTGATGTGATTTTTCCAAGGTCACATAGGCAGTGAGTGGCCTTTTTCCAAGGATGTGAATCTGGGTCTGTCCAGTCTGAACCTATGTGTTTAACCAGCCCTGAGACAGACAGCTCAGATGAAAGTTTCACGCGTCCAGGCCTGGTGCTGCCGGCTTCTGCTCCTCTCCACCCTCAGCTCCCTCTCAGGAGGACCCTTTCATACAGTTCTTTATGCTCTAAGCAACAAAATCTTATTATAGGTAGTGGGCTTTTATAATTTTCTTTTCCAAAAACAGAAACCCTTTCTTTTGAGGGACCATGCCCCAAGTCAAATCAAAACTCATTTTTTTGCCCCAGTGGCCCCACCATGGTCCCTAAAGAAAGCACTAGTATATGTCCTGCCCTTTCCTGGCTGCCAGGGAGCCCAGCCAGGATCCTTAGAGGTAAATCCCATTGTTCCCCCAAATGGACCAGGCATGGGCCAGGCAAGGGCCAGGAAGGGCCATGCTGATGTGCCCCGGTTCTCCCCAAAAAGCACGTTCAGAGAACAGGATGGGCAGAGGCTTCTTCTGCTGGCTTGGCTCCTGCCTCCCGGATGTCACTGCACAAAAGAGTGGAATGGTTGGAGTGGTAGAGACTCCGAGCCTGGGCAGCTTGTGCCTTCTTTGGGGGGCATTCCCAAGAGAGGTCCCTCAGTGGCCCCCAGGAGAAGATGGTATACTCCCTCCCCATTCTTTGATGGCCCAGCTGCATCCTTGTGCAAATTAGGCAAAAGAAGTTCCATCCTTCAGAAGCTCACTTCCGAGGGCCAAAATCAGCATTACTGTGCACAGATTTGAGGACTACAGTGTGAATGGTGCCCTCTAGAGTTGTGCAATGCGCGCCTTGCCCAACTCCAACCAGCAGTTCTGCCAGCGCTTACCAGAAAACGACACCTTTCCCACAAGCCTCACCACCCCCTCCTGTTTGGCTGCTCTTTGATTTGCTATTATTCTTGTTGGCACATACAGCGCTAAACACTCTGCACGTGCCGTCTCTAACCTCACAACTATCCTGACAGGTAGGTACTACTTTTCCACTTTCCAGGGAGGAATGTTAAGGCTCTGAGAGAATGAGAACATTTCCTAGCTCAGAATTCAAACTCAGGTCCATCTGGGCCCAAAGCCCACATACTTAATCCATCGCCATCTCCCTTCCCTTCTCCTGGAGAGTTTGTGTTGGAGCCTGGTACAGCTTCTTGTGCAGGGGAAGCTCACAGCAAGGCTGGGAGAAAACGCTCTCAACTTTTGCTGTGTGTTCTCTCAGATGGTTCCCATTTGAGTGTGTATAAAAGAGCAAAACTGAGCTGAAGAGCCAACATTTGTGCTGTAAAAACATGTCATATCAACAACAGTTACCTTTTCCCCAGAGCAAATTCTGTTGTATATATGTGTGTTTTTCAATTTTTCTGGAGGTGGGGGTGTTGCATTTTAACGCCTGATTTTGGCACTTGGTGAAGAAAAATAATTGAGATGCTGATGGCCAAATTTTCCTCTATCCCATCTCGCAAAAACTCGAGTTTATGTTTAAATTTCATGCAGCAGAGTTATATACACAGTGCATGAGGGCAGCTGTTCAAAACGTAACATTTATAGCTCCACTGTATTTTTTTTTCCCTTTGCAAAAGAGAACCAAGACATAAATACCACCCCCGTCTGACTGCACACAAGGTATGTATGTATGTGACAAAAATAAAATCCTCCGGGATTTCCACAGCCCGGCGTCGTGCACACAAGCAACTCCACATGTCAGCGCAGATTGCTAGCAGGTGTGGCTCCGGACGAGGACGTACATAGCAAAGGAGAGGCTGGGACAACTGTGCAGATGGTGGGGAGATGGCAGACTGGAATGGGGTGTGAGTGGGGGACAGAGAGGGGCTCACCAGCTTTCTCTCCCACAGCCTGGCCCAGTCCTCTTCCCAGACTAAGCCTGAGGAACAATCCCGGGCATTGTTGCAAAAATGTGGGCTTCCAGGCAGTGCCCAAGCTCCAGGATTGACCTCCGGTAGGAGAGATGAGGGGGCGTAAATGTCACTCTAGGGTTCCGGAGCTGGAAGTAGCCACTCTGGAGAAAAGGCTAAACTTAGCCCTTACTGCCCAACGGTCGAGTAATAACCATTTTTAGGTCCCTGTGGAACCCGGGGTGACGTGTATTGGGGAGCTGTAGAGACATAGTTCATTTGAACCTCCCTTCCACCCTTCATTTCACAGTTGAGCCTCAGAGAGGCTGAGTGGCTGGCTCACAGTTGCACAGCCAATGAAAGGCAGAAATGAGCCTTGAAACCTGTTGCTCTTGTAACAGGCCTGAGGAGAGGCAGCGGAACACCCTGGGTGCCCTGAGGAAAACAGAGAACCCCACCTCACCTATTTGCAGGCCTGAAATTCCCGGAAGGAGAGTCAGCCTTTGGATTTTGATAAAATTTCCCAAAGGCATTGGGTGGAGTCCAGGGCTGTGTAAGAGAATTAAAGGGCTCTATGTGCCAAAAAGTTTGGAAAGTGCTGATTTAAACAAATGTAAAGAGGTCTCTACCCTGCAGGACTTCTCAGAGCCTTTAATATGCTAATGATCCAAGATGGGGCTTTAGCATGCAGGATTTCCCAACCCCTTCGACCAGGAAATTATTTTCAAAGAACCCCTTTCAGATCAAATGCTCTGCAGACGCACTTTTCTGTAAGCTAGATTAAGAAAGGGATGAGTTTAGCAAGGCATACTTTCTCAGGGAGGAGTAAAATATATTAATATTGGTTAAATCCTCCTACATGCAAAAAGGTTTAACAGATTAGTTTTAAATCGTCCAGAAGGCTCTGAGGAAATGGGACACAGGAAAGGTTTTTACTCAAAGAACGGAGGGAAGCGAAACCACTTTAAATCCAATTTGTGTAAAGCTTATTTAAATATGTTGCTTAAAAAAAAGTTTCGTGTTTTGTTTTTTGGCTTTTTTTTTTTTTTTTTTTGGTAGCAGATTTTGCACCAGGAGCTCTTGTGCTGAGTTGAGTGGTAAAAGACACAAATCCTTTGCTAGAGGGTCCCATGTCCCTTTCAAGGAACACACAGCCACAGGCATCACGAGAAGCACCCATTGGCTGGGGTGGTAGGGTCTGGGGGCTGAGACTTTTCTTTAAGAGGAGAAAAACTGCTGTTATCTTATGGGGTGTTGGGTGGCAGTGGGGAACATTCATGTATTTTGGGGGATGCTGTGATTCATCTCCAGCAAAGGATTTTTAAAATTGAGGTCCTAGGAGTTTGCCGGGTCCCAAGGCAGGGGCTGGCTCTCATTCATCCCCGCTGCCCTACCCCCAGCTTAGGGCCTGGTGCAAAGACCCTGGGAAATACTTGTTGAACTGAAACAGACATCCGGCCCTTGTGTTTTTAATGGGATTTCACTGTAAAAGACTCAATTTGCACACAATACTCTTTGACAGGGCTTGCCATATTGACTGTGCCCAAAGGAACCCAGGGTTTCTTGGGAGGAGAGCTAGGGTCCATATTAGCTCTGCTGCTCTGTACCCTGGTGGCCACAGGCAAGTCTCCAGTTTTCTGACTCCAGTTTCCTCACTGGAAAATAGGGATCCTAAAAGTTGCCTTTGCTTGCCTCTCAGAGGGTAGGGGCATGACATGAGAGGAGCAATAAAAGCACATTATGAAATTATGATGCTATACAAATGTTAATTATTATTACATGACAATTCATGAACTGTTAGGAAGGACTGCTCTCCTATTTAGAAATATTCTTTCCCAAAGCATGTCAAGGGGTGTGAAATTTCATCATTGGGAATGTATTCTTTTGGCTGTTAGAGATTTTCCAATCTTTAAGACATTTTCACTAAAATGCATTTGAAAGGCATCAATATTTAAGCCATTATCTCTGGACCCCTGAGAGCCTGGCCGAAGAGATGGACTTCTCCTGGCTGGCTGGAAACCGGAGTGGGGTGGGGCTGAGGAGGGAAGAACGTTTCCCCCCAGCATGTGACAGACCAGTATTACTAGCCCTTGAATGAGTCCACATGTGGCCTGGGGAACAATCAAAACGCAGATTCCGGTTCAGGAGTGGGCTATAGCATCCGCATTTCTCCCAGGCTCCCAGGCTCTGCCCATGCTGCCAGTCTGCTCACTTGGGAGAGCCAAGTGGGCAATAACAGCCAGCCCAGCTCTCCCCAGGAAGCCTGGCCTTGGCCGATGGCCCAGGCGCTGCGGGAAGCAGCATTCCTTGTGAGAGGAGAGTGGCTAAAGTTTGTAAATTTGAATCTATTGTCTCGTGTGTTCCTGGTTAGTGAGCAGTGCTCTCAATGGCTGTAAAGGTGGGGTCTTGAGACGAAGCTGGGGCCCTGCCCCAGCAGAGTCCAGGAGGAGCTAAATCTCCCCTCCCAGCCCTTCCCTCCCCTATCCCTTCCTTGCCTCCCTGCCCCACCTTTCCAATCCTCTTGCCTTGTCGTCTACCCCCAGTTCAGGTTCGTCTCTGAGCTTCTGGCTCTCTAACCTGCCTGTGTGTGCGTGGGGTGTGTGTCTGTTGTTCATCTATCATCTAGCTCTCTATCTACCATCTCTGTCTCTCTACTCTCTCACCTATCTCCCCCCATCTCATCTATCAATCTGTCTCATCTAGCTATCATCTATCAGTCTCTACCTGCCAGCCTATCTAGCCATCTATATCTCCCTACCTACCTCGGTTTTCTCTGGCCACTGGTTTCAGGAGGATAAGTGAGTCACCTTCTCACCAGGTGATGGGCGTTTGCTCCCCAGGAATCCCTGGGTTTTAGTACTAAACCATGAGCCCTTTGAGAAAAGACATGGTGCTTTTCTGTTCTGTTTGGAGCTCCAGTGCCTCGTACACAGGAAGGGATTTGGGGCAGAAGGTTCTGGGTTCTGGGCTTCTAGGTCGCATAAAAGAATTTAAGGACATGCCATAGGGTAGGCAAGAAACAAGAAAATGAGAAAAGTGCACAGTCTGAGGCATGGACCACCCATGTGCTGAGGGTGAGTCGCACACGTGGGACCCCCAGGTTAGGCCTTTTAAAACCCCCCTCTTCATAATGTTGGGCGGGGCCTCAGCTCTTTGCTGTTCTGATTGGTTACCCTGCCTGTTTTTTCTCAGGGGGCCAATGGTGAGGCCTTTTGAAGGTACCTGGGGCTTCCCTGTGACCCTGAATGGGATTCTCGTTCCAAATGAGACTCTTGGTCCATTGGGATTCTTGAGGCCAGGGTCTCCCGGGATCTTTCCGGCTTTATTCTTGGCAATGCTCTTTCCCTCAGGGGGTTTCCAGGCAGGGTTTCACGGCCACGTGTTTCGCAGCCATGTTTTCTGCCAGGTCTGCCAGGTGTTCCCTCTTTCACTACACTAACCTGCCTCGGGATGAACGGATTTGACGGTTTTCCCACTGCTTATAATTAATAGCTGCAGTTGGAGATGGTTTTATAGGGCTCACAGCAGGGCACATTTAAACCCCAAGTTAAAATGTGCTGCATTCTCCAAGCTCTTGCTTTCTGGCTTTTCTAGGTCCTGGAAGTTACCAAATGAGAATGAAAGTAGGGAGGGTCAAAATGCAATCAGTGAGACCAAAATGCAATGAGTCAAAAACGGGAACCCAAGTAAATGTGTGACTGAAGAACCTGCCCCACCCCTGCCCCTTACCACCCAGATGTCCCAGGTGCCTGTCCTTCAGAGAGGAGGTTTCAGGGAGGGGGCGATACCTGGGAAGAAGCCTGGGCCACCAGCAGGGGTGAGCTGCCCAGCCTCGCTAAGGAGGGAGGCCAGGAAGAACACATCTCTCTCATGGCGTCCGAGACACAAGGCGTCCTGGTGGGGGCCAAGGCTGGTTCTTGCAAGGGAGCCAAGGACACGAGCTGCAACATAAATATTCAACTGAATTGCTGAAGCTCAGTGATGGGTACGTGAGGACTCACCATACTCCTCTCTCTGCTTTTGTGTTGAGATGACATTTGCCAAAATTAAAAGTAAAAACAAAACAAAAATGAATGCCTTGCCTCAGTGCAACTTTCTGATTAGAATCCGGTTCCTCTCTGTCCTGCTTGGAAGGGCTGCTCTGACCCCAGCCACAAGATCTTGGTCTAGTTGGTGATTACATTTTCCTTTGCAAATTAAGAATGGGGTGCTGTTCCAAGTGTGGTAGTGGACTGGAGCCTGTCCTCGAACTGTATGTCACCAGAATACAAGGTAATCGAGAGGCAGTGTTTAGAAACTGTGACAACCATTTAGCGTTGCCCCGACACCCAAGCACACGATCAGTGGACTGGCCTTGCTGAACGGGGCTCAGGGGTTGTCGAACTCAAGTGGCAAATCCATGTGGTGTGACTGTGTGCTGGTCATACATGGTTGGACCGTGTGTCAGACCAGGTTGGATGGGGATTATTTTTTTGAAGTGGTCTTTCACAGCAAATGGTTTGAGAAGACACTAGTTTGGACTGCAAGACTTCAGGACCTTAGATGGCATGAATCAATCACTAAGCAGCGCTCTGACAAGATCAAATTTCTAGACCTGCACGAGTGAAAGCCCCACGCAGACCCCAACTCTAGATTCTGGCTCTCCTATGGGGGCCCGCCTTGCGTCACCCCCTGATCCTCCCTGCTCTTCTCTTACCCCTTCTCACCCAATTTGTCAAAGGGCAACAAATGCAAAGTGCATGCAAGGGCAGAGCAATTTGTCCGGCAAGCCAGAGTCTCTCCCTCTCCCTTTCTTTTTTCAAATTAAAATGGAGATGTATTGAAGCTGCCTCTCCCAGACCCCCTCCCTGAGAGGACCTGGCAGGGACAGAGGGGCACTTTGGAGCCCAGTGCAAGCTGTCGAGGCTGGTCTGGAAGCCGGTAATTTCAGAGATGATGATTTAGAGCGCGGTGTGGCAGGGCTGGAGGCGGCAAGGTAGCTGTTCCCCATGGCGCTCATTAAGCTTCCATAGATTGCATTTCCTGCCTCCCCCGCTAGCCCTCCAAAGTGCCTGTTATTAATTCATAAAAACACTGCAAGCGTGATTGAGTCCGCTGATTACTGGAGCAGGCAGACACAAGAGACGGTAAAATATTCTGCGTCTCTCTATCAGGCTCTCAAGGGCTCAGGAGGAGGAAAAAAAAAAAAAAAAGAAGAAGAAAGAAAGAAAAGCAACAACATGAAGAAAGGAATATGGGAAGAAAAAAAAAACATGTTGTGAAATATTAATCAGAGCTGTTTGCCCCCAGGGGCCAAAAATATAAGGCGGCATAATCAATGCAGCAAGAGCTGCCCAGCGACATGTCTTTGAGAAGCTGATTATTGCGGGTAAACATAGCTAAATATTCTGGATCTTTGGACTGTGCCTCTGGTGTCACTGGAGAATCCGATTCCCTTATCATCCTTCTGCAGGCGTGTCCTCGGGGGAGTGCAGGAGGTGCTAGCTGGATGTGGCTGCATGGGCAGGGAGTCCCTGGGGACCGAGTAGGTACTGCTTCTGTTCCTTTGCAAACGCTGATTCTGGTGGAGTGGGAGGTGGGGTGTGTGAAAGATGCCCAAGGTAGTGTGTGTGTGTGTGTGTGTGTGTGTGTGTGTGTAGAGGTGCCAGGGTTGGACCATCCCCAGAGTGGGCTCTTAACAGGTAATGACCTAGTGCTAGCCATGCCAGGGGAACCCAGCTCCAAGACAGCTGTCCTGTGGCTCCCTGCAGGAGCCCAGATGGATTCGGAGAGGGGTTATCATTCATTCAGGGGGCTCCTAGCACAATTGCAGCCTTTCTAGCTAAGCTCTGCGTTGGAGAAAGCGTGGCTAGTTGGCCATGCAATAAAAGCTCATGGTGCACACGTCGTTGCACTTCAGGCGCCTCCATGACTGCCCCGCCTCCCTCCAGCTCAGCACTTGGGCCGTGAAGCCTGCATGCATGAGTGGAAGGGAACTCTTACTCCTCACTCCTGGGCAGTGAGCCTGGGGATTGCCCAACCCTGAGGGTGGAGTGATGCCGATGTGGATCTTACCTCCACTGAGTTGGGGACTATCAGAGTGGAGAGTGGCTTTAGAGATCAACTATTCCAATCTCATCATTATACTGAGGCCCAGAGACAGACAGTGACTTGTGCAAGGTCACACAGCAGACTCTTGATGCATTAGCTGTCCCCCAGCACACCTTTGGAGTTTGAGGGAGTAGAAGCCACTGTGCGCGGTGGAAGTTGTTTTGCACTGAGCCTTTGGGCTTACAGAAAGCTTCCTGCCAGCCATGAGGGGGACTGGATCAGAGGAAGAGAGCCCATAGGATGGGAGGGTGCCCCAGAGTTCTAGGATCCTAGCCCCAGTTCCACAACCTAATTTCTGGATGACCTTGAGCAAACCACCTCCCCTCTCTGAGCCTCAGTTTCCTCATTTGTAAAAGAGTTTGACTAAACAGTGATATCAAAGATCTTGCTGAGTCCACGAATGATAGCAGTATTCGGGGTGAGATGTGACCAACATCTTACTGCAGAGGACAGGAAGAGGATGAGGTTTAGCAAGGCACACTGGACCAGCCACAGCACCCCCTTCCCAGGGAGCAGGAGAGCAGCTGCCACAAAGGAACCCATGAGGAGAATCACCCCCTGCCCACAGTGTCCTGGCTTACCCCATTGTCCTCTTGTACTCATCACAGAAGCTCAGAAAAAACCCATCTGCTCTCCATCGGTCCCAGCAGCCTCAGCAGGGGACCCTGGTGGGTGAGGACCTGGGCAGGCAATGCTGGCTGATTGCCTTGGCAAGCAGCTCAGCTTGGGAAAGGATTTCTCCTTTTTGGCTCCCAGAGAAGCATTGCTGAAGCCACTTCAGATGATAATAGTAATCGTAACTACTCATTAGTTGAGCAAGTACATTATCCCTAATCATAGACCAATTCTTCCCATCTTATAAAAATGGAAACCAAGGATTAGCAAGGTTCAATAACTGGTTCCGGGTCATAGAGCTGGCCGAGGGGGAGCTGGGGTTTGAACCAGGGCCAGTCTCACTCCTGAGACTCATGGCATTCCCACCGTGCCTCCCACTGATATCAGGGGAAGAAGAGGAAACAGATTTCTTCTCCTGCTGGTTTCTTCTCAGGCCAGGAAAGTGAGCTGTAGCCTAGAAAGAAAGGGCTGCTTGGGTCGGGCTGCAGCACTGATGGAGGGGAGGAAGGCAAGAGCCCAGGTGCCCTGAGCTAGTCCAGTCTCCGGAGGCCAATGAGCCAGTGGGTCCTGAGAGAACTTGCAAAGGTGCTCACCAAACAGCTGATGGTGATCTCAGAAGGACTGGGAGATGAGGAAAGCCGAATGAATAGCAATGAAAAAATTGCCTAACAGGTGAGCTGCTATTGATCCAGGGTGGGAGTGTAGCCTACATGATTAAAGCCATGACTTAAGAGCAATTAGAAAAGGGAAAGGTGATCATCGGGAGCTAAGATACAAGGGACAGGGGACTTAAAGTAAACCTCTGTCCCTCTCTGACAATGCTACGAGACAGTGGTCTGAGAAACAGTAAATCTAACAAATCTAAAGTTCAGTAGGGCAATCAGTGTGGTCTGTCAGCACCTCCTGATGGACAAGATGGAGAAATGCAGGCAGAATCTAGGAAATTGAACTCAGGATAACCCAGAGGACTTGGATGAATGCCTGGTGGTCTGGCACTCAGCAGATGCTCAGCTCTGTTCTCTGAATGGACAGTCAACTTGGGTGACAGCTCTGGCTGTGGCTGAATACCATCCTGCCCCAGTCAACAATTTTATCCATCACCTAATAAAGACAGAGGTGTCAGGCTTAATATTAAATTGTGAATAATACTGACCATATACTATAATTTTTGTAAAGTCTTCCATATGCCTTCAAATTAAAATTTTAAAAACCCATAGAACCATACAACACAAAGAGTGACTATGTAGATTATGGACTTTAGTTAATTATAATGTATCAATATTGGCTCATTGACTTATAAAAAGAAAGTAATCTTACATTAGTTTAGCTAATAAAATTAAAGAAAAAAGATAAACAGACAGGCTTATCGAGTACTGGGTAGGATTTGAGTTGCGGATATGTCCTTGGTTGGTAACATGGAAGGTCCCTTCCAACTCTGGCCTCTGAGTCTCACCTTTGTTCCAACCCTTAATTTTGGTGCTGATTTTGGACACTGCACCCCACACCCTTTCTGTGACCCAATTTCTCGGTGTAGTCTAGGTTTGTGGTCCCCAAATGTGTCTACGCATCAGAATCTCCTGAAAGCCTTTATAAAACACAGATTCAGGTACCACCCCATTCCCAACAATGAATTAGGCTCCATCCCCACATTCTGTGTGGCAGAAAAGACAGAAACACAGATAGCAATAGTGTGTCAAGAACCAGACACCCAGCTTTCTATTTTAATTCTCATGGCAAATGGATACAGCTGGCATGTTATTACCCTTGAGTAGGCAAGGACACTGAGAATTGGGAACTGAGATCTGTCCAAGGCCTCTGCCAAAGCCACAATTTGAACCCAGGTCTGTCTCAAATCATTTCTTATACAATAGGTTGTGGGGCTCAGAGTGAGAGACAATGACTTTTTATGGAGGAAGGACTGGTTGGGAGGATTTCACAAAAGTGGTGGCATTGGAGTGGAGGCACGAAAGATGAGCAAGTCTGATATTAGAGGCAGGCCAGGTGGGGAGAGGTAAGTAGCAGTGCAAGTAAAATCTGGAGATAAGAAGAGCAGGCACCTGGAGGTTGGTAGATGGTCTCCTCTCGCTCAGGCTCAAGGTATGATGGGTGGGAATGGAAGCTGGGGTGGGGGGAGCAGCAGCCTGATCTGGAGGGTCTTGGTGGCCCACCCTGCTCCCTCCTGCATACCTCCTGCTCTGTTGCCTTCTGCCGACGCTTCCCGGAGAAAAGTCACTCCGGTCCCCATCAGCCCATCAGCCAGCGTCTCTTGACCCCCTTTCCTGTTATGAAAGTGCTGGTCCCTGAGGGCGGCACTCCTAGCAACACCAGACAGCAACCCAGGAGAGACCACGTGGATCCGGATTGCCTACAAAATGCAGACTCTACGTTTTGGTTGAGGTGGGGGGAAGAGATGATGCAGAACCGGGCAGAACCGCAGCTGAAGACTGGAGTGGAGTTGGAAAAGTGGCTGTGGGCCCTGGAGAAGGCTAAAGCGGGAGGGTTTTGATTTTGGAAGTTCCTCCACAGCTTGACGCACCCCCCCCCCCCCCCCCCCGCCAAAGCTAGTGACCAGCAGCACTTAGCCTTCGGGGCTCGGGCACACCACTGTCCCTGCAGAGGGCTCCAGGCAGGCTGGGCAGTAGCCGCCTTCTACCTGCAGGGCTGCAGGGACGATTAATGAGCTCCCATTTATAAAGGACTCTCAGCTCCTCAGAAGGGCTCTGCAGAAGTATGAGTGGGTTATAATTACCACCGCTGTAATTAATGAGTCCAAACTTCTTAGAGAATATAAATGCTTACTAAAAGGAGGGGGGAAAGAAAGGGAAAAACCCAATGTGTCTGAACTTGGGATTTTTTTTTCCTTTTGTAAAGTACACTTTGGTAAGGTATCAAATGATATTATATTCTCTTCTTTCAAAACTGAGCGGAGCCCCAGATGGGATGTGTCAATGCCAAGGGCAGATTTTCCAAGAATCATGCAGCACGTTGCAGCTCTTTGAAAAACAGTGGGCTGGAAATCAATCCTGCCACTCCCAGAAACTTGGAAAGTGAGCCCACATCTGTGAAGGGATTATGACATCCACCTAGCAGGTGGCAGTGGGGAGCCATTGAGCTAAAGACAGTGAAGCCCAGGCAAGTGGTTGGCGTCAGTTGTTCCCTGACCTTCTACCCTACAGTTCCCAAATGTTCTACCCAGTGAAGGTGCGATGATGTCTCCACCTTGGCCTAAACTGAAAAGTAGGAAAATATACACTTTCAGTTTTACACTTTAATAAATGAAGTTACCTATAAAAGATACCTTTTAGCTTCCCCCGCCCCCGCTTCCATTCCTTTTTAAAAGATAGAGGGGGAAACAGATATGGCTCAAGCGATTGGGCTCCCATCTTTCATATAGGAATACCCAGGTTCGATTTCCGGGGCCTCCTGGTAAAAGGCAAGCTGGCCAGCACGGAATGCTGGGCCGTGCAGGAGAGCTGACCTGTGTGGAGAGCTGGCGCAGCAAGATGATGCAACAAAAATATACACAAAGGAGAGACAATAAGAGACACAGCAGACCAGGGAGCTGAGGTGGCGCAAAAGATTGAGCGCCTCTCTCCCACTCCGGAAGGCCCCAGGATTGGTTCCTGGTGCCACCTAAAGAGAAGACAAGCAGACACAGAAGAATACACAGAGAGAAGACAGTGAGTGCAAAACAAAGAGGGGGGTGGGGGGAGAAATTTTAAAAATAAATAAAATAAATAAAAAAGATAGAGGATTTGACTACAAACGGCAGCCTGAGAGGTTTTTTGGGGGTGCTAGAACCATTGAGGTTTTTTGGGGGTGCTAGAACCATTCTGTGTCTTAATTGTGGTGGTGGTTATACAACTCTATACATTTGTCAAAACACATAGAACTGCTTACCAAAAAGAGTGGCTTTTATTGAATATTTTTTAGAGGAATTAAAAAAATAAAGAAGGCAAGAAAGGAGAGGAAAAGGGAACACAGAACAGGTGACACCTTTTAGCTTTTTTCTTTGGGGAGAGGTATTATTTCCAGGGTTGAAGGAAAAAAAAACATTCTCAGTGAAGTGCATTGTTAAATTTCTCTCCAAAGGAGTTTAGCATTGGGCTACTCAGTTGGATAAATCTGTCTGTTTTACCACAACTTCACCAGTATTGTGTGTGCCTATTTAGCTGAGTGTGTGTTAGTGTAGCCTGTGTAGAAGGGACATTTCTTGTGCAAGGTTTGCACCACTGGTGCGGCAGTTGGGAGGCTGAGAGTTCTCCCTCTGGCCCCTGGTACGTGACGGTGCTTCAAGGTGGTGAAATAGGTAGAAAAACGGTTAAGTTTTCTTCTGTATAGAGAAACTACTTAAAAAATATAAGCAAGGGTATATATACATACACTAGAAATTTTTGTAAAGAAATAGAATTGTGTAATAGAAAAATAAACCAGAAATTAATTATACTTTAAACTCATATGCTGCCTCTTATGCAAATTCAACTTTAAAAAATTCTTCTGAAGGCAAAGAGTTTAGAGCAGCACTGTACCAATGAGATGAACTTTACTCAATTTACCTTGGCTTATTCGGCTATCTACAGAAGCCTGCGGCCTCTTCCTGGCCTTGGGGCCATTAAGCTTTGTTTACTCTCAGGTAATTAAGGTCCCTGTGTTATATTTTACACTAATTCTGTCATGCCATTTGCTAGAACCCCCTATCTCAGGCGTTTTTTAAAAAATTTTATCGGGTCTGGTTCATTCTCCTAAGCTAGAGTCAGCATCTCTCTCCTCCGCTCTGGCTCCTAACTTGTGCGTCCAGAATTGGCCGCTGGAACCTCTCCCTCCCGTTGGTGCGGGCAGTGCCCTCCAGCGCTGAGCATTTGAGCAGCCACCAGCTAAACCCTGCGGGCGGGCCTGTGTACTCACCTCTGACTTTCCCGTCTGTAGAAGACAATGAATATAAGGAATGGGTGACAAGAATGCTTTGGAGTCCCCTGTCCTCCAGCCTTTCTGGAAAGGGGCCAGCTCAAATAGAGATGGGGGTGGGGATGAGGGGGAGCTGGAGGAAAGCTTTCTCTTTTTCTGCGTATCTGGAAGGAAAGCCAGGGCTGGATTAAGGACCAGGAGAAAAAGAGCGGGGCTCTCGCCAGGTGTCTGTGGGGCCATATGGCCTAAATGCTTGCCTGTCCCCCTGAGCGCCTCAGGTGGTCTGCTCCCGAGTCTCCGCTGACAGCAGAGGATGGGCATCTGACCCAAGCTTGGGCTGCCACCTGAAATTAGGTGGTGGGGATTTGGGCTCGTCTCTGTTGGCACGTGAATTGTCAGGGCAGGGTGATCGTTTTCTGGTACGTACTAAGGACTAGAAACCCAAGCACTAGAGAGAGAAAGAGCGGCAGCAGAAAAGAGCCATCTGAACTCAAGGTCGGAGGGAAGTGGTGACAGGAGACCACGAGGACCTGAGAAAGTGGAAAGGGAAAGGAGAACCTTGGGCCGAGTTCCTCGCTCATGGGCCCACCAGCTTCCTGCCTTCAGAGCCTGGATAGTCCCACAAATCCTTTCAATCAATTTCCTGTTTTACTTAAGGCAGTCAAGTAGCTCTCTGTTTCTTGAAACTAAATGATTTCCACCTAAGAACTCATGGCTTTCTTAATAACTTGACCTCATTTGCTAATGTTTATAATTTGCCATTTTATAAATCCTTCTTTTTAAATTTTTAAAAGGTAAATTCTAATGGGAAAAAGATGCTAATTATTCGCATTTATTCCCTTTGCAGCAGAGATTTCCAGTTGCCTACCCAATATCCATTCTCCTCTTTTTACAACAGAATCTCTATATTTTGGGGATATCAATGTGCCCACTAAAAAGCTACATTTCCAAGTCTCTCTTGTAAATATCTGTGGCTGAAGGCGTTGAAGGTAGAAGTCATTGGGTGGGGCTTTCAGGAAAGCCCTTTAAAAGCGCCTGACTCAGCTGGCAGGTGACTCTTCCTTCCTTCCTTCCTTCCTTCCTTCCTTCCTTCCTTCCTTCCTTCCTTCCTTCCTTCCT
>JAKSZT010054396.1:10115132-10204375 GCA_026826555.1 Tolypeutes matacus
CCTTCCTTCCTTCCTTCCTTCCTTCCTTCCTTCCTTCCTTCCTTCCTCCCTCCCTCCCCTTCCCCTTCCCCTTCCCCTTCCCCTTCCCCTTCTCTCTCTCTTTTCTTTCTTCCTGTCAGGAACATGGGTATGATTGTTGGCACTCCAGCATCTATCTTGTGGGCAAGAGGATGCAGCTATGCTGTGGAGTTGGCAGAGTAGAGAACAGGAAGGAGCCTAAATCCCTGATGATATCATGCAGCTACCATGACCCAAGGCTGCTACCCCAGTTCCTCGATACATGGTAGGAAACAGTCCCTGGCTTGTTTGAGCCAGTTTATTATGGGAGTGTCTGTGAATCTACTTCATGACTGATATACATTCTTCTCTCTCTTTTAGTTTACTGTGCTTCCGAAACCATAACTGTTCAGAGATCAAGACCATAATCAAGTCTCAAATGAGAATGGGAAAAGGACTAAATATAGGGGACAAGTATCAAGAATAGTTTGGTTGCCACCTGGCCAGCAAGAGAGAATAGATTAAGTGGACAAGGACTGGAGCAAGATGAGCCCAAAGAGGGACTGACACAGGTGGGCCAGTCTAGGAGTCAGGAAAGCAAGGAATTGGAGCCAGAGAAGCAGACTGGTATCAGAGACAGAGAGCCAGGCCAGCCAACTCCACCTCAGCCCCAGCCCCAGGGAACTGCAGTTCCAGCTTCCTTCTTCCTGATCTGTATCCTGGCTCCATCTTTCCTCTCTGGGTCTCACCTATATGACCCCAAAAGCTTCCCTTTCCATCCTGTTGAGTCAGCAGTTTTGACCGCCACTTCCTTCCCTGGCTTGGCCCAGGTCCCCTTCCCTGGGCTTCACTGCAGCCCATCCTTCCTGGATGGCACATCCACACAGGTGAAGGCTGAAACAACCCATTCCTGCCCATAGCTACCTGCACTGAGAACCAGGACTACAGCCTTGAATGGGGACTGGCTGCTAAGGCAAGGCCCTGGACCTAGGGCACAGTTCTGGGACCCTAACCTTGATCTTAACCCAGGGCTTCCCAGCCCTGGAAAATGCTGGGCAGCTTCCCAACCTGGGAGGAAGACAGGTCCTCTCACCACACTCTGCTTCCCACATTAACTTTCAAAGGACCACAGATGCAGCCACCTCCACTGCTAATCAGCTCTCTAATGCATCACAGCTCTCCAGCCACCTAACACCTGGTCCAGACGGCCATCAACTCTCTCCAGGATTGTCCTAACAGCCCGGCTCTGACTTCTCTCTCTGCAGCCTTACTTGCCTCCACTTAGCCTCCACCCTAGAGTCAGCGTGGCCTTTGCAAAACACAAATATGACCATCTCCCTCCTCGTTTAGCACCATTCAAAGACTTCTTGTTGCCTCTAGGATCTGGCTTGCTTCTTGGGTCTCATCTCCATCCTAAACATGAAGCTCTGGCCACACTGAATGCTTGTCTCCCTCCTGCCTTTGCACCTTCAAGTTCTCATCTTTAACATTCTTCCCATCCTTCCCCAGCTGCGTCCTAGGTCTCTGCTTAACTTCCCCTTCCTTGGGAAGCCTTCCCTGACCTCTGGCCATGTTGAATTTCCCAAGAACCCCCAACACTTGCCCTGCCATGGCGCCAAGTGTGAATGAGATGCCTCCTCTGCTGGTCAGCATACTCCTTGCGGTCAAGACCTCCTTGTCCAGGCTTGTCCTATTTCTCCCATCTGGTCAAGTGCCTGGCACGGGGTAGGCTGTAAGAACTCTTCATTGAGGGATGGAAGGTAGAGAGGCTTTGCTTGGGCAGAAGGCAGAGGCCAAGGTCTGGGTCCAGAAGAGAAGGTGAGAAATTCCAGCAATGTCTGGTTCCCTCACTTGTGACCTAGTGGTGCCTCCATGCACACCTTGGCTCAGCCACTCCAGGTCGAGAGGAGGACAGGCACTGGGTCGGAGCCAGGCAGGTCCCCCCACTGCCTGCTGACCACCAGCTCCCACCCCCACCCCCCATTCAAGGAATGGCATTTCTGTCTCCTCTTCCCTCCTGAAGGAAAGCAGGGTTTTCCTTCCTCCATCACCATAAGACAAAACCATCCTTGAAGGGCAGTGGATGAGAACTTGGCATCGGCCATGAGGAATTAACCCAAATTATCATGTAAACTTAAACCCTAAATATGTAAAATGGATTCCAAGGTGGAGCGAAGCTCTAGTGCTGTGGTTCCCAGGCTGGAGCCAGCATCAGAATCCTCAGCAGGGCTTGTCAAGGCACAGAGTGCTGGGCTCTGTCCCAGAGTTTCTGATTCGGTAGGTCTGAGGAGGGGCCGGATATACTACATTTCTAGCAAGTTCCCAGGTGGTACCAGAGCTGCTGGTCTGTGGACCAGGCTTCAAGTCCCATGGTGTTAAAGAACTTCTGCTTTATTGTCTTATCTGTTCTCATAACAGTAGTATTGCACTGTTAATAGATCTTTCAGAACCTATTCTGATTTTTTCCTTTTTAAATTCAGGCCACATAACAATTTTGCTATAAGATAACTAGGGCAAATATTATGATCTCCATCTAACAAACAATGAACATTTAGGCACCCACAGGTGATGACCTTGGCTAAGGACATATCACTAGGTAGGGGCAGAGCTGAGGAGCTTGGGTTTCCTGGAAGCCTGTGTTAGGGATATTCTCTTAGTGCAGTTGTTTCGACTTCAGCATACGTCAGAATCACCTGTCTGATTCCGAAGGTCTGGGGTTGACACGGGAATTTGCATTTCTTACAAATTCCCAGGTGCTTTGCGAGCCGCTGCTGTACTGGAACCTAGAGGAGCCAGCCTGGAGCCTCCTGCCACACCCTTCTGCTGGGCACTGCGAAGCCAGGAAGCCACCCCAGGTGCACGGCAAAATGACTCTGGTTGCCGCCACGCCAGCTCCGGGGAAGGGCTGTCAGCACCCCTGGGCGCGAGACCCACGCCCCAATGCCCGCACTCCAGAAGTGCCTCCTGGGCTCCATTCAGCTGCCTTTTCAATCCCTTCCTAAAACCCTTGAAAAGAAAAAAGGGGGAAAGATCTAAAATCCTTACTCTGCACCATGGAAAAAAATATTAAGGAATTATCATGTAGCCTTAAACCCTAAATATGCAAATGTGCTCATTTGAATAACCGCCAATTTTTATGCCCCATCAAATTAGATATTCAAATTCTAGCCTGTGTATGCACACTTGTTCTTCCTTCTGGTTCTGGCTTAAATAGTGACATGAAGGATGGGCTGCCGGCTTCTCTTCTGGGCCCCTGTCTCTTTAGAACTGAAAAGAATAATTAGGGTTCGTTTTCTGGAGTTTAAATTGTCCCTTGGATGGTTGGGTTTGTCCTTTTTTTTGTAATTTCTGTCACAGCAATACAACCATCCCCTTCTCTCATATGTGGGGCCCTTGAAAATGTGTATTTTTTAACCCCCCTGGGCTTCACCACAACTGAAGGTGGTTGTCAGGGTATAAAGTAGGACTCACATTTCACAGGTGGAGAAACCGAGACCTGTGGTTTCACAGTTCTCAAACTTGGAGTCAAACCTGGGGTTTTGGATTCAAAATTCAGGCCTCTACATCCTGCCATCTTAGTCTTACTCTTAGTGGTAATTTTTTTTTCTTCAGAAGATCAAAATTGGTGATAACTGTATATACATTTATGCTTTTCAAAGAGTTCTCTGAAAAATAACAAAGCCCCTTCACTCAGCTTCCAAGTGGTCTCTTGATGACAGCTTTGAGGCATGTGGAGGCCACTATTCATGGCCCTGTTGGCAGATGAGGAGCCTGAGGTTCCAGCTTGCAGGACAGGTTAGAACCAGGGCAGCAGCTCAGGCCACACCACGCTCCTACCTGGTGATGGCTGGAGCCGGCTTGCGAGACACCCGTGAGCATCTCCTCCCAGTTCCACATTCAGGGACCTCACTCTGGCAGCCTGAAATTGACTGTGGTGGGTGTAGTTACACCATGGAAATCACCAGAAATGCTACTAACCTGTCCCTCGCCCCTTCCAAACCCCCTCCAGGTGCATCACTCACTGAGAAGATGTCGAGGAGGGAAAACAGCTTTATTTTTGAACCTGTGCATTGGATTTCCACAGCCACAGCCCTCAGCATCCCACGGTCCTCTCTGAAGGCGGGCCGGCCACTACACAGTGGACTCCTGAGAGAGGGGAGCTGAGTGTCCACAGCTGCCCCTAGCAGGGCAAGGATTCCCCTGCCTCTGAGATTCCTTCCTGCTCCAGCCAGTTCCTGTAGGATACGTGAAGTCTCTTCATTCTAGAATTGTACTCCCAATCGCTCCTTCACTGCACCTGTCTGACCTCTGTGACCCTGGACCTTAGGACATGCTTCTCCCTGGCTCAGAACTCTGGAGGTGTTCAGGCGAGGGTAGGCAAAGTCAAGGCCAAGATGCTGCAGGGTTAAAGGCAAGCATCACACAGAGGGTAGGACTCAACATCCCAACCTGGGAAGCTATGATTGTCCTCTTTGGAGCTCACTGTTGACTTTACCTAGTCTCCAGAAGCTGCTGCACTTTCCTGCTGGGTAGAAGCCTTCAGCTGTTCTTTCCCAGCCTCCCCTGTCCACAGCAACACAGGCTGGCGACGAGCAATCCTGATACCACTGTTGAGGTTCTCCCCTGAGCTCAGAGCCTAAACAGCAATCTGGGTCACTAAAATCTTGGCTTTCCCCTTGACATTCCCATGGGTAGAACCTCCCCTTTGGAACAAGTTGCTGGCTTGGGCAGGCCTCTGTTAACGAGCTGGTGCAGCCTCACCAGCCCAAGGGTACAGCAGGGCAAGGAGCACCAGCCTGGAGAACTGGGAGATGCGGGTTCCAGTCTCAGCTTGAGAAACCCTTCCTCCCTTTCTGGACCTTGGTGTTCTCGACCCATGTTTACAGCCCATGTGGTTGTAAATATGGGTAAACGGCCTTGGGTAGTTAATAAGTGTTCGTTCCTTCCTGTTTCTGAGCTCGTTGGTCCATTCCAGCTCTGACACTCTCAGTTTCCATCTTGCTGGGGGTTATGTTATCAGTTCTCTAATACAGAGGGATCCTTCAGCAAAAGACACAGCAGAGTCCCCTTTAAATGGAGGTGGGAGGAAATGTTTTGTGCATTTGAGATTTATTTGTGAATGACTTCTAGCCCACCGACTCCCTGAAACATTCTGAGGCAGTTTACAATATTAAAACATATATATAGCAGCCAAAACCAAAACAAAACAAAAAAAGAAGTTCCCCAAGCCAGGAGCTGGGAATAAGATCAGACTTAACCAGATTTACCCCTGAGCTTCCTAGTAGTCAAAGCAAAATGAAGCAACCAAAGAAAGATAATGGATAACATGAGGTGGGGACAGGCTTGATGCCCACTAGGAGGGGGTCTCCCCACCCCATTTCTCACTGCCCCCTCACCCAGGGAATGCCAGCCCTCCCCAGCCAACGCCGTTAACCCCCCAGAAATTACAGCAGTGCCTGCTTTATTTCCAAACCGGCTTCGTAAATAAACATGGGCGCCTAGGCAGAATTCTCCAAAGAAAGTTAGGAAATCAGAGTCTTGTTTATATTAAGGAACAGAGCATGCAAATACCACAGCTGCTTCCATCCGTAAATAGGAGGGGAGAGGGATTTGATGGCTGTTTATGATCATCAAGTGTGGGCTAGACCAAAATAGTCAAGTATATTTGGGTTGGGAATTAGGTATAGGCTAATATGGGGCTTCATGCAGTGACTGGCTGGAAGCACTGTGGGCAAACTGGCCTTTCACAGAGTGAATGTTATTTTACATGTGCTTGGGCAGGCATCAATTAAAGAACTCCACTGGCTAATCTTTTGTTGAGACAAAAACATCTGTCTCATTTGTCCATTTGGTACATGTTGACTTCTCTAATGGATGCTTTGATTGAAGAGGGAAACTGCTATGCCCATTAAGGAGTCAGTCCGTTTCCTCGTGCCTGGATCAGTTGTCAAATGTCTTTGCACCCCCTCTCCTCTTGTGGTCCACATTCCATGCTGCTTTATCACTTGGACAAATCAACTTTAAGTTCATACTAACCGAGCCAGGAAAGGGATGCTCTGTGACTGAGGTGGGTGGGCTGTGTGTGCAGCCACCGAGGTGACCAGGTTCAAAGAGTTCCTACAGAAGCTTTACCCCCAGGGGATTTGCTGAGGCTTCAACACCCAAGTGAGTGAGACAAGAAACCTGTGGCCAGGGGAGGAAGTCAGATAAACAGAACTTCCAGAACAGTGTTCAAAAGCCTGAGATAAGCACACAAGCCACGTCTGCCCCGGCTTCCTTGAAGGAATACTTCGCTTGTAACATGTGAAAGTCCTCAAAACTGGTCAGACCTTCTCCTGGGTCTGGTGGGGTTCTCCCTGGATGCCCCTCCTTTATTTGTCTAGTGGTTCTCAGCTGGGGGCAATTTTGCCCCCCAGGGGACATTTGGCAATATTTGGAGACATTTTGGTTGTCACAACTGGGGAGGGAGGATGCTACTGGCAATTAGAGAGTAGAGGCCAGGGGTGCTGCTCAACAATGCACAGGACAGCTCCCAACAGCCAAGAATTATCCAGCCCAAAACGTCAGTGGTACCTAGGTTGAGGATCTCCAGCTAATTGCCTCTTGAACTTCAAAACAGCTCCCAGCAGCACTTGCTCAAGAAAGCCTGCCTGACTCATCCTGGCATAGAGCTGGGCCAAGGGTCATTGTTTGGAGGATGACCAGAGGAATGAAGAAGCCCTGTAGCCACTCATGCCTTCCTGTTTTTTCCTGGCCGTTCTTTTACCTGTCCAAGTTAGTTCCTGGCTGGTGGGCATGTGGAATTCTTGACAAAGAGGGTTTCAGCCAGTTTCCGCACCTGTAAAAGGAGATCAGATCCTTAGAGCGCTGACCTCCTTCCACCCCAAGCTGCCCCTCCTCAGAGGTGACAGCTACCCCCTTCCTAATCTGCCACAGCGCCAGCAGCTGAAGTGCAGAGAGAAACGGAGATCAGCTCCACTCTAGCAAACCCACAGAGACAGAGGACCTTGTTAGTGAGATGAAATGAAAGCCACGGTTTAATTAATTCCTAGAGAAGAATTCCCAGAGAAGAGCCTTCTTTTCAGGACTGTTGATTTGTCACTGCAGTACCCCTCTAGCTGCTTCTTTCTTATTGGCAGATGCCCCTCATTGCTGGCTGACTTGCCCCAGACAGCTCATCCCGGAGAGAGGGCATGGGCCCGAGACTCTGCAAGACCCAGTGGCAGGGGCTGGGTAGGGGATGGCTGAGGCAGCAGCTTGGGAATTGGGTGATCCCAAGGCCAGGATGGCTCTCACTGCCATATGACCTCGAGCAAGCCTCCTAACATTTCCAGGCCTTAGTTTATCCATCTGTCAAATGGGAATGGTAACACTCAGGCTACCTCATAGAGTAGAAAATTGACAATTGAGAGGAAGAATGAGACAGAGGATGCAACTCTTATTTCTGGGGCCTGATTACAGCCAGGTCTGTTAATACATCATCTCATTGTCCCTCATGCTGATTTCTTCATTCAACGGAATGACTGAGGCTCAGAGATGCTGAGTGAATGCTCAGCGGTTCCTTGGTGGTGGACCTGGGATGTGAGCTTGGGCTCTGCTGAATTCCAAGGGCCACATTCTTTGTTCCACATTACACTGTCTTGATAATATGCACAGTCAGCAAAAGGCCACTGGGAGCTGGGAGGTGCTATCCACATGTCTTTCCCAGAAGTGCCATCTTTCTGCATACTCTCATCCTCCATTTAGGGCTTAAGTTTGTAAAACTGAAGATAATCCTGGAGAGGGACAGGCAAGGAGCATGGTACGAGCTGGAAGAGGAGGAACTTAAACGAGTGGGGTGGAGAGGAGCAAGGAGGGCCTTGCAGGCACGGGGAAAGACAAAGCCAAAGGCGTGGCAACAGAAGTGGGCGTGGGCACGTGCAGGGGGCAGGAAAAGCATGTTCTGATTAAGGCAGGGACCAAGTAGGGAAATAGAGGCAGGAAGGTTGAAGAGATGAATGTGTTGAAAGGATAGGTCATCCTCTCTATCATCTACCCACGAAATGCAGCTCTCAGCTCCTTCATTCACTTGCAGGGGTCAAGCAAAATAAGTAAGTAAATAAATAAACAAATATAAATAAATAAATAAATAAATAAATAAGAACCCTTGGAGATAATTAGCATTTTAATTGGGATCAAAGCTTCAGGCTACAGGAAGGAACTTTACCGGTGCGATTTCAGCCAGCAGCTGGCTAGCCCACTAGGCTCTGGGAAGCTATCGCACTGCACAGGGATACCGCTGGCCCTTCCATATTCCATCTCTCCCAGATTTCCAGGCAATTAACCTCACTGGGTACCTTCTCTGAACCAGGCCTTGTGGTAGGTGTTTTACATTTTTTATCTCATTTAAATTTCTTAACAGCCCTCAGAGCTAACTACAAGCTCTTTCTGGCCCATCCTGTTCTCTGGCTGGCCAGAGTCTATTTGACCCCACTTTGCAGGTGTGGAACCTGAAGGCTCAGGGAATTGAAGTAACTTACCTAAGGTCACACCACTTTTAGTGGCAGGGCTGACAGTAGTTTTCAGGTCCACTGGACTCCCTGTCCAGTGCTCTTTCCAGAACAACTCTTGGCCTGTTGGAAGGAACATTCCTCTTCCTCCAGACCTCAGTTTTGTATTTCAGACAGCAAGAGTAAAGGTGAAGCCGATGTCCTAGAGGGGAAGAAATGACTCCAAAAAGTCAATTTCCAGCTAATTGAAGGTTCTCAGTTTAAAGACCACATTTTAAGCATTTCATATAGAAAGTATTCTAAAATACTTTTCTGTCTAGCAAATGGCAATTAGGGGACCCTGGGTGCTATTTGGACCCAAGTGAAGGAATGCCCTAGGTATCTGGAGTTTAAAGGACTATTTGCCATTCACATTTTTTTTTTTTTAATTTGGCCTATTTGGTTGGGCCAAATCCCAATGACTCACTTGCCCTAACCATTTTCCAGGGGAAAGGGAAGAGAGTGAAAAAAGAATTGGCGAGGGGTGAAGTGAATGAAAATTGTACCGATTTGGGGGGACTCCTTGCTGACTTGGGAGTGTTGGGTTACATGTACACAGCCTTTGAACAATCTGTGAAATTGAAAATCATTTGACCATAAAACCCAAAACTGGGAGGGACTTGTGTTCTTATTTAGTTTGCAGTCAGTTACCTAATGCACACCAGCCTCTCCCTGTGCAGCCTTACGGGGCTCCTCAAGGGAGAAAGCCCACACCCCATGCTGAGCGCTGTCACCCCCTCCAGGGATTTGCTGCTTGAGCAGAGTGAGAAAGGCAGGAAAGCTCCAAGGACATCCCTCCCCACTGTCCCTACAGCCTGGGGACCCAGGAGGGCCATGGCTTGGCTCCTCTCCACTCTCATCCTATTTCCCTGACGGGTTCCCTAGCTGCAGGCCTTTCTGGGAGCCTCTTGCCGTCCTGCCAGAGGAACCTGCCTCAGTGGTCCAGAACAGTTCTGTGGTTGGCAACTAAAGGACTGCTCCTGAGCCACATGCTGCCAGGTACTCCTTTGCTGCTGCCCTGCTGCCTTCTCTTTCTGTCATTAATGTGCCAGACTTTAGCAACCCTCCCCTTCTAATCTAATGGGCAACAGGATAGCCATCCCTTCAACTAGCTCATTCGAGGCATTTGCAAAGGATCCAAAGAGCTACGCAGTCTATCAACTCACATTTATTGAGCATCTACTATGTACCCAGGTCAGTGCCAGGCCCCGGAGGTGCAGAGGCGCCAGGCTGAGTGGTGAGTAAGCACCTTGCGGGCAGGGCCCACAACCTCTGCACAAGCTCCCCCAAGTGCAACAGAGAGAGGCTACGCAGCTTCTCTCTGTGAGTAGTCATCGCCCTGGCTTAAGGACCCGAGTTTTAAGAGAGACAGCAGTCCCAGAAGGGTCCTTGGATTCATATATAGCCTAAGTGAAATTTACAGGAAAGTCTTTATGGCAGGAGGCCAGGTTGGTTGCAGACTAGAAGAAGCACACAGGGCTGTGGATCCAGAGGGCTGGGTGCCAGGCTCGGGCCTCACATTCGCAGGCAGGCACGCCTGTGTTTAGTAAGCATTTTCTGAGTCCCTATGACATGCCATGTCAAAAAGTAGGCAAGTAGGCACTTTTTTAATGAATCCATCCATGCAGTCTCCACCACAACACGATAGCTGAAGTGTCTGAGGTGCAGCAAGGGCAAATGATTTAACCAGGGTCCTGTGGTGAGTGTGGCTGCAATACCTCTGCTCCTACCTGGTTTGCTATTCTCTGTAAAATGAGGGGTTTGACCAGAAGAAGTCCAGCTCCTAATTCTATGACTGTTTGCTCCACCATACTGGCCCTAGAGTCGAGTCCTTCAGCACTCAGCTCAGAGCCACGGTTGGTGTTAAGGAGAAACCATGCTCTGTCCTCCCTCTCCTAGGAGCCCCAGTTGCATCCTTGATGCCAGACAAGCACTTGGCCTAGTGTTAAGGAATGGGGGTTTTGCCCTACCAGCATGCGCAGGGGCTGGTCTGAGAAGGAAGGAATCACGCTTGCAAAAAGAAGCTTTGAGGGGGCAATGCTTAACCCAAAGGGATGACCTGCTATGTGGGGCTCCCCAGTCCCTTTTCTGATTGATGAGTTGGAGTGGATGGCCCCCTTCCTGGAGCTCAAGCCAGCACTGCCTCGCCTGGCCATGCCCCACCCCATTCCATTCTGGAACCCAGGACCCCAGAACTCCCTGCCTGAATGGTCTTGATCCTGCTTCTTGGGGCTGAGCAGGTTTTGTCCTGGGGTCCATCCCCTCCAAGTCTGCCCACATCACCAATGGGCAAAGCCCTGGGCCCAAGGGGAGGCCAAGGCGCTGCTGGGGAGAGGAGACAAGTAGACTGCAGGTCACTCGCGGAGTGGGGTGGAGCTGGGGTGGGACAAGGAGGGGCTGTGGGGTAGGGACCTCCATTTATATTCTTCTAGAGACCCTGAAGATGTCAGGGGTCTCCGGGCTGATACAAAGGACAGGTGCTTGACAAAAGATGCTTTAGTTTCCATGTTAATTCTCAGTATGCTGATTCCTTACTATTTTTTTATCAATTAACTAAAACAGACTCTCTAAATACCCCAGCCTAAAATTGAGTTTTTCCTAAGAACTCAATTTGGTGATCAGGGGCCCATTCAAATATCTATGGAGGCCCTACTAAGGGCTGGCTCTGTATGGGTGCTGATCTCAGAGCTTGGAGCTGCTTGGGGAAGGCGCTCATTAAACACCAGAGGGCTCATGTGATTCGTGAGATTTACAGGGAAGTAAGGGTTCTAATGGGGACTCTCAACACGCGTCGGGGGTCGGGAAGGATTCCTTTAAGGCTACAGATGGGGAAACTGAGGCTCAAAGATGCTAAGTATAGTAAGTTCAGTCCAGAGTGGCTGTCGTGACCAGTCTTCCCAACTCTGAGCACAGTGCCTTGTCACCAGCCTTTTTGACCTAGTGTGCATGTTTGCATGTGTGGCAACAGCACATATAAGCTTGTCTTCACAGATTTCTCACATTTCACACTCATCATTAGATTTTGGCCTAGCCCGTACACACACACACACACACACACACACACACCTGCTTCCAGTCTCAGTTGGTGACAAGCCTAAATGGCAAAGAGATGCCCGAGCCCTGCCTTCCAGGCATTCAAAATAAAACAAGATCCACCAGTCGGTTACAGTGCGTTGTTGCAGCTTTGAAATCTGAGGCTGGACTCGCCAGCTCTTCCCCTCCTTGTGGTTTTTCTCCCCTGGGTCTCCCCTGGGGAAGCAGACGCTGCTGTAAAGCTGGATTTGATCAAAGCCTCCACAAACCCTGGCTGAAGCCACAACTCTCCGCATTATTAAAGTGTTTAATAACTTTCCATGACTCCTCTCTCACAAAGACCCCGAAAGTCCTCTTGTTCCCCTTTCATTCACCCTCGGCCTTTTACTGCAAGGAGATGGGGATGGCAAATGGATTTGATTTCCCTCATGGCATTCACCATCGTTATCACGATGTTCATAATTTCCATGTTCTGGAAAGCTCCTTACAGTATAACGAATGCCCTAATTACCGTGTTTGCTGCCCCTTAATGTAGTTTTAAACATATTGCTCCATTTGAGTCACCCTACAATGCGGCATATAAGTTGCTGTCAGAGCTTCCTGTGTGCAAAGTAGGTCTCCCGGCTGCCTGAGTCCAGAAATTTCAGTCTTATCTGGTGTGCTGAGTAATTTGAATCGTAATCATCTTTCTCTCAAGTGAGAAGGCCTTATTATTACTTTTTAGAGAAAATAGCAGCTCAAGAAATCAGTCTCCAAAATGTGGGGGTGGGGTGGAGGGAGGTGGTGCCTCAGGCTACGGATCCTTGGCCTCCTCGCAGGGGTCTCAGAACCTTTTCACCTGGATGTCTGGTGGGTTCTTGGGAGAATCACTCTGACCGTTTCCAGCCTCCAGGCTGGAGCAGGTGGACCTACTGCAGGGAAAGCTAGCAGGCACAGGAGCTGAGGACACCTGTGGGCAGTCCTGGCAAGGCCTCTGCATCCAAGAAATCTCCCCTCCACCAGCCTTTCCTGGTGCTCAGACTCCTACAGGAACGATTCCCTTCTTCCTTGCTGAAAGGCAGCTTTCTTAGAGAGGTGGCACATGCCCAGATTAGCCAGCAGGATCTTGGGGAGCCCACCTGGCACCCAGATTCCTGAACTGGTCAGTGGCAGCCTGCAGTCCAGTGAGAGAAATAAGAAAAATATAGAGAGTTTCTGACAAAACTAAATTCTGCAAGTAGATCACAGGGACATAAAAACAAGGTTTGAATGTATTAGGCCAGAAGCTAGTCTAAGGAAATTTTTTTCTGTCATCAGCTGTGTACACTTGTAAGTGAAAGATCTGGTTCTCATCCATGTCTGGTCAAAACAGAAGTTCTTTCTTCTCTGGCATAGACTTGATAATCCTGTGAATACAATTATGAAGGCACAATACATTTACAGCTCATATGTGAAGGGGATTTGATAAAAGTTTTCCCAAATCTTGCAAGTCTTAAACTTTACATGATATAACAGCCATGAGTTATAGAGCTGAACTAAACTGTCAATAATAAGAAGAAAACAAAATTCCATTGACAATGCCAAAGAGAGGACTGAACTGCCTTTCAATTCTCTCCATAGAAAATGATAATGCAAAATTGTTGACATATGAAGAGGAAGTCCAAGAGTATGCAGTCAAAAACATAGAAAAGAAGTAACTTAGAGGCATGCCAAGCATTAATTATTAAAATATTGTGTTATTTTTTCCTGGATTTTGTCATGTTTGTGGCATTTGTCAGCTTTTTAAAATTTGATGTTTGATTTGTTGTGATTTCTCATTCTAAATAATATGCTTATACCTAATTTTGTATTCAGCATTTGCCATTCTTTTTCTTAAAGAGGGCCTCAACCAAACCTGAATCCAATCTGTGCAGAATTGCTAGCACTCACGGATGGATTGGATGTGGGGTGTGAGAGAAGGGTTGAAGTCTGGGTGGTAAAATAATCTCTTTCTTTTATAGAACGAGGGCAATAATAGATGGTAATTGGGTTTTGAAAAGGACCGTACTTGGAAAAGGGAACAACTGGTCCTCTTTTGCTGGCTTCCCATTGTATTTACATTTTAAATGTCACTGATCTGTGAAATCCCAAGCTGGAGTGGGCTGAGCTGGGCGATGCAGTGACTGAGCAGGATTCCCAGGGAATGAGTCCTCCAAAATGTGCTTGGACAGGACAAGAGGGAGAGACAGAGTTTGGCTCTAAGAAGAGACACAGACTTGGCTGGGTGAGCAGAGCAAGGGAGGGGCCCAGGGCACAGAGCTAGCCAAGAGCAAGGACTGGTCCTGGCCTTGGCTGTGGAGACATAGACCATCCACAATCCCAGCCTTGCTCCCACTGGTCTCTGCCCCATCCGTAATCACCCCTACCTGGTATCTCCTTCTCAGCCATGACCCACCTGGAGATCCCACCTGCTGGCACCTTGCCCCACTTTCACACCTGCTCCCCCCCCAACCCCCCAGCTGGTTGTGGTTCAATACTCCAGGGTTTCTGTTTTTCGGGTTGTGTCTCCAACTTGCCCAAATGCCTTTCTGGGCTGCTCAGCATCTTTGCACACACACGTGGTCCCTCGCCTCTGGGTTTCCTTCTCATCCTGGGTCTTTCCTGGCTGACGCCGACTGACATCACGGCCTGGACTGGGCCGCTTGCACCCTCTGTGCGCCAGCAGATGAGACCACTTTGCAGAGGTATGTGAAGCCCTCTGCAAGGGCCACAGCTCTGCACACCTTGCTCTAGCTAAAGAGGTCGGACCAAGGCCATATGGGAAACAAATTCAGCCTCAGTTATACTTAATTCTCTCCAGCCCTGCCCAGAGATGCTTGTTGAAATTCACTGGTGCCATCTCCCTGCTTTCTCTGGGACAATGTCATGGCCAATGTGGCAGTGGTGGGAACATCCCAGAACCTTCGGCACATGCGTTTGTTTAACCTCAGCACAACAGGCCTTTCTGGTCCACAGGCCTTCCCCTTGCAGGAGGAAGTGAATTGGAATTAAATGAGGGCCAGATGATGAGATGTTAGCAAACACTTCCACAGCACCATTTATGTGCCAGGCTCTTTTAAGAGCTAAAAATGAATCGCTTCCTTAACCCTCACTCAATCCTATGAAGTAGGTACTATGAAGGTCCCCTTTTTATAATTGGGAAAGGGAGGAGTTCTCACTGGCTGAGAGTTTCCTTTGTGCCAGGCTCCACACTAAATCCTTTTCCACAGAGGCACTGGGAATGTGAACCCACACGCATGGGCGTAGAGGAAAGACTGCACTTCCCTGTTTCCTTCATCGGAAATATGAGTCCGAGCTCCAATCATTCCAGGTGGTGGGCAATTCTGTCTCAGTTAGTACTGCTATCCCAGCCCACCAGGGTACTTTTGGTTCCTGGAGCTTCTGTGGGGCCCAGAACTGAAGAAGGGCCCTTGGAGGCCAGACCATCGTGGGTGTCCCCTGATCCCACACTGGGCGGGTGCCTGCAGGCCCCTGGCTCCCGACCACCCTGCACCTCCAGGGCCTGGGGCTCCTCATCAGGCAGGGCATGGCTGAGCCAGGGCCCAGACCCCAGTGCCCTCCCAGAGGAGCCCTGCAACCCCATCCTGCACGGTGGGACTCTCTTCCCTCTTGTCAACCTCAAAATCATTACCTTTTCCTGTCCTTTCCAGAGCCTAGATCAACGCCTGTGAGGTCTTCAGAGAGTGAAGGCCCCCAGGAGAAACAGGCCCAGGTAGCAGAGCAGGACAAACCCAGGCAGAGTGAACCAAATGCGGCACGGTGCTATCCGATGCCCATTGCCTGTGCTGACCTCATCTTACAGGGCTCACGGCAGCCCTATAAGACTGGCTTACGTCTTATCCCCATTGCACAGATGTGGAAACAAGGCTAAGGACTTACACCGAAGCCTTATGGCTGGTTAAGTGCAGAGCAAGAAGCTGCATTCAGGTCTGTCTCATTTCAAAGCCCATGTGCTAAATCACATCTCAAAATGACTTTTAAAAGTATTGAGTCCAGATTTGTACATTTGGAAGTGGATAAAATGTATATTCAACATTATGTTGAATATAAATTACCAGAAAACAAACATAGTACTGTGCAATGCAAAGAGTGAACCCGAATGTAAACAATGGACTATAGTTAATAGTATAATTCTAATAATATTGTTTCATCAATTGTAACAAAGGTACCACACTAATGCAAAGTGTTTTTCGTGGGGAAAATTGTGTGTATGTGTGTGGGGTGGTGGTGGTGGTGATATATGGGAATTCTGTACTTTCTACATGATTTCTTTGTAAACCTACAATTGCTCTAATTAAAATAATAATAAAAAAAAAAGTATTGAGTCCAACACTAAAGGCAAAACACCAGAAGAACCTTCTCCCTCCCCCATTCAGCCAGAGCTCCCACCAGTGGCCTGCCTGAGCCATTCGCTGTTCCATCCAGCCCTTAGTGCTACTTCCTTTCTATCTCCTAAAAAGAATGGTGTCAAAGACTTGAATCCTGGGATTCCACCTAAGAGGAGGAACAGCTGAGCCCAGTTCCAGAGGCCAGTGCTGCCTCAGGAGCCTGCTGCAGATTGGATTGCAGGGGACAAAGCCCTGGTCTCCATGTGTGGGTGACTGTGGGAGGTGGGATGGGGCCACATGGTTGCCCCAGGGGAAGACAGTGGCGGGGGGTGGGGTGTGGGGGGGAGACACTGGGACCTGGAGGTAAGCTGGGAGGCGGAATCAGCCCCCATGAGCTCACAGGCTGTAATTGATTCTCCTTCCTAATATTCTCTTTGCAGTTCAAAAGCAGCTCCAAGGGGACAGGTCTGACAGCAGAGATCCTGCCACTGAATTAAGTGGAGGATAAAGAGATGGGTCCCTCAGGCCATGGAGGTGGCCATGTCCTTCACTGCCATAGCTAGACTCTGCCAGAATGTTTATGGGGGCCCAAATTCCTGTTTTAATTTAGAGGCCAAGCCAGAATGAGCATAAACAACGTGAGGAGGCCAGCCAGGGCTTTGTCCTACCTTGGGGGTCCATTAACCAACCCCCTTCCCAATACCTGAAGGGGCAGGAAGTTGGCTTGCCTGGAGACAAATGGATTCCATCTAAGTGTGGGCTGCTAAAGGCTTAGGTTTGCAGTGACGTTCACTTTAGGGCTGAAATTTTAAGTCATCTGGGTGAAAATCTCCTTTTACCAGAAGAGAAAACAGAGAAAAAGAGACCCAGGGCAGGGAGGGTCTCACCCGGGGTCACAGGCACTTAGTGGCAGAGTTGGGGGCCCCAGGCCAGGACCCTGCCTGCACTCGGAGGGCTCCTTAATCAATGGAGGGGGTGTAGCCAAAAGAATGTGGATGCTGCTGGAGCAGGGGTTCTTAGCTTTTTTTTTTAATTCCACAGACCCTTTTGCCAGGTAGGTGAAAATCACAGACCCCTTCTCAGAATGTAGCAGCTCATAGTTTTATGACACTCAACATTGGAGGTCAGAGAAAATAAAGATAATAAGTTGATTTTTTTCAATGCAAGCCCACGGAACCCCTGAAATCTTTCCACAGACCCCTTGGGGGTCCATGGGCCCCTGGTGAAGAATCCCTGTGCTGGAGAAGCCAAAGAGTGGGAGGAAGGAAGGGGGGAAAGAGGCTTTAAGCTGGAGGAGACAAAGGGAGCCTGAGAGGCCAGAAAAACAGATACACGGTGTCCAGGTGAAATGAAGCAGAGGGGCCTGTCACAGTACTGGGTTGGAAGGTTTGAGGACTGAGAAATGCTGGGGAGCCTATGGAACAAAGCATCGGTCGCTGAAAGGGGGACATTTTCAATGAATCGAGGGTGAAGGACGAATGTCTAGTAGGCTCGAAGAATTCAGAAGTCTTCACGGATGAGGAGGCCGGGGGCCTGCCTGGGGCCCTCCATGGCGAGAGGCAGATGCAGGACGGAAGCAGGGTCCCTCTCCAGTGCTCAGAGCAGCTCTTCTCCAGGCTACCTGAGGCCTCACATGAGGAACGGGCCTCCTGCTCGCTTCCTTCTGGGGAATGATGGAGCTTTCTTTTTTCCCACCTCCATCCCCTTTCTTTTTCTCCTCTTTGCCCCTGGAAGGGAAGGGCACTAGATAAAGCAAGATGGCAGGCACTTCATCAGCTTCAAAGGGCATTAAGTTACATTATGAAAAAGGAGAGTGTTTATCCAGACATTCCCTGAGAAGAATCTGAACCCCAGAGCCCTGAGCCTGCCCCAGGAGGAAGAGCGTCCAGAGCCCAGAGGGCCTTCCTCATCCCCTGGGGATGAGTCCGAGAGGGTGGGAAAGACCCCAGGGGGGGGGTGCGGGGCAGGAAGAAAGAAAAGTGACCCGGAGAAGGACAAATGGGCCCTGGAAACAGGCCTGCCCTTGCGGGGGAGGACGGTGAGCTCAGTCAGGAGGGAAAGGAAGGGTCAGTACCCCAGGCTGCGGAACAGCCCATTCCCAGCTCTCACCACGCACACAGGTAAATTCCATTTGGATTATAGGAAACAGAAGAAAATATCCATGTGACATTTGTGTAGGGAAAGATTACTTGAGGCACAAAATCACAAACCACAAAGGAAAAGCCTGACTGATTTAGGTAGATAAAATAAAGTTCTTTAGTGTGGCGAAGAAAAAGAAAAGCACCAAAAAACAAAAAAAAACAAACTTTTTAAATTAAAAAAAAAAAACAATACACCAAAACAAAGTGAAAAGACAGCCCATTGATTTAGAAAAGATGTATTTCCAACATTTTCTATGGAAAGTTTCAAATATAAAGAAAAGTTGAAAGAACACTCATATTCCCATAGCCCAGATCAGGAGTTGGCAAACTACGACTTGTGGACCAAATCCATCCTGCCACCTGTTTTTATACGGTCTGTGAGCTAAGGTGATTTTTACATTTTAAAGTAGTTGGGAAAAAAGCAAAAGAAGAATATTTCATGGCACAAAAAAATTATACAAAATTCAAGTTTTCGTAACCACAAATAAAGCTGTATTGGAACCAGCCACGCCCATTAGGCCATGGCTACTTTCACTATAAAATTGGCAGGGCTGGTGACAGAGATCTTATGGCCTGCAATGTGGAAATTCTTTACTATCTGGCCCTGTAAGAAAAAGTTTGTTGACCCCTGACCCAGGTTTTACAATTAATCTTTTGCTACACTTGTGCTATCACATATCCATCCAGCTATGAAAAAAGAAAATTTCAAAACAGATACCAGCAAAAGATTAATACCCCAAATAAGTAGAGAAGGCGAGTGGCTGGACTGCCTTGGAGGCAGGCGTGAAAAGGGGCGTGAAAAGGACTGAATGGACAGCCCTGGCAGGTTGGCGCTGCTGTCTGGACTCCATGTGCATTTGGGATTGTCTGACAGTAAGACTATTATCACTCCTGTTGTTGTTTTTAAACAAATCAATTTTATTGATACCTATTAATAAAGCATACAATTCATCCAAAGTGTACAATCAATGGCATTTGGTATAATCCCATATTTGTGCGTTCATCACTTCAGTCATTATCAGAACATTTTCTTTATTTCAACAATAATAAACAAAAAACAGACAAACAAACAAGAAAATTCCTCACCTCTCAATCTCTCCTGTTGGCTTTTTTATTCCTGGTAATGGACTGGGCCAATTTAGATGTTGCACACAAAGATCTCCCACCATGTGCAATTATATTATTGGAAGTTTATTCAACTTACAGGGACTCTGAGTTCCAAAGGGGCCAGACCCAGGCCATGACACGCTGTGCTTGTGCCTAGTGCTGTGCTGGGCACATAATATGCACTCGGTTAATACTTAAAACTAATTAATGAATCCCTGAAATAGGGCATCAGCCACCAACTCCTGCTTCACCAAGGTCTTTGCTTGCCTGTGATGGGAACCCTGTCACCTGGAGTAACCAGGGGCAGCCTGACCCCTGGGGAGACTCGGTGACAATTCAATGAGCCATTTACCCTGGTGGGGGACACAGGGATGATCTGGCCTGTTCCCTGCAACTGAAGTGTGGTCAGGCAGGTAAGGGCAAGTCCCTGTTCTCACAAGTCACCATAATGCAAGGAAGAAAGAGAAGTGCAGCCTCCAAGATGAAGTGTGAAGAGCAGTTTGTGCAGGTGTTGGCAGTACCAGTTTGGCTTTCTAGGTAGCTGCTGAAAACAAGCTTCAAAACAGTTCCGTAAAAGGAAAAGTGATTGCAAACAGGTGTCTTGAAAATGCATAATATGGCCTACTGTTTCTGAGTAACATTTAAAAAAAAAAGAATAGAATAGCAGTAGGTGTGGAGTAGCGAAAAAGATCAGAAAAGCCGTGTAATTGGGTAATTCATGGAGGGCTGGCAAGGCATGCAGGCTCCAGATGCCGATTCCTCTGTTGTCTCTGAAACAGTATGTGCTCTTCTCTGATTGTAATGCCTTTCCCAGGCACCAAAAATTAATCGGGCATACCCTTGGAGGGACTATTTTGGTGACATTTATTATATGTTTTTTTTACTTTGGGAAGTTGGAAAGGCTGGAGTATGTTCTGCCCACTCACCCATCTAATGTGGATTAAGATGGGAAAGAATTATACATTGGGCACTTACTATGTGCTTGGCACTGTGCTAGAAGCTTCATTCATTATTTGTACACGAATTCCATGGTCATGTGTTTCATGGGTTGCTAGGGGAGGGGAACATTTGATTGGTAAATCATAATAATTACACTCTCCCAACTTGGGCCAATGAAACTTGCAGGTATGACATCTGAAGAGCTTCATGGAAAAGCTTCTTACCAAGGAATACCAGGAAGGGTCCTTTGTCTATTTCTATGTGAGGATGTCAGCTTGGAGCTTCAGCAGCCATTTTGTGACCAGGAGGCAAACTGGCCAGAGACAAACACTGGTAAGCTGATATGACAGAGCAGAGAGATGGAAAGAATTGACCTTGATGGCATAAAGGAGCTAATGCATTAACCAACCCTGGGATAGTCCTGCCTCTGGGATTATTATGTAAGGTAACAAGTCCTGGATTGCTGAACTCATCTGGAGCCACATTTTGTTTAATTTTTGTGTGACTGCCAGCAGAATCACCCTGACTGTATGTGGTTCTGGTCTGTCCTTTCCAGTCCAAGAGGTCAGAGACCTCATTTCTGTTCAGCACTCTATTCCAACTGCTGATAATGGGGTCTGGTACACAGTAGATGCTCAGCAACTATCTCTTGAATAAATAGGTAAATACCTAAATCATCTCATTGAATTTTCACAACTCTGTGAGATAGATAGGACCACCCTGATTTTAAAGATGAGGAGGTCTAGGTTCAGAAAGTTTAAGTGACTTGCCCAAAGTCACAGAGGCATAAATCCAAGTCTATCTGACTCCAATGTTCTTTGCTGTTCCAGTCTTCCATGCAGCCTTCAAGTGCAAGATTCTTAATGAGGAACAGGACTGCAGCTTGTAGCCACAAGTTTTAGTGTTTAAACCATATAAATTGGGAGGCGGCTGTGGCTCAATCAGTGGGGCTCCCATTTACCATGTGGGAGGCCCCGGGTTCGGTTCCCAGGGCCTCCTGGTGAAGGCAGGCCCGCCTGCACGGCGTGGTTAGCTGACCCAGCGAGCACAGGCAGCAAGGGGGGGATAAATGAATAAATAAATAAAATCTTTAAAGAAAAAAAAAAAAAAATAAATAAATAAATAAACCATATAAATTTAGAAATGTATATGGTTAGATAAGAGATTTAACTTTGTAAACATGCAGTCTCACACAGCAGTTATGTTATGTTCGCACGGTTTCCATTTGTACAGTGTTTTAACATTTACAATACAATTTAACATAGACCTTCCTGTGTGATTCTTGCTGCGGTCCAGTAAGAAGGTGAGAGATGAAATTGTTCCCATTTTAGAGAAAAGCATGTTGTTATGAGAGAAGGAAAATAAAAACAACTTTCTTGTCCATTATTGTGAGATTTCAAAGTTAGATTAATGGAAATTAAAGTGGTCTGTGAGCTGTAAAACACTGTGCAAGGTGAATAACTATTGCTGGAGCACTGGGGAAGGGATTTGAGAATGATATACTCATAATTACATTAACAGCAAGCAATTATTTGGCCCCTCCTATGTACCAGACTCTGCATTAAGCACTTTACATGGATTATCTCATTTAATTCTTATAGTGTTATTAAGCGGATACTGTTATTATCCCAGATTTACACAGCTGCAGCCCAGAAAGTTTAAGTGATATTCCCCAAGTCACACAACTGTTAGTGGAGGGGCTTGACTCCAGCCTGACTTGGCCCCTGCAATATGTAATATATATAATAATATAATATATATCGTGTACCCAGGACCTTCTCTGAGATGAATCTGAGCCCAGGAGACCTAAGCCTGCCTCGGGGTAGATGGTGAGGATGTCTGAGCTCACCTGTACCTGAGTCTTTGAAAGTAGCAGTGGTCTATGATTCTACCAACCAAGTAGGAAAGGATGACTCTTCCTATCACCTCCAAGATTGGCCAGATGAGATGGGCCTCTATGGAATGATCTAGGGCCTGACCCCTCTGCCTGTCATTCTTCTATTATGGCTTTGTTTTTTATTGTGGAAGATGATTAATCATAAGCATTGCCCCATTCTAAAAGGCAAATAGCCCCCTGGGGTACCTCTTCCCTTTAACCTCTCATAAGTTATCTCCTTCATTAATGGATGGAAAGGGTGTAGCCTCAAACAGTCAAACACTTCTCCCTACACCTGTACAAGGACATAAGCAGGCATTCAACTTTAGCTGCTGCAAGGGGCAGGAGGCACTCTGGCCTATACAACCTAGAAAACGGCCTAAGTATAAATTCAGGTATCACATATATGGGATGGATTTTTTCTTCTGGTGAAAAGGTGGGAAGTTCCATAAACCCCTCCCACCACCAAAATGTAAAGAGAAAGAGATGGACATCTTGTACCAGGCACCCGTAGGAGACATCATTGCCAGTCTGGATGAGAGTCACAACTCCAGTGTTTGCAGCAGGTCTGAAAAGGTGGAAAAACAGGCAAAGCTTCAGAATTGCAGCTATTGAAGACACAGCATTTGAAGGATGGGTTTTGCACAATGTTAGACAGAGGGAGAACTCTTCTGCCTCTGTCAAGCCAGCCCTGACACAGTTGAGTGAGCAGCCAGTGCCGGTGGATCAGTTTGAACAGGGCCAGGGTGGGCACAGAGAAGCAGGGGGCAATACCCATTCCAGACAACAGAAGGGGATCCAGGCAAAATCAGGACAGGGGTAGGACCTCGACCTTACCTATCTGAGGAAGGGGTTTCCTCCTCACCTAAGCAACCTAAGAGCTGAAAGTGCCCTTAACCCAAGATCCCCACAGCAGCTAGAGCTACATACAATCGCTTGTTTTACATCCATGTTCATGCTTAATTGTTTGGTTAAAAACTCTACTCCGTTGCTGTTATGGTCTGCATTCAGTCACTTGCCAGCCCCTTTTGCTGTCCTTATAAAATCCTGAGCTACAAGAATCAGTGCTGGCATTTTTCACTAGCGGTAACCCAGCCAGGCAGACCCTACAGCAATTGACTGCTAAGGACCTGGTGCCTACCAGCATATATTATTGGTGGATGTGTGAGTTGCTACACACCAATCAGATGGTAACTGAACCCTGTGGATCAAAAGTCTTTCAACTATTCATACTTCCTAACCTGTTTGTTCCTGTCCTTGAACTATGTACTAATAATCCAATATATGGTGATGCTCCATGCACATCACTTAAAATAGCAACAATCTTGGAAACAAGTTAAATGTCCAATAATTGGTGAGTGCTTTTGTAAAGTGGTACATACATTTAACAGACTATCAGGGTGCTGTTAGAATTTATGCTTATGAAGACTGTAATAGCATGGATATGTTTACAAGGTGGAATAAAATAGCACTCAAAATTATATGCACGCTGATTAATAATCTGTTTTTAAAAAAAATGAAAAACAAAAACAAAACAACCATATCTGCTAGAGCCTAAGTCATGTCTGTAGGAGGATCCAGCTATTTCCAAGCATGCTTGCCTATCTTGTGGAATAGACTTCCAGTGGTCAAATTTGCATGTTCTGATTTGCATGAGGGTTTGGGGGAAGATTCCACATGAGTATATGAGCCCCAGAGGGGTGGAACATTGGGGAACCAGCAGTGTCTGTTTTCAGCATTTGGTTCCCCAACCCCACTCCATGGACTAAGCCTCAAGAAGAGTGGGCTGAAGGTGGACATTAGGGCACTGCCTTCATGAGCTGGTGCCCTGGTGACCAACTGCCATGGAGAAAGGAGAACAGGAGAGCTCTCCTTTCCCCCTTCTGTACAGAAACCCACGTGTCTTCATTGCTTGGAGTACCCCAGGGACCACAGCATCCCTTTGGCCCTTCAAAGTGTGGGTGTCCTCCAAGAAGGTGCTGGAGAAGCATTTTCACGCCTCAGAGGTGGGCATCTCCAGGGACACCAGAATGGGACAGATGCTTTATGGTGTCAGGCTGGTCTGGTCTGTGAGCACACTCAAGGCACACCCATGGGACTCCAGGAAGTGTGTGTGTTTGGGGGTGTGTGTGTGTCTGTGGATTTGACAGGCTGGGTAGAGCCAGAGAAACAAAGTGACTACTTTGATGGTTTGGGTGGCCTGTAGAACTCTGAGTGACCCACACCTGAAAAAGTCTAAAGGAAAACATATCAAAACTCCAACAGAAGAAGAGGATAAAGAGGGTTTTGGAGCCCAGAGTGGACAGATGACCTTAAAGCACCCCCTAGAGATGGTACCTTTAGTCCTTTAGTTAACTGCCCTCCGCACATAAAGGATTATTATTAACACCCTCATGCATTCCTCACATACTTACTGAGCTCTAGCACAAACAGGACACTGTCCTGGAAACTAGGAACAAGATGGGGTATTGGTCCCAGCCCTGACCTTCCAGGGGCTCCCAGTCTAGAGAAAGTCATCAGAAGAGAGAAAGCCAGAGCATGGTGTGGCAAGAGTGTCCCAGCCTTAAAACCAAAATGCTGCAGGAGCTCTGAAGGTGAAGGGGCATTCTCTGTTCCCTGGAGCATCTCGAGCATGGGCTTGCAGGCCAGCAAAGAGGCACCAGGGGAAGAAACATTCCTGATAAGGACTAGAGCTCAGGCAAAGGGAAAAAAAACATATATCACATCACTGCTGTGCTGGAAACCCTTCAGCTGATGTCCCTACTGTGGCCCTAGCCTCTACCTTTCTAACTTCAGCCCTGCCCCTCTGCCTTTCACTCTGTCTTCTGGTCTCTCTGGCTTTCTTCCAGATCCCTGCAAACCTCAAGGACTTTGCAGATGCTGCTCCTTTTGCCAAGAATGCATTTCCCTTCCCTTCTCTTGGTTAACTCCTGTCATGGTTCAGGTCTCGGCTCACATGTCCTGTCCTGTGGAGCTCCTCTCAAGCCCCCAACCCAGTCAGGCCCATGCTTCTATACCCCTTTCACTCCCCGATATCCCCCTGCATAGTGTTTCTCACTTTATAATTAAAGATGTGAGTCGTTTTATGTGATTGATGTCTCACTCCCCTGCTACACTGTGAGCTTTATGACAGTGAATGTTGGCTCGGCATTGCATCATCAGAGCCTAACACAGGACCACGCACAGCAGGCTCTGGATAAATATCTATTGGATGGGTGGATGGGTGGATGGAGAGATGGAGGAATGAATAAACAAAATGTGAAAGAACATGTTATGATAAGGATAGTGAGATGTTTAGCATGTAGAGTATATGGAATGGGGAGTGGATGTGGCTCAAGCAGTTAAGCGCCTGCTTCCCACATGGGAGGTCCCAGGTTCAGTTCCTGGTGCCTCCTGAAAGCAAAAAGCAAACAACAAGCAAGGAAACGAAGGAACTGACTCAGGGGAGCTGATGTGGCTCAGTGGTTGAGTGCTGGCTTCCCAAGTATGAGGTCCTGGATTCAACCCCCAGCCTGGTACCTCAAATAAATAAATAAATAAATAAATAAATAAAGAAAGTAAATAAAACATGCTCATAGTTTATAAAAAGAAAAGTCTATGGAATGACACTGGAGGAGTAAGTAGGAGCCAGACTGAACAGCAGGTAGTCAGTCCTGCTGGTTTTCCTGAGGGCAGTAGGGAGTCCTTGAAGGGGCTTAAGTAAAAGATTAAAGGGATTAGTTTAGGGTTGCAGGCAGAGAGGAGTTGATCGCCAGGGGACAGCAGGAAGGGGGTGGAGTCTACAAGTCCATCCTCTAGGCCTTCAAGCTGACTCACCCATCCCACGCCAGGCCACCAGTGACTAATCCTGCTGTGCCGCAGACCTCAAGGCTGGGCAGGCCCTCCTGGGACCGTGGACTGTGCCTGCATAGACATCTCTCTTGGCTCAGTGTTGGATCCTGACGGCCCCTTGGCAGCTGGCACAGGGTTCCTGGAGCTGCCTATGGGGCTCTGGCCTGGACCGACCCTGAAGGTCTTGGGTAGGATGCCCTGCTCAAGGTCCCTGCCTCTGGACACCAACCCTGGAGGCCAGGAGCTAACAGAGGCGGTAGAGGAGAATCCTTTCTGCTCCCTCACGTTTATATCAGGGCAGGCCCTGCTAGCTGAGCACAACCTGAAGCCAGGAGCCCAGAGAACAGGCTTTCTCTCACCTGGACCCTAGGAATATCTGAAGGCCCATCAGTGAGAACCAGAACATGTTAGAGCCAGAAGGAAGCCTAGAGAGCAACAAGTAAAGCCCACCCCATCCCCCAGCTCCTCGGTATATAGACTATACCCCAACGCTTAGATGGAAGGGAAGTCCAGACAAGCCAGGGTTCCCTCTTCTGGGAACACAAATGGAGGGCATTCCTGACCCTTTTGCCCTGTCACAAGGCTTGCAGGGACCTCCCAGCCTTAATTGCTTGGTAGGGATTTCACAGATGGAAAGAAAAAGCCTTGAGCAGGCTTTGAGCTCCTCTGAGAGATAGTGTGTCTCCAAACCCAAAGCTTATCAGCACTCTGCTGGGTCAGAATCCAATAATTAGAATGACATTCCCAGGGCAATTTGGTGGAGTATTTGCCCTTCTATTCATGCCAGCCAGCCAGCCAGGCCTCTGGTTTGCAGCTTCAGCAAAACAAGAAATTCCAGTAAGGGATTAATGACTTAATTACACATGCAGCTTGGAAATGCAAAAGTTATTAAGAAGGGGGAAAGATACATGCTAATAAGAGACACGCTATTAACAACAGAATAAAGATTCATTGTTGGCACTGCTGTAAAGTTTTCCAAGTTCAGTAACAAAAACCACCTGGTCTGTGGGTGAATAGCCGGCTGCCATGGTGACAGAACCCAGGGGCACGGGAGCTGTCTAATGAGGCTTGTCTTCCCCGCCTCTGATCATGCTCCCTGCAGGTCTTCTGCTTCCTGGTGGAACTGGCCAACAGGCCATAAACCACCTGGGTGCCCATTAGTCAGAGAAGCACACCAAGGCTTTGGGAAGCCACCAGGCACTGCCAGGACCCTAGGATGAGTCTGAAGCAGCTGGGGATTCTGGGAAGAGATGTTAGCCCTAACAGGTCAAAATCAGCATCCTCCCACCCACCCACAGAGATAAAGACATTGCTTCAAGCTTGGAACGTTGCTATGGTGTCTGTGAACTTTGACTCATCCATTGGAGGAGTGCTAAAATAGAGTTGTCCTGTGTGCCAAGGACTGCACAGTAGCTTGGTTTGCATTATTTTATTTAGTCTTTGCATCTTGTGATGCATTATCATTTCCACATTTCACTGATACAGAAAGAGAGGTTCAGAGAGGTTAAGAAATGTGCCCAAGGTCACAGAGCTAACGAGTGGCAGAGCTGGGATTCATACCCACGGCCAGGGTTCTTTTCCTGCACCTCCTAGCAGGCAGAGCACTGGGCTTAGTGTGGAAGTCCAGGTCTGAGTGAGGGCTCCTCTACTAACTCACCAGCTAGGCCCTTGTTCCCCTCTCCAGCAGCACAGGCCAGTTTCTCTTTCACTGGACATGTCCAGGAAGTGGCTTCCCAGACTTTCCCACATGCTTAATTGCTCTACATCATGGTTCGAGACTGATGGGTGAGTGTTTCGAGGTGAAGGGAGGGAGGGAGCCACTGGTCCCACCTACATCTTCTCTCATCTGCTTTTGCCATAAACCTCATGGCTTTAAGATGGAGGTGGGCAGGTTCTGGCAGGCAGGAACAGGGGTCCCGGATCTGGAGGGATTGGGTCAGAAGGCCCTAAGGCAGGGGTTCTTAACAAGGGGTTTGTGACTTAGTAAAGAATAAAAAACATTGTTCTTGTGGGGGAGTGTTGGTGAGGGTGTGATATATTTATTAAATAATACACAGTATAGTGTGGACTTAGTAAGGGGTCCATGGATTTTACCTGACTGGCAAAGGGGTCTGTGGAACAAAAAAGGTTAAGAACCCCTGTTCTAGGGCACAAGGCTGGGGCAGATGGGCACTCCTGAGTGCGTGGAGAAGAAAGACCCACCTGAGAGAGCTAGGCAAGCTGAGTGCCAGCCTCCACCAATTTTGATGACTGGCTCAATGAGGCAGGGGGCACCATGTGACTCCCAGTGCCTGGCACACAGCAGGTGCTCAGTAAATACTGGTAGAACGAATGGCATGTCAGAGGGAAGCAGCCTTCAGACAGCAACTCCCACCCTAGGGATGCTCGAATCCCTGACAGATGGTCACCCACCCCCAGCTTGCACTCCTTCAATGACAGAGTGCTCACTACATCCGGGGACAGCCCAGGCTAGGTCAGGGAGCTCTCGCTCACCATGAGAGCCGACCTTGTCCCGATCTGAATTCCGATCGCTCTAACCACCACTCACTGTGCTCCTTGGGCCTCCAGGAGTCACCCTCGATGAATCTGCTCCTGTTTCCACTTGAAACAGCTTAGCCACTAACTAGTTATGGGATCTTGCCCAAATTCCTGAACCCCTCTGAGTATCAGTTTCTTCATGTATAAAGTGTGGAGATGATAATATCTGGCTGTAAAGATTAAACAAGTGCACACATTTAAAGTGCCTTGCACAATTCCCCGGCACGGGACAGGTCCTGACAAGGCGATGGCTCCATCCCACTCCCCTTCAGGTAATCCAGTGCCAGCTGCTCCTCCCAGGCCAAATGCCCCCAGCCCCTATAGGTGCTTGACCCCATTCACCACATGACCAGGGACCCCCGCCCCAGCTTGGTTCCTCTCATCCTGGGACCCGTCCCCAAGGCTCTTGAAGGAGCCAATCCCAAGGCTCAGACTGACCCCAAGGTGCGGTGTGGCAGCCCTGGTCTGCCCTGGCCACACCCCGTCCCCGTTCCTCAGCCAGCACTTCCTGTTTCCCAGAGAACTGCCTCTGGGGTAGAGGGAGAGAAGAGAAAATGGGGATGGCGGGAGGGTTTTCTATTGGCACCAAAGGGAAGAGCCCCCAAGAGGGAGAAGCCAGAGTGTGGGGACCTGGCAGTGCTGGCTTAGAGTCGAGCCTCTGCTCCTTGCTCGCTTCTTCTGAGCCTCCTTACTCTTCATTCACAGGGTTGCAATGAAGATAGATGAGACAACATTTGCAAAGTGCCGGCACATAGTAGGTGCTCAAACAATGCCATACAATGCTGGTACTACATGTGCTCGCGGCTGTCCGTGGCGTCTGGGTGAGAGGACCTGAGGTTACTTGTCGGTTAACTAGGAGTCTTTGAAGAGACTTTCAGACATCCTGGACTCAGGTGTCACTGTCCATCCCCGGAGGGTTCTCAGCCCCAGGAGCTCCAGGCCTGTGCGGGGGGCCAGCTTCAGGCCAAGGGGGCATGGGCCCGGCGTCAGCTGCCTCAGAGAGAAGCGGGGTGGGGGCGGGTGGGTGTCATAGGAGAGAAGAGGGCCTCCTCTGTGAGCACGGGCCTTCTGATGGTTGGGCATGGGAGCTGGGGGGGAGAGCAGAGGGAAGGGGGCCAGGGGAGGGAGGTCGCGCATCTAAAATGGAGAAACTAATGAAGAAATCTCCATCTAATTAGACAGGCTGCAGTTTTAATCAGACAGAGTTTCCTTGGCAAAACCTGTTTGCATGTTTTCTGTCATTCAGCCAACGTGTTAATTAGGCAAATAATATTAATAATGATATTCACTCCAGGAAAGTTAGGGGTGGGGAGGTGGAAGTGACAGTTTGGGGTCGGGCGGGTGTGAAGGGGGGTAGTATTCTAATTTTGCAGGCAGCCAGGGAAAGAGAAAAGATCCTCTGGAGAGAGGGGTGCCTGGGTCTGGAGCCCAGCTCTGCCCCTTTATTGAGCATCTTCTCCTCTCCAAGCTTCGGTTTCCTCACCTGAAAAACGGGAATGGTGGCTGTGGGGGGATTAAACGAGATAGTGTGTGGGGCCCCAACGGCAGGGCCCAGCTCTGGCACAGAGGGGTGGGGGGAGATGGTCACTGCCTGTTTTCTGTTTCCCACCTCAGACCCTCTCTTTTCCACTGTTTGGGGTGCTCACTCCCACATCAGCTGGTGGCAGAGCAGGGGGCTGGGATGGAAAGGTGAGGGCCCCAGGCCTCGCTGTGCACCTTCTGGGCTTCCCAAGAGCCTCACTCTGGAGCCCTTGGTCCCTGGCACCCCCTTGGGCTGGATCCTCCTCCTTTCCCATGGGCTGCACACAGGGGACAATGGAGGCTCCCGCAGGTCCCCTCTGCCTCTTCCGGTCCACAGCATGCTTGCCTCCCTTGGCCCAGCCAGCAGCTCAGGCCAGGGAGGCTTCCAAACATTAGGTATCTGGGCCTCCAACTGCACAACCTTCCCACAGGGTTCCTATCAAGAGCCCTCCCACCTCTCCCCTGACCCTTCTCCAAACCTCCTGGTCTCCCTCCCTCCAGCCACCAGAAAGGCACATGCTCCAGGGCCAAGACTAGAGTGAGGACAGCAAGGCCTTCACCTTGGGCACAAAATTCAAGGGGGAACCAAAGACCTCAGTAATCAAGACAAAAACGTTTTAATGCAAAATAGTAAAAGGTCAAAATTAATGCAAAAAATCCATGATACTACTTTTGATTTTTGTTAACATATTGTTTTGAAATATTACCTTGATTACTGAGTTTTTTGGCACCCTCTTATATTTTGCACCCAAGGTGTGTGCCTCACTTGCCTTGCTCATCTCAGCATTGGCCTTCAAGACCCTCCCTGACCAATCCACGGCCGTCTGGACCTTCAGCTTCTTCAGGGGCAGGGGTTGTGTCTTTGGATTCCCTGGGGTCTGCCTAACACAGGATTGAAAGCTTGGGCTCCAAGAAATGCTCAGCGAATGAATGGGTGGCTCTGACTTGAGTGAGATTCTGCTTCCCTCAGGAGCACGCCTTTTTGCACACGATTCCAGGAATCAAGGCCCACTCTTTGAAAACATATCCAGGCTCGGGGAATAACTTGGCCTCTCTAAGCCTCAGTTTCCCCATCTGTGAAGTGAAGCTAACACGCCTGCTGGTTGTGTGGGCTCCGGGGAACAAGTTCATGGGGCTTACTGCAGGCAGCCTCATGTGAGCATGGCATGGGGCAAGGAGGAGCACCTGAGGGTGTGGCCACGCCCAATGCGGCCTCAGGTCTGGGCTCTGCTGGGTGGGGTTGAGGGAGGAAGGGGCCTAGGCAGGGCTGGGGGTCCCAAGCACCCAAGCTCCTTGTCTTTATTGCTAGGAAAGCCCTGTGCTAAGGGAGCTAAGGCTGGCCCAGGAATCATCCCTTGGGGGAACGGAAAGAGCAGTTCCTGAGCCCCTGGCACTTGGGGAGTCCTGTGGGCATGGGGGTGGGGGTGTCCCCAGAGGCTTTGCCCTTTGAAAGCAAGAGGCAAGGAGATCAGTCTCCCCTATGCCTCCTTCTCACACACATCCTATGAAGGTGGCAAGGACAAGAGGGGGTCTGAGTGGTGCTGGAGTGGGGACCACATCAGGAATTTTGGAGCACATCATGATGCAGTGGAAACAAAACTGAAGTGGAGTCAATGTCTGGAAATTTGGGTTCGATTCTTGATCCTGTGTCCAGCCAGCTCTGTGGTGGTGGTGGTGGTTAGGGGGTGGCAGGACATGAAGCTGGAGCGATGGTCAGTGCCAGTCTGCAGAGGGCCACCATTGCCAGGCTCAGGGTCTGGACAACCCTGCAGGCAGAGGCCACCACCCATGGAGAGAAGAGAGGAATTCCAGAGTGTTGGGAAGATGCTGCTGGCTCAGGGGCCGTGAGGAGGACAGATGGGAGTGGGCGGGGACAGAGGCATGGCCCTGGGGCATGACAGCGGGTCCAGCATGTTGCTGGGGGGAGGGGGGCGCAGTCAAGACAATACCTCCCCCTCTGGCTCAGGAACACACATCACAGCAGGAGTCTTAGACAGCACCCATGGGAACCTTCCTCCTCGCCGATACTTGGATCCCCTCTAAGACCTCCCAACCAGTCTTGGCTTGGACCCTTCCAGGTACAGGGTGCCCACCCCCACGATGTAGCCTCACCACCAGGCAGTTGGGGCTCTTCTTTAGTTTGGGTTAAAATATTTCTGGTTGCATCGTGCAGTCGCAGGCCCCAGTTCTGCCCTCCTGAAATGCACAGATGTCCAGCCTCCCTCCCTCAGAGAGGTCGGCTCTTTAGCCATTTAACGCCGGCTGCCGTGGGCTCCTGGTTTTCTCCTCTCCAGGATCTGTAGTACCCGACGCCCCCACCTCCGGGCGCGTTTCCACAGTCCTGGAACCGCATCTTTGGATGCTCCTATGATCACCTACCACTATTGAGGTGAGGCAGCTCCTACACCAAGTGGCTTGTCATTTAATCATCCCAGCAAGCCTCTCTCGGTAAGTTAGTTGTCTAGAAGAGTCTAAAACTCAAGTTTGGATATTGTACCCCATGATTTTCTTCTTAAGATGCAGCAGCTCATTTAAATTTTAGGTTGTATATATGTTACTAGAATAATAATACTAATAAAACATGGGCTGTACAACACAGTGAAGCCTAATGTGAACCATGGACTATAGTTAGCACAATTATAACATTCTCTCATCAGTTATAACAAATGCACCACATTAATGCATGATAGTAACAATACGGTGGGAATATGGGAACTCTGTATTTCCTGCCTGATTTTTCTGTAAGCCTATAACTTCTCTAAGAAAAAACAAAAGCAAAAACCTCATCCAAGCCCTTGGAGTGGGCATAGGTGCCATCCCCGTATCACAGCTGAAGGGCCTGAGTGCAGAGGACCCTAAGTTGGCCCGCACAGGGCAGCCCGGCTGTGCAGCCTGCCCCGGCCTGCCCCTCTGCAGTCTGGGGCCCTCGCACCGTGCCGGAGGCACCCGTAAAGCACCCGTAAAGCTGGCCAGGACGCATCTGCAGCGGGGTGGGGCCGGCACCTCGACTGGTAACCTCTTTCAGGTCACTTTAAAACGCCCAGTCTTTGCGGTTCAGCGTCAAGGAGAGGCTGTGGAACCCTTTTAACTACAGCCAGCAGGACGGGCTGGCGTTCCTCTCGCCCGCCTCCCAGCCAGCGCCAACAAGGTGGTTATGAGCTAATAACCTCTGGTTCCAGAGCCCAAGTGAGCCCTGACCAGGGGCAACCCTGGAAGCAGCTCTCGGGAAGGTGTGGGAGCGACGACTTACCTGGCCTTTCAGCCACAGAAGAGGAATTCTCTTTAATGACAGCGGCCCCTCTCCTGGCTGCTGTCATTTCAGGCACTGGACTGGAGTCCTAGACGCCACAGGGCCACATTGGGACCCGGCATGCTACAGAGAGAGAGACAGGGTCAGAAACGGGGTGAGGTGGGCCCAGGTTCCCCTGAGGGTTCGTGGCAGGTCGACTGCTGGCGGGGTTCTTGGCTCCTCAGCTCTCAGAGTCTGCAAAAGGGTGTTCTTTGTTTGCCTGGGGGGGTCCAGCCCCTGTGCAGGCTGCAGGCTCCATGGCAGGCCTCGCCCAGACACTATAATTATCTTCCCATAATAATATTTTTATAATTTAGATGTCAGGCCCAATTGCTGAGGGATGCAAAGCCACACGGCCTGCACCTTGGCCATGCAACACAACGTGGGCAAGAGCAGAGCTGGGGGTGGGGGGAGCTGCAAAGGAGCCCTGCCGGCGGCGACAGCATTAACTTGTTATGTAAATACCTTATCCAATTATTCCTCCTCCTCCTCCAACACAGAGACAGCTAATCACTCATGCCTGGCTGCTTCATGAATATTAAGCCAAGCTCTTTTGCCAGAGGAGCTCAGTGGTGGGAAACCACTGCCTCCAGGAGAGAAAAAAGAAAAGTGAGGTCCCCCAAAACTCATCTTTAGCAGGCCTGAAACCTCAAGGAGAAGCCTTGGGTGCCTCATTTTCCACAAGCATGGAATAACATTAGAACAGCCAGTCGGCAGAGACACGGAGAACCTGCTTCTGTGGAAACATGAGGCTAGACTCTGATTGGCTGTGTGACCAGAGGCAAATGATTTAAATTCTCTGGGGCTCAGTTTCCCCATCTGTAAAATGGGGTAGCAATAGCTACCTTATCAATGACTGTGACTCATGAAGCTATATGTATGTAATGTGTCTGCTTGTGCTGATGCCTGGTAGGTACTTATTTTGTTAATCCTCCATGCATGAGACAGAGCCCAAGTTTGCCCTCCAGGAGCTTGAAGCCTGCTTTCCCAGGTCCTTGGTTGAGGAGGAAGAAACCAGAGTCTTTGGGGGAGGGCAAGAAGGTGGGAGGTTGAGGCTGGGGAAGGAGAAGATCCCATGGCCTGAGGTAGGGGTGGAGGGCTTCCTTGAAGATTGCATTTATTAATTCACTCACTCGGTCAACACCTATTTATTGAGCATCTACTACGTGCCAGACATTTGTAATATAGCAAAGAACATAAAGACCATGCCCCCCCCCTTTTTTTTACCTTAAAAAAACTTTTTATTTAGAAATAGTTTCAATCTTACAGAAAAGTTGCAAGAATACAAAGTACACCAGTATACCCTTAACCCAAATCCACCTGTAGTTAACATTTCACTCCATTTGCTTAATCATTTACCTGTGCTCTCTATTTATATATGTACATATTTGTTTTTTCTTCTGGGACATTTTGAGTATAAATTATATACATCATGACCCTTTTCTCTTAAATCTTCAGGGTGTAATTCTTGAGCATTGGAATATTCTATTCTCTTATATAAGTACGTTAAAGTTATCAACTTTAGTACATTTAGCATTGATAGGCACATTTAATCTAATGTTTTTTTTTTTTTTTTAAATAAGTATCAGAGATTGAACCCAGGATCTTGTAAATGGGAGGCAGGCACTCAACCACTCGAGCTACATCTGCTTCCCCTAATCTTATATTTGTATCCAATTCTTTTTTTTTTTTAACTTTATTTTGTACATTTAACAATTGAAAACATAAACAATTAAAAACTAAAAAGTAAACACAGATGAATAAATATATACATTTCTCAATTAAATGTAATGGATACATGTAAGTTTTTTTTTTTTTTTCTGAATCAAACAATGTATTACACAATATATTTGGTTCATAGTAATGCATTCATGCAGTATTTGTCCTTTTGTGTCTGATTTGCTTCACTCAACATAATGTCCTCCAGGTTCATCCATGTTGCCATATGCTTTATGACTTCATTTCTTCTTACAGCTGCATAATATTCCATGATGTGAATAGACCACAGTTTGTTTATCCATTCATCTGTTGATGGACACCTGGGTTGTTTCCACCTTTTGGCAATAAGACCATGCCCTTTTGAGCCATGTTGTGGTAGAATAAAGACAGCCACAGATTCTTTGACACTGTTCTCAGTGAGAGATGGAGTCTCTTCTTCCTGTTGTATTTGGCCTGGGCTTGGTGCCTTGTTTGCCCAGTAGAATGAGGCAGAAGTGACATTCTGAGGCTTGTTCAAAAAGCCTTGCAGCTTCTGCCCAGGCCTCTTGAAACACATGCTCTGGGGGCCCTGAACCTCCATGGAAAAAGTCTGACTCCAGTGCTATTGGCAAGTCCACCAGCAGGCACCGCAGCCAGACGAGCCCAGGTCCCTCCTCTCCCCACCAAAACACGAGACAGGTGACTGATGCTGTCTTGGACATTCCAGTCCTCATCACCAGCTGAATACCACAGAGCAACCCCTACTAATTTCACATGAAACAGGAGTCTTGCCTGAATTCTTCATTTACAAAATTGTGAGGTATAATAAAATATTTGTCATTATAAGCCACTAAGTTTCTAGGAAGTTTGCTATAATAGCAATAGATAAGGAGAACACATTTTGTAGTGGGGAAATATTACAGAATGATAGACAATAAACAAACAAATAAGTGATGAGTTTATCCAGTGGTAGTAAGTGCTACAGAGGAAAATAAAGTAAAGGAGGGGCTTAGGGCATGGGCATATGTATGTGCATGTGTGCGTGTATGTGTGTGCAATACTAAATAGTATGCCCAGGGAAATTGTCACGGAGAAAATGACATTTGAGCAAAGACCCAAGGAAGTGAAGAAATATGTGTATCTGGTAGAATAGTGTTCCAGGCACAGGAAAGAGCCAGTACAAAGGTCCTGAGGTGGGAGCATGCCTGACTCATACAAGGAGCAGCACGGAGCCAGCAGGGCTGGAGTGGAGGATGTAGTGGCCTGGCTGCCACAGTAGCATCTCTCTCCTCAGAAGTGATCCTGCACCATGTTTCCCTGAAGCCTGGCAGCTTGAAGAGTGCATCATCATGTCATTAAGTCTCCTGGTCCCAGTGTGAGCAGCAACCATTCCTGAACATCTATATCACCATTCTGCAGTCTAGGAAACCTAAGTCCAGAAAGTGATGAGCCCAAAGGCCCACGGCTTTGGAAGGAGAGCCAGGTGAGAAGCCATTCCATGACTCTGTGGCTGGAGTTTTCCAGCCCTCCTCATGTCCTTTCCTTTTGGAACACCTCATCCTTCCCCTGCCCACCCCAACTCAGGGCCTACCTTCTCTGGCTGCTCAGGTAACTCCCCAACTCCCCAACTTCCTGCCTGTGAAGAGCACCCCAGATGGGCCCTTGAAGGTAAGCACCTCCTGCCCCTGCCTCTGCTCCGAACCCCAGGGCATATGATCCACCCAACAGCAAAGTTTGGGGTTGGCTTTGGTGCATACAAAATCAGAGAAGGAACAGGACTGGCCCCCTCCCACCCCCTGGGAGGTTACACTCATCATCGCTGACAGTTGGTGACCATTCACTGTGGACCAGGCTCGCCTCAATTAAGCCTCACCTGTCAGTGCTGTTGTTTCTCCATTTTACAGATGAGGAAACTGAGACACAGAGAGGTTAAATAGTTTGCCCAGCATCGCCCAGTGAGAATGCAGGGGTGGTACCATTGGCCATATTTCATACCTGAGAGCCCTGAGAACGTTATTATTCCTAATCTCAAAAACAAATGTCAGGGGGGCAGATGTGGCTCAAATGGTTGGGTATTCATCTCCCATATGGAGGGACCTGGGTTCGCACCCCCGGACCTCCTGGTAAAAACAAAACAAAAACAGATGTCAGCCCCAAAGTGAGGCTCCACTAACGGTGGAATTTCAGCCAGCACTCTTGACAGCAGGTGAAGAGACAGTAGAAGACTTTCTCAGAACCCTTCAACTCACGCCCACCATGTGGAGTGAAAACAAGGCCCAGGACAAACAGTTGCAGGGCTATGAGGGGAGGGGTGGGCAAGAAGCAATCCTCTGTGAGCCCATTCTGAACAAGCTCAGAACGAGAGCGAGGGAGGCAGAGAGGATGGCTAGTGTGGCTAAAGTCGGTATTATTAACAATTCACAGTTATTAAGGATGACAATAACATAGTTGGCATTTACTGAAGGCTTGCCCAGCACCAGCCTTTCAACACATAGCTCATTAACTTCTCACAATAAACTGAGACATGGTTATCATTATTTCACAGAGGGGGCCTGTTGTGGCTCAGAGAGATTAGGTACTGCCCAGGGTCACACAGCTCTTTCCAATTCCAAAGCCCATGCTGGTAACCACTGCATTAAAAGTAGAACAACTAAAGCATAAGGGAGTCTGCATTTAGCTGCATACAAGCCACTAGGGATATGATCTAATGGCGGAATTTGGGGCATCAACACGCAAGACTCACAGCTCACACTTTCAGAGAGCTCCAGTTTTGTTTGTACATAGTCTCCTCTGAGTCTTACAAGACGCCCTTGAAGTTGACATCACTGTTTTCCATTTTACAAGCAAGGAAACCAAGAGCCATGGCTACTTAAAGAGCATCTCAAGGAGAGTTAACAGTGAAGTGGGGACTTGAGCCCCCCAGGGCGCCGCCTCTGGGCGCAGCTCACGGAGGCCAGGCTCTGCCTCATCAGGCTCTGCTCTGCATCCTGCGCCCAGGGGCAGGTCGGCTGCCCTCCTGGCCGCACCACCCTTGCTGCCCCTCCATGGGCCCCTGCCACAAGCTCAGGCCTAGAAGGGCGTGCTGCCGGTGGGGGGGACAGCTTTCTCCTCTGGGGATGGGAGGGCTCTTCAAAGCACAGTGGAATTTGTTGCAACCTGAGAGCTGGGCGGCCTGCCCCCCACCTCAAGGGTCAGACAGAGAGATTGAGGTGGGGCTTTCGTGTTTATTTTATCACGCGAGACGTCTCATCTCCCCCTTTCATGTTTATTTTATACCGCTTTGTACTGCTGCATTTTTAAAACAGGTAAATACCTTGCTTATATATTTTTAAACTACTTAACAAAAGAAAAAGAAAGGAAAATGGGCAAAGGCCATAACATGGCACTTCAAAGAACGGCCTCACTAATAATTAAGAGAAAGGAAAATTAAATAATAAAAGGATGCTTTCATCTCTCTGGCAAAGATTTAAAAGATAGAAGGAATCAGTAACCCTTTTGAGGGTCAAACTGGCAACACAGACTGAATGTAAAATATTTGTACTCTTTGATCCAGTAATTCTACTTGTAGGGATGTATCCTACAAGCTTCAAGGTCATCGAGATATCTGTGCAGAGGTATTCATTGCAGTGATGTTTGCAACCGTGAAAAATTAGACAATGCTGAATGTTGGTCTGTGGAGCAACCACTAAATTAATTCAATGGAGTATTACATAGTTATGAAAAAGAATGTGGATCTCCATATATTGATATGTAACATGGCTAAGATATGCTGTTTATTGGAGGGAGAAATGTCACAAAATAGTGTATAGGGAATAACTATATTTTGTTATATATATATATATATATATATATGTGCTGATTTTAAAAATCTGAACTCAACTACATCAGGCTGTTGTCTTATGTTATTCTGAAGGAGGAGATTTGAAATAAGGAATTTTCTGCTTTCTATATTGCTATGTCTGAACAATTTTACCATGCCTTCTTTCACTTTTTCTTTTTCAGGCGGTATCAGGGATTGAACCCGGGACCACATATATGGGAAGCAGGAACTCAACCCTTGAGCTACAGCCACTCTCCTTTCACTGTTGAAAACAGAGAAAAAATATGGCTAGTAAATAAGTGATGGATTAAAAAACAAAAGACACTGTGAACATAATGAACAGCACTGAATTATATATTTATATTGTGGCTAAAAGAGGGGAATTTTAGGTTGTTATATGTTACTAGAATAGACTTTAAAAAAAAACATCCATGTACATGTTTGTACAATGCAAACAGTGAACCCTAAGGTAAACTACCGACTAAGGTTAATCATACCCCACTAATGCAAGGTGTTAACAGTAGGGTGGTATATGGAAACCTTGTATTTTATGCATGGTTTTTCTGTAAACCCACAACTTCTCTGATAATAACAAAGAGGGTAGGATTTGCAAAGCCAAGGAGCAGGGGAAAAGGCATTCTGAGCAGGAGGAAGAGCGTGGGTGAAGGCCTGGGGCTGCAGGGACGCCCCCGAGTCTGGTGGTAGTGGGGTGTCTGTAAGTCAGCACATTCCTGAGGAACCCTCTCCCCCAGCTGCTGGGGGCCCCAGAGGTCTCTTAGCCATGGCTCCTGCCCTCAAGGAGACTGTAAGCTAATAGGGCAGATGGCCTGTGGGGCCCCGGGCTCATCCAGAGTTCACTTCCATGGAGTTTCCCGGGAGGGAGGCCCGGCAGGGGTCTGTCAGGAGCCCACATGCCTGAAGCCCCATCCCCCAAGGCTTTTACTAGTGCTCTCATGCCGCCCTCTCTACCGCTCTGTGAAACAGGACTTCTCCCCCTTTTACAAGTGATGAAACTGAGGCTCGAGGTCTCGTGCTCCCAGGCAGTGGAAGAGTTCCTCAGATGGAGGAGGACCCAGAGCAGAAGGGAGTCCCCGAAGCTTAGGGTTTCAGAGCTGGGAAGACATTCTACTCTCAGAAGCACAGAACGAGAGGAGGAAAGCCACGTTGGGGCAGAGTAGGAAATCCAGCCATCTGGTGAGGAGTGCAGGGAAAAGGCCCAGGGAGTGGGGGCAAGACCTTCCACCTGCCTGGACATGGATTGCTGTGAGTCCTGGGAACAGCACTTCTTTGACTCACCCCAGACCCTCAAGTCCAAGCCGTGAGGAACCTGCATTTTAGCCCAATTCCTCCATGACTGTCAGGCACCCGGAAGTTTGAGAACCAATGGTTTAGGGATTATCAAGTCCAGCCCTTTACATAAAAAAAGGGGAGGGGGCGGAGAGGAAACTCTGGCACAGAGAGGCTGAGCCTCTTGTCCAAGTCACACAGCCAGTGAGTGGCAGAGCTGAGCCAGAAGCCAGATGCTATGCTCCCTGGAGTGTCCAGGGCTCTGTATCTTTCTAAATCTTCCCACCCTAAAGAAGGCCTGGCCAGGCTTTGGGGGCCTTGGGACTCCTCAAGTCCCCCAGTCATCCAAGGTCACATACAGCCCACCTCCCTGCCATTTCTCCAGCTCAACTCCCACTGGACATCACCCAGCTCACTGTCCTCCAAGTCCTCCAAACAAACATGGCGAGGATAGACCTTTAGGCACAAACTTAGGTGTTTATTATTTCTCTTTGGTGTCCTTTAATTCAATTTCCTTAAATCAATTCAGTATCTACTTTGACAGAAATATTAACTGGTAAGTTCTGGGTCTTCTCAGTCTGCTCAGCCAGGTCAAGTTTCGCTGGGCCCTTCCTCCCAGGGGCTGATCTGAAACTGATGATGACGGCGGGGGGTGGGGGGGGCGGGCCGGGTATATAGCCAGTCATCCTCTCTGCTGGGTCCCCTCCCCTGCGAGGCCCCTGCCAGGTCACCAGCCTGCTGCCTCAGGCTCAGGCATTGTCAGCTCTGCCGGGTCCCTCAGGGGCTAGAGAAGGCTGCAGGCTGCCCTGCCCTGTCTGTTCTAACAGGGCACCCACCCAACGACCTCTACAACTCAGCAACAGGGGCCCAGGGCTGCTGTGAGTGCTGGGTGGCTGCAGAGGATCCATCATCATAGCTCCCTTTGGTGCTCAGCTGAGAACTGGTACCAGCAGCCCTCTCAATTGTCCCCCTCCCTCATTATTTTTCTGCCTGCATCCAGGACCTCCTCAACCCTACAGGAAACACCTAAGGACCAAGGCCCCTTCCTGTCCTTGAGACACTTCTGACCCATGCTGGCCCCTGCAGGAGCACCCACTCCTCTCAGCCTATCCAAATCCCTCAGGCCAGACCCAGGGTCCTCCTCCAGGAGCTCCTTGATTGCTCTGAGGGCCTGGGGTCCTGATGCCCTCAATGGCTGCCATGCTGCAGTCCACTCACCTTGCTGTTCAATGGTCTGCCAGGGTGTCTGCAGTGTGTGTGCTTCTGTGTGTGCTTCTTCCCCCACTAGACTGCAGGCCCAACACTTCTCATTACCTCAGTGCCCAGCAAGGGGCTGCCATTGTTATTTGCAGCCAGGAGATGGGGACCGGGGCTTGGGCGTGGACCCAGACTCACTGTGTGTCTCTGGGGAGTTCGTCCCCTTTCTGGCCTCAGTTTCCTCATCTGCAAAATTAAGAAGGTAGACCCTCTGTTCAGCAAGTTGCCTCCACGGAAATAGTTCATCCAAACAGCACCAGGGACTCATCCTGAATCCCCATTCTCCCCCAGCCACTGGCTCTGAGCTGGGCAATTGAGGATCAAAAAAATATTTAGTTGATTGATGTAAGCAAAGCATAAAAGTCACTGAAAGGGACATTAAGCTTCCAAGAAACACTGGAAGCATCCACGGTCTCTCTCTCTGGTGAATTTGCTCAGAGGGCAGAAAGCATAAATAAAGAAGGCAGCCGTTTTTTTTCTCTCTTTAAAGTCAAAGCCCCATAAATCATGCCTGTGCAAATTCACTTCATAATTAACATCCCGGGGTATATGTATGTGGAAGTTGTGCTTCAGCTGGGTGAGATGTTCTGCTAATTAAAGGCTTTATTTTGTGAAGGGAATCATTTTGTGAAAGCGACTTCCTTCACGTGCTAGTTTAGACTTTTTTTTCTTTATAATAACCCCTAGGCTCTGCAAAGTGACTCAACCGATGGCGCTGAGCAGCTCATGGCTTATTAGTCAGTAACACCGCCTGTGCTCCAGAGCCTCCATTTGCAAACGCAGCCAGTGGCCAGCATTTCTCTGAGTCACAAAGAAGACACACGGAGAGAGCCTCCGAGCAGGAAGGTAACCTAGCAGGCATTTGAGCTGACTTTGGCCTGGAGAGGGAAAGGGATGGTCCAGTGTCTCCCAGCAAACTGGCAGAATCGAGTTTGAGAACCTGGTTTCTCAACAGTCCCCAAAACTCCATGTCCTCTCACTTACCCCCACGTTGCACATCCACGTGCCCCTGGCTGTTTTGAGATCACTGGCTTTGACGGCTGTGCTTGCCTCATGATGAAGGAGTGCTCAGTAGGCAAGCCTGCTCACTGCTTTGCTGAGCACCCCCTGGAAGCAAGGAAATTGGAAAGAGACAGCTGGGATGGAGCCTTAACTATTTTAATAATGTTTGGTACCATGGCTGTTGCCAGGAGATTAGGAGGGAAATGTAACAGTGTGTAATTTTTCCTAAGAATTCCATTAACAAAATCAAATGGGCAGATGGGGTCAGGAGTGGGTGGGGGGTGGAGTACTTTCTGTAGGCTTCATGGGGGGAGGAGTTTCTAGGCTCAGAACTTAGGCAGAAGCTCTTGGGTGTGAATGCCAGGTCCCCTCGGACCTTGTCCCATCTTTCCTATCTCTGTCTACCACCCATGTGCAGTAAGTGAGGAAGAGTAAGGAGAACAGGGAGGCCTGGGCTCAAATCTTGATGCTGTACTTTCTTGCTGTGTGGCTTAGGGAAGTGGCTTAACCTCTCTGAGTGTCAGCATCCTCACCTGTAACTTGGGAAAACCATGTGAGGCCATTCTGAGATCAGAAGCAATGTGTTCCACAGGGTCAAGGACAGTGCCTGCCACAAAATGGCCCTCAGCAAATTGCTTTTATTGAAACCTCTCATTGGTTAACTCCACAAAAGTTCACTCTGACCCACCTAGACCTGTACCACCTACTTTTCATGCCTCAGTTTCTACATCTGATGCCTTCTCTCTGCACGGGTCAGGGCTGGGCACCAAGGAGAATGCCAGGGAAGGGAAGGCCCAGTCCCCTACCTCTGGGTGCTTACAGAGAGATAGGGAGACAAGAAATTTACATCCACTCCTCTCCAGCCAGGCTGCAGATTTAAGATGCTACCGGGTGCATTTCCAGCCAGTATCACACCGATCTGTCTCAAAAACCCTGAGAGAAAGGGACTGACTATCACGCCCATTTTATAGATGAGGAAACTGAGTTGTCACTTGCCTTAGGCAACACAACTAGTCAGTAGCAGAGTTAAAAATGGACCACAGGTGTGCAGATTCAGAACACCCCATTCTTTCTCCAACACCCCTTACCTGGGTATGTATCCAGTTTTCCTTGTTATTATTTTCTCATTTTCTGTGTGGCTTGGTCTTGCACTATCAATTAGATTGTAAGCTCCATGAGGGCAGACATTGATCACACTTTCTCTCTATCCTCCGTGAGGGCTGGTGCACCAACTGTGCTCATGTAAGACTTACTGAATCAAATGGACAGAGACCCTGCAAGACAATGTTTCCTTAATAAATCCAGACTTCCTTGTCCTCCCGTCTAGACACACACACGCGCGCACACGCACACACACACAGACACGGCTTGCAAAAATCTAATAACAACCAGTTTAAAAACATACTAAAAACAGAAAATTTATGTAGCATGACCCAAATTGAATTATACATTACAGCACTATAATTGATTTTTTAGAAGAGAGATTAAATTTATTTTATGCCTCACTAACTAACAGCTAGATTTACCTAATTGCTTGGAGTGCAGAGTTAGTATGATTCATTAAACTCCATACATGCTTGGGTACACTGCGCACTGAGTAAAGCTTCCTTGCTCGCAGCAATTAAAGAGGAGAAACCCGAGGCCTCATCAGTAATTGAGGAGAACAATACAGCCTGAAGTTTGCTGTGGGTGTTTTATTAAGTTCTTTGAGCAAAATGCAGATTCTGCGCATTCTGGTAAAGCAGTTCCAACAAATCAGAGACAGCTAATTCTCAGTTCTCTGTCTCTGTCTCTGTCTTTCTCAGCTCTGCTGTGATAGGGAGGGGAGGCTGAAAAGAAAAAAGAAAAGGCAAAATGTAAGCTTGTCTCACTTTAATTACATCAATCATAACAGTTTTTTAAAAAACCTCACCAGCATCTGACAGCATTCAGGCAAAGTCAGCCAGCCTAACAAAGAGGGAGTTTGGGTGGAATCAGGGTAATTATATACACATTATCAAAAAGGTAGCAATTTAGGAAAACTGCAGAAGTGCTAATTTCGGATAGCAAGAGAAACTAGAACTCTCTGAGCCCTTCATTCATTAATTATTATTAATAAGAAAGAACATTTCCAAGTAGCACACATTCAAATAACAAATGTGATTCCCTTTATTGGCACTTGTGTCTCGTCTGGACGTGTTTACGTGTTCGGGAGACATCGCACGCAACCATTTCTTCCTCACTCAAAGCCACGCTCAGTTTTTTCACACTAGCCCCCAGGACCAATGAGATGTATGTTTTGACTAGTCTGTCTATAAAATAAATTAAATCGCTCTGCCCTTATCATGCTTTAAACTATAGGCTTTTGCAGTTATGGAAACAGAGAAAGTAATGCTCTCACATTCCCTAACCATGTCTCTGGGGCCCTATACCAGTGTTCTGAGGTTGGAACTATTTCCTTTACTCTGGGAAGAGCCATTTTAGTATTTAACAATGTCAGCCACAGCGTTTACCTTCCAGGAATGGGCAATGTAATTGGGGAGGCAAGAAGCACTAGACAACAAAAATTATGCCTGACACAAACACTTCCCCTTTTCTGAAACCCTCCCAAGATACAGGGATCCCCACAGCTCCAGCCAAGTATATTGGGTGGGGGGTGTACACCTGTCCCAGCTGGGCCAATTCCATTCTCTTTGGGAAATGTTAAACTGAAATGAGAACCACAGAGGTTGGTGACTATTTGGAGCCAAGGTACACTGGGGACAGCACTCCCGAAACAAGTTCCACCAATTCCCACTTCTGAGGTCTCCAGAGCAACTGAGGCCTTCAGTTCTGAAGATCTGACCAGAGGTTCTGATTTTCCTTTAATTCTGTGGATGCCACAGGATCCTTCTCCAAAATCCTCCTTCTGTATTAAGTCATCCAGAGTCCCGTTCTGCCATTTGCACCCAAAGAGCCTTAACTGATGCCTACAGCAAAGGAAACTTAGCAACACAAGGCAGTGCAGATGGCTGGCTGGGGCTTCAGGGACCTCTGCCTGCCCCATCCCTGCCAGAGGCTTCAAGATCCAGAGATGTTTGGAGCGGGCCAGTCCCTTAAAGAGCATCTACCCCAGAGGCTTACAAACTAAGTTCTCAGGTGTGGCTTCCGTGAGAGGGAAGGAGGATGCTGCACTGTGGTCCTGCTCCGTTCTGAGCTGCAGCAGTGTTGACTTGATGTAACACTTCTGCTTCTGGTGTGTTTCCAAGGGTCCCATGCTGGACACTCCACCCTTGAGAACCACTGCTCTAGTCCAGCCTATCATTTAATAGCCTGGAAAACTGAGGGCACAGAGGTTTTGGGCAACTTGCACAAGACCACAGAGCTGACTCGATGCAGAAGTAAGACTTGAACCCAAATTCCTGACATTGACCTTTCCTCCCCGCCCCCCCCCCAGCCCCGACTGCATCATGAAGCACTCCAAAAACCCTAGTGCAGGCCCCACTCTAAGACCACTCAGGCATGTTCTCTCGCTCTCGTACTTCATAGGATGTGTATGTGAGAAGGCGGCATTGGAGGAGACCCATTTCTCCTTGGCTCTTGCTTTCAAAGGGCAGGACCTCTGGGGAGACCCCCCACCCCCATGCCCACTACTCCCCAAGTGCCAGGGGCTCAGGAACTGCTCTTTACATCCCTACAAGGGATGATTCCTGGGCAAGCCTTAGCTACCTTAGCACAGGGCTTTCCTCCCAATCAAGACAAGGAGCTTGGGTGCTTGGAGCCCCCAGCCCTGCCCAGGACCCCTCTCCCCCAGCCCCACCCAGCAGAGCCCAGACCTGAGGCAGCGTTGTGTGGGGCCACACCCTCAGGAGCCCCTCCTTACCCCACGTGATGCTCAGCTCTGCTCAGCAGGCTGCCAGTTGCATGCCATGCACACATTCCCTGGAGCCCACGCAGCCCACGGGGGGCTCTATCAGTCTCATTTTGCAGACAGGGAAATTAGGAGACTCAGAAAGTCCAAGTTACTCCCTAAGCCAGAGACCTAGAAAGCAGCAGAAGCCAGATTTGAATCCAGGTCCATCTAACTCAAAGCTTGAATGCTTTCCTCTACAACAGACAACCCATGGAATAAATATACAGGTTCCCTGGAAACTGGTGATCCAAAGCCTGGCCTGGTTGCTCTGAAGCGAGCATGGGGTGTGAGCCCTATGCCTAAGGACAGTGCAGGTGCTATGCTGAAAATAAAATAGGCAGACTTTAAAAAGGGGGTGAAGAGCAAGTTTATTGAGCTAAAGTTGCATTGATGCAGGTGCAGCACCAAAAGGGTTCTGCTCAAAAGTCTGCGTTGGGAGAGCAGCTTATATGGCTGCTTGAGACAAAGGGAAGGCATGGGGGAACGGGGAGGGGTGAGGCTGATGGGTAGGTGAGCTATGTGAACGATGGGGGTGGGGTGTCCCAGTTCTTTAACTGGCAACCAGGGTATTATTGTTGTAAGGTTGTGGCCATCTGGTACAGCCTGTTTTCTTTGTTATAGTTCTTTCTTCCAGGCAAGGGCAGGGGTCTCTATGGGCACTGCAGAGGCTCATTGGTGTGTCAGCCTGCTTCAGTTAACCTCTGTTTCTTCTTTATAATCCCCTGGATAAAATGGAAGCTCAAGCAAATCAAGATGATTAGTAAAATCATTTATCATTCCAATTCCACAGAGGGAAGACCTGGTTCCTGCCCTCAAGGAGCCTCTGATCTCCTTGGGAAACAAGCTGGAGGTTGCAGGGGTGCTTCTGGCCCTGCTCCCACCCTCCTGATCACCCTGCCCCAACAAGTCATAGGTGACCCTCAGCCTACCCCCTTCCCCTCCCCCTCCCAGCCCAGGAACTGCCTCCGGATATGTTATCAGAGAGAGGGCCTTTATTCCTGGAATCGTGTGCAAAAGGGGGTGCTCCCGAGGGAAGCAGAGTCTCCCCCAAGTCAAATCTATCTGTTCATTCGGTAAGTATTTCTAGAACCCAACCTTCAAGCCTGTGTTAGGCAGACCCCAAAGGCACAGCTCCAGCCCCTGAAGAAACTGAGGGTCCGGGGGGGGGGGGCGGCATGAACTGGTTGGGGAGGATCTTGAAGGCCAATGCTAAGGAGGGGATAAAGCAGTGCATGGAAAGCCCTGGGTTGGGGGCTGGAGACCCAATCTTGGACCTTCTTTGCCATTATCTTTTGGCACATCACTTTCTCCTCCCAACAACTTGGTTTCCACATCTGGAAACAGAAAGGTAGAATAGGATAAAAATAAAGCCTAGCTCAAAAACTGTTTAAAATGCAGATTTCTTGCCATAGGCAATGGGGAGCCAAGGATGTTTTTTGAGGGGAGGAGAAATTCATTTGTCCCCTTCTGAAGAGGCAGTGCCTATGGGCCCCCCCCCCCCCCGACCTGCAATGTTTGGTTAGGTGGCTTCTAAGCCAGAGCCATCTCCTCCTTTCTGCCTCCCTCCAAGAGACCCAGGTCTAGGACTGAGGATAGCTTATTGGTCCCTATCTGGCCTCAGGAAAGCCAGATTAGCTCATTCTTGAATCACTTTAGCATTCAAATCCACACAGACAGAGCTAATTGTTTCTTGGCTTCCCAGCCTGACCCTCCACGACAAAAGTGTGTTTCATGAGGTACAGCATTTCACATTTCGGGGCCTGGCTTGGTCCACACTCTTTGGCAAGCAGCTCCCCAGTCTCTGCCTCTGGCTGATGGAGGCAGAGCACCGTTTCCACAAGGCCTCCTGGGCGGAAGGGCTGGGGAGAGGGTGCATGCGTGTCCTGCCATCCTGTCCCATACTGCATCCATGCCTATTGGGCAGTCCCTGAATGCCCAAACTGTGGCCGCACTGGCCATAAAGACAGCCAACTGGGTCAGAGGGCCAGTGTGGACTCCTGGCAAAAGCCCTGTGTCCCGCTTTGGCTTCTGCCTTACCTGGGTTATGTAGCCCTGGGAAAATCATTGCACTACTCTGAGCTGCTGTTTTCTCCTCTAAGCCTGCGCACAATATGGATAAAACAATTGTTCGACAGAGCTTTTATAAAAATCAAATGACACAATGTATTTCAAATGCCTAGCTTATTAGTTATGTTTAACATTGGTAGTCTTTTTGTTCCCACAACTCTCGTCTGACTCCAGAAAGGTTCTAGAAATGTTGTCAAAGATTCCTACCATTTAGCAGCATGAGCCTGCCAGGTTAGCATCTTCAGAGGCTCAGAGTTTTCTCCACATACCAGTCACTTAGCACTCCACATTCTAGGAGGCCATGAGACTCGGCTGCCCCATCACTATCCAAGCCTCACCAGGGAAGTATACGGCTTGGTGACAGCAGCCTTGCTTTTATCTTCCTAATGGCCAACATAATTCTGAATTTTAATATAATTAACCTAATTCTCAGGGTAGGATCTTCAAGGCAACCTGGGAGTCTCTTGTCCCTCCTTAGAAGATGGAGGGTCTCCCTTTTCCACGCCCCAGTTTTCCAAGGGCTGCCAGTCTACCGAGAAATTTCTTTAGTTCACTCCCTTAGAACTCAGAGGCTCACGATGTAAAAGAAGCACAAGCAAACCCTCTGGAAAACATTCTAGGGGTCACAAACTAATATTTGTTTTTTTGCTAAAGGAACTGAGGAACATTCTAGAATTCCTCAGTTCTTGCCTGGTATAAACATTCACTGTGATCCAGACAAAAACATCAGAGAACAGACGGAGCAGGCAGATGAGACGGGACACTTTCATCTGTTAAATGTTCCTAAGACAATTTCACATTCCAGTCAACGTCCAAAGCCACCTCAGCTAGCCTCCGGCCCAGCTGCGACCAAAGGCCAAGAGTTCTGGTGTGGACCTCCATGCACTTCCCCTAGAGCAAAGCTGCACTGGCACAGAGTGGGGCAGAAGGTGGCAGGCGCGGGGGACCTCAAAGCCTGCGTGATTGACTCCAGGCTTCAATGGGAAATCACCGGAACATCAAGGCCTTTGTGCTGGAGCACACCTGGAGAGTCAACTGAATGGGGAGCTTTTCTATGTGAAATCAAAGGCCGATTCCCCACACGGCAACATCAGCAGCACAAAGATTCATTGGCGGCATAAACAAACCTGAATCACCCGTGAATGGGGAAATTTTAAGGCATAAATCCCATGTTTCCTGTTCCTGGGCTTGGCATAATTGAAATCCATTTGCTCTCAAAGAGGAGATAGCTAAGAGTTGAAGTAACATTTAAAGAAAGTCTCAGGCATCTCTTTATTTTGTCCTTCAGTCCTCAGTGGAACCATGGCAATAAAGATATCTAAATTGGCCCTATTTATATCTTTCTAAAGGCAGTTTCTCTATTCTGGAGAAACTCCAACTTAGTAAGTCATGGTTTGGGGGAAACTTGTGGAGATCTTTGATGACTGCAAGGAAACTTGGGGGCGTCTTTTGATAGGGAAAGCAGGGAGGGGGCGAGAAGTGAGTAGCTATCAAAAGGGGTTTTATTGAACATTCACTAGCTAATGAATGCATTTAATGGGAGCAGCATTGGGTGTCAATGCAGCATAATGATAATTTAATCTATTTGGCTAGATTTCTGTGGCTTTCGAGGAGGAAAGAAAGAAGGACCTGCGTGAGCAGTTAATCACTCAGTCTTTAGCCAAACTTCATTTAAAATTTCGCCGTGTTCTCGAAACTGTGCCAAGGGATGGTGTCATGTGTTTCAGTGAATCATTTGTAACCAAATCTAAAACAAGCAGGAGACTCAGCCCTTTTATCCCCCTCTAATTTTGATTGTGTTTTTCTGGTTACTTGTGATTCAGAGAAACAGTAGGGCCTGCTCAAAGAATAATGGGAACCGCTGGTCCCAAACCCATCCTGCTTGACACCACACAGTCCACTCTTCACCAATTAGCTGAGGTCGCAGACTCCCGGAGGAGATGAAGTGGGCGCCTCGCCATCCTTCCTGTGGCCGCGCTCTGCCCACGAGCACATCCGCAGCAAGCTGAGCTCTGGGCAGCGGGGGATGCTGCTGGCGGGGAGCCGGCACAATGCACACTTTCACTTGGATCCCTCTGTGTGACCCTCTCAACCATGTGCAGACTCCGGGTTATGATCCATTCTACAGGTGGAAAGACGTAGACTCTGAGCAGTTGAGTAATATTTGTTGAATGATGTAATAAGGGAGGAGCTCTGTCCTCACAGCCAGTCAGTGGTAATCTGGATTTGATCTGTGGTTATAGATTCCAGCGCCTTGCTCTCCTCCCCCATCATGCTGACTTGTGAAGATAATGTTTATTATCTGCATTTGACAAAGGGTGAAACAAGCCCAGCAGGTGAAAAGAACTCTAGAGTTCCAAGATAATGGGTGTTTAACTAATGTGACTCTCTATAAGTAGATGCAGGGCAAATTAGCAATGGTGGACCACAGGTGTAATCACACACACACATAAACACACACATATTTACACATCTTCTGGGAATTAACGATGTTAACTTTTAATAGGTATGTAGTATTGGGGAAGGGAGCATTTGATTGCTTCTTGTCTTTCTTCCCCCTTTCTGACCCACCTTCCTCCTTCCATCTCTCCCTCCTGTTTCTTCTTCCTTCCTGCCTCCCTTGTTTCTTCCTCCCCTCTCCCTCCACTTCCTTTTTCTGAGGAAGCCAAGGCTCAGAGGTAGTAAATGGCTTTCCCGGGATCACACAGTTTTGGGTGGTTGAGCCAGTTCATAGGGTGGTTTGGCCCTCCCTAACATGCTGTCTCCCAGGCTGAATACATTTCTTGATCCACTTCCCCCTTTGCTCTGTACCCCTCTGAGCTCCGTTCTGTCATGAATAGCACCCCCAGCCATTGATTGTTGGATTTTGCCAACCCATCAAACCCTCTCAAAGGTGGAGCCCAGCATTCCACCCAGAAGAAAATTCCACAAATGGAATTTCAAAGTGACTTAAAAACCAGAATCCCCCATGGAACCGATAGCGTTACATGCTGTCTGGTTTCACTCATGAGCTAAGGATTGCTTAAGATTTGAGCTCCAGCCTGGCCTGGTTTTATTGAAGACGTTCTGAAGCTGAACAATTTCAAAGGGAAACCAGGGACGCCTTACACCTATCTGGGCGCTTTCCCTCCAGCCAGCCCACAGAGCAAAGTTGGGTGGCATGGTGAGCTGGGTAGGTAAGAGGGTGTGAGGGAGAAGGTGGGGAATGGGAGCCTGAGGGAGAAAGACCTGCCTGCAGGCTCCTCCTCTCTGCTGCACAGCAGACCAAAAGCCTATTTTCCTCTCAGGCCTAAAGTGGGGGTGGGGAGGTGGGACCTGTCCCGACACCAGGGCGCAGGACCGGGGTGTAGGCGCACAGCCCTAGCAGTCAATCGCGGAGGGTAGGAAGAGGGGAGACCCCCCCCCCCCAAATAAGAGTTTCTAGGGCTAAGAGGTTTCAAATGGAGTCGGGAGGTCCTTCTGGAGGTTACTCTTATGCAAATATCACAAACTGCCACAGTATGCAAAGCCTCAAGCAAGGACATTCCTAAAAACCCTCAGGACATTGGGACACCACTAACAAACCACGAGATAAAGAACTCAGTTAACTATCTAACCTGAAAGACAATTGGAGTACCCCAATTATCCCCAACCACAAACAACTTGCATAATCTTCTTTTCCTTTAAAAACCCTTGCCTGGAAATGCCAAGGCAGACAGGATTTGGGTTGTTATCTGAATCTGTGCTCCCCGAATTGCAATTCTATAACCCCAAATAAATGCCTTTATTGCCTTGCAGCTTAGTTTGTCATTTCTCAGTTGACAGAAGCATAGACTCCAAAAATAAGGTAGTCAACAGGCCTTTTCTCTCAGAAGATTAAAAATATATCCATCAGGAAATTCAATTAAGCCAGATCATGAGAAGGTCTTAGAGAGATGTGGTGTCCTCTGTCCTCCAAAACATTTGCTTGCTCTAGTGAATGGAAGATAAGGGAGTGTTGACAGAGACACACAACACAGCACTTAACGGGCTGTGTTGCAATCACGCCAAAGCAGGGGAGATTTCTGGCCAAGGAGGCAGGGGTTGACAGACATGCAGAATCTGGCTTTAGGGCTGGCTGATCACGCTTCTGTCTGTCTCGCATTTTGGAAGGTAGATGGAGGAGGGCTCACGTCCCAAGGCCCCAGTAGACTAGGGGCCTTGGCTTTGCTTTTCGACTCCCCTTCCCTTACTCACTACAAAATCCCGGGAAATGCAGGAGTTTCCTGCTGACAATTAGGAGCTTCTCTGTTGCCTCCCAGCTGTCCTCAGCCTGCCTCTGGCAACACTCCATCTGCTTCCTACAGCTCTGCCACCTCTTCAAGAAGAAGCTCTGGCCCCTGCTCTCCTCTGTCAGGAAGCCTCCCTTGACTGCTTCTGCCCTACCTGCACACTCACATTTAGTATGTCGAGCCTGGAACACTCATCAAACTGTGGACTTCCTCACAAGACTGTAGGCCCTTGGAGGGAGGGACCAAGTCCATATGTTTGTGTATTTTTAATGCCAAAGTCAGGGCTCAATAAGTTGAGGGGGTCTGGGTTTATTTAAACCCCTAAATGCAGTCAGAATAACTCGGCTGACAGTATGCTTGAGTTATCCAACCACTTTCAGAATGACTCACATAATCCTCTTCATGACCCTCTGGTGCTGTTCACTATTTTACAGATGAGGAAACTAAGACTCAGAGAGTCCATGCAGGCTCACAAGCGCCAGACAAGGAACAGCCTCACATTCGGTGCTTTCTCCATCAGCTCCATCAGCATCCAAGGGTCCCCCTGCATGCACACCCTCCCCATCTGGGTTCAGATCCAGCTCATGGTGTGAGCAGCTCTGGAGTCACTCCCTCCATACAGTTTTGGAAGAATGGGGGCTCTGTGGAAGGAGCCAAGGTGGGGGCAGTTGTAAGTGAGTTGCCAGGACGGGGAGCCATGGCCCCAGTAAACCTCCTCCTGGCCTCTTTGTCCAAGCAGCTCATCACAGAGGCCTCACCCACATCCCTCTTGGTCTCTTGCCCTGTTCTAGACACTCTTGGGCTCTTGCAGCAGTCTAACATTGTTTCCAGAAGGAATGGTCCAGGGGCTCCTAAAACAGCAATACAACTATCTGATTTTACATTTCCATATTCCTAGCTTGGCACCCATGGGGTTCCCAGCATCCTGGGCTCAGGCCAAGTCAGGGAGAAATGAGGGATCCTCATCTCATGGCTGGACGTGGACTGTGTCTCTGCCCAGAAGTCCTTCCTCACTGGTCAGCTGGTCTGCCTGGGGCCGTGATATAAGGAGGAAGAATACAGGTTTGGAGACTTCCTCTGGGCAGACATGTATAAAGCACCTACTATGTGCCAGGAACAGTATGGGTCCAGGATACAGCATTGGAATCTAATGGTGGAGGCCAACAAGTCACCAGGCAATTACACCCACACGAGGAAGCACAGGTGCTACAGGGGCATGGAGGATGGGGAGCTGTCGGTTGCAGTCCAGAAGGCTTCTTGGAGGAGGCAAAGCCTGAGTAGAGCAGATCAGAGAGCTGAATATGCAAAGGCCTGGGGGTTAGACAGCACGGTGTAGAGGGGACTGGAACAATTCTGACCAGCTGGAGCATAGGACAGTGATGTGTATGTAGGAAGGGGGTGGTAAACAGAGAGGAAGCCAGAACCACATTAAAACCAGGCTCCATGCCACTCCACACTAACCAGGGTGGCAATAATTAGTGGTGGTGGTGATGGTAGGGGGAATGAAATGGGAACTAACAAGTGTTGGCAAGGATATTGAGAAATTGGAGCCTTCGTACATTGCTGGTAGGAATGTAAAATGGTGCAGCCACTGTTTGGGGAACAGTTTGGCAGTTTCACAAAAAGCTAAACAAAAAATTACTGTATGACCCAGCAATTCGGTTCCAAAATAATTAAAAACAGGTGTTCAAACAAATACACCTACACACATGTTCATAGCAGCACTAGTCATGGTAGCCAAAGGTGGAAATAACCCAAACGTCTATCAATGGATAAACGGATAGAACACATTGTGGTATAGCCACACGATGGAATATTACTCAGCCATGAAAAGGAATGAAGTTCTGACACCAGCTACAAAGTGAATGAACCTTGAAAATCTTATGCTATGGGAAAGAAGCCAGTCACAAAGGCCCCCATATTATAAGATTTCATTTATATGAATTATCTAGAATAGGTAGATCTATAGAGACAGAATGCAGCTTGGTGGTTGCCAGAGAGCTGGGAGGAGGGGGAAGATGGAGAGTGACTTCTTAATGGGTATGAGGTTTCCGTTTGGAGTGATGAAAATGTTTTGTAACTACGTAGAGGCTATGGCAGCATAACAGTGTGAATGTGCTAAATGCCACTGAATTGTTCATTTAAAATGGTTAACAATGGTATATGAATTTCAACTCAATTAAAAAAAAAAAAGCAAACAGGCTCCAGTAGTTACTTGCCCCATGACCTCTCTGAGTCAGCCGGCTCATCTCTGTAATGGTGTGAGGATTGAACTTGACCACGTGCTAAGGGCCCTCCCCAAGTTGGGCCCATGGCAGGGATTAGCCCTCCCTGCATCCTGCTTGAGGGCAGGCATGGTGCCCACCCCACAGGGTCAGCCTGGTCCAAGCCTGACAGAGGATCAGGTGCATGCAGCAGGAGACCCTGGAGCTGTCCTGCTGCCCAGAGCCTGTGTGAGTCCTGGGTGCCCTCGTGCCTGTCCAGCTGCCCTCACAATCCTGCCCTGTGTCCCATCCACCTTTGGGGCTGGGCACCCCCTCTCCTTCCTGATGGCCCTGAGGGTCTCTTCTAAGACCCAGCCCTCCCTTGGACCCCGGTAAGCTTTTCTGGGGCCCTGCCCCCTGCCTAGCCCTTGCATGCCCCCAGATTATCCAGAATTGTTTTCACTGGCCTGGATGAGAAAGAGGGGCAAAATTCTAGAAAATGGACTAAGAGGAGGGATCAATACAATGACTCACGAGCTCGCCTGGCTTCAGGGTTGGCTTAGCCAGTCTCTCTCCCCACTCTCCCCATGGGGTGCAGTAGAAAGGAACCCTGGTCAAGGGGTGTCTGTGAGGCCCCCCATACTGCAGAGAGCAACAGACACCCAGGCATGGCCCCTGGGCTGTGACCCAGGCGGTTTTGGGAGATTAAAGTTAAATTCTTCTTAACCCCCCCCAGGTAAAAATCACCACACTACTCCACCCCCACCTCCTACCCTTCACCCAGCAAAGGTTCGTTGAGGTTTTGCTGACAGAATCAGGCCTCCCCTTCTCAAACCCACACCACTTTCCTAGCTAAGTTTATAGCACTGTCAAGCCCTGCCCAGCATCCAGTCTCGGCCTCCTCTTGCTGCTCCGCACATCCAGCACCTCTGCTTGAATTGCCCTGACGTTGCCCTTCATTGTCCTTCCTCTCAGCCCGAAAGCCACTGCTCTTGTCCCTGCCTCTGCCTTTCTCCCTCGACTCCCAGCAGGCCTCCTTGCTCCAGCTCTCCGATCCCTGGTGCGCCCTCCTTGTTCAAGCCAGGGGAGGCTGACAGCCTGGTGGAGAGCTGGGCTTCTTAGCAAGACGAGCTCAGGCCCCACAACTGGAAACCATCAGGCTTCAGAGGACACTGCATGGCTGGTTTGGGCCAGAATGCATTTTGCAGGGCAATGCAGGGAAACAACAATTTAGACCCAAATTGCGGAGGGCCTTGATGCCACGTGTCGATTCTCCAGGCCACTGTTTGTGTCTTGGCTTCTGCAGAATGCCCAGGCCTGCTGTAGGATTGAGCAGAGTCTGGCATGGGAGGGAGGGTAAGGGCATAAACTCTGCAGCCAGGGGTTCAATCCCAACCCCTCTATTTGCTTGCTGCATGACCTTGGGCAAGTAACTTAACCTCAGGTAAGGTCCATCTCCATCTGTAAAATGGGCATAATAAGAGTTGTTGTGAGGATTATATACCCATAAATAAAATGCTTAGAGCAATGTGAATATTCTCGCTGTCCTGATTTTGTGATAATCAGGGTAGGCTAAACATTCGCTGTATTAGAAACCATGCATGTGTCCCCAGATCTAGTTTTTCTCCCTAGGTCTGGTTTTTAGAATGCTGGTGATAAACCAAGCCTGATTTATTATATGACCATCCTGTATGGGAAAAGACTGTAACTTTGGGTATCTTTGGTCAACCTTAAGAGATATAGCAGGGGGACGGATGTGGCTTGGGTGGTTGGGCATCCATCTCCCATATGGAGGGACCTGGACTCAATCCCCGGGACCTCCTGGTAAAAATTAAAAAAAGAAAAATATAGAAGGTACACGGGCCGCCAGGCCCCGCAAGCAGGTGTGCCACCAGGCGCCGCGAGCCACACAGCAAGATGATGACATAACAGGAGAGTGACACAAGGGAAAGCCAAGATGAGACACACCGAAAAACCAGGAACTAAGGTGGTACAGGCGGTAGGACGCTTCTTTCCCACATCAGAGATTCCGAGGATCAAATCCCAGTGAAGACAGGAGGAGAATGATGAGAAGAAAGGGCAGGGAATGGACACAGAGACTTGCCCAGCGAATGGACAGAGAAACAGCAAAAATGGGGGGAGAGGTAAAAAATGGATAAAAGTAAATAAATAAATAAATCCTTTAAAAAAAAGTATAGGGGAGTAAGATACAGACTACAGTTAGTAGTAATACTTTGATGATGCTCTTCCATAATTTGTTAACAAATGTTTCACAACAATGCAAAGCATTTGTGGTGGGGTGATGTGTGGGAGCACTGCATGATGTTATGCATGTTTGTTTTATAAGTTCACAATGTTTACTAAACACTTATTGTTTATGTATGTTCATGTACGAATGATATACTTCAATAAATTGTTTTTAAAATGAAAAAAAAAAATGCTTAGAACAATGCCTGACAGCACTAGCATGTTAAGTACGCACATGTTAAGAGAGCAGGGTGTTGTGGTTATAAGCCCTGCGTCTGGAGCAGGCTGCCTGGGTTCAAACCTAGCGCTGCCATTTTCTGGCTGTGTGTCCAATGCCAAACTTCATAACCTCTCTGTGTCTGTTTGCTTACCTGTAAGAGGGTGATGGTAATAATATTACCTATTTTTGAAACTAATAATCAGCCAGTGTGTAACGACATGGTGACGTTGATGGCTGAAATATTGAAATATTTCCATACCAGCTGGTAAAGACCAGCTCTTCATTTCCCTGACTACCACCCAGGGCCCTTGCAAACCTTCCCTGCAATCTTTAGCAACTGAAGGGTTAATAACTAGCTTGGGGAGAGGAGGGACCCCTAACTGGCTCATCACTGAAGAAAAAGTTCCAAAAATGTTTTGAAAAATGCCATCATCATAACTGGAATGAAACATCCTATCCATTCATTCATTCAATAAATATTTATTGACAGCCCCCAGATGTCAGGGTCTGGAGAATGAAAGAGAAATAAGTCCTGGTCTTTGCCCTCAAGAGACTCACAATATAGTGGGGAAAAATGGGCATATAACCAAATAATCCTAATGTGAGGAACTCTGTAACAGATTGTACAGGACCCTAGGGGCTCTATCAGGGTGACTGTGATAAAAGACAGTCAATGGGTAGGGTAAGCTGTGACACTTTTTGCCTAGCAGTGGCCTCCGCCCTTATACTCACCTTCTCCATGCAGAACTGTCAGATTTAGCAAATAAAAATACAGCATAACCCATTACATTTGAACTCTAGATCAAGAACAAAAATGTTTTCAGTATAAGCCTGCCCCGAAATATTGCCCAGGACATACTTGTACAGACAAAAAGTTATTGTTTATCTGGAATTCAAATGTAACTGGGCATGCTGTATTTTATGTGGCAACCCTATTCCTATGTCGGTTATAACTAGTGCCCCTTTAGCTGATGAATGGGACCCCTTACACTTCTGGCTGAAGGGCCATCTCAGATAAAGGTTTGCTTCCTGGAGAGAACAAGAAGAGAAAAGGACAGAATCCAGAGGGAGATAAGAGTGGAATGGGCCCAGAATGGGGTGGGCAGAAAATTGAGGTGCCGAGGGAAGGCAGAAGGCAGGCTGGAAAGGAAGGGCCAGAGGGGCAGAGCTGAAGGAGGAGAGAGCGTCCCCCCATCACAGCTGCTCCCCTCCCTTGGCTGCCTCCCCCACTGACGCGCTAGGGAGGAGCACAGGCATGTCTTTGGAACCCGAGTGTGCTCTCTGAAATGTCAGCAGAAATAAAGCCGGCTAATCCTCCATGATGGCCCGTCACATCAATATCCCTGAAATTCCAAGCGTATTAAAATAACTATGAGCATGACACTATTTGGAAGGCCCAGGATTTACTTGGAAACAGAGCCTCATTGGCGAGCATTCCTCTAATTGCTGCTTCATATAAATAGAGTGTTCTTTAATATCGCCACCAGCCCTGGCTGACAGATTTAGATCGGAGCTGTCGAAGTCATTAGTGCCCAGGCCATGGTAAACCGAGGCTCCGTCGGGGCTGTAAATGGGATTCTCACGGGCCGATCAATCTTACCAAAGCCGCCAGCGTTGCCTGTTGATCTGCAAGGTCCTGAGTGGCTACAGCTTCCCAGAAATGTGCTTGCATCTGTCAGAATTATAAGCAGCTGGCAGCTGACACAAAGGTCATATTTGCTGCTAGTGTGGAAATAGAATCGCCCCAGTACAAGAAATGCTACTTAGCAGTATATCAATTGTGGGCCAGTCATTAAGGGAGCTGTGTGTGTGTGTGTGTGTGTGTGCAGGCATGCACGTGTGTGGTTACAGCCTTGGTTGCCTGTAGGTCCACAGTAGGTGAAATAATCAGAGGAATGAGATCAAATAATAATTAGTTCCCAGCATTATCATCATTAGGCAGTATTCATTCCACAATCCAGCAAGTATTTATTGAGTGCTCATGCTGTCCCAGGCACTGTTTTAGGGAGAGAATAGAGACTTGTTTGTGAGCTCTATAATTTATTGACTGTGTGGCTTTGGCCGTGTTATTGGCCTCTCTGAACCTCAGGATTGTCATCATTCAAATGGTGATAATCCCACCCACCTCAGAGAACGTTGAGAAGGCTTGATGAAACAAGGTTCCTAAAGTGCTAGGACTGGCTGTGCTCAGTATGTGTTAGCAAGCAAGGGCAACGACCATTTAAATCAGACGGCCATCTGAGAGGATGGTATAGGAGGCAAGGGAACCAGGGAAGGGCAGTTCCATGCCCAGAGGGGCAGAACCAGCTGTGGGCCCCCCGAAGGGTGGGCAAAGTTCCAGATATCATGTCCAAGGCCACAATGGCTTGGGCTCTTTCTTTTTCTTTTGTTTTTTAAAGATTTATTTTTATTTATTTATTTATCACCCCCCCCCCGCCCTTGCTGCTTGTGCTCACTGTGTCCATTTGCTTTTGCATTTTTCTGTCTCTGCTTGTCTCCCTTTGTTGTGTCGTCTTGCTGTGCCAGCTCACCGTGACACGTGGGCTGTCAGCTCACTGTGAGTGCTGGATACTCCATTAGACGGGGGCAGGTCACCTGCCAAGGATGGGGTCCCAAGGAATCCAGGTCCTGCCCTACCCCAGGAGAGGAGGCAAATGAGAGGCAGCCCCACAGGAAGGCTGATCTGGCTCCCCAGGGCAGGAACCCTCAGAGAGCCCGGCCAGTCCTCTGGATTTTGTCCTGGTCAGTTTTTTCAACTGGAACGTGCACTGGCTCTCAAACAAACCCATGAAAATGGTTTTGAGAATTTATTTCCTGTAGGTGAATTGGGTCTGGGTCATGTCAAGCGGCTCTTGGATGAGTTGGCTTACGAGATTGCATCAGACCCCGTGGGCAATGGGACAGAATTCCACCCAGAATTCACTGAAGTTCGTCTACCAAGGTTGCTTCCACAAAAGTCAGCAAGAGGCTTGTTCCATTCCAGCTGTTCCTTCTTGTGAAGATTTCTTGAGTCTGCACAGCATGTACCCCATTTAGAAGTCGTGTGTCATCCTGTCACTCATTGGAGGCTCACGCCAGCCTGCTTCAGCTCCTTGCATCCTACAGTTCCATGGAGACTCCACGGAACACAAACAACATGGACTTTGGAATCTGTCAGACCTGGGATCAAACCCGAGCCCACCATCTGCTCCCCTCGGTTGCTCATCAATGTTAAGCTCCACCTCTTCCTACATTTTAACATCGCTGAAACTGGAATCAGTGACGCCTTGCAGTTATAATTGGTAGCACTTTTCCTTCCTTTGTTGTATATAAAGTAACGATGTGGTTTTCAATCTATGGAGTATCTGCTTTGATGAATTAGGTGTCTGGCCTTTTCTGAGCCTCTTCTCCTCTATGAGCCTTTTCCCACATGGGACAGCAGTGCCTACCTGGTGGGCTGCTGTGAAGATGAACCAAGATGCCATGGGAAAGGTGCCTGCACATGGCAGGCACCAGAAAAATGAGAGGGACTGGAAGCAAAACGAAGGTGATCTCATGTCAAAGGTGAGGAAACTGAATCTCAAGAGGAGGCTTGCTTAAAGTCACACAAAGGCAGAGCTTTGGATATTCAATGATTGAATGATTCATTTCATGTAATGTGTATGGCCACTGGGGCAGGCAATAAGGGCAGCTTCCTGGGTGCACAACCCAGGAGGCCAGGGCTTGGTGGGGGACAGGCAAGCTTGGCAAGAACCCACGTCCGCCACACAGGGCCCAGAAGGCCACCAACATGCCAGCCCCTCTATTTTAGAGGAAATAACTGCCAATGTGTCCTCCATCATTTTGACTCAGACCTAGGATGTACGTAAGGAAAATCTAAATTAGGTAGTGTTTTACTATAATTTAAGGAGATAGGTGATTACAACTGTTTAATATTGTGTACTAGTTTTAACTCTATTATATCAGAATGAATTTCAGAGACCACAAACTCAGATGGGGTGGGGCAGGGGGAGAGAAAAGGCCTAATTTCTCTCTTGATGCCCCATCTGCTTTTGCAAGAACCTCCATTTCAGTCAGTTCAGGGTGATCCCCTTCTTCCCCTCTTCCAGAGGTGGCACCAGTTGGTGTGGGAGAAACATCATTTTAGGGCAAGCAAGGGAGCATACCTGTTTCTCTGCAGTCACCTGCCCACACTGGCCTCTGTGGAGCTGGGCACTGACCGGCTGGTCCTTGGAGGAGCTCACCCCCTCATTTCTGCAGTCCTCTTGCCCTTGGTCCACAGTTGCATCTGCTCACCTCCACATCAACACAGGCATGAGGCCCTCCAGGTTTGCTGGCTCTCAGGGCCATTGTCAGGTGCATAAGAAAACATCCTGCCGCCCCCCATGTGATGCTGGGTGCAAGGATTCCGGGATGCACTGGGCCCTCTGGTCTGCTGGCTGCTGGCCATGAGGAATGCTGGGGCTTCTCTCTGCAGCTTCCAACCTCCCCAGTGTCTCTTGGGGAGCAGAGCACCTATCATCTTGCTCCCAGGTCTCCCAGGCTACTCCCAAGCTACTGAAGCGCTCCTCAATTTCAAGGCTCCGGGCCTTGGAGTGTGAGGGTAGGGCCATTCCCAGAGACTCATGCCTGCATCTAACTTTCTTCCTTTCCTTCTGATGACCTCCTCCTTCTTTTGCTCAAGGAATTATCAATCTAATCTGGGTAAGTGGGAAAAACTAGATTGACCTACCACACACTAGTCCTCCTGAGTCCTGCACTCATAGGATTTGGACCATAAAAATGCAAGATTTTGAGGCTTTTAAACTATTGTCTTTGCCATGAATGTAAAAAAAATATTTGGAAATTCAAAAGCTGCATGTTCATTCATGTTTATTCTTTCTCTGTGTATTTCTGCTGCGATGGCTCTACCATGAGGTTAGTGAGTGAAGACTCGGGGAAAGGGTAGAAAAATGCCAAAGACAGAAGCATAGGTGAATGCTTCAAAATGTTTCTATTGTTATCCTACCACTGTAAGTAGACATTCCCCAAGGCCCATGCTGTTAATTAAGTCAAAATTTAAATATGTTTATGAAGGAGCACACTTGGCTGCCTCTTGTGAACTGGAAGGTAGAAGATTTGTAACCTCACCCTACCCCTAACCAAATGGATGAACTCCCCTCAGAGATGAGTTTCAGTGAGAGACAGGATCCAGGCTTGAGTTAGGAAGCCAAAAAAAAAAAAAAAGCCAAACACCTGTTCTCCCAGATCCTGACAGTTGGGGCAGGGGCCTGTGGCTCTTGATCAGTCAATCCATGTGCCCATTGGGAATAACACAAAGAACACTATGTCTGTGCTAATGCATCATGGCACCAGCGAACCAAAGTAACCAGATTTCCTGGCATGATCTGATTGTGTTCTTAGCAGCCTACCTTCCCTTAGCTCTTCCCTGTTTTATGAACCTGGTTCTCCAGGCTGCCAGTGGATCCAGGGGGCTCCCCATCCTTCCATCAAACCTCTTTCTCCCTTTATATACTGTATCTGCTTTGTTAGCATGCAACCAAGAACTCTGATTGGTGATCATGAGTGATTCTGTTCCCCTCTCTATAAAATGAGGGTTTAAACCAGATGAACTCTGAGTTCTTACAATTTACCTTATGCTTTAAATGCTCTAGGGCCAAAATGCAGAAAGCCCCACCATTCTCTAGGTGAAACCCAGCCCAAGTCCAGGAAGCAGTCAGCATCTGCACAGCTGGCCTCACACCCCATTCTATCCAGCATGATCAATGGGTGATCAGCCCCAAATGCCTTCTGTGATCATTCAGTTAACCAGGTTCCTGTACCACAGGACTCCTCAGAGTCTTTAATGTGCTAATGCACATTGTGATTCTCCAAGAGAAGAATATACTATGCATAAATTATTTTGGAAACTAATATTACTGCAAACACATTACCTACCTACTACACACATTTCAAGAACTATAATACAATGGAAGACACTTAGAGAAACTCTGCTGTAGAGAATAGATACCAAATGTCACATGAGGGAAAATAACATCTTGCATGATTTCCAAAACTCACACACACGAATGCACATGCACACATACACACAAATACACATACAGGAATTCCCTGGCCCAGCCTGACTCTAGATTCCATTTTACTTTTTTTTTTTTTTTTTTTTTTTGCCACAACTTAGCTTCTTGGACCCACAGATATAAGCAGTTAAGCACCTTCGGCTGGAGTTCCATGCCTGTGGTAACAGCCAGCAGTGATGGGGGGTTAAGGCTGCCACACTTGACAGCAGCTCATTCATTCACTGTGCCACTCAAGATAAAGCAAGTGCTAAAACACTTTTGTGCTTTCCCCAAGCCCTGGGTGATCAGCTGTAAGGTGGAGAGTGGCTGCCACCTGCCTCACTGAATCCCTGACATGAGCAGAGCAGACAGGTCGAGTGTGACAATATGTGCAAAGCATATGACACACGAGTGCCCCTGCCTGGCTTCATGGTTGGCCCTGGCTAGGCAGCCAGGGAGAGCTTGGGGTCCTCCCTGACCCCCCCACTCAAAGCCTCCACATATCATGCCCCACCCCTTCCAATTCTATGACAGTCCTGCCATTTGGGCAACTTTCTCAAAACCTCTTGAAGCCATTTCTCTTTTCAACTTCTCCCCTCTCTGGAGAAATCAGTATTTCTAATGTCACTTCTTAGTGCATAAAGAAGGAGTTCCTTGTTAGGCGTTAAGGAAGAGACTTTCAGATCTACAGTACAGGGCTGGGTGGAGGCTTGCCCACCACTCCATCTGGGAATGCTTGGACTGTGGCCCCACTGGGTCAACAAAGATGACAGCATTTTCCTCTTTAACCTCTTTGTCTTTCCAAATTGAAGAGCAAAATTTTAATATAGCATTTATCGGGGCTTTCCTTGTTTATTTGTTTATTTTTACAAAAGAAAACATGCTTCTTACAAAAATATAGGGAAATGCAATTAAATGACGAGAGAAATAAAAATAACTCACAATCTTACCACCCAAAGATAACACTGTTAACATAGGGGAAATAGATCCTCCTTATATTTGGTCCTTTTTAAAAATGTATATATATATCCTGTGATCACACTTGTATGAAGGAGGAGTCACTCTACTTCAGGGAACTGATGAGCTGACTCAAACTGGCTTAAACATAAAAGAGAATTTATTGGCTCGCATTGCTAAAAGGTCTAGGGATGCAGCCAGTTTCAGGCAGGGCTGGATTTGGTCTCCTTGCTGTCCTCAGGACCTGGCTCCCCTTCAACCTCAGCTTCATTCTCAGGCTCCAGGATGGTCATGGGGGCCCACAGCCTTCAGGCTCAGATCTATTGGAAACTGGTGTCCTTTCCAGGGGTTTTCACAAAAGTCCTGAACCTCACTCAGATTGTACCGGCCTCAGGTCACACCCACCCCTGAACCAATCACAGTGGCCAGGGGAAAGCAAACTGCAGATTGGCTTAGGCCGGGGTCATGTGCTTCACCTCTGGAGCCCCCACCAGGCTACCTGGACTGAGAATGGCAGAAGGCTAGACCCCAGTGAAAAATCAAGAGTGTTGTTGGAAGATGGAGCATTGGGCCCTGGGGAGGGATTAAGCAGTGAATGTGCACTAAATACTGGATCGTGAAAAGTCTAGCTCAAAATTAGCTTGTAAAACTTCACTAAGAATGTCTAGAAATGCAGATAAGGGGGGAAATTCCCAACAATACCACCAAACCTATCTAGGATGCCCTTCATAAAACAGAGAGCCTCAGGAAAATGATGAGAAGATGTTTCACATCTCTTCTCCCATCTGTCTTGTCCCAGTGACTCAGGATCTAACCCACCAGAAATGGGGCTAGACCCTCTTCTCTACATCCTAAGAGCTGTTCTTTCAAGCAGAGTCTTGTTACTGCTTCCCCCATCCAAGCACCCCCTCTTCCTTTGTCACCATCTGTCTCTAACCCAGCAAGATAGAGCAAATATCAAAAAATAAAAGTTGGGGGTAGGATGGGGAAATGCATTCTGGGAAGTGACCTTCCACCATATGGCTAGAGCTGGGAGCAAAGGGGACAGGCCGGGTGATAGCCAGAGCATCCCTGTCCCCCAAGCAGATTAGAGTGTCTGACCCAGCACAGCCCAGATACACCAGGGGTGAGGGGCTAGGCTGGAGACCCTGCCACCAGCCTGCCCCAGCAGCAGACACAAGAGAGGATTTGTCCTTCTTCCCAATGAGCTTAATAGAATAGAAGGCATGACCTGTTTAAAAGAGGAGCAGAAAGTCTTAGGGAGAGAATCTCTCTTTCATTTCAAGATAAAATAACAAGGTGATATAAAAAGGGAGATTGATGAGAAATGGAAGAACTACAAAGTAACTACAAACATAATAGCTGAATTAAAGGCCACTTTGGAATAGGTAATAAGGAATAGGCTTGATGACCCAGAAAAACAAATCAGCAAGGCAGAGAAAAGAACTTGGCTACCTCTCCTGGGACACAGGGGAGAAGGTAAAGAGATGATGATTATCAGAAAGAAGATGAGAGGCACGGAGAGCTTAAGATACAAATTCTAGAACTGATTACTTGAGCAGACCAATAAGATAGACAAATCTTTGGCAAGGCTAATCAAAGAAGAAAAAGGGAGGCATAATGTTGAGAACGAGAAAGGGAACGTTACCAGAGGCACGATGGGCCCCAGTCTAAGGAGAGTTGGGAAATTAATTCCATGAACTGAACTGTGCCTACATTTTTCTCTGGCCAGCTTCATCTGTCTTGTCATTATCGTCAGTTCCACCCAGAGTCTGGCACTAGATTGCTCTCAAGCTTAGTTTTTAGTGTTGTTGTGAATTTTGTCTTTATGGGCAACTTCAAAGAGATTTAGCGAGATACAGGGAGTGGCTGCACTGGGGTTGCTGCTTGCCAGACACAAGGTACCAGGAGCTGGGGAGAAATTTGGGCCCTGTGAAGATACTGGGCAGGCTTGGAAAGGTAGGAGGAGCAAGAGGCAAAAAGGGAGGTAAGCAGGCAGCAAAGACAGCCATCTTCCTAGTTTTGCCAAGGGCAGGTGCTAGCACTACCAGCCAATTAGGAGAAACTGCCCATGAAGAAGTGGTTTAGCTCAGCACATTCGGGACAACCCTGGAAAATAGAGATTCATCAGCCCAGAAAGCCCAGCAGTTCTGAGGAGGCTGGATTCAGCAAGGCGATGAATTAATGGAGTTTGGGAGGGGTGGAGAGTGCGGCTGACACGGGAGGAAGCCATCTGGCTGGCACAAGTTTCTGAGGCTCTGGGCTTCTGCTGCCCCCACTCACCACAACCTCTACCTTCCAGAGCTCAGCCCCTGCCACCTGCCTCCCTGGCCCTCCAATAAAGTCACTGAGCCCAGTGTTCTGGACTCCTCCTCTCAATCTCTTCCCATGCCCACCCACACACCTGCTGGAGAAAGGCAGAGAGCACTAATTTGGGAGTCAGGAGTCTTAAAGTTCTGATGTTGATTTGCCTGGAGATGTGCAAGGTGCTTAGTTACAGTGCATGGATCTCTGTAGAGGGGACTCCTTTGGCCTGGCTGGGACTCCCTCACAGGAGCTGTGAGGTCTTTTTGCGACCTTTGGGGTTCTGAAAGAAAAAAACTCCATACAATGATCCAGTCTAGGAGGATTCTAAGGATATTGAGAACAAAAAGAAAGAACTGAAAGGAGAATGTTCTAGAATAGGGGTAGTAACATCAGAAAGCCAGCATTCTACTTGTAAGAAAAGAAAAGAAAAGAAAAAAAAAAATCTTTGAGCCCTCTTGGTGTGAAGGAAAGATTCCAGGGCTGGATTCAAATCCTGGCACTAAGTCTGGGACCATCCAAAGTCCCTCTCTGTCCCTCTGCTGTGTGATGTATATTATCAGCTTGGAAGTGATTGCACATGAGGCTTGAAAAGGAAACCCTGCAGTTATTTAAAAGAAAAAAGTAAAGGAAAAAAAGGACAATTTTCCAGTGGGTTGAAGTTGGTGACTTGTCAGAAGTCAGAGCAAAAAGAGAATACTTCTCCTTTGTCTGTACTTCTTTTAGTGTAGACTGTTCACTTATTTTTCCAGTCCTGAAGAATATTTCTTATAGGCAAGAAGTAGCCTTCAAAGTATGATAACTGGAACCAGACATCACAGAGAAAAAGCCAGCTCTGACAGGCAGGAGATTTGGGATCAACTCCCCACTTGCTGTATGTGACAATATGTGCTTGCTTGGGCCTCAGTTTCCCATTCTGCAAAATAGGGGGATGGATAAGAAGTTTCTCACAGCTTTCCCATCACCATTCTTTCAAAAACAGAGCTTCAATAGAATGATTTGGGGAAAGGCAATCTTTTGTAAAAAATGTTTTATTCATTTTCTTTTTACGTATATGGCACAAATATATTTAACTTTTTCTAAGTGCATAAACGTGATCATAGGCATGTGTGCTCATTTTTGTTTTTACTTTTCCCTTTTTTGCTTGGCTCCTCTCCCCACTCTGGAAGATCTTTAAGGACTCTTCTGGCTCTGATTGGCCATATGTCTATGATTCTAAAGCTGAGGCTGGACAAATTCCAGGAAAAGACAAAAGGAAACAAACAGAGCCACGGGCTACAGTTAAGCCTGTTTCTGAGAGGCGAGCCAGGCTCCATGTGGGGTGGTCCTTGATGCAGGAGCATGATGAGTCTACCTTTCCTCTGCCTCTCCAGCACCACCCCCACCCCCCACCCCAACTGCCCTGACTCTGACAGTCTCCCCACCTTAATTCAAGGCAGGTTAGAACTTAGGTCTACAAGCCAGACCACATGGGAGTTTTGCCTCCAAACTCCCAATCTGTCATGCAATCTGGGGACCAGAGAAACCACAGGGGTCATTTGGTCCAGCCCTCTGTCTCAAGGCAAGTCCATTCTCCCTGTAAAGATCTCGAGGGAAAGCTGTCCTGTCCGTCTTCCTGCAGGGCCTAGAGACGAGGGCAGTCCCAGATTTTTCAGGCCAACTGGCTCATTTTCTTCCACCTTAAATTCCTGCTCCAGAAACCACTGGAAGGCAGGATGCCCGCATCCTGGCTTGATTCTTAGCCACGAGTTCAGCCAAGAACTACTTCTTCCAGGAAAGAGAAAGCAAAAGCAAACACAAAAATGTCAGTCTGGATGAACAAGCAATTCATAGAAGAAACAAATGGCCAATAAACATGTGAAAATATGTTCAAGTGCAGTAAAAATCAAACAAGCACAAAATAAAAATGATATACCCTTGGCAAAGATTTAAAAGGAGAAGGAGAACGGAGGAGGTAATTCTCTGTGTAAACAAGGCTGTAGCAGAGTGGGCGTCTGTCTATACCTCCAGTGGGAAATTCACGCAGAACGGCTTCTCTGGAGAGCAGAGGGGCAGCCGGCAGCAAAACCCTTATCAGGCACCTGCCTTTGGATTTAGCAATTTCATTTCTGGGAATCCATCTCAGTGGAATAATAAAGTGTGGACAGAAGTATTTGAACTGAGGAATATTCATGGAAATTAGAAACAACATACTTGTCCATTGAGAGGGGATTGGTTGAATAAATTGTGGTACATGCCTACAATGGAATTCTACTAGGATTTATATTGTAAAAATATATACATTAACATTATAAAATAAAAAGATGTTCATGATCTATTATTGGGTGGAAAAGCAGCTTACACAATAGTATATACAGTAGAATGACATGCCATTTCTGTTAAAAGGTATGATAGATCATAGAGAAATAGAATAATTATCAATGGCTATATTTGGACTTCTGTGGGGGGGATATGTAATTCTTTTAGCTACATTTTATGATTTTCTGAACAAACAGGCAGTACTTATATAATACAAACACAGTAACAAAAAGAAAAAGCCTGCTGGAGGAAAGGGTTTCTTCCTCCCAAGGGGAGGAAGGGCCTGGAGAACCAGCTGAGCTTCACAGTTTCCCCACAAAACCTTCCCACAGGGATGGAGAGAGACAGATGAGAGAAAAGGGAGGCATTTCCCTTCCAATCTTGTTTAGGCATAACTCCTGGAGCCACTGCCTTTTCTTTTTCTCTACAGTGAAAATGTGCCACCAACACCCTCAAGGCAACCTCTTCCCTTCCCAGTCCCCTTGTCCTGCCCTCCTGCACATCCCACGTGCCCCCTTCAGACCCCCACATGAATGCCCAGTCCAACACAGGCTCTGACCTTCATCCTGAAATGGCCATCATGCCATCCCCCTGCCTGGGCCTCCTGTCCCAGCCTCTGCCCTGCTCCACAGCTGCCTGTGACTTTGGAAGGCTATCTCACCTTTGTCTTTCTAGCAGATGGATGCAACCACAGAGTAAAGTTTGGGGTGAGGGGCATGGCATGGGGTGGGTATCTCTGGTGACCAGTGGGTTGGGAGTCGGAAGAGGTCAAGTACACCAAAAGGGCCCTCAATGGCCTGAGCTCAGAAGCTTAAGCCCTTGTCAGAGGAGAGAACTCCAAAAGCAATTTCCTCTTTTTGTGTGGGGGGGTGGGAGGTCGGGATGGGGAGAGGAAGTGCTTCAGAAGGGAGGGAACTCCAGATGAAGTGAAAACTTATTCTATACTTCCCTTTCTCCTTCCCATTCGCAGCTGCTTTTTTACCAAGGCATTTCCCTCACCTGCTAGCTCCGCCCCCCCCCCTTCTAGGAGGTAACCGGGAATTGAACTCTAGTCCTTGTGCATGGGAGGCAAGCACTCACCCACTGAGCTCTACCCGTTAGCTCACTGTTGAAAGTCTGCCAGCCCAATTCTAAGTGTCAGCCGGCGGCAGCTCCCTCACAGGCCTGCACGGCATCTTTTTTGTCTGTTTTCACAACTGTGCTGTGAGGGAGGCCAAGTGGGCATTCCCCCATTTTACAGGCAAGTAAACTGAGGCTCAGGGAAATGAAATCGTTGGCCACCGATGCCCAGCCACCCTAGCCAGGGTCAGACTTCAAGCACAGGCCTCTCAATGCAATGTCCTTTCAAGACACTTCCCAGCTCTGCCTGTGCCTTCAGACACGTCTGTGCTCTCAAAGCCCATGAGCTGTCTCGACAGCTCCTAGTGGCCAGTTTACCACTTAAGACCCAACTGCAGAGCAGAGGTCTGTTTCTGAGCCCTCCTAGGACTCTGTGGGCCCCTCTGGGGCCTCCACGCCCAGCCAGGAGGGAGGCAGCACCAGGCCCCGTGAAGAAGCTGCGTGGCAGGAGGCGAGGGAGCTGATACTTGACAGGAGAGTGCATTTCAGCTCCTGTATGGGACATCCTTCCTTGGTGCCACCTGCTTGGACTGGCAAGCCCAGTGGGGAGGTCAGACCAGGCAGGCCCCAGACGGTACCAGGCGAGGGAGAGGGACCCAGAGAAAGTGTGATACGAAATCTTCAGACCGGGCCCTCCCAAGAACCACCAAAAGCCACGTGGTGGGACAGTGATCTCTTCTCCCAAAGTTTTGCCTCTGTTCTCCAATGTTTCCCCTCTAGGAGACAGACAGGTTTATTTCGTGTTTCTTTGCTTCCAAGCCCATATGACAGATGAGGCTCAAATAAATAAAGTAACCGCCGGAGTGAACACAGAAGTCGTTGCACTGGGAGCGGCCCCTCCTGCTGAGTGGCCTGGCCCGACACTCCATGACCTCAGGCCCTTACTCAGAAGTCTCCCTTGGCACGGAGGAGACGAATTTGGCCGTGCCTCCACCCCTGTGAATGCTTGGTTTGTACACCCTCAGATTTAACCCAGAGCCTCAGGGCTGCTGGATAGGGTGGGGTGGAGGGAATTCCAAGAGACTGACTTGGAAAGAATTCCAAGAGATGGCCTGCCTTTTTCAGCCACTGAGCAGCCCAAGAAGGGTAGTCAGAGCCAAAGGCTTGCTCAGGTCTCTAGCTAGGATTCCGCCAAGCCACTCTGGCCACTCCTTCCCTCCTTCCCTCTTACCCCTCCCACACCCCGTCATGAAGTTTGCTTGGAGCTGGGGCAGCCAAATTCCACAGCATTTAAATCACAGTTCCATTTAATTCTGGTAAATGGCATTTTCATAGAGTCATAGAATTTGAGAACTTGAAAGGATCTTATTGACGGTTTCGACCAACTCCCCCTTTTAACAAATGGGGAAGGTGAAGGCAGAGAGGGCAGGTGGCTCAGCAGGTCATAGAGAGAGTCAGTGCAGGGCCAGAACCAGCACCCAGGACCCCCTCCCTCTTTTCACTTGGAATCCCGGAAGGCCACTGCTGGAAGGAACCCCAGGAAGTGTGTGGTCAGTGCGAGGGTTGGGGGCAAACCCATGTGCTCACTGGGACCGCACAGGTCATGTCAGAGAAAGCCGAGAGCCAGGCCTTGGGGAGCCAGAGGGGCAGCTCACAGAATCTTGCTGTGCAAGATTTCTGGATATCCTGATTTTTTGAAAAGCAGCTAGAAAATACAATTTTTATGTAAAACATTCTAATATATTAAATGTTTGCAACAAATTCTGAAAAACAAATTTAAAAATGAAATAAATCACTGTGTGTATCTATACTCAAGGCCTCTGATGGAGCCCAACTCTCCCTTTTCGCAGGTGAGGAAACTGAGGCTCAGGGGTATGGCCTGTCAGAGACCAAATGAAGACCAAAGTCCAGTGCAGTTGAGTAATTTCTAGGGTAGCCACATCTGGGTGCCCTGTCTAGTCACTACTAATCACCCCATGGCTTTCTGAAAGAGCCCATTCCCATGCATCCCAGCCCCAGCCCCTCCTTCTCAGGTCTTACGCCTTTTGTCCTGGGAGACCATACTCTTAGCTTTCTATTATGTTCTCTCTGTGGCCCACATTCCCAAAATCTCTTTGAGTATTTTTTTTTTTTATTCTGAAATGTCTCTTTAAGACTCTGAAGTAGACGAGAACATTCCAAGACCCTGCTACAGGCTGAGAAAGACTGCAGACGCCCTTGTCCTCTGCCAAGCCCTTCTCACATGCCATTCCCCTCGCCTCTGGACATTCTGCCCTTTGCAGCCCAGTTCAAAACAGCACAGCTGACACTCCAGAAAAATCTCATAAAGCTGAATTAAGAACATGTCAGTGAAAGGGGAAAGTGAGCTCATGGCCACCCTGTCACCTTCCCTGGCAGGCTAAATCCATCAGCAGGCCATCAGTCATCAAGCCCTCCCTGACCCCTTCTGCATGCCCAGTCCTGCATCAAGATGGGGTGTGGGGCAGCTAAGTGGGAAGATGACATGCAGCTCTGTAAGGCCACGGGAGAAAGTCAAGTGCTAAGATGAGCGCTGCTGCAGATATTAAAGGACTTGTTGAGCTCTGAGAAAGGGAGGCCAAAAAAAATTATGCCTTTTCAGAGAAAATGGGTCTGGAGCTGGCCACGAAGGATAGAGAGACTTTGTATCGATGGAGAGGAAAGGACTTACAAGGCGTTAAGGCAGTGTAAGCAAGGGAGAGAGGTGTGATGGATGTGACACGTTGGGAGTGAGTGGTGGTGGCTCAGTCGCCCCAGCTGTCCCAAATCTTGGGTAAGGCCCTCGAGAGCTCTGAGCCTCTGTTTCCTCCTCTCTGCTTCCTCATCTGTGATCTTGGGCCAGATGAGTCCAAAGTTCCCTTTCTCCTCGAGCAGAAGGTCTGTGCTTTATTCTCCCAGGACTAGGCCATGCCTGACATATGAACTCTGAATGAATGCATGCATGAATGATTTCACATATACATCAACCCAATGAGAACAGACACCCAAATAATGTAATGTGGTCCTTTACATTTTTCCCCATTACCATTTATGTCATTCCCATAAGAACCCTCCCAGGCAGATGGTGGGGGTTTCATTATTACCATTTTATAAGGAACTCGAGGCTGGGATCAGGTTGGGAGGGAGCAGGGACTTGGCTGAGTGTTGAATTCAGGTGAGGGAACAGAGGCCACGTGGCCCTGCTATTCTGAGTTCCCGGCTCCCAAGGGTGGGGTCTGCAGCCAGACCCGCTGGTCTGTGCCTGGGTGGGAAGGTCTGGTTGATTCAGGGGTCGTGCTAGCAGCTCATCTGTCCACAGGCCTGAGCCTTGTCCTCCCGTGTAGCATTTATCAGAGTAAATGATCTCCGTCAGCATGATTCTTGCATCAATCTCTGGATTTTTTCTGAGCTCAAGTGGGGAAGAGACAGATTATTATTTATTGTTTCCCAAACACAGATGTTAGGCAACCTGCTCAGATAATCTAAGCCTTTCCCTGGGGTGGCCCAACAAGCAGCCCCCAGCTTGGTCCTGCTAGAGGAGCCCTGTCAGAGAAAAATGGGAGCAGCGTAGAGGCAGTCTGGCAGGCCAGACGGGAGGGCCAGACTCATGAGGCTTTTCCCTGGTCAACTGAGGTTGGGAAACAAAACTGGTCTAAATGCCAGCATACCACTGCAGGGCTGACCAGAACCTTCAATATGCTACTGTGGGGGGCGGATGTAGCTCAAATGGTTGGGTGTCTGTCTCCCATATAGAGGGACCTGGGTTCGATCCCTGGGACCTGCTGGTAAAAAAAAAAAAAAAAAAAAAATGCTACTGTGCTCCATGAATCTCCAAGTGGGGATAAAGAAACATGCATCATTTCCCAGACTTATTTGACAATGAATCTTATTTTTCATAGATTATGGTGAAGGTCTATTGTGCCACGTCCATGTTTTGGAGAATGTTGCTGCAGAGAGCCATTTGTGTCTTATGGGGAGGCATGGTGGAGGGGAAAGAAAAAAAAATGGCTTGGCTTCATCACATAAGTGTTTGGGTGACCTTGGACAAATTATGAAGTCTCAATGTCCAGATCTTTAAAATAGGGATAATAATGCTAATCTCATAATGCTGAGGTGAGGATAAAATGAGATGCTCACAGCAGATCCTACCAGGCAAGTAAAAATCATTACACAGGTGTATAAACTTAAACCCAATGTATATGTGATTTGGGATTTGCATGAATAGATTAATTGAAAAGTAACTTTTTATTTGACTAACCACTAAGCTACACCAACTCCCTTCTCATTTAATAACAGAACTGAAGACTACATTTCCAGGCTTGCTGGATGGAGGTGGGTGTGGCCATGAGACTAAGTTCTAGTGATAAGCATGAGAAGTAATGTGTGCACATTCTGTATCATGCTTGTCCTTAATGGAAAGGGTATTCCTTCAACTTCCAATTTTCCTCTTCCTGTGGGCTGAAATAGTGATATTATGGCAGGTGCTGGAGCAACTATCTTGCAACCTGAGATGAAAGTTCATTGACAATGGCAAAGCAACAAGATAGATGGAGCCTGGGTCTGCAAAACCAAGGAAGTGCCCTATAAGCCCTTTACTGCTTAAGCTATTACTTTTACATGAGGGAGAAATAAACTTCCTTCGTGTTTAAGCCACTCCTTTGTTGGCCTTTTGTTATAGCGGTGGAACCAACCTCTTCAATTTGCATATCTACTTCTAACTATTCTTCAAGACCCACCTCCTCCAGGAAAGTCTCCTGACATACCAAATCATCTACCCCAGAACATATCATCTAAATCAAATCTTGCCCTGGACTCTATTCTGTTTAATGTTATTGGCTCCTGTATAGAGCCTGGCACACATTAGGAAGGCATGAAAGACAGGAGTTGAGGGGGTTTATATGGCCTCGCCTCATTAGTGGTTGGTTTGGTGTCTAATCTGCCAGCACAGTTCCCTCCAGACAGTGCTGTACACCACTGCAGGATGGGGCCAGGCCACAGACCCCTGTTGCCACCATTCATGGCACGTGACACAGCTGAGACTCAGAGGCTTGACTTACATGTTACCAAAAGAAATTGATGGGGAAATAAGGCCAAGGCTGGTGGGGAGTGACAGGGGACAGTCCTGGCGCCGAGCCTTTAAATACAACCTGATGTCAGAGCGCTCTGTGACATGTAACCCAAGAAAGGGCCTACTATAATCGGATCCTTCCAACGTGGGAAAAAATAAAGCAGGCTGACTGCCGCCGCCATGGAGAGGTGACAAATGTTTGACCTTGAGCGTGAGGATGACTGATTCCATGCTGTCACAGGGAGAAATGCACACTTGTTCCAGCTGGAACACAGTCAACCCCAACCAAACACCATCAATAGACCAGCTGGAATCCTGGAAAAGAAGGGACCATGCTAGCTGTTACACAACAGGCTATTGCGAGCTGCCTAAGATGGAGTGGGCTGCCTTGTGAGGGAGTGAGCTACCCATCAAGGGAGGTAATTAAACCAGATGACTACTGATGGGATGCTTTAGTGGAGATTCCAGAGTCTGGATGCAAGAAATTACACTGGGTGGCATGAGGTTTGAAGATCACAGTGTGAATTCCTTTCCACTGGCTCTATCTCAACATTTCTCCCAGGAGTCTACCACAGTGCCTTTATTCCTTAGGGATAAGGCATCATGAGCTCCTGCAGCTGTTGGTTAAATAAAGGGGTACTACGTAATGTTACCGTTGTTGACCCTTCTTTGTGAATTCATATAGCAAACCTTTCCTCAGACACCTGGAGGTAAGGGTCATTCGGATATTGTCACCATAGTAGGGGCCTCTGACCACCCGAAAAGCAACATGAAGGCAGAGTGTGCTTGAAAGGGGTGGCAAGGGAGCCGAGGGCCCAGCAGAATCTCGGAAAGAAGGCATCCAAAAGGCACCTAGCACTCTGGATGCTAGAGCTGGGTCTTTATCCATTCATTCCACAGACACTTACTGAGCTCCTCCTTGCTGCCAGGCATGGTTCTAGATGTTTGGGCTAAAACAGTGAACTACACAAAGACCCCTGTCCTCTGCCCATGGACTCTCTGGGCACCCTCATCCTTGAATCAGCCCCCACCCTGAGCTCTGAACATGTCTTCCAGCACTTCCAAGGAGCCCCAGCCCACCACACCCCACTCAACCGTCCCTCCCTGGGCTTCCCAACTCCTGGGGAGTTGACTGGGTGAGCTAAACAGGGATGCAAAGAGCTACCTGCTCACCCATGGGTTCGTGAAATGCCCATATTCAGAGCAACATAAGAGATCAGTCTCTGTTAAGTCTCAAGCCTGACTTCAGATTAGAATCACCTGGGGAGTTTCAAAAACCTTTTTGATATCTGGGCCCCTTTCTTGGAGGTGCTCCCTTGGTGCTCCAGGGTGGGGTCTGGGTCTGGGTGCTGATAGTTTTCTAATATGACTGACTTTAAGAAGACTGAGCTAATCCAACCAGCCTCTCTGTGCAGATAAGAGGCATTCACAAAGGTCAAATCCCGACTAAGGGTCTAGCTAGGAATTATTATTCCCCTTTTACAGACCAGGGAAATGGAGATCAGAGAGAGGAAGGTGGCTTTGGAGCGTGCTCCTCCCCATGGATCCTCCCCACCCGGGGCCGCATATTTTCTCTTAGCAGAGACCTTCAGGGCCTTAATTTTAAAAGGCTTGTACCAATGGTGGCTTTTCAGACATAATGACAGGCCAAAGGACTGGGAATTTGAGGGTAGGCAGAGGGAGTTCACCCCCACCTACCTGCAGAGGTGCTACCTGCACAACAGTGATCCAAATGCAAATGACCTGCTGCAAAAGGCAGGGACATCGACCTTGTCTGCTCCGCCCCAGGCAGGTGAGGAAGAGAAGTTTGGAGTAGGGATGCCTGATGGCGAAGGGGGAGGCAGGTAAAAGCTGAACTCCCAGATGGAAGCCCACTGCGCCCAGTACCCAGACCCCAAGACCACTGAGGAACGGAGAGCCCAGCTAGTCTAACCGGCTGCAGAAGGATGGGGAGTTCCTGCGGGCAGGGTCTGTGGCACCAGCCCAGGAAGTCCAGGCAGTGGGGTTGGGAGTCACACCCATGGGCCAGCCTTTGTCGTCTCCCCCAAGAGAGCCAGAGCTCCCGCCAGCCTCGGACACAGCCCTTCTTCCCCTGGCAGCTCCGTTTACAGGAAACCTTGGTGATGATGGGGCTGTGCCTTGGGGCTGCCTGCATGGGGCCTGGGGCCCACTCCCTCCCCATTGGTTCATCCTCCTGGAGTGCGTCAGTTGGCTGAGGTCTCTGGCCCTCGGGGACCACGGGGTCAGCCTGGGGCATCCCCTGAGTTATGGAGGACAGCACAAGGCTGGTGACTGGAAGTCAGAGTGTCCTCTTCACCCACACCTTTCCTCCACCACCCTTTACCCACAGGGCATGCGCTGCGGGGCAGGCAGCTCTGGGCCTGAAGGCCTGCTCAGTCACTAACATTACCTCGGGATTCCATTCAGGTCGTGCACTTTGGGCAGGAATATCACAGACAGGCTGAGTCCTTCCCAGTGTGTCATATTGGGGACATGTGTTGACAATTCATCCTGCCACTGGGAACATTAATGGTCCTTAACTTTGGGTCAAGAGGGTGCTTGCCAGCTTTCACCTCTCTACAGTTGCCTTCTTCTTCTTTGTTGTTACTCTGTGATCTATGGGGAATGTGAGCACATTTTTAAACCTGGGCTCCAGAGTCAAACAAAGCTGGGTTAGGTCTGGACTTCAGCCCTTACCAGCTGTGTGGCCTTGGCCAACTTATCTAATGTTTCTGAACTTGTAAAACAAAGATTGTAATCCCACCTCTCAGGGTAGTTTGGAGGAGTAAGTGATATCACGTGTGTGAAGTGCTGAGCACAGATCAGCTAGTACTATTCCCAGCACCCAATCATACTCCTCAAGCCCCAAAGCTCTGAAACTGGCTCGGGCAGGGGAAGCCGGCCGAATTGGTTTTGGGTCCATGCAGTGGATACTCACTGAGCAGGAAGTACAGAGGGGACATGGACATCAGGAAACAATCCCTGAGGGAAGGGGTCCCAGAAAACAGAGGAACCAGGGTGTCAGTGGCACTGCAATGACCTGCCCTGAACTCAGAAAGGAGGCCAGGGACAGGTGCGAGTTGTCAGCAAAGGGCAACTGACCCCTGGGCCTGTAACCCCAGAGCAGTGGCTGCCCCCTTGGAGCTGGGGGCCAGGCATTTTCCTCCCAGCTCACCCCTCTCACCCCGCGCGCCACCGGCTCCTGCACTCTGGGAGCCTGAGAACCAGGGCTCTGTTCCTTGGGCAAGCCCAGGATAAAATCCCACCTTTGGCAAGCTCCACAGGAACTCCCATCGGCTGCCAGACCATGACGTTTGTAGCTTGAGTGAAGATGTGTGTGGCCCTGGCAGACAGGACACTTTCTGTAGTAATTCACTGAATGTCTGCCACCCCTCAAGGCACCTCCACCTCCTGTTCCTGAGAACCTCACTTACCTCTCACACTGCACAGCCTTGCAGAAATTTCATTTCCCCACAGCCCTCCACCTCCTGGGACACGTAGTCATGGCTCCTTCATCACAGGGGTTAATAAGAACAGCTGGTATTTATAGAGTCACCCCCGTGTGTGACTCTCCTGCGCACACTGCACACCTTCATTCATCCAATCCTCACAACAAGCCTAGGAGGTAGGTATCATTACCATAAACATCCCAATTTAGCAGATGTGAGAAATGAGGCACAGAGCAGTTACACAGAAAGGGGTAGGCTGGCTCCAGGGTCTGTGCTCCTGCTCCCAACATGCTAGGCTTCCAGATTAAGTTTGGATTGAAGAAAGAATTCCACAGCTACAAACACAGCTTCGTGGGGTTCTGGAATGTCTAAATTATCAAGTCTTAGGGGTGGAAGTGTGATTAGAAGTGGGAGAGGGTGGCAGAGGCAAGAGAGCTGTCTTAAAGCTGTATTTGTATGGCAAATAGATTGTGTGTTTAAGAAGGGGGGCTTGGAAGGGGTGGATAGAGATTAAGTGGGGAGTAGCTTTCCAAGCCATCCTTTGGCAACACCATGGCTGCCGCTGGACATGGCCCAATTGCTCCTCCTTGACACGCAGCTCATAACTTATCTGACTTGGATGGGTCCCCCATCTTCCTCTTTTTACAGGTAAGACACAACGCCAGAGAAGGAGAGAGACTTATCAGAGACCACATGGCCATTTGTGGCCCTAGGCTTTCCAACAAGCCTGTTGTTTGCTACCTCATCTATATTGGCGCTCAACTGCAATGACCAGGGATGACAGCCAAGTGGAAGTGGGCTCAGTGCTCCCAACAAGTGTCATCAGTACTGGGAAACACTCAGTCGATGACTCCAGCTGTGTATGCTACAGAGCAGGCCACCTGCTAACCCCAGAAAGGCACTCCAACTTCAGCCAGGGAATGTTCTGCAGCACAGGGGGATGCTCCCAGGCTCTCCCGACCCTCCTAGGCAGATCCTGCGTGATAATTCCAGCCTGCTTAGCCCCTGGTCAGTGACTCCAGCATAAGAGCCCATCACTTGAGGTTCAAGTCTACCAGTAATCACTGCCAAGGAATAGGGGTGATTCCAGGAACAGAAACGACTAGCATGGTAGATCCCTGGCCGTGAGCCAAGCGTGAACATTGGCGTCTAGCCAGCCTGCATTTGTGTCCCACCTTCTCTGTGAATTATCTATGTCACCTTGGGCAAGTTGGGTAACCTCTATTGTTGACAACAGAATCCACCTAATTAGTTTAAGCAGAAAGGGGTTCATTGAGGATAATAGCTCACGGAATCATCAGGAAGTAGAAGTAACACATCCTAGGCCAGGCTTCCAAAGATGAGAACAAAGAACATACTGCAGCATGGGGCTGCCAGCAGAACGGCTGCTCCTGCCTTTACTGGAAAGCTGCAGAGCAAGAGCGACCAGCATGGCCCCTGGCTCCGGAACCACGCCACCTCTGTGATGATCTGCACTGTCAAAACGGGGGTCCCGGGCCCCGCATTCCTCCCCACATCACACGGTTTTGAATCACACTCCCATCAGTTCATAGATTAGCAGAGCCTCAGTCACATCTAGAATCCAAGCTGTAAGAGAGTCTGGGCTTCTAGCTGTCTGGTATCTAAACATACTAGAAGGAGGCAGAATGTGCTTTGAGCTAGTCAATCCGCCAAATCAAGAGCCATAAAAATGTTCATACCCGTTGACTTGGTCAAAGGAATCCATAAGAAGGAAATAATTAGAGAAATAAACGAGCATTTGTGTAGAAAGTAGAAGGAAGGAAGGAAGAGAAGGAAGAAAAGAGAAAGGGAAAGAGAAAGACAAAATCCATGAACAGGGAATTAGTTAAATTTATTTTGGAAAATTCTCATGAAAGAATTTTTTGGCCAATAAAAATGAGGGTTTTGAATAATTTTAGAATTTGTGATAACACTTATAACCTATTATTAAGTGGAAGAGTTAAAAAACAAAACTCTATGTATAGTATGATCCCAGTTTTATATTTAAAAAGGCACATATAAGCAGAGTACAATATTGAAGGAAGTACCCCAAAGATATTTATCTTGGTGTGACTAGAATCACATGGAATTTTTTATTTTCTTGCTTATACTTTTCTATACCAAGTATTCTACCAAGAATATGAATTAATTTATAATTAGTTCTTTTAGAAATTGAAGGATGATATAAACAAAGCGGAGGTATACTCTTCTCCCGTACACACATACACGCACATTTACACACACACAGATGCTGGAATGTGAGGGGAAGACTGAAAGGGGATGGGTCATAGCACATGTGAGTCAGCAGAAGGACCCATTTGGAGCTGGAATTTGTGTTCTCAGCCACGCAGAGGGAAGCAACCCTGTATAAGGGATAAGGGGGGACGAGGTCCAATGATGGAGGGCGACAGAGGCCATCTCTGCCTTGTTTTGTACATAATTGGATGTCAGTAAGTATTTTTTTAATTGACTTTATTTTTGCTTTTGGTGTACAGTTCTATGAGTCCCCCCCCCACCCCCGCTTGCTATCTGTGTCCATTCCCTGCGTGATCTTCTGTGTCTGTATCTTGCCTTCTCTTCTCATTTTTCTCCTCCAGTCTTCACCGGGATTCGATCCTAGGGACCTCCGATGTGGGAGAGAGGCACCCTGTCACTTGCACCACCTCAGTTCCTGGTTTCTGGCATGTTTCGCCCTGATTCTCCCCTGCGTCTTTCTTTTGTTGTGTCATCATCTTGCTGCCTGGTTCGCCACGCATCTGCGCAGGCCTGGCTCACTGCATGCGCCCGGCTCACTTGCTCACCTTTTTTTTACCAGGAGGTCCTGGGGCTCAAACCTAGGTCCTCCCATATGGTAGATGGATGCCCAACTACTTGAGCCACATCCGCTTCCTTCAATAAGTATTTGTTCCACACCTTCACAGAGAAATGGGTAAAGAGTTTGAAAACAGCCAGGTCAGAGAAAAAGAAACACAAATGACTTTGAAACTGATGAAAAGATACCCAGTCTCAACCATAACCAAAGAAATGCAAAATAAAACAAGAACTAAATTTTACTTACCAGATTGGCAAAGATCAAAACATTCGATGAAAATATAAGGTGACTAGAGTGGTAGAAAGCAAGGTCTGTCCCACAGTGCAAGGTGATATATAATACCTATCAAAACCGAAAATGCCCATGCCCTTTGATCCAGCCAGTCCACCTCTAGGAATTTATTCTACAGATATAATTGTGCATTGCACATATGCAAAAAGGAGTATATACAAGGGTGTTTATTGTGGTGGTGTTTATCTTAGCAAAAGATTAGACGCCACCTACAAGTCTTCAGTAGGGATCTGATTAAATAAATCATGGTGCACTCATACTGTAGAACACCATGCTTAAAAGGGATTAACCTCAAAGATATATATTTTAAGCGATACAATCAAGATGAAGAGAGAAGTATATAATGTACTATTTTGGTAATAAAAACCAGACTTGTATCATATGATATACATAGCACATCTGCAGTGGCCCTAGGGAGAAAGAGATTGGGATATTTGAGGGTCTAAGGTAAATAGGAGACTCAATGTTAGTTGCTCATACTTTTGTATAAACAACTTGGGTTTTTTAATCTTATTCATATGTTACATTTTCAATTCAACATGTAATTAAAAATAGATAAATACTTGTTGAACTAATAACCAGACTAGAAAGCCACAAAGAGGCATTTGGACATGAGGAGATGCGCCATTGAGAGCCTTGGTAGTTCCTGGGCAGGGGAGCGCGGCACAAGAGTTAAAGGGGGAGGGCCCAGAAGAATGGCAGAAGAGAATCAAAGATCGGTAAACCAGCTGGACCAGCAGACGCCATCACAGCTTCCAGGCAGGCTGCATGGAGGTCAGGCTGGGATGGAAGATGGGAGGAAGCCTTACTCCCTGAATAGCCTCCTCTTTCACCCCACGGGGTCTGAACATTTCTCTGTTTGTTCCCATCCCCCTACTATGTCCCACAAGTTTCCCAGGTTATTTGTGGAATAATTCTCAAGCCTTTCCATAGTGTATGTGTGTGTGTGAATACACACACATATACATATATGTATACGTATATATACATTGTGTATATATATATTTTTAACCATGGTCTCTTAATTAACATTCTAATATTCATTTGCCGAGTTCAACAGATTCCCTTGCCTTACCCCTCACTTAGAGTCCCTGTGTAATCTTGGGCAGCAGAGCTTGCTCTTCTCCCTCACACAGCCTCTCCACTCCTTGGACCTGACACTCAGCCTTGCCACTCCGGCACCTCTAGGAGTTGCTTCAGAGAAGCCACTCTCCCAGTCAAAATGGCAGCCCTACCACAGGGCTCAACTTGAGGCTATCTCTGAGGCCTGCAGGTGTGGGGCAGCATCACAGAAGTGGCTTCCCTGGGCAGAAAGCCCTCTCAAGGTCATTCTCCCAGATAATCCCAGCCCCAAGGCAATTATGTGTCCTGATTTTTATTATGAGTAAACTGGGGTTCAGATTGGGAGTGTGGATTTCCTAAAGTCACAGGGCAGAATCAGAACTCAAGGCAAAAAAAACAACCAGTATGGTATAACATGACACTGCATGAGTCAGAAAAATCTCTCCAAGCAGGACCCTGAAGGTGGAGAGGCTCTCTGCTCCTTTGATTCTCTTCTTCCTTTCAGCGTCATCTCTTCAGGTGCTTGGTGCCATTGAAACCCCTCATAGTCCCCAACATGTCCCCTCAGTACCTGCATTAGATCAGGTCCCTTGAAAGAAGCAGAGCCTGACACAGGGACTTGGATGGACATGGTTAATTGGAGGGAATGCTCTTCAGAAAAAAGTCCTGTAGGAGAGAGGGAAGCAGGATAGGCCTAGGAATTTGCTGAACAAGGACATGGTCTCAGGAAAAGCTTAGTCCTGGCCTGATCCAAGGGGGCACTCTGGAGCATAAATCCTACCTCAAACTTGTCCTGCCTGAAGCAAGGGGCTGGGCATTTGTACCCCAGAGTCAGTCCATCATTGACCATAAGCTGCCAGGGCGTGGGAGTGGGAGGTGGGGAGATCACAACCCCCACAGGTGTGACCAGCCCCAGTACCCAAGGGGATGTGGGGTGCAATAGGGTTTCAGGGGACAGAAAGAAACTGATCCTGTTTCACTATACCTCAATATATGTACTTGTTTTAATATTAAATTCTGTTTTTAATCATTTGCCATGGAGTCAAGTGGATGCTCCTGGAGATGCCCTGAATTGATCATAGTGATCCACTTACCCTCAAGCTCTGGGTTAACTATTGTAACTATTGACATTTGGGCTAAATAATGTGGGGGGCTGTCCTGTGCATTGTGGGATATTTAGCAGCATCCCTGGGTTCTACACAGTAGTAGCACCTCTCCCCCCAAGCAAAAATGCCTCCAGATATTGCCAGATGTCCCCTGGAGGACAAAGCCTCCCCTGTGAAGACCACTATTGCATTCTCACTTATTCTCTAGCACAGTGACCTGTGCCTTCGACTAGTCATATGGGGGGTTTCTGGCAGGCACTGTTGGCTTGGCTCCCCATACATCACAGCATAAAGACAATCCCTATTTTGCCACTTGTCTCCTCCTGGAACCACAGCTTGGTTCCAGACCCAGAGCATTTCTAGAATTCTGTGATTCTCAGCCTCTATTGGCCAGATGCTTTTTGGTTCTTGGGTTTTTCACCCAGAACTGCCATTAGCTTCTGTCTCTTAGATTCTTTCACTGTTACGTCTACAATAAAAAAGCCTCAAAGGGTCTCCTGGGCATCAAACAGCTCATTTTAAATTAAAAAGAAAGAAAGGGAGGACTTCTAATGCATGTGGAATATGTTTCCTTTTCATTGGACACTATTCTAAGATATGAGGAGATTGTCCTTAAATTATGCCCCAGCCCTTTATGCCCCCTTGGTTTTTAAAGGAATTAGACTATATTGCCAGTTGCAGCGAGTATAGCCCAGGAATCTGGGGAAGTGGATTGGCCAAAAAAGAGGAGCCCTGGGCAGAATGGCCCAGGACTATGGAGAGACTCCCTTGGTCGATTTCCCCTGGAGCCTGATGGTATCTCTTTCAAATCACTCCAGTTCTAATTCCAAGGGTACCTCTGCTCTATTCAAAGTTTTGAGGAAAATTTCTGCTGATGGAATCCCATAAATTGCATGCCATTTCCTGCTGCATCAGAGTGCTTTGGGCTGCAAGTAATAGAAAACCCACTTAAAAGTGACTTACACACTTAACGACATGTATTTAAGAAGCCCAGAGGCTCAATGATGCCATCACGAACCCGGGTTTTTCCCATCTCTTTATCCACAGACCTCAATTTGTCAGCTCTCACTCTCATACTCATCCCCTAACGACTTAAAGATGGCTTCACAGCTCCAGGAATCACATCCTCACAAAACTGGATCCATAGGCATAAAAGGGTCATTTTCTTTTCTGGTTCGTCTTTGTGTCAAGCCAGAAATATTTTTCCAGATACCTTTCATCAGATTTTCCCCTAAATTCCCGTGGCAAAAACTGCTGGTTGCCTAACTATTTTGGTGGCAATCAGTAATGTTCATCAAATACTTCTGGTTCTCATTTCAGGCAAGTGTAGGTCATATATCCCTGTGTGTTAGGTGAAGCTGTATGTTTGCTCTGGCAAATGAAATGTCAGTGTGTGTTACTCTCAGAAAGAAGCTTTAAGAGCTTGGCATATGATTTGCCATGCTTCTTTTTCCTTCTACTGTGGTAAATAGCAACTTTGCTGATGATGGCAGCTCTATCATCCCTGGCTTGGGGTAAAGATGTTGTAGAGCAGAATCACCAGCAGACCTCTGAGGGCTGTGGCTTATGAGCAAGAAATAAATCTTTTTTATGCCACTAAGATTTTGAGATTGTCGGTTATTGTAATGTCTGGGCTAATACACTATTATCTATGTTCCCCTTCATATACATAGTAACAGAACCCTGATTTTTTTTCAGGAGGAAGAGCAAATAATTTGCCCAGATTAAAGTCTGTTCCCAGCCTCCCTTGCAGCTAGATGTGGTCATGTAATTAATTTGCAACTAGTGAGAGAAATGCAGAAATGATTAGGGCACAATCAGGAGTGCTCCTTAAGGAAGGTAACTCAGTCGCAAGATGCAACATTTTTTGCTCTTTGCCTCTTTTTTTCTTGCTACCACCTGGAATATGTAGGATATGGATGTAAGAGCTAGAGCTCTTTTCTTGGTTCTCCAGGGAAACAGAACTAACAGGATTTATGTGTGTGGGTGTATATATAATGAGATTTATCATAGGAATTGGTTTGTGTGACTGCAGATTGGCAAGTCTTAATTCCATAGGGCAGGACAAAGCTGGGAACCTTGATGAAGATTTCAATGAATTCCTGACAGAAGTAGAGATAGAATTTTTTTTTCTCACTGTGGAAGTCATCAGTTCTGCTTTTAAGGACTTCAATGGATTGGATGAGACTTCTTTCATTGCTGAAAGCAATCTCCTTTGTCAGTCATAGATATAATCAGCCATAGATGCAATCAATTTACTGATGGCTTAAATCCACAAAATAACAATCAGGCCAGTGCTTGCTTCTACAAATGAAACAATGATTCACAAATATTTATTGAGCACCTATTACATGCCAGCCATTTTGTGGGATAAAAATATATATAATGCCACTAAGATTTTCTGCTTTCAAGTTAACCACAGTCTACTTAGGAGGGAGTGGGGCGTGGAAGGAGGAGGATTATTTAAAAAACTGAAATAGAATTTTTTTCAATTCCAAGTGACTCTCCAGCAACTCAAACCAGCTACAGTAAAAACAAGTGGGAATTTATTCAGGTCACAGAAAAGGCCAGTAATAAATTCAAGAACAGCTGGATCTAAGGGCTCCACTGAAGTCACCAGGGTTCTGCTTCTTTTCATCTCTAATCTCTGCTTCTCTTTGCTTCTTGGCATCGTGCCTCCCTCTTGCCAGGGCCTTCCTCCTTGTGACCAGGGAAGATGGGAACAAGAACAATCCAAATGGAGGGCATGGTAGGTTTGATTTAAAAGTTCTATAGTGCTTTCTGTTTGGCCAGGCTGGGGTCTTGTATCCATTAGAATTGGGGAAGTGACAGCACATCCACTCAATTCTACCTGAACAACATGAAATGGCCGGGATGGTGCCTCAAAAGGATACTGGGCAAAAAAAACATCTACCTGCTATAAGAACTTTCTAGAACACAGTGCTGTGGTGGCTTGGAGTTATGTACCCCAGAAAAACATGTTCGTAAACTTAATCCATTCCTGTGGGTGTGAACCCTTGTAAATAGGACCTTTCCATGTGGTTACTTCTGTTAGGTGTGGCCCAGCTGATGAGTCTTAATCCTACTGCTGAATGCCTTCTAGGAAAGGCCACAGAGAGAGAGAAGGCCAGAGGGCGCAGCCATAAGCCAGGCTCAAACAGTCAGAAGAAATGAAGGCCCAATGTTCTCCAGAAAGGGCTGTTTTCCAGAAAGAGGTAGCAGGAGCGGGCAGTGGGGGCAATGATGTCAGCAAAACACCATCTGACAGAGTCACTCGGCACACTTGGCTTTTAAAAGATAGTTCAGAGAATACATTTAGAGCTGCACACATATGTTATTAGCTGCTTCATTCATAATAATTAAGGACTGGTCCCATTTCAGTGCCCATCAAATGGGGAATGGATAAACAAACTACGGTAACTCCATGCATGGAATACTCCTCAGCATTAGACAAGCAACAGTGTGGATAAATCTCAAAAGCATTATGCTAAGAGAAGCCAGACTCAAAAGGCTACATACCAAATGCTTCCATTTATAAGACATTCTAAAGAAGGCAAAATTATAGAGACAAGAATCAAATCCATGTTGCAGGCATTTGGGGATGGGAAAAAGGGATTGACTACAAAGAGACACTTCTGGGGGTGATGGAAATGCTGTTTCTTAATGGTGGTGGGGGTACAGGACTATACGTTTGTTGAAACTCAGTGAACCATGCACCTTAAAGATTGGGTTTAACGACACGTAAATTACACTTTAATAAACCTGACTCAAAAAAATAAATTTATAAACAGTAAAAAGTGATTCATAAAAGAATTCGCATTAGAAAGAACAGAGGGTAAAGGGGCCTTTGGGCCTGGGGTCCCCAATCTGAACAGTGGGCTGAGGCCAGGAGAACTGAGAACCCCAGAGGTTGAAGGTCTTGCACATCTGTGTTCTCATCAGCGGGAACTGCAGGGAAGTGGAAAATGCCCAGGGGGGCACCCAGTGGAGGATGTGGGCCAGAGGTGGGCAGAGCCCAGAGGCCACAAAACCCTTCCCAGACACCTCGAGCCTCTCCAGCCCCTGCAGGTTGCTCCTCTGACCTGATTCTCCCTCGGCTCCTAGCTTACTGCCCTTGGGGCCTGTTCCAAGATCACAGTTGCTCTTCTTTGTCCCGCTGGAACTGACAGCACAGTAGTTGGTCCTCTGTGGTTTGCCCTCACAACCTTCTCTCTCCAATTGTCCCATCGCCAACCCCAGCAATCGAGAGAAACAATTACAAATGGGAAATACTTAATGACTTGGAGCTTATTAGAGTCAAGCTTACATAAGATCTAAATAAGATGCTGATGCTGATTCAATGATATTGTGTTTCCTTCTTTAAATCCTAGCTCTAATTAGAGCATGTCTTCATTCCTCACTAGCATTAGATAACTAATTTACCTCACTATAATCTAATGCTTGTGTGAAAATAAAAAGAGAGAATATGAGAAATAATAGAGTCCTATCTCTCAAATAGCCAATGGCTGAAGTAAATGTAACTAGCTCCTAACCCAGTCAGTCAATGAGAAGGTTCTGAGAGAAATCAAGAAAAGGCACGCCACCTCAGCAGAATGGAAACTTGGGCCCAGCTTCCCCATCAAACTCAGGGATGGTTGGCTTGTCATCCTTCTAACTGGAATATCTCCTCATGGTTATGGTCCATGTTCTCCTCTTGTATTTCCCTATAAAATCTCTCATTGGGCAGGGGATATAGAAAATAAAATGATAATAATTATTACAGTGCTAGATTTCTAATGTCTACATGGGCATAAGACGCAATGTTTGTCCTGCCATATCTGTATGTCTCCTCTTGACCTCTTAGAGACCAGATGCTGTTTCCTGGAAACAAAGAAGACTGCCAACCCCACCCCCAAAAATAAAACAACAAAAAAAGTTAAGACCTAGAATATTTGCCAAGAAGTTGAGTCTGTATTAGAATCCTGTTAGTTTAATTCTGCCCCTTCCATTGTCTAAAAGGAAGGTGTCGGAAAGGACATTGGTTTCACCAAAGGAAGTTCTCAGGGACACTCGTACGCTATATTTGTGCAGAGAACTTCTGCGGAAGGCCCAAGCCCAGAGGGGCTCTAGGACTAGACGCCCCTAGACCTGGCCCGTGCTGGCTGGTCCCCAGCCTGGGAGGCAGAGGAGCCTGCGACACCACTGCTGCTGCTCCCCTCACTGGGGAGAGCACCACAAAGCAGGAGGCCTTTCAACAGCTGCTCTTCCTGACCCAAGTCCCTCCCTACCTCTCCATACCCCTGCACAGAACCCACAGCTCCCTTTGGGGTGTGAAACGAGATGAGACCATCCATTTCTCCACGCCAAGGCTTAGAATTTCCCCATTAGTGATGGATCTAGTGGAGTTAAGCATTACCCTCTAGGGTTCATTTTTCCAAAGGCACATTATCGTGGGGAAGAGAAACTCTTTTAAGGTTTCTTGGATAACAGTGTGAATAAACTGAGCTGTCAGTTGGTTCTGCTCCCCACACTGTCTGGAGAAACCTGGACAATGTAAGAGCCCTGACACCTGGAGCTGGCTGGTAGCAAGACTGTGGTTGGGGAAGAGGAAAGGGGAAGTAAAACTCCACTGACATCATGATTTGATCAGGGGACAGAACTGCCTGGGACCTCTTGCCTCCAGAGAATTGCAAAAACCCAAACTATCAGCCCAGAAAGATCATTAAGTTCAAGTCCATCATTTACAGATGGGGAAAC